>CM053582.1:426161252-426251799 GCA_028627135.1 Pseudochirops cupreus
GGGGGAGGGGGGAAATACTGGGATGGCTGTTTTGGGGTGGTGGGCGGGGGAAAGACAGGGAGAAAAGATGTAACTCAAAAAATTTAATAAAGAATCTCATATAAAAAAAATAAAGTTAAACATAAAAACAAAAAAAAAATAAATTAGCTAGGTTTGCAACTGAATTGATCTTACACTATGGCTATTGTGCTGTCATGTAGACATAACCATAGACAAATATGTATTGGAAGGGGAGAAAATATTTCTTCCTCAATAGGATATTATTAACTGTGGAAACTAATTTTGCAGACCTTTCTCCTGTAAATTCCAGAGGTGGGTTTGGGTATTTGTAAATGAATGTTTGCTTATGGAAGTAATCACCAAAGATCATCTCCATTTGCACCCTCCAAATAAGTGGTGGGCAACTATAAAGGATGGTAAAATGACTATGGGCACATATATATTTATAGGTACAATTTGTGCAAAATAGAGCTTGTATTTGAGACATAAAAATAGTACCTTGATTTGTGAGAGTCTGGCACTTAAAAACCAGTTGAAATCTTTCCAGTGGTGCTATTGTTCTCCCTTTGAAATGGAGGGTCCTTAAATTCCTCCTTCTCAGGTTAGGAATTTTATTAAAATGGAAGCAGTTTAAAAGAGTTTCTAGTTTGTCATTCTTGAAATGCATGAGGAAGAAAGGCCATTCAGCCTATTCATTTTTATTTACCCCATTCCAGATGGGAACATATATTCTGCTAAGTGCCTAACTGCTCATTGTGAATTCTTTCCCACCTTCAAGCTTGCTAGCTCTGCTCTTTAGCTTTCTAAAACAAATTGATGACTAAATTATCCAAATTGAATTTTAACCATTGTAACTAATCCCAACCCAAGAGGTTATAAATTTAAAATCTCTAAGAAATGTGATATTGATATCCAGTTACTACATTTCACAGCTTTATATCAGGTGGGTGAATGAGCCCAGCATCTAGAAATCCACACTAAAGTCATGATGAATTGGGGAGGGGGGGGAGAGGTAGAAGGGATTGCATCTTGTAAACATGCAGGATTTTTTCTTTCTGTTGAATGGCCTCCTATATGACAAGGTTGAATTTTAAAAGATTGTGTAACTTCTTTTTGTCTTAATGGACTGGGTATTTTTTTTTCTTCCTTTACAAAATCATCTCCACCTCCTTCCTTCGTTTACCAGCTACTGCTTTCCAAATGATATCCTTATCTGATTTCATTTGGTGGAGAGGTTGTTCCTAATGTACTGGGCCATGTGTAAGAGTGCTCTTCTACATGAACTTTAGTAAATAGCATAATTAGAAGAATAATATAGCCAAGGAAAGCATCATCCCATTTGGATTTGCCCCTGTGAAGCAGAAAGAATTCTTCAACAAAGGTCATGTTGTTTCTACTGGCTTGCACACTTTCCAAGAAATCCATGATGTCTAGATTCTCACTGATTCTCTTAAAAAAAATGGCTCTCCGCTTATGCCTGAATTTGATGATCTGCTCATTTATTTGAGAGGCACCACGGAATAATAGCTAGAGTGCTGGACATTGAAATACAGAGACCTGGGTTCTAATTCAACTCAGGACACAATATTTACCAGGGTGAATCTAAGACAAGACAGAAAACATTTTGAAAAGTTTAAAGTGCTATAGTTATGGAAGTTATTGTTATGGTACTCAGGAAAGGTCAGTTCTTCATAATAATGATGCTGATGATGATAACTACTCTTTATATAGCAATTTAAGATTTGCAGAATGCTGTACATAGGCTATCTCATTTGATTCCCACAACTACCCAGGAAGGAGGTATTACAATCTCATTTTCCAAATGAGGAAATTGAGGCTAAGAGATTATACTATCCACAGTCATGCAACTAGGAAGTATTTGGGGAAGGCTTTAAATTCAGATCTTCCTGAGTCCAAGGCCTTCACTCTTATCCACTGGACCCCCTAGCTACCTAGATAAACAGACCTTGCTCATCAGGAAGACCCAGAATGAAACGATATATGAATTATTACTAAATTTTTAACTTCCAGAGTTAATAGATTGTCCTTGGGTAAAGCATGAATGGGTTGCGTTAGAAACAGATTTAAACTATTTTACCTATATCAGATTGATTACTGTCTCAGTGAGAGGGAAGGGAAGGAGGGAGAGACAGAATTTGAAATTAAAAACTTAAAGAACAACAACAAATGTTAAAATTGTTTTCTGTGTAATTGGGAGGAAATAAAATAGTATTTTAAAAACTAATTGCATTGGACTGTGTGGGTAGGGAGCTGTCATAGGCATATGAAATCCATAGTGGGGTGTTGCCAAGGGAGTGACTGCTACACTGCCACTTTTTATGGGGTGGTAAAGTGGCCAGTAAGGTCATTTGGAAAAACTACACTGGCTCCATATATAAAGTGACTAAGGTGAGAGGAGGCTGTCTGTATGAAATTGATTCTGGATAAGCAAGAAAAAATACATTTCAATTAGGACTGGATGAAGCTTCAGGAAGACCTGAGTTAAAATCTATCTCAGACGCATATTAGATGTGTGACTCTGGGCAAGTCACTTAACCTCTGTCTGCCTCAGTTTCCTCATTCATAAAATGTGGATACTTGTAGCACCTACCCTTATAGTTGTGACAGTAAAATGAGATATTTTTCCAAACAGCAAAAACTATGTAAATGTATAACATTCACCATTCATGACAATAATAAGCATTTAATATTTACAGACCTCTGTGCTATACATTGTGGGGTTGCAAAGAATAATAAGGTGCATGTTCTGTCCTCTTTGAACTTCTGACAAGAAGGTGTTAAGAATGTAGCACATGTCTAGAACAAAAAAAAAATTAAGTAAGCAAATATTAAGAACCCAATGTGTGTTCAAAAGTTTATTTTGATCCGTCCAGGGACTGTGAGGAATAAACGAAAACAAACAAACAAAACAAACCAAAAAGAGTACCTGCATTCTCTACTATTTATCAACCATTTCCAAACCACACCATAACAACCTCCCCTTCTTCCCATCCCATCCCCCGGTTCCCATTAATGACAGAATCTCCATGATTTTGATCTCCTTTACTTCTAAGACATATGCTCTATTGCTTTCTTGTATTTGTAACCCCAGGACTTGATGCAGTTCCTAGCACAAAGCAACTACTTCATAAATTCTCTATCATTTATTCATTCATTCATCAGTCCCTGCCTGGGTGACTATGTGTCTGAAGGACTAAACATCAAATAGAAAAAAAAAAAAAACTTTCACATTTCTCTGAAGCTACCAAGGCTTATACAAACCATTTTCTGGTTTATTTCCTTTTTGACACTATAAACAATTTGTTATTTCACTTAATATTTATTTGACCACACACCAAATCATCATCTCCTGGTAGGGATTATGTTTCTTTGTTTTCCTCTGTGTCTCCAAGCACATAGGAAGCTCTTAATAAACACATTGCATTCAATTTATTGAATGGGGGAAGAAACATCATAGAATTTGCTAATCAGGAGAATAATATATACCTATGCATAATATATATATATACATGCATCAATGTGTAGAAATATATTTGCATCCATTTTTATCATAAAGAATCACTTTAAGGAATTTTCTGGCCCTCTGTGTTGTTGTTCTTATTGTTATGGTTTTGCTTTTTTGATAAATGGACCTCCTCAGTTTTTCACTTGCCCATTTCTAAATACTAGCATTATGCACAAAAGACCAGGAAATAAGGTCATAGAGACTTTGAACATTGCATGTTCTTTTATTTTTTAACAGAATTAAAGTATTTTGGTAACCTCCCCAACAAGATGAACATACACTCTAAATAGTAAAACTTAATTAACTACACTGATAATTGAGGTTACTATTTGAACATTGTAAAGCTTCAGATAACCATGTTTTTGATTTGTTTATGCAAAAATATTTTACTTCAGAACATTTTGGTTTCAAAAGTGGTCTCTAGACTTTTATAGTTATAAATTGTAAGTAATCCAGTTTCAGTTAAACAGCAGGTGAAAATTTCAACAAAGTCATTTCTTTAACAGGAAAACAAGGAATGAAAAGGAATTTTTTTATAGGCAGCATTGAAAAGAACTTATCCTTGGTATACAGAAGAGCACTGCACTTTCTGATTCTCAAGTGTCTTACATTTAAAAAAAGAAACCCACAGCCACTTGACTCTCCAGATAATGTTGGCCTACACCTTCACTAGTTCCTTTTCCTCATATTTGGTAGATAGAATATTCAGGTTCTTTACAATACTCTTATGTAAAAACAAGATTGTGTAGAACCAAATGATACAATAAATACAGAACCTTTATAAAAATAAATATATACCAACAATCCCACAAATAATGGAATTACACCATAATATACAACCTGGATCCACAAATATCATAAATATTAAAAAAAAAATCAGTCGTATCATCCTACTTACTTTTTATGAGGCAAAGATGTTCTTCTATTTCACTATATACTCCTTTTGGTAAAGAATATCTCTAACTCAGCTATTTGAATAGTAACAGAAAATAAGTTTTCAAAATACTCTTTCAGAAATTATGAACAAATGATCCTTATGAACATATTAAGAAAACAAGCATTTCATAAGCCAAAGTAACCCCCATATACTAGTACGCTAATGGAATTTCTGCTCATGTTCACTGCTGCTGTAGAAGAGGAAGAAGAGGTATTAGTTACATGATATTCAGCCTTTTCAAGCTCCCCCAAACCCAAGCATAGTGAATGTTTTTAAAAAAAAGATCAACTACCCTGTATTTTGAACATAATTACCAAAAGTGTTCCCTAGATGACTGTATTGCTCTAAATTTCTAACCAAGATTTAAGACTTAACTATGATTCGAAAAAAGCTTGTTCTACAAAAAGTGATGTTGATGTAGTCACATAGATCAGTCATTTTGGGTCCTTTTGGAAAGGAATCTTGAAGGCAATGTTTGAAAGAAGAGATTTTTTTTTTTTTAGTACGTTACCTGTCATTCAACTCTAAGTATCGTTTTGTTTTGGTTTTCCTTTAGGCCTGTATGTTAATGTACTAATAGGAAAAATAACACTCAATTTGTTTCATTTTTTTTTTTGGTCTTCATTTGAGTTATCGGAGAAATATTTTAAGTGAGTGACTTTTGCATCCTTTCATAGAACTTAATAATTTCATAAAAACAATTTCTTTCCACAGAAAAAACTGCAATTTTCAGATGACAGTGGATATAAAAACTGAATTTAGAATGTAGCTTCTTTGTGGGATCTTGAACAAACCTTAGTCTCCCTGGGCCTCAGTTTTTTCATCTGTAAAATGAAGATTTTGGACTAAATGACCTCTGTGGCCCATTCAAGTACTAGATCTATGGTCCTATGATCTTATTTTATCATAGGATTTAAAGTTGCAAGGTAACTTAGGGAACATCTAGTCTATCCCTTTTGTTATACAGGTGAGGAAAATTAGATTCAGGGATGTTAAGGTAGGCACAACATTTATATTTGAATGCTACTCTTCTATCTCCTTTCTTTTAATAAAACAAAATGATTTTCTAAGGATTTTTGTAAGCCTTACTTCTAAAGAGAAAAAGTAAGTAAAACCTACTGGCTTAGAAACCACATCTGATAGTGTATGTAGCATTCTTCACCCAAGGAAAAAAGTAGCATCTAATGCTCTTGCCATTATATCTTGCTGATAGAAGTAGATTCACAGATGAATTTTAAGGAACACAATTATAGCATAAAGTAAAAACTAAAAAAACAATAACACTACACTTGTATTATTCTTAATATTCTAAAGACAATATGGCCCCCTTAGCATCGTGGCTAGTTAGAGACAAGAATGAGAATCATTTTAGTTTATGTGCTCATGAGAGTATTTTTTACCTCTCCCTACCATTGGATGTAATTGTGCCCAGTAGTGCCTCCACCTAAGTAATAGATATCAACCATATGGGGCACCATGTGGCCACCAACATTCCTGTGTATGGCCTGAACCAGATTAAAAAAAAAAAGTGCCTATCTCATTTAAGCATATTAATGTATTAATAAAAAGTAAATATATAAACATGTGTAGTTTTCTAAGTCAATATCTGGCCCTCATCAATCCTTATTATGGTTTAGTGACTCCCATTTCTATTTGAATGTGACACCACTACTCTAAATCATTGTGTGTATTCATTGTCCTATCCTGGAAGACCCCATAGAAGCGTAACAAGGTAGAAAATGCTTCAGGTATTGGTCACATTAGAGAAATGATATCTGACTCCGTAATCTGCTTTGATTGCAGAACATGCTTCCAAGTGCAATTCAAGCTTTTGAATATAATTTCCCATTTAACATTTTAAGTAACTTTAGCTCTGGCAACCTTTAAGCTATTTTATAAGTCAAGTGCTTTGTAAATCTTAAATGCTTATATAAATGTGAATTATTACAGTAAGCTAAGTAAGGTCCAAGCTGAGTCCAAAATCCTTGAGATATTGATAATAACTGACATTTATGCAGAGCTTTACAGGTTGTAAAACCCGTTCCTCACATTAGCTTAGTTGATCCTCATGACAACCCCATGCATTAGGTTAATAGGTCAAGGATCAGTGATTTCCATAGGGAGCACCAAGGCAGATTTAACTCATGTATGACTTTGTAGTTAAGTCTTAGAGAATTAACAGGGGCTAAAAGAAGTTATATAATTAGCTGATGGGTACATAGAGCATATTATTGGCAGGATTTGGGCACAGAACTAATTGATTCCAAGTCCAGTTCTCTATTCACTAGGCAATACTTTTATTAGACAGGTAATAAAGGCATTATTAAGCTTTTCACACAAGGAAACTGAAGCTCAAAGAAGGGAGTGATTTGCCTAATGTCACATAACTAGTAGGGGTCAGAATTGGCATTCCCATCTAAGGCCTAAGTTCAACACTCCATCCACTAGGCCAATGATTTCTCCCAGCTTGTCAGGGTAAAGGACAGATGATTTGCAAAAGCCCAATCATAGAATATTGAATGCATTTCCTGATAGTCAAGAAAGCTCTCTGGCTTTTTAGAGATTAAGAGTTAGTAACCAGGACAATAAGATTCAAGTGTCAAAATTTACAAGACTATGGTTTGTTTTTGATCAGAAACCTGGAAACTATAGTAGGTGATTATGATTATCAATATCAGAGCAATCAAAGTTGTTTAGATATTGATCTAGAAAGCTGTTTAAATAACCTTGAACCTGGTTAATTATATATGTTTACATTTTGGAGGGGGAAAGGTAGGGCAATTGGGGTTAAGTGACTTGTCCAAGGTCACATGACTAATTTTTTTTTCTGTTAAGCATCTGAGGCCAGATTTGAACTCAGATCCTCCTGATTACAGGGCTGCTGCTCTATTCACCTCACCATCTAGCTGCCCCCATGGATAGGCAATTTTGATATTGGTATAGTAATTTCACTTTTTATTCCATTCTCTCTTTTTATTTCATAAAGTGAGGATGAGATATTATACTGTCATACAACAAAGACAAAATATCTTTAAAAAGTATTAGTTTTTGTTTTCCCTCTTTAAAAAATAAGCATAGAAATCGTGTTTTATTTTAAATTCCTGTTACCCATTACAATAATGGAAGACAATGATTTCTAAGGCGGTGCTCACCAAATGGGGAATAGTTGAGCAAACTATTGTACATGAATATAATGGAATGTTATTGTGTTATAAAAATGCCAATGGTCACATATAGCTAGTAAGTGTCAGAAGTAGGATTTGGAACCAGGATTTGGAAAGAAATGTTTTCAGTGAAGCCCAGGGAGACATAGGTATGGATGGACAGGGAAGTAAGCAGAAAGAAGAGAAAAATTTTTATTATAACAAAAACATTGTAAAAAGTAAGCCATCTTGAAAGATTTAAGAGTTCTGATTGATACAGTGATCAAGCATGATTCTAAGGACTGACCTTTTGACAGCATTAAAAGGAATAAATATGACATACAGTGTTTGAATGTGTTTGCTTGACTCTACATGTTTGTTACAAAGGTTTTCTTTTCTTTTTATCTTTCTCTTTTTCCCTTTCTTTTTTCTTTTTTGTGGGGCAGTTGGGGTTAAGTGACTTGCCCAAGGTCACATGGCTAGTAAGTGCTAAGTGTCTGAGGTCGGATTTGAACTCAGGTCCTCCTGATTCCAGGTCCTGTGCTCTATTCACTGCGCCACCTGGCTGCCCCTCTTTTTATCTTTCAATGATGAAAAGAAGTAGGAGGCAGAAAAAAATGGATGCTTAACAATTGAGAAAATAAAATAATGACTAAAAAAGAAGTCATTGAATTCCCTCTGCAATTTTGTCTTCATTTTCTCCTCCCTGTGGGAAAATAGCATCTGTTGGGTGAGGAATGGCAGATCCCCATTTAATACTACCAATTTATTTCTCACAGTCAGGAAAATGCAAACACGGAAAGAAGCACAGAAAACAGTGAAATCTCTATCTCTCTTTCTTTTTCTATTTGAAAAATTTAAAAAAAAGCATGTTCCACTAGGATTTTGTAGAGATGAAATGAGACAGCAGATGCTAAATGCTTTGAAGAGACACATAAATCAATAATTCACGGTATAAATATAATTGATGAGCTAAATTATGTAGCTCACAGGTCAAAGGTGATACATGTGGAAAGACACTGAATCTGGCATCTGATGATTCTGAGCTGTTCAGAACTCAAGACCCTGGGAAAGTTACTTTTTCTTCTTGGGTCTCAGTTTCCCTATCTGTTATATGAAGAGGTTGGAATCTCAGGTCTCTTCTATCTCATTATTTATGATCATAGGATCTAGGATAGGTCTTTATGTTAGCTACAGATGAAGTTCCTTCTTGGATTCCTGAAGTACTGAAAAAGACTGATTTTATACTAGCAAGGATGAAAGGGACACTTTATCTATGTCTATACAACATATCCACTAGTTGGAAAGGCAAAAATAGAGTAAAAAGGGTCTATTATGCAATTATAGACTACCACATTTGGAAGAACCTTAATTTATTTAAACAAGGTTAGTTAAATTTTCAAATGCCCCCATTTCTTTCTCCGTACTCATGTATATAGGGACAGTGACTAACTTTCCTTAATAGAGGAATTTCCAGATGAGGAAACTGTTTCAATACAGGTTGCTACTTTCTGTGAAAGTTATGATCTTAGAAAACTGCCTAGAGTATTCAGAGGTTAAATGACACGTCCAAGATCACACAGTATGTGTCAGGGGGTAAGATTCAAAATCAGATCTTTCTAGCTGTGAGATTTATTTTCTATCCACCATACAACACTACCTAGCATTCCCTACATATACCAATAAACTCGTTAAATTGATTGTCTCTTCCAGAGTAAGAAACACATCTTTGTAATTGCCAGGTACACAGCATATCTTTACTTTAACCAGAGAATAACATTTGGCATGGGAGCTGAGGAAGCTGTATTCCCAGGACAGATGAGAGCTACCCTGAAATATCTATCAGCATTTAATTAATAACTTTAAATTATAGTTCACATTTTGATTATTTTAGGTTGGTAGAGTCCCCAAACTTTGATTAATAGAATGACCAAGAAGAACCATGAACAGAATCAATTATAGCTTTCTAGCATGAAACCATGAAGCCTGGACACTTAATAAACATTGCTGCCTGGAGATGGGATGAAACTGTGACTGCTTTACATGACTATTTATTAAATGAGGATGTGGAAAAGGGAAAAATGAGGTTTATAATCGGTGTTCATCCATTATTCTTCTGCTCAATCTAAATTGAAAACTTCTGAATAATGTCTTTGGTAATCAAATGCTGAATGCCGGCTTGATTATTCAAACAATTTAGGGCTTTGTCAATTCTCTTCAAGAACACTCTAATGTGAACTTAAAATTCCATCCAACTCACAAAGAGTGTACATTAAGTATAAATAGCACATGTTTAGAACAATAAAAAATATGATGGTACTGTTTGTTGTTGCATTAATTAGTCATTGCCATTTAAAATTCTGTCTGTGGATCCATGTGCCTGGTACCTACAAAAGTGTAACATCATAGGAGAAAAGGATCTAGAATCAGAAGATAAAGTGAGAGAAACTTCTAGGTTGACAACTTAGGTTGACCTAAGATATAGCGGCATGTTGGTAGAATTCAATGACTTCTAGATTAACAGGTTCTGGTGTAGTATAGAGAAGGGAACAATGGGGACTCGGAATCAGAGGATATGAGTTTGGATGATGACTCTGTAATTTGTTCCCTGTGTAACCTTGAGCAAGTAAATCATTTCAACTCTCTGACTCTCAAATTTCTAATCAGAAAAATTAAGAGGTTGGACCAGATGAAGGGAAAGGAATAAGCATTTATATAGATCCTACCATGTGTCAGGTATAATATAAATATTATCTTCCTTGATCCTCACAACAACCCTACAAGGCACCCCATTTTACAGTTGAGGAAACGGAGATTAAATAACCTGCTCAGTATTACATACCTAGTAAGTGTCTGTAAGCAAATTCCTCCTATATCACATGCCTTGAATTTATGACCCTTGTCAATGTAGTGGAACTATCTAGTTTGGAAGTTCTTGAAATTCTTTGGTTTGAATCTTGGCTTTTCCACGTATAAGACCTCACATGAGATACTGTAAAGGTAATTAATTTAGCAGATACTTAGCCCTTAATAACTACAGGCTAAGTACCTCTTGAAAGAAACAGAAAGTATGAACTCTGTCTCCTGTTGCTGACATAACGAGAAGGGTTGGCTCAGACAGGGAGCCAGTGTGTGTGTGTGTGTGTGTGTGTGTGTGTGTGTGCATAAGAAGAGTTCCAGAGACAGAGAGACAGAATCAAGAATTTCCCTCCTGGTGGCTCCTGGTGGATGGGAGCAGAATTTTCACAGCATCTGAAAGCTGGGCTGCTGGACTGAGAACTGAGTTGGATTTCTCTATGAGACCAGAATCTGGTGAAGGCTGAAGTTGCTGCCACCTGGAAGGCTGCTTGGAAGGTTGAGATTTCTCCTGGTTCTTAGGGCTAGCTGAATTGCTGGAGGAATAAAGAAACATGACCAGGATAAGACTTTGTTTGTGGCTTGGTGGATCCTAGAGTTCCTGGCAACAGAAGTGGTGAAGATTTTGAGATGTGCTGGACCCTGTGAACTTCAGTTTGGGGGACTGGACAAGAACCTGGGAGCTGTCTGCCTCTGAATCCAGGTGACTGGTGGATTCAGGTAGGAGATGGGACTATGGAAGGGGATCCAGGGAATCTGAGAGACTACCCCAAGTCAAGATGAAGAAAAGGGCTCCCCTTGGACCCATGATGAAATTGAAATGTACTAGACACTGTGGGGTGGAGGGTATGTGTAATTTTCTCTTCCTCTTCTTTTTCTTATTTTTTTTTGCTTTTTGGAGGGCAATTGGGGTTAAGTGACTTGCCCAAAGTCAAATGGCTAGTAAGTATGTCAGGTGTCTGAGGTCGGATTTGAACTCAGGTCCTCCTGACTCCAGAGCTGGTGCTCTATTCACTGTGCCACCCAGTTTGTGTAATTTTCTAATGATTGTTTTTAGTGATTAATGATATTTAGTAATTGTGAATCTGGATAAGTGACTGATTAAGTTAACTTATGATTGCCCCGTGAGTGGAAGACTGATTATTGTATTGTGAGATGACTGAATGACTGAGTGAGGAGGTATACTTCCTTAGGGGAACCAGATGATGATTCTTTTGTTCTTTGTCCCAAACTTTGTCACCAATATGGTGGAAACTATGTGGCCATTTTAAGGTTAAGCTGTTGTGACCACTATATTGTGATTTTCTGTGATAAGATGTAATGTTGTGAATATTATACTGTACCTTGATTTGTTGTGAATATTTGCCTTTATTTGTAATGGAATAAATGAAATGTTCACTATACTGTGTTATGAGAACTTTAAAAGCTCTTCATAGTAGCATTCTTTTGGGAAGCTGCTTGTGCATGGTGTTACAGATACTTAACCTTTGTTGGTTCTTTTTCTCATTTATAAAATGAAGGAAGTTAGATTATAATATGCCACTGAAATTTTATGAACCACAGTATATTCATATGCAAAATAGAAAAACTAATACCTGTAGCAAAGTAACCTTGTGGGGTTGTTATAAATTAAACATTTTGTAAACTATGAAGTTTTGCATAAATGTGAGTTTTTCATAATTTGTGATGACTCTGGATAAAAGCTAAGGTTGCAATTAATCTTTTCTTCTACTTTTGACCCGTTGTAAGTTTCCCCTTCCTCCATTAACTAAAAAGGCCAATGGTCTCTATAATGAAACATCTGCTTGCCGAATAGCACCCTAGTGACTTGAGCTAAGAAAAATCCCACTGGGACTTAACTGAGGAGGACTTTGGTCAATTTGATGATCTGGTTCTAAATACTTTTTGATTTAGTTTTAGCATTATTCTCATCTATCTCATTTTCTCCTTGTTAGAAGTCTTGGAGTAAGGGTTTAATGGGTGAGGGAAGTGTCAATATTTGGCTTATGAAGATATCAGCAACTTTGCCTTTTCTGTGGTATTCCTGCCCCAAGAATAATTGGAAAGATTTTCAATATGTAATCTTTTAAGCAGATTATTTATTTATTCATTTATTTATTTATGTTTGGTTTTTTGTCTATTTGTTTTAGTGGTCATGGAGAACAGAAGCAGGAGCAGTAGGAAGAAATTACAGAAGGGCATCTTTAGGGTGAAAATGAGTAAGAACTACCAAACAATTTTATCTTTCTAAAAGGTTTTTTCTTTGCCTTGGTAGGTCAGGAGTTCTCCATGACTGGAGATTTCTTTTCTTTTTTTTTTTTTCATGTTGTTTTAGACTCAAAAGCCAGAACACAAACACAGAATAGAGAAAAAGAAACAAAAAACATATCATGGACTTCAATATTGAAACTTAAATACAAAGTTAGAAAGAAAAAAAGAAGCATATTGTGTGTATAGCAGAATGTGAGGATTCAAAATAGGTAACAATTTCAAGAAAGCCTGTATGATAAATAATACATGTTGTGCTGAGAATTGACCATTTTTTCTTTGCTTCCTTGTGAGTTTTCTTTTGTTCTCAGCTGTGCACTTTTTTACTTCACTCTCCTCTCCCCCCGAAGGCTACAATAAAGTTTAGATATGTTTCTCTATATCCATAAATATATACCTATAAATATATACATAGATATATAAACACATCCTTTCCTAAACATATTCCACTCCAGATCTTTGTTTTTATGTTCATGTATATCTCTTGCTTCCTATCCCTCCTGCCTCCTCTATTTTACTTCTACCAGCTACTTTGACCTCCTGTTACTTGCCTACCACCCTCCAAGAATCCCTCCCCTATCCTCCCATTCGTATAAATCTAAACACCCTTGTATACCCTCCTTTTCACTATCCTCTCATTCTCCCCTCTAAAGATCCCTCCCTTGTCCTCTCCCTCCTCTCTATGACCATACCATTTTATTTCTTCTGAATTTAGAAGACTTATATAGAAGACTTATATAGAAGGCTTTATACTCTTCTAAATATTTTTGTATTGTTCCCTCTTAAACCCATTTCTAATACTTTACCAGGACTACCAGGCTTCCTCTATATATTTTCCCTGTTTCAGTTCTTCCTCTTGCACCTAATTTGTATAAAATTATTACTTTTTTAGCTCTTCCTAAATGGTTTTACTTTTTAAATTCTTACCATACTCAGGTTTACTGCAATCTTTCTTATGAGTTATCCAATAATTAATAATAATCTTAGACATATATTTTGCATTAAATATACATATATGCATGTATGTGTATATATATATATGTATGTATATGTATACACACATACAGTAAATAGTCTGTCCTTAGGAATCCTTTATAATCACTCTTTCGTATGTCACTTATATTTCTCTTGGTTCTTGTATGTCAAAATTTCCATTTTGACATACAAGGATTATATTATATTCAGGATTCTTTTAAAAAAGTCTTAAAAGACTAAGAGTTTATCAAATGTCCTTTTTTTCATTCAGGATAATACTTAACTTTCCTGGATATGATCTCTTTGGCTGGAGCCCCCAGGAAAAAAAATCAGCAAAAATTGACAAGCACATCACAGAAATCTAAAAACACATGTAATGTTCTACACCTGAGGGATGTTTCTCATCCCCCACCTTACAATATAATGAGGATTTTTTTAATTTAATAAATTTATTTTTGTTATATTTAAGTTTCAAACTATCTCCCTCTTTCTCTGCCCACTCCATACTAAAGAACACCACCATTTCACACACACACACATGCACACACACACACACTCACACTCACACACACACACACACACACACTCACACACACACACACACACATGCAAACACAAACATGATTGTCATTTTTATTGTATTGGTTCTGCACCTCCATGAACAATTAATATTATTCCAACTATTTAAATTTAATTTAATTTAAAAAATATTTTTATAATTATATTCACATAGTTCCTCAATTTGTTTTAACAGGTATGTGTAGCACCAAGTCAGCACCAATGGCAACTATGAATATATATTCTCAATCACAAAATATAACAGACTTTCTGTATAGAAGACAGAAGCAAAACATTTAATCAGATACCAGAAAACCAAATCCCCAAACCAGAAAGTCAAATCCATCATAGCAATATACCATAACACAGCAGAGAGCCACACCATCCTTTAGCCTTCCCACAGACATTCATAAGCTTAGCTGTCACAACAGGGGGCAAACATTCACAAGCCCAGATGTCTCCTTAGCTATGTCTTCTCTCTCCCACTGACTCCCAGCTTCCTGTGGGCTCTGCTCCACCTTTCAATAGACTCCTCCTACCATTGGATACATGTGATTATATTTGGCCTAGTAGAGGACGGAGAAGATCTTCAAATTCCCATTACCATTACAGTATGCTCCCAAGTATTTTATGCCGTATACATTTTTTAATGGGGTATCTCTTACTGTGGAAGTGAGGCTAGGTTTCCACAGTGGGTAGGACACCAGGCCTAGAGTCAGGAAGACACAACATCAGATCCAGCCTCAGATACTTACTAGCTATGTGACCCAGGACAAATCACTTAACTTTGTTTGCCTCAGTTTTCTCATCTGTAAAATAAACTAAAGAAAGAAATGGCCAACAAATTCAGTACGTTTGCTAAGAAAATTCCAAATTGGGGTCACAAAGATTTGGATGCAAATGAGAATGACTGGATAGAAACAACAACATCATGTCTTACCATTTCTTCTCTCAGGGTTTTATGGGTGATATATAGAAATGCTGATGGTTTATGTTAGGTTTATTTTACATTTTGCTAGTTTGCCAAAATTATGATTTCTAATAGCTTTTTAGTTGAATCTCTAGGATTTTCCAAATATATCATTATATTGTTTGTAAAAAGAGATAGTTTTATTTTCTCACTGCCCATTCTGATTCCTTCAAATTCTTTTTCTTTTATTACGGCTATTACTACCATTTCTAATATAATATTCTTTAACAGTGTTTATAATGCGTATCCTTGTTTCTTTCCTGATCATATTGGGAAGGCTGGTAGCCTATCCCCATTACAAATAATGCTTCCGTGTTGTGTTGAGTTGATACTTCTTGTTTTCAGGAGAAAAAATATATCTATGCTTTCAAGTATTTTTTAATAAGAATGAGTATTGTATTTTGTCAAAAGCTTTTTCTTTGTCAATTGATATAATCATATGATTTTTGTTATTGATGTAATCAATTATGTTCCTAGTTTTCCTTATGTTAAACCTCTGCATTACTGGTATAAATTCCACTTGGTCACAATATATAATTTTTGTTATATATTTTTTTAGACTCCAGCCCAGTATTGTGCTTATGATTTTTGTATCAGTATCATCAGTGAAATTGGCCTATAATTTCCTTTTTTGTTCTTCCTCATTTAGGTCCCAGTAGCATATTCATTTCATAAAAGGAATGTGGTAGGATTTCTTTTTTGCCTATTATTCCGAATAGTTTATTTAGTATTGGGATTATTATCATTAAATGTTTGGTAGAATTTTCTTCTAAATCCATCAGGTCCAGATGTTTTGTTTTGTTTTGTTTTTTTTCTTTAGGAAGCTTATTTATGGACTGTTCAATTTCTTTTTTCCAAAAATAGTATCATTTAGATATTCCATTTCTGTGGGCAGCTTATATTTTTGTAAGTATTCCTAAATTTCAATTAAATTGTTAAATTTATTGGCATAAAATTGGGGAAAATAATTCTTAATAATTGCCTTGATTTCTTCTTCACTAGTTGTATATTCAGTGTTTTTATTTTTGACACTAGTGATTTGTTTCCCCCCCCCCCCTTTTAAAGTCACATTAACCAATGGTTTATTTGTTTCATTATTTTTTCATAATACCAACACCAGACTGTATTTACTGATTAAGTTGTTTTCTTACATTCAGTTTTATTAATCTCATCTTTAATTTTTACAATTTACAATTTGGTGTTTCATTGAGGACTTTTAATTTGTTCTTTTTCTAATTTTGTTAACTGCACAGTCAATTCATTGGTCCATTCTTTATTTTATCAATGTACACATTTAGAGATATAAACTTTTCTTTGATTACTGCTTATGCTTAATCTCACAGGTTTTCGTATGCATCCCATTATTATTTACTTAAATAAAATTTTTTGTTGTTTCTATGACTTACTCTATAACTTAGTTTATTTTATCTCAAAAAATTTTAATCTGATTCCATGGTTCCTTATTAAATATAATGCTATTATATTATGATCTAAACATGATGGATTTAATATTTCTGGTTTCCTGAAAAAGTATGAAATTTTCTGTCAGTCCCTGGAACCTTTTGATCACTCTAGGTTCTTTTATCAGAAATTTAAATTTGGTCTGATCTTCCCACTTCCTAAAAATTAACCTCTTAGCAAAGAGAGATTTTTCATTGCTTATTATAACATGACACTCTGTATCCTATGCTGTTTCTATGGAACACAGTACAAGTAGAAAAGAGGAATCTTAGAATGCATCCAAAATGTGAGGAAAACAAAAGCAAATATGATCAAAACTAAATGAGGATCAAATGAGAATATGTATGCAAAGTGCTTTGTAAACTTTAAAGCATTATATAAATGTTAGTTATTAGCTCATGTAATGGCACTTCTTTTAAGGACCTGGAAATGAGGGGACAGTAAGTACTTTCTTGTGGAACAGGAATCTGTATCATTAAAATGCAAAAATGCTACATTACTACCCTCTGCAATCTGTGCTGATTAGCTCAATTGGTGCTAATGAGGCCAAGGTCACAGCTTCAGTCCATGTATGGATAAAGTAACTTGCAGAAATAAAATGCTCTGTTTGAGGAACACCTGTTAAATGTCTATCCACAGCAAACCATCTGGCAAATACATGGTGGTGGTTTTAAAAGGAATCAGAGGAGAGAATGTGGACTGATCAGCAGAACTCATTTATACTACTAGTAAAAATACACCTTACCTGATGGTAGGTCAGTAATCTCACCTTCATAAATACAATAGATCAAAGAATTGTCAGATGAGGAACAGACTTCAGAGATCAGATTATCTCATATAATGCTCTCATTTGAATGTGGAAACTAACGGCCTTTGGGGCACGTAATATGTTCCTGTTAATCAACTGTGATTTGGAAGGGACCTTATAGACAGGAGTATATTGGAACCCTCTAAAACATCTTGAATGAGTTCATCATTAAATTTTCAATGTGGGCATGTGAACCTTGGAAATAGGTAAATTCTACAAATCAGGACTTGATTTATTGTCTATCATCTAGATTTTTAAAAAGTAATGGAGAAAATTTTAATAATACAGAATAAAATGTAAATAATCAGTTGTTGATTGTTTACCAGTATACTTCCGTACTGACCATCTTTTCCAACATTCTTATTTTATAGATAAGGAAGTAGAAGCTGAAGAGCTTAAGAGCTAGCTCAGAATCATACAGCAAGAATAGCTGCGTTTCAAATTCTAACACCACTATTTTTACCACAACGAATGATTCTTTCTCATCTTAATCAGTATCGTTCCACTTACCAATAATAAACTACTTTTATCTCTAACACTGTGTAGTAGATATTCAGAGAAGAATAAAGAATTATCAGTGAAGAAATTCAGTAAGAAGTGGTCAAGTATGTGTAGGAAATTGGAAGAAGGAGCATTAAAGGATTGTACTACATGAATGAGGTTTCAATGAGGACCACTTTCAGTTGCCTTCATAAACAAACATTTCAATTCAACAAATGTATTAGGAATCATATTAAAGACTGCATATAAAAATAAATAACAGCCTCTATTCTCAAGGAGTTTATATTTCAATCGGGGGAGGAAAGACATCTATACAACTAGGGTGTAAGAGAAAATGTAATAAGTGCAACGGAAAAGTATTTTTTAAAAGTTCTATGAGGAGGTGGTGAAAGGACAGAAATTTTCCATTGGGATGAAGAGTAGTCAGAGTAGGCAAAATTGGACCTTGAAGAAAGGACTTCCACATTCAGAGATGATACAAACTCTATTTTAGGTCTTTAAAATAATGTGAATGAAAGCTTGAAACTTATGAGAGGCAGGACAATAATTAGTAATTATTAATATTTGAACATTTAAGTGTTTACTGTGTGCCAGGTACTGTGCTAAACTCTCCACAAGAATGATGGATAGAGCAGTAAATTAGGACTGGAATGTAGACTATATGAAGATGAATAGTACAATATTTCTGAAATGGAAGATTAGGAGACTGTGGTTGGAACTGGATGGTGTGGTCTTGAATGTCAAGAAAAGGGAGTTAATACTGTGTTAGCCAAAGAATAGAAGAGGAGCAGTACAAATCACAGGGCATAAAAATCCGTTAGTAGTATGAAGGAGTATGTGGCAAGAGGAGATGTTAGAGGAAATAATGTCAGATAAGAGAAAATTTAAAAAGACTAGCTAAAAAGAAATAAGACCCCAAACTAGGATATTTAAATCGAAATGGAAAGAGGCAGTAGGAGAGTTGTTTTGGTGGTAAAACTAATGAAATTGGCATCTGATTGAAGGAGAGAAAAAGAATTAATAATTCTTTTGAGTTTAGGGAATTACGTGACTTGGAGGGTGAAGATATCAATTAAAATAGAAAGGTTAAGAGGGAAGGCGTACACCTGCCCAGCAAAATTGAGTATAATGTTTCAGGGGAAAATATAGTCATTCAATGAAATAGAGAACTGTCAAGCATTCTTGATGAAAAAACCAGAGTTGAATAGAAAATTTGACACTCAAATACAAGAAGCAAGAAAAGCATGAGAAGATAAACAGGGAAAAGAAATCATAAGGAATTTATCAAAGTTGAACTATTTAGATGCCTACATGTATACATACATATCTATCTATCTATCTCTCTATCTATCTATGTATCTATATGTCTATAGGAGGGTATATGTGCTTATGAATACATATGTGAATGGGTGTATATATGTGAACAGGTATACATAGACAGAGGGCACAGGATCAATTGAATAGGAAGGGATGAGATTTAAAACGTGAAATTGAAAGGTGAGAGGAATATAATGAGAGGAGATGGGGAGAAACAGAATAGGGTAAATTATCTGATAGAGGCAAGGGATAACTGTCACAATGGAGGGGAAGAACAAAAAGGCAAAAGGGAATGGGTCAACCTTACACTCATTGAATTTGGCTTAGGGAGGGAATGACATACACTCTAAATTGATCATCTTGCTCTACAGGAGAGTAGGGGGAAGGGGATGAGATGGGAGATGATGGAGGGGAGGGCAGGTTGGGGGGGAGGGTAGTTAGAAGCACGCACATTTGAAAATGGACAGGGTCGAAGTAGAGAATAGAACAAATGGGAGGCATGACAGAATGGAGGGAAATATAGTCAGTGTTTCACTCAACTATGGACATGTTTTGCATAACTTCACATGCACGACCTATACTGAATTGTTTATCTTCTCCATAAGGATGGGCGATGAGGAAGGAAGGGAAAGAATCTGGAATTCAAAGTTGTAAAATCAAATGTTTAAATAATAATAATAATAATAATAACTATTATTATTATTATTATTATTATTATTACATGCAACTGGGAAATAAGATACACAGGCACTAGGGTAAGGAGATCCATCTTGCCCTACCGGAAAGTCGGAGGAGGGATGGGAGAGGATATAGGAGAGAGCAGATTAGGGGAGAGGGTATACAGTGGGATGACTGTTTTGGGGTGGTATATAGGGTAAAGACGGGGAGAAAATTGTAATTCAAAATCTTGTGGAAATGAATGATGTAAACTAAAAATAAACATACAATTTAATTTTAAAAAGAGAAGGTGTATTGGATGGGGATGGTGGGATTGGTAAGGAATTTAGATTTAAGTCTCATTGATACATAGATAATAGTAGACAAAGGAAATGGGATCTCTTCAGCAATGAAGCAAACCTTTGGCTCCACCATAATTTATACATATTCCAAAGAAATTGCTATGGGTTTGCAGAATAGGTTAAGGTTGGCAAAAAGTTGGTGGTAGAGGTACTGAATGATAAGTACAAAATGAGTACCTCAGAACAAAACTGTTAAGAAGGTAGCTGTAGTCAAGGAAATGAGTATAATGAAGAGGGTAAATGCCAGTAAAAGAAAGGCAAAAATACGATTTAGTAAGAGATTGGCTTAAGGTCCAAGGCCAGATGAGCAGATCACAGGAACAGTAAGGTTTGGTTGGTCTAACTAGATGACACAAAGTTAGGAGAGGGCATGAGTCAGGTAGAATGACTCATGCCCTAATTAGCAGTCCTGTAAAGTGCCAGTGGTCACTTTCTGAATGTGACAAGTCAGTCAGTTAATAAGCATGTATTAATTTATTTATTAAGGATCTACTATATGTAAGACACTGTGCTCAGGCACTGGGGATGCAAAGAAAGAAAAAAAAACAATCCTTAATTTGAAGGAGCTCATAGTCTAGGGAGGGAAACATGCAAATAACTATGTACAAACAGGACATATGCAGGATAAATAGGAGACAATCATCAGACAGAAAGCACTAGGCTTAAGGAGGATTGGGAAAGGTTTTTTGTAAAATGTGGGATTTTAGTTAGGGTTTGAAGGAAGCCAGGAAAATCAGGAGGCAGAGATGAGGAGGGGTAGAATTCTATGAAGAAAAGATAGTGAAAATGTCTTGAGAGAAAGAGTTTGTACAAGGAACAGTAGGGAGGCCAGTGTCACTGGATCACAGAATATGTGGAGGGGCAAGTAAGATGTAAGAAGACTGGAAAGGTAGGAGGGGGGCAGGCACTGAAGGACTTTGAATGTCACCCAGAGGACTTTATATTTCATCATAGAAGTGATTAGGGACCTCTCATCCTACTAAGCAAAACAGTTCTTTCAAATCTATTGATACCTCTTTAAAGTCTGTGGCTGCCTCTTCTTCCCTTTCTCCCTGCCTTAGATGAGAAATGTGGCTCATGTTTTATTGGAAAATGGAAAAAAAAACAAAAAACAAGTGAAAGTATTTGATGAGAGTTTCTTCTTTCTCCTTCCTCCTCATCTCACATCACTCATACCCTTTTGCCACTAACTTCTTCTTCACCTCTGTGTCAAATGAAAAGGTGGTCCTTCTCCTTACCAAGCTAACACTTCTACATGCACAAATCTTCTGAACTCCTTAACCTCATTATTTAACCAAAACTGCTTTCTCCTGTTATTAATGATATCTTAAGTGCCATATCTAATGAAATTTTCTCAATTCTCATCCTTATCTATCTCTCTGTACCCTTTGACATTGTACATTACCCTCTTCTCTTTGATATCAGCTTCTCTCTGGATTTTTGGAATACCAATCTTTTTGGTTCCTCTCTTGTCTTCTCAGTCTCCTTGGCTGGATATCTGTGGAATTTCCTCTAATCAAGGTTATTCCCCAGGGTTCTGTCATGGACTATTTTTTCATCTCCTTCTATACTATTTCATTTAGTGGTCTCATCTTGGATTCAATTTTCATCTCTATGCTGATTCTCAAATCCACTAATCCAACCTTAAAATCTCTGCTGGCCTCCAGTCCTGCATCTCTAACTGACTATTAGACATCTTGAACTAGATCTCTTAAACTCAATATTCCCAAAACTGCATTCATTAACTTTCCCCCAAAATCCTCCTTCTACTTTTTGACATTCCTATTTACTGTCCAGGAGACTACAATCTCCCCAGTTACCTAGGCTCCCTACCTATATGCCATCCTGAATTCTTTACTCTCATTTCTCACATCATTTCCAATCTGTTTCTTGTCAAAGCATGAAGATTTTGCTTTCATATCATTTTCACATATCCCCCCTTCTCTCTTCTGACACTGAAACTACCTTGGTGTAGGCTCACATTACCTTACAATATTTTCATTGCAATAGCCTACAGTTTTTTCAGCCTGCCACAAGTCCCTAATCTGCCATCCAAATGATCATCATAAAACATAAATTGACCATGTAGCTCCCTATCACCCCCAAGATCAAACATAAAATCTTCTGTTCGGCATTCAAAATCCTTCATAACTTGCCTTCCCCACCTTTCTAATCATCCGATACTTTTATACTCCACAATGTACTCTTACATTCAGTGATATGCCTTCCTTGCTGTTCCTCGAACAAGATTCTCCATCTCTTAATTGCAGGCATTTTAACTGTATGTCCACCATTCATGGAACGTGTTCCCTCCTCATCTCTGCCTACTGGCATCTCTGGATTTCTTGAAGTTCCAGTTAATATCCCACCTTCTACTGGAAGCTTTTCTTAATCCCTCTTATTTGTAGCCCCTTCCTTCTGTTGATTATTTTCAATTGATCTTCTGTATGGTTTTTTTGTATGTAGTTATTTATATGTTGTTTCTCCCATTGAATTGTGAGCTCTTCTAGCTCAGAGACTGTCTTTTATCTTTCTTTATATCCCCAGTGCTTAACGCGGAGTTTGGTTCATGTTGCTCCTGTTGTTCAGTCGTTTTGGTCATGTCTGAGTCTTCATGGCCCCATCTGCGGTTTTCTTGGTAAAGATAAGGGAGAGTTTTTCTATTTCTTTCTCTAGCTTATTTTACAGATGAAGAAACTGAAGCAAAGAGGGTGAAGTGACTTGCCCAAGGTCACACACCTAGTAAGTGTTAAGTGTCTGAGACAAGATTTGAACTCAAGTCCTGCTGACTCCAGGACTGGAGCTGTATTCACTGTACCACCTAGCCACCCCTGACTCATTGACTTTTGAATGGGGGTGCTGGTGGAGGGTGTGTGTGCGTGTGTGTGTGTGTGTGTGTGTGTGTGTGTGTGTGTGTGTGTGAGAGAGAGAGAGAGACATGGATTTAGAAAGATTAATTTGACAGTTCAGTGGATGATAAATTGGAGTACAAAAGAAAGACCAGCCAACAGGCTACAGCAATAATGAGTGTGGCAGTGTTTGAGGAGAGAAGCAGACACATACACAAGGTGTTATAAAGACAGAATCCACAAGGCTTTGACAACAGATTTGGAAGAAAGTAAACATAAAATATTACCCGAAAAAGATCCAGTTTCTATTCCTGCCCCTGTACATACATTAGAAAGATGAGTTCTTAGGGAGTAATCCCTAGGAATTCTTAAATTCAGAAGAAAATACCTACGACCTTTTACAGTTGATTCTGACTAAATCTTAGAGGCTCCTACTCTAGTTACTTCCTTGGTTTGTTGTCTCTTGGTAGGTAGAGATTAGTATCCTTCACCTCAACAGTATGTTTTGAACTTTGAAATGTTAGCCCTTTAGTTGTAACCATCCTAAACAAGCAAACTGAATGAATCAGACAAATGAGATCCCTTTCCGTGTTTGCTTCAAACCTAAAACATATTTTGGGGAAAATTATTTCAGACTACTAAGATTTCCAAATCAATTTCTCCTTTGGCTACTTCAAATGTTTCCAAAACTTCAGCTTTTCCTGTCTCTGGCAGGAAGGACAAATGTTAATATATTGGAAAACAGGCTTGAGTGCTAGAGGAATTTCAGGTCAGATAGCACTCAAATGTTAATGGGAATCACACTAGAGAAGTTGTTTTCAGGATGTTTCCAGCTTACGTTTGCAGATCCAAATGGGTTAGATATTTCAGATACAGCGGAAATCAGTACGGACACTTGTGAAAACTACTCTGAACTGGCCAAGGTAGGAAGTCTAGTAACTCATAATGGAGAATGTTTTGAATTTACACTTTACAATGATATTGTGCTTAATAAAGCATGCAGTATGATATTATTTTATAGCATTGTTCATATGAGAATGGATCACATCTGATTATGATTGTATTGCGAGTACAATTCAGCTCATTAAGCTGCAACCTTGTGAATCCTAGGGTTATGGGAAAAAAAGAAAAGGTTCATGGGGCCAGGTGTATAAGAAAACATTTTCTGCCTAAAGGCAAGAATTGAATGCAAATGATATGTTTCCATCTCTAAAGTATTCTCAAACACTGAAGCTCTTTGGGGGTCATTTTTTTTTTCCTTTTAAGTAAGCAAGGTATAAAGTAAAAGCCAAACATTGCAACCACACAGGAAATACATGTATCAGTATGTACCGTTCCTGCCTCTTCAATGTGTGTCAAGACTGCCAGAAAAAAAACTCAATAAAAACATGGGCATGTGAACTTTTTTTGATGCTATGAATATGACTCCTACTACTATAACTTCTCTCTTAAAGCATTTAGTGTTACGGAGTCAGCATTGAAAAATCATTAGAGAATAGAATGCCATGACCAGAATGCTAGTCCAGTTATTCACAGTTATGAGTATTTTGACAATTATCTTTCATTTTCAATTCAATTCAACTCAATTCCAATTCAAATTCAATTTCAATTTCAATTAGTTCTTTCATTTGTAAAATTTGGATTCTAATATTCGATTAGCTTCACTTATGGTGTTAATGTGAGGACCAAATTTGATAATGCATGTAAAATGCTTTCTAACTTTAAAAACCTATCAAAATAATTTTTAAATAATTATCCTTATTGATAAAATTTGATTTAAACAATCTATCCCTATAGGAGAAAAAGTGGAAATAGAAGAATAGATACCAGCCTAAATTATTATCATTTTTTGAAGAAGTTTCATAGATAATTTATCAGAAAGTTTTGTGGTTTCATTGACTTAAAAAGATTAAGGAACTACAGAGGTTACCTAATCCAACTTTTGATTTTAAATCATAAACTGAAACCTAGAGAAGTTAACTGACTGTTAAAATAAAAAAAAATGACCTGGTCAGGATTAACCAATGTAAATCAACTGTCCCAATGAGGAAACAAAAATAAAATTATCTAGAACTCTTTACTAAGCAAACACAAGCACCGAAGTGTGGTACAGTGGAAAGAGTCCTAGATTTCAAATAATGAAAATAATGGTCAAATCCTGCCTTTGCTACTTAATATCTCTTTTGATATTATTGAGGGCATGTAAGTGGTGCTATGGAATAGAGTGCCAGGCCTGGAGTGAGGAAGCCTCATCTTCCTGAGTTCAAATATGTCCTCAGACACTTATTAGCTGTGTGACGCTGGACAGTCAATCAACCCTGTTTATCTCAGTTTTTTTCATCTATAAAAATTCGCTGGAGGGGCGGCTAGTTGGCGCAGGGAATGGAGCAATGGCCCTGGAGTCAGGAGTATCTGAGTTCAAATCCAGCCTCAGACACTTGACACACTTACTAGCTGTGTGATTTTGGGCAAGTCTCTTAACCCAATTGCCCTCCAAAAAGCAAAGACAAAAAAATAGCTGGAGAAAGAAATGGCAAACAACTCCATTATTTTCTCCAAGAAAACCCAAAATGGGGTAAATGAAGATTCAGACAGAATTGAAATGACTGAATAACAATAACTGGTATTGAACTAGATGTCTCTTCTGGTTCTAAATCTATGAGTCCGATGATTCCTGTGTATTGAAGAGGTATGAGACCCAAAGAGAATATCAGTTAGGAATATGACCACATTTTAAAGACATTACAAAAGAGAACGTGAATGAAAGGCAATGATTTAAATAACTTTTGTTTAATGATTTGTAGAAATTTTGTCAAAAATAGAACTGTCTTCTCGGGGTCAAGGTTTAAATTCAAGAGGTACATAAGGATTATAAAATCTAAAAAATTCAGTTTACTAGATTTTAGACCAAAATTTATTTCATAACCTATAAATGACCAAAGGATTGAACAAACAGTTCTCAGAAAGAAGTTAATGAGTTTATGAAAGATTTATTCAAATCATCAATAATAAAAATAAATGCATATCAAGACAACCCCAAGATTTTACCTCATACTCTACAAATTGCCTGTGATGAAAAAGATGGAAACAGTTCATATCAGAGGTGTTGTGAAAAAGATGCAAATAACGTATTATTGGTGGAAGTGTGAATCAGTACAGCTACTTTGGAGGCAACTTGGAATTATGTAAGTAAAGTGATTACATGTCCATTCCATTTGAACCACTAATTGTATAACAAGGCTTATACCCAAAGAAGGCATATACTATAACAAAGAAGGAGACTTTTATAATAAGAAAGTCTCATTACTTACCAAAATATTCATAGCAGGTCTTTTTTGTGTTAACAAAATTTTAAAATGAAGTAGAAGATGCTCATTGATTAGGGAATGGTTAAATAATGTGTGGTACATTAATATAAAAGAATATCACTGTGTTGTCAAAAATGATGAAGGTGTTGAATACAGAGAAGCATTTAAAAATCTAAGTGATCTAAAGCAAACTAAATAAAATAAAGCCAAGAAAACTATATCTATCTATCTACCTATCTATCTGTCTGTCTCTGTCTGTCTGTCTATCTATCTCTCTATCCATCCATCTATCTATCTATCTATCTACCTACCTACCTATCTATCTTATCTATCTATCTATCTATCTATCTATCTATCTATCTATCTATCTATCTATCTAAAATGCCTACAACGATGTAAACAGAAAGAACAAAATGAAAAATACATCAAAAGTCAATGTCTAGAAATTATAAAGAACAAACATGGCTTGAAAAAATAAATGAGAGAGAGAGATGAGAAGACATCTTCACCCAATTGTACTTTTGGACTTCATCATTCCCCTGTGTTGTGTACTTCCCTTCCCAGTACACATGCATACACACACACACACACACACACACACACACACACACACACTTCCTTTCCCTTTTTTTTTTTTTTAGCTTTCTCTTTGTGTAGTCTTTCCCCATTGGATTGTAAGCTCCTTGGTGTCAAAGACAATCTTCACATTTGTATACCTGGAGATCGTCACTATGCCTAATATATAGTAGATGCTTAGCAAATGTTTTAAGATTGACTGACTGACTCTATCAATTTACAGAAAGAGAAGGTTCATATGTACTGTGCATTGCATATATTTTCAGACTTTTTCCATGTATTGATCAGTTATGTTGATTTTCCTCCTCCTTTTCTTTTTTCTATTTTTTTTTATAAGATGCTATGTGTTGAATTGAATAGATTTCTAAGAGAGGGAGGAAAAGGGATACTGGGGAAAATTATGTTGATTTTCAAAAAAAAAAACGATCAATAAAATCCTCTTTAAAAACAAAGTGCTCCTTAATTTTTTAAAGTACACTTTAAAAGAATTGTACTTCATATATATGTGTTGGGAAATAAAAACTCTCTTCTTTCCAATCACCAGGCCAAGAGAACCTGGAGAGTGACCTGGAGGCAAGAAGAGCTCAGTAGCCACAACTGCAACCAATTAATATGGTGTTTCACAATGGAGAGAAAGCTCAGAAGTAGTGTTTTAACATCACTTTGCCTTCTAGGCTAAGCTTGTTATGAGGACAGAGAGCAAAGGTACGGAGTAGATTAAGAGGCTTTAGTCTCGCCCCAGTCACAATAACTAAAAGAATGTGAGTATGCTCTTACCTTTCTCAATGACTGCTAACTTTCTACACCACCTTCTAAGAATGGAATAAGTAGAGGGAAGAAACAAGTTCATTTAATATTTGGTCAGAGAAATAACCAAACCAAAGCATCTTATGGACACTATCAAACTAAAAGAAAGTAGTGATTTAAAAAGACAAAATTGAAAAACTTTATAAAATTACTTTCCCACTCTTTCT
This sequence comes from Pseudochirops cupreus, assembly GCA_028627135.1. NCBI lineage: Eukaryota > Metazoa > Chordata > Mammalia > Diprotodontia > Pseudocheiridae > Pseudochirops > Pseudochirops cupreus. The sequence goes on from CM053582.1 coordinate 426,189,299, forward strand.
TTTCCCCATAACTGCCACTGAAATCACCTCGCATGGATCTTTTTTTCTCTTTTTTGTTTTTTGGAGGGCAGTCAGGATTAAGTGACTTGCCCGGGGTCTAATAGTGTCAAGTGTCTGAGGGCAGATTTGAACTCAGGTATTCCTGACTCTAGGGCCAGTGTTCTATCCACTGCCCCACATAGTCATCCCACATACAGATCTTAATGACACATCATTTGTATGTTTACATGAAAAATTAGAAATTACATTAAAGTAAACAAATATGGTAGAGTCACTGTAATAGATCCAGAATAAACCAAGGAGATTTCCGTGGAAACATACAATTTTGAAAACAATTGACTAAAAGGAATAGAAAATCACTGTACTGACTTTATTATTTCATGATGACATATTTTTTAAAAAATTTAGTAGAACAAAGTCTTAGTTTAAGGGCTCCCCCCCAATAATATATCTTCTATGTATACATCAAAACTATTCAATAACCCTTTAAAGTTGTAACAAGGGAGATAATATTATTTTGGTACCCCACTGAATATTAATATGAAAAGAAGCATAAAAAATGTGACCTTTGATCAACAAACATTTTTGTCACAGAGCTCAAGAATTAGAGAATTTCTATAGGTGGAAACATCTGCCATGCATTCCTATTTATAAATGCATGAAGCATAGATTTTGGAATCTCCTAAGATCTATAATTCTCCCTTTCATTGTCCCTCTCCCTGCCCCCACAAAGTCTGACTGAATTATTCACTCCTAATAAAATAATTGGATGGGTAATGATTATTGGCCAGACTATGACATGAAATACATTTAATTTAGCCATATAATGATCAAGGTCCAGAATTGAAAAGGAGAAAGAAAGCACGTTTAGTGGTCTTTGGCAAACTGCAGTACTAGGAGTCATTAATTTACTCTTGAGTTTATCCCAGTATCTAGGTTCATCTTTCCTTACTTAGAAAAATAATCTAACATTATTCATTTTATAAACATGAATGGAGTATTTCTGTTCACAAAGTAAAAAGTGGATCTAGATAAGGAACTGAGAATATCTGGTAAAACCAGGTTTTTTATAAATATTTCAAATGTAACATGGCAGTTCTAATACTGTCCTGCTTATCAATGTACCTTTCTGAAATTCCTTCTGCTCTTTGATCTTTATTTTTGAAATCATTCATTGATACCTTTTTCCTTATTGTTCTTCCTTTTTATTGTCAAAATCTCCTTCTCTTCCTCATAATTTCCCCTCAATTTCATTTCTAACAAATAAGTATAGTTAAGACTTCCCAAATATATGTGTATATGTGTATACACATAGCTGTGTGTGTATACATAGAGAGATGTATATGCACATGCATGTATTGTATGTATGTATATACAATATATAATCTGAGTGTGTGTGTGTGTGTGTGTGTGTGTGTGTTTGTGCATGTGCAGTGGCCAAAATGCATGTCTCATTCTGCCCATCTGGTCCATTATCTCTCTGCCAAGAGGTTACATGTATGATTCATCAAATCTTCTGGATTAGTTATTGGTCACTGTGTTAAATATATTCAAAGAAATCTCCGACCTTCTAGGAACTAACATAGAGTGAAGTGAGCAGAGCCAGAAGTACAATATAGACAATGTCTACGACAAGGTAAGGGAAAACAGCTGTGAAATAATAAATAATAAAGAACTATATTTAAATATTTCAAAGCATTCTCTCTGTCTGTCTGTCTCTCTCTGTCTCTGTCTCTCTGTCTCTGTTTCTTTCATTCTGTTCTGTCTCTGTCTCTGTCTCTGTCTCTATCTCTGTCTCTGTCTGTCTGTCTGTCTGTGTCTGTCTCTGTATCTGTCTCTCTGTCTCTCCGTCTTTCTCTCTGTCTGTCTCTCTCTCTGTCTCTCTTTCTCTCTCTCTCTGCAATCCTCTTCCTCACTCCCTCCATCAATTTATAGCTACTCTAAGTAAGATAACTGCCTGGACTGAACAAATATCACACATAATGGCTGACTAGGACCCTCCCTTGCCGCATTTAAGAAAAGGACTATACAAATGTGGAAGAAGAGGTTGAGAAAACAGGCACTTCAAGACCTCAAATTTATTGCTTGTTTGATAAGCCTTTTTTTTTGCTCATTGGATCGAGGCAGATCCTAGAATGATAGAGAGTAATACAAAGAGACTTGAATTCAAATCTTGCTTTAAGATTTACTAAGTGAAGCTGGACTACTGAGTTATCATCTTGAAAATGTGTATACCATCTCAGCTCTTTTTGAGGTGGCCAAGAATTGGAAACTGAGGGGATACCCGCCAAATGGGGACTGGCTGAACAAGTTGTGGTATATGGATATGATGGAAAACTATTGTGCTGTAAGAAATGATGAAAAGGCAGAAAAACCTGGAAAAACTTATATGAACTAATGCTGAGTGAGATAAGCAGAAGCAGGACAACGCTGTACACAGTAACAGCCACAGTCTGGGATGACTGATGTTGAGAGACTTGGCCCTTCTCAGCAATACAAGTACCTGAAACAATTCCAAAGGACTCATGATGGAAAATGCCATCTCCATCCAAAGAAAGAACTATGGAGTCTGAAAGCAGGGGAATGCAGACTATTTTTTTTGTTGTTGTTGTTTTTCTTTCTCATGGTTCCTCCTATTCATTCTGGTTCTTCTATACAACATGACTAATGTGAAAGTATGTTTCATGGCAATGTATGTGTAGAGCCTATACCTGGTTACATGCCAGCTTGGGGAGGAAGGATGGAAGGGAGGCAGAAAAAATGTAAAACTTATGGAAGTGAATGCTGAAAACTAGAAATAAACAAATTAACTTAAAAAAAAACGGATCTACTACTACCTACTATTCTTACTTCAGCAAACTCTAGGAAAATACATAGCAAAATGGATAGAGTGTTGAGGCTGGAACTAGGAATACCTGAGTACAAATTTAACCTTGGATATTTATTAGCTCTGTGACTCTGGGCAAGTCACTTAACATCAGTTTCTTCAACAGTAAAATGGAGGTAGTAAAAGCACCTACCTCCCAGGTTTTTACAGATCAAATGAGGTAATATTTGTAAAAGTACTTGACATTGTGTCTGGTATGTAGTAGGCACTATAAAAAGATCTATTCCTTTCCCCTTCCCTCTCATGTGTGGTAAATGAGATATCAGAAGTTAATCACTTTGTTCACCCTTAAAATGCCATATACCTCCCAGCAGCTGTTATTATCAGATTCCATGTTACACTTTCAGACTTGACTCATTCACATCCCACTTTTCTCTGCTTTTAACTACCATCCTCAATACTGAATATAAGTCACTTGGGTTACCAGCACTTATTTTCAAATTCTAACTCTCACATACATACTTGAGTTAATGCGGCTGAGTTACTTAACACCCTTGGGCACAATTTTCCTAATGTTTAAAATAAAGAGACTGCACTAGATGACCTCTAAAATCCATTTCCACACTTTAAATTTTGTGATTATTTTTCTAAATGCCTCTCTTGTAAGTACATGTTTTTGATCAAAAGGTGAGATGGGTACCTTAGGAAAGAGTTTTACTTTCATGTATACACTTATATATTCATGGTATGTCAGTCAGCGTGGGAAGAGAAACTTCTCTATGCATCTTCCTTGCCTAATTTTGTCAGTGCTGTAGATTCATGGTATTAGTCACTCTAAATTTCAGGTCGTCAATTAAGTTTGTTCTGGACACACAACTTATAGTGCCAATACAGTGGTTAGTCTGATGTCTTTATATTGAATTACATTTGATTTTGTGTGGGAATAATGTTGTAAATATAGGTGCTCATGATTTTTTTTTTGTTTATCTTTAGTTTTCAACATTCATTTCTGCAAGGTTTTGATTTACAAATTTTCTCCCCATCTTTCCCCTACCCACCACTACAATATAGCGATGCTACTGAATATCCCTTACCACAATCTGCTCTCTTTTAAATCCTCTCCCATCCCCCTTCTGACTTTCTAGTAGGACAAGATGGATTTCTATACTGCTTGTATATCTTATTTCCCAGTTGCATGTAAAAAAAAATAATATATTTTTTAACATATGATTTTAGAACTTCGATTTCCAGATTCTTTCCCTTCTTCCCTCATCACCCACCTCTACTGGGAAGATAAGCAATTCAATATAGGTTGTACAGGTGTGGTTATACAAAACATTTCCATAGTAGATATATGGGGAAAGACTGATTATATTACCCTCCATCCTATTCCACCCCCCAAATATATTATTTTCTACTTTGACCCTGTCCCTTTCCAAAGGTGTGTGCTTCTAAATACCCTCCCCCCAATCTGCCCTCCTTTCTATCATAGTCCCTCTTATACCATTCCCCCCACTTCACTGTAGGGTAAGATAGCCAATTGAATGTGTATGTTATTCCCTCCTTAAGCTAAAGTCAATGAGTAAGGTTGACCCATTCCCTTTTGTTTTCCTGTTCTTTCCCTCCGTTGTAAGTTTTCTTTTGCTTCTTTTATATGAGATAATTTACCCTATTCTGTATCTCCCTATCTCCTCTCATTATATTCCTTTCTCACCTCTCAATTTCACCTTTTAAATATCATCCCTTCCTATTCAACTAATCCTGTGCCCTCTGTCTATGTATACATGTACACATATACACACACACTAACATATGTACTTATACACACATATACCCTACTACATAAACACATGTATGTATGTATACATATATATGTGTGCAGATATGTGTATGTATACATATGTGTGTGTATTTCCTTCAATTATCCTCAGATTTGGAAAAGACTCATGAGTTACAGTGATTGCTTTTCCATGTAGTGATGTAAATAGTTCAACTTTTATAAGTTCCTTATGATTTCTTTTCTCTGTTTACCTTCTCATGCTTCTCTAGCTTTTTTGTACTTGAATGACACATTTTCTATTCAACCCTGTTTTTTCATCAAGAATACTTGAAAGTCCTCTATTTCATTGAATGACCATATTTTCCCCTGAAATATTATACTCAGTTTTGTTGGATAGGTGATTCTTGGTTTGAATCCTAGCTCCTTTGACCTCCCAAATATCATGTTCCAAGCCCTTTGATACCTTAAGGTAGAAGCTGCTAGATCTTGTGTTAATCTGATAGTGTTTTCACAGTAGTAAAATTGTTCCTTCCTGGCTGCTTGTAATATTTTCTCCTTGACCTGGGAACTCTGGAATTTGGCTATGATATTCCTAGCAGTTTTCTTTTTATTTATTTATTTAATTGTTTTTTAAAAATTAACTTTCATGTTTATTTTTAGTGTACATCATTCATTTCCACAAAATTTTGAGTTACAAGTTTTCTTTCCCCTACCTACCACACCCAAACAGTGATCCCACTGTATATCTCTTCCCCCAATCTGCACTCTCCTATATCATCCCCCATTCCCCCTCTAACTTTCCAGTAGGGCAAAATGGATCTCCATACCCCAGTACCTGTATATCTCATTTCCTAGTTGAATATAAATATATAACAATAACAATAATGATAATGATGATGATGATGATGATGATGAAAATGATGATGATAATAACAATAATAATATTTTTAAACATTTGATTTCAAAACTTTAAATTCCCAATTCTTTCCCTTCCTCCCTCATCACTCTCCCTTTCTGGGAAGATAAACAATTCAATATAGCTTGTACATGTGTAGTTATGCAAAACATTTCTATAGTGGATATATTGTGAAAAACTGACTATATTTCCCTCCATCCTATCCCCTCCCCCCAACACTTGTTCCGGTCTCTACTTTTGCCTGTCCCTTTACAAAAGTGTGTGCTTCTAACTACCCTCCCCTCAACCTGCCCTCCTCTCCATCATCCCTTCTCTCATCCCCTCCTCCCCTAGTCTCCTGTAGGGCAAAATATACAATTTAGAGTGTATGGCATTCCCTCCCTAAGCCAAATTCAATGAGAACAAGGTTGATCCATTCCCTTTTGCCTTCCTGTTCTTCCCTTTCATTGCAACAGCTGTCCCTTGCCTCTTCTATATGAAGTAATTTAGACCATTCTATCTCTCCCCATCTCCTCTCATTATATTCCTCTCTCACCTCTCAATTTCACCTTTTAAATATCATCCTGTTCTATTCAATTGATCCTGTGCCCTCTGTCTATGTATACCTGCATACATATATACACACATATGTATTCATACACATATATACCCTCCTTTATTGACATATATGTATGTATACATACATTATATACATATGTATATATACATATATACATAAATATATATGTATATATAAATTTATATTCCCTTCAACTATTCTCATATGAGAAAAGTTTTATAAGTTATGATTATCATTTTTTCCATGTAGGCATGTAAATAGTTCAAATTTGATTAGTTCCTTATGATTTGTTTTCCATGTTTACCTTCTCATCCTTCTCTTGCTTCTTGTATTTGAATGTCAAATTTTCTATTCACCTCTCTTTTTTTTTTCATCAAGACTGCTTGAAAGTCCTCCACTTCATTGATGACCATATTTTTCCCTGAAACATTATACTCAGTTTTTCTAGGTAGATGATTCTTGGTTTTAATCCTAACTCTTTGATCTCCGGAAGAGCATATTCTAAGCTCTTCAATCCCTTAATGTAGAAGGTGCTAGATCCTGTGTTATCCTGATTGTGTTTCCATAATATTCAAATTGTTTCTTCTTGGATGCTTTTAATATTTTCTCCTTGATCTGGGAACTCTGGAATTCGGCTATAATATTCCTAGGAGTTTTCTTTGTGGGATCTTTTTCAAGAGGTGATTGGTGAATTCTTTCCATTTCTTTTTTGCTCTCTGTTTCTAAAATATCAGGTCAATTTTCCTTGAGAATTTCTTGAAGGATGCTTTCTAGGTTCTTTTTCTGATCATGGCTTTCAGGTAGTCCAATAAATTTTAAATTGTCCCTCCTGAATCTAATTTGCAGGTCAGTGGTTTTTGCCAATGAGGTATTTCATACTGCCTCCTATTTTTCCATTTGTTTGGATCTGTTTAATACTATCTTGGTTTCTGCTAAAGTGATTAGCTTCCATTTGCTCCACTCTAATTCCAAAAGAATTATTCTCTTCAGTTAGCTTTTTAAATTCTTTTCCCATCAGGCAAATTTGGCTTTTTAAAGCATTCTTCTCCTCATTGGCTTTTTGAGCCTCTTTTGCCATTTGAGATAGTCTATTTTTTAAGGTGTTATTTTCTTCAGTCAGATTGTTGACTCTCTTTTCTTGGTTTTCTTGCATCATTCTCCTTTCTCTTCCCAATTTTTCCTCCACTTTTCTTACTTGATTTTCAAAATCCTTCTTAAACTCCTCCATGGACAGTAACCAGTTCATGTTCTCCTTGGAAGCTTTGGGTGCAGGAGTTCTGACTTTGTTGTCTTCCTCCCTTTCTATGCTTTGATCTTTTTTGTCCCCAAAAAGGGAATCTAAAGTTGGATCACTCTGCTTGCTTTCCTTCTTTTGCTTGCTCATGTTGCCATTCAATTACTTGACTTTTGAGCTGTTTGCCACAGTAGAACTCTTCTTCCAAAAAGGGAGAGCTTTGTCCCAAATTGCTGGGGGTTTTGCAGCTGCCAGAGCTATTAGGAGGTTGCTGTATTACACCCTTCACCAGCTTTGGCTCATTGGTCACACACCTCAGGACCACCACCCAAGACCACGATCCATATCCAGGTATGGTAACACCAAAGTGCTTAGCCTCTGAATGGTTGTTTGCCTCTCCTATGGTCTGCAGGCCAGGAGCTCTGAAGCAGCCATATGGAGGCAGTTTCAGGGCTGCAATTTCTGCCACTTCTCACTCCAGGAGCACAGGCCAGACAGTATCTCCCCGCCTCCCAGATTCAGAAGAGTTCCACTATACTTTCACTTTGTCTTTGGCACTTATGCATTGATAATTCCGGAAATTGCCACTGTTCCTGGTTATCCACTCTCCTGAAGTCTGTTGCAGCAGATGTTTGGGGCCTCACTGGGGCTAAAACCACAGGCAACTGTAGGGCTGGTGTATGTTATGTGCTCCTAGCAAGTTGCAATGGACTCTTCCTGTTCTCCTGCCAGGCTGTCTTAAGCAGGAAATTTCTTTCTCTCTGTCACTTTGTGGGTTCTGTAGCTCTAAAATTTGTTTAGAGTTGTATTTTATAGGTATTTGAGGTGGTTGTGCGAGGAACCCACAAAGTTTTCCTCCTTCTACACCTCCATCTTGACTCCACCTCTGGAATTTTCTTTTTGGGATCTCTTTCAAGAGGTGCTCAGTGAATTCTTTCAATTTCTGTTTTGCCCTCTGGTTCTACAATATCAGATGCCCCAGATTGCTGGGGCATTAGCAGCTGCCAGAGCTATTAGGAGGGCACTCTTTCTATAGACCCCACAAGCTCTGGCCCACTGGTCACACACCGCAGGACCTCCACCCAAGACTACAATCCAGATCCAAACAGGTTAAAGCACAACCAATTACACTCTGAATGGTTACTTGGTCCCCCTACAATCTGCCAGCCAAGAGCTGTGCAGGCAGTCCTGCAGGGAAAAAGCTGAAGCTGATGCGACTCTGCAACCTCTAGCCCCGGGGTAGGGGCCAGACCGTGCCCTTCCTTTCCAACAGTGTTCTGGACTGTCTTTTTACTTGCTCTTTGGCATTTGTGGGTTGAGGAGTCTGGAAAATGCCATAGCTGTTGGTGATTCACTGTTCTGAAGTCTGCTCCAGCAGCCACTGGTTGGGGCTGCCCTGAGGCCAAAGTTGTGTGGCTCATGCCGGGCTGTGCTTGGCTTCCAGTGTGCTCTGATGGACCCTTCCTGTCTACCTGCCAGGCTGCCTTCAGTGGGAGATTTGTTTCTGTCAACTTTGTGGGTTCTGTAGCTTTAAAACATCTTTAGTGTCAAATTTTATAGGTATTTTAGATGGTTTTGGGGGGAGCTCACATAATTTCCTGCTTCTATGCTGCCATCTTGGCTCTGCCCCCCTCATGAATTTTTAAAATAAATATAAAGCTATCTTTTCTAGCCAGTCTAAAACTAGGAAAGAAACATGGTTGATTTTTTTAGGTGAACCAATAAGTTCTATTTAGTATGTGGGGGAAAAAACACTAAGCGTTCATTATTTCAGGCAAGTTAATCTAATGTTAACAAGCTTATGCCATATCTAGTCAATTTTAATGTTAAATTATAGAATAATCCGCTTTCAGGTGTTAAAAATTGGACACAGAGAAGATTTTTAATTAACAGCTTGATCATTCATGTTTGAATATTATGTTTTTCACCACAGGAAACTCAACTGAAATCAGTCCCAATCATTTTGCTGAAATTTTGGCATTTTCAACATTTGTAATTTGGATTTAATTATGTTCCATGACATTACAGGTGACAAAAAAACATAATATTGCAATATGAATATTCAGAATTACTTGCAGGACTTTTTGGAAGTGGAAGTAGGTCCTGAAATCATCAAGGGTATATCCAGGAAAGACTAGAGATCTCTTCAGTTTGAATACTGATTAAGATTTTTAAAGTGAACCTCCTTTTTTCCCATCTCAACTCACTTCTTTTATCTCTAAAATTTCTGTAGTTTTCCCATGTAAGAGAAAAAAGAGGAAATGAAAACCTTAGAAGGAATCAAACTGGCAGGTGACTATGGACAATTAGGTTTTGAAAATTTGAGCAGGAAACTTAATAAATACAATGCAAATACTTTAAAATGACTGATTGGATCATGAAAGTAGACCTAGGGAGATTTCTTTATGTGGTTATTATTCCAATTATCATTGAAATTTGAGATATGGAATCTGTGCATGCGGATTTCTACTTAGATCCAATGCAAAAAACATTTATCAAGCTCTCATTAGTTGCACTCCAACTGAACAAACATTTATTCAGTGCCCACTATGTGCACTCATTGTGTGAGGAACTGATAAAACAAAGACAGAATGAAAAGCATGCTAATGAAAGCTTATAATGAATATAGGGAGGTATGAAGAAAAGAAGAGATTGAGGAAAATGCTCTAAGTGTGTTTAAGAAAGGATAGGATGCTTTTTATTGTGAGAATGAAGGGCATTTCATAGAGAAAGAGGCACTTGAATCGATCGTTGGAGAAAGGTAATTTTTTTTTTTAACAGGAGAAGGCAAAGCAATTGGGACTAAATGACTTGCCCAAGGTCACACAGCTAGTTAAGTGTCAGGTGTCTGAGGTCACATTTGAATCCAGCTCTTCCTGACTTCAGGGCCAATGCTCTATTCACTGCACCACCTAGTTGTGCCAAAAGGGGATTCTTAAAGACAGAGATGAGAAAGGAGATTTTTCTGCCTAGGGAGAATAGTTTATATGAATATACAGAGGTAGGAAGTAAGATGGTAAAGTTTAAAGAAAAGCTAGTATTCCAAGGTAGTAGAGCCAACATGGCAGTGTAGAAGCAGAAGCAGAAGCAGAAACTCCTCAGCTTCCATATAGCCACCTCAAGTACCCATAAAATGTGACTCTAAACAAATTTTAGGGCTCCAGAAGTCAAAATTACAGACAAACACATATCCTGCTGAAGGCAGCTTGGTAGGCAGGACAGGGAGGGGGGGGTGCACCAGGCCAAGCCACAGCTGGAGACTTCAGGAGAGTAGATCAGTGGCAGCTGTGGTGATTTCCAGAATTATCAAGCCATAAGAAAAAAGGACTAAGTGAAAGGTTAGTGGAACTTGGCTAAATTTGGGGGAGAGGGTCCAGCCAAACTGCCTCCAGGGCAAGGTAGCAGCAGAAACACCCTGACCTGGCCTCGCTTCCATGTGGCTTCTTCAGAAGCTCCTGGCCTGCAGATTGCAGGGGGGGCAAGTAATCATTTAGAAGCCAAGTGCTTTTGCCTTAAGCTGCCTGGATCAAGATCATGGTCTTGGGTGGTGGTCTTGGGGTGAATTTTCAGTGAGCCAAAGCCAGTGGGGGCAGCAGTGGCCTCCCAATAGCTCTAGCAGCTGTGAAAATCCCAGTGATTTAGGACAGAGCTTTACCCTTTGGAAGCAGAGTTCCACAGAGCTAAAAAGTCAAGTAATTGACTGTCAACATGAGCAGGCAAAGGAAGCAAAGCAAGAACAGCAATCCAACTTCAGATTCTTTCTTTGAGGACAAAAAGGATCAAAGCATGAAACAAAAATAAGACAACACAATCAGAACTCCCACAACAAAAGCTTCCAAGAAAAATGTAGACTAGTTACAAGCCATAGAGCAGCTTAAGAAGGATTTTGAAAATCAAATAAGAGAAATGGAGGAAAAATTGGGAAGAGAAATGAGAATGATGCAAGAAAATCATGAAAAGAGAGTCAACAACCAGACTGAAGAAAATAATACCTTAAAAAATAGATTAACTCAAATGGCAAAAGAGGCCCAAAAAGCCAATGAGGAGAAGAATGCCTTAAAAAGTCATATTTGCTAGATGGAAAAATAATCTCAAAAGCTTTCTGAAGATAAGAATTCCTTCAGAATTAGATTGGAACAAATTTAAGCAAATGACTTTATGAGAAATCCAGATACTATTAAGCAGATCTAAACAAATGAAAAAAAAAATAGAAGGTAATGCAAAATATCTCCTTCAAAAAACCCCTGACGTGGAAAATAGATCCAGGAGAGACAATTTAAAAATTATTGGAGTACCTGAAAGCCATGATCAAAAAAATAACTTAGATAGTATCCTTCAAGAAATTCTCAAGGGAACTTGCCCTGATATTTTAGAACCAGTGGGCAAAATAGAATTTGAAAGAATTTACCAATCACCTCTTGTAAAAGATCCCCAAAAGAAAACTCCTATGAATGTTATAGCCCGGTTCTGGAGTCCCCAGATAAAGGAGAAAACATTACAAGCTGCCAAGAAGAAACAATTTGAATACTGTGGAAACACAAATAGGACAACTCAGGATCTAGCAGCTTCTACATTAAGGGATCGAAGGGCCTGGAATATGATATTCCAGAGAACAAGGGAGCTAGGATTAAAACCAGGAATCACCTACCCTACCCAGCAAAATTGAGTATAATATTCCAGGGTAAAATATGGCCATTCAATGAGGTGGAGAACTTTCAAACATTCTTGTTGAAAAACAAGAACTGAAAAGAAAATTTGACACTCAAATACAAGAAGCTTAAGCAGGTAAACATGGAAAAGAAATCATAATGAACTTATCAAAGTTGAACTATTTACATGCCAACATGGAAAAATGATAATTGTAACTCATGAAACTTTTCTCAGTATGAGGATAGGGGAAGGGAATGCAAATGTATCTATATGTATACATACACATATGTCTATATAGGAGTGTTTATATATGCGTACAACTGCATATCTTAATAGGTGTATATATGTGTGCATAGAGGGCACAGGGTCAATTGAATATGAAGGGACCATACTTTACATGGTGAAATTCTGAGGTGGGAGAGGAGTAGAATGAGAGGAGACAGGGAGAGACAGAATGGGGTTAATCATCTCATATAGGACAGGCAAGGGATAACTGTTACAATGGAGGGGAAGAACAAGAAGGCAAAAGGGAAAGGGGCAACCTCAGTCTCATTGAATTTGGGTTAGGGAAGGAATGATATAAGTCTAAACTGGCTATCTTGCTACACAGGAGATGGGGATGGGAATGAGAGGTGGGATGATGGAGGGGAGGCTTGTTGGAAGCCCTCACTTCTGTAAAGGGATAGGGAAAAGATAGATAATAGAACAAGGAGGTGTCAAGATAGTAAGGGGGGACTTATAATCAGTCTCTCACAATATGTCCATTGTGGAGATGTTCTGCATAACTACACTTTTACAGACTGTATTGAATTGCTTCCCTTTCCAGTGGGGTGGGTGATGAGGGAGGAAGGGAAAGAATCTAGAGTTTAAAGTTCTATAATCAAATGTTAAAAAAAATATATGTGTGTATATATATATATATATATATATATATATATATATATATAATTATTATTATTATTATTATCTACATGCAACTGGAAATTAAGATATACAGGCACTGGGGTAGGGAGATCCATCTTGCCGTACCAAAAGTCAGAGTGGTGATGGGGGAGGACATAGGAGAGAGACGATTGGGAAAGGGGTTATACAGTGGGATGGGGCTGTTTTAGGGTAGTGGGTGGGGGAAAGATGGGAGAAAATTTGTAACTCAAAATCTCGTGGAAATGAATGATGTAAAAAAGAAAATAAATTAATTAATTTTTTAAAAAAAAAGTAAAGCTAATATTCCTATGAGGTTAGAATGCAGAATGTGTTAAGGGAGTGCTTCAAAATAAGATTGAAAAGATGAACTGTAGCCATTCAGTTCAGCACCTTGAATGATAGTCATCTGTAAAACTTGGACTCTGACAAAAAATCACACCCAAGTACCTAGAAAGACACATATGTCCTCTAGGGCCTATGTTCCTCACCCCTGGATGCATTTAAAGAATTCCATAATCCATCAGAATGTACCTTTTTTTATTTATTTGTATATAAATGTAAACAAAAACCATGTTTTACAGAAGAAATCTTTTTATTAAGGGGATTTGTTCTGTTAAGTTTGAATTCAGTCAATGCGGCACACTTGAGGACCTAGAGGTATACTTGTAATATTAAGGCTGCAGGTTGTCCAGTTCTGGGCTAAGTGTAAGACTATATTTATTTTAGCAATAGGGAAGAACTAAATGTTTTGAGCAGGGCAATAAGATGGTCAAAGCTATCCCTTTGGAAACTTATTCTGGCAACTGTGGAAAATATTGGAAAAGAAACAGTTTGGAGGCAGAGGAACTAGTTAAGGTAAAATGCTACAGTTACTTAGATGGGAGGTACTGAGAATGTGGACTAGAATGTGATAGTGTGAACAGAGAGAAGGGGAGAGATGCAAGAGATGTTGTGGAAGGAGTTGGTAACTAATTGGCTATATAGGATATATATATATATATATATATATATATATATATATATATATATATATATATATATACACACACATATATATAAATGCAAAACATGTATGATATTTTTGCTGATTGCTCTGACTACTTCTGTGCCATCCTACATTTATGGGGCATCCCATCAAACCAAAAAAAAAATCTATAACTCTGGAATCCTGAGTTGCCCAGAATTCTTTCCCATTCTCCTTTATCACCTAATATAATCTTGGTTGCTCCGTTTGATAGAATCAGGATAAGGTACTCAAGAATCAATAAATGTTTCATTAATTTAAGTATGTTTACTTATTTCCATTAACTCCAAAATGGAAACATCTATCTCTAACAATTGTGGGATGTCTAAATAAAATATGTCATATAAACGTGATGGAAAGTTATTGAGCTATAAAAATGTCAGAAATGAAGCCTACCAGCATCAATCTTGTAAAATGGAACAAAAACCCAATTTGTAATCAGGAGACCTCATTTCAAATCCCAGCAATGAGATTTACTAGTCTGAGTCTATAATTTCTCTAAATCTCATTCACTTCTTTTTGAAAAAAGGGGAAAATAACATGTATATTACTTAACTCACAATGTTGTTGTGAGGGGAGTGCTTTATATTTTAGATCAATCAAACAAAAATCATTTATAAAATGAATATTCTGTGCTAGGCACTAGGTATAGAAAAACAAAATAAAATGGTCCCTGCCCTAAGACAACTTAGTATACATTGTATAAGGGTAAATAATAGGAATATAAACAATTATGAGGAAATTTGCATACATATGCACACACACACACATATGAAATACTAGGTAAATGTTTTGTAGGGAGAGCTCTATCAGTAGAGAGGAAGCAATATAGAAATATGAACCATTATAACCTAGACACAGAGGGCAGCCAGGTGGCACAGTGGACAGAGTGTCAGTCCTGGAGCTAGGAAAACTTGAGTTCAAATCCAGCCTCGCACTAGAAGTGTGACCTCAGGCAAGTCACTTAACCTTATTTGTCTCAATTTTCTCACCCATAAAATGAGCTGGAGAAGGAAATGACCAAACATACAGGTATTTTTGTCAAGAAAACCCCAAATGGGATCATGAAAAGTAAGATAGAACTGAAACAACTGAACAAAAAAAAAATCATCTAGGGAGCAAAGATGGCAGACAGAAGTCTGGAAATTGCCTAAGCTCTGCCCATTATCCCTGGGAAACAATTTTAAATCAAGACTATAAATAGATTCTGGAGCAAGAGAAAACTACAAAAAGAGAGAGTGAAACAGTTTTCCAGCTTAAAATAATGGAAGAACTTCAGAAAAGATCTGTTTCACTCAGGGAAAAGGGGAGCACAATGTCAACAGACAGTGTCAACAAGAAAGGGGAAGCTCTGAGCCACAGCACAGATCAGCAATGGAGGCCCCCCTGATCCTCAGTAAGGAAAGCCAGGAGCACAGCATTCCAGCTGTGACACCTCCAGCACCAGCACAGAAGGCAAATTTGCTGGCTCTGAAACCCAGGTTACAACAGGTATAATTAGGCCAGGCCACCCCAATTCAGTGGGCAAGTCACTAGTACCTGAGGTCCCAGAAAAAAAAGTCATTAATCAGGTCCCCAGCCTCCAGCATAAGTTGATTGGGATGGTGAGCCCTCTGCCCCAGGAGTAGAACTGAGTAGTAAAAGCCATGAAATAGCTTTAAAAAAAAAGGCACAAAAAAGAGCCTTGACAATAGAAAATGGAAAAAGGGAAGATCAAAATGCAGAATTAGAAAAACAACAACAATGTCAAAATGCCTATAGACGAAACCTAAAAGGGGGATATAAATTGATCTCATGGCCAAAGAATCTTTTTGAAAGAGCTCAGAAAGGATTTTGAGAATTAAATTAAGAGAGGTAGAAGAACAACTGGGAAAAGAAATGAGAGGAATGAAAAAGAGCCAACAAACTTGAACAATGAAGGGAAAAAATGAATGAAGGAAACAATTCCTTAAAAATTAGAATTGGGAAAGTGGAAGTTAGTGATTCAAGGACACATAAAGACTCAGTCAAACCAAATCAAAAAGAAAAAGACGTAAAATAGAAGTAGATGCAAATTGTCTCATTGGAAAAAACAAGTGCCCTAGAAAATAGATCTGGGGAGATAATTTAAGAATTACTGGACTACCTAAAAGTCATGATCAAAAAAGAGTCTCAACAGAAACTTTCAAGAAATTATCAAGGAAAACTGTCCTGATATCCTAGAACCAGAAGACAAAATAGTCATTAAACTTTTTTTTTCCCCCACTATGGGTAAAGCCAAGATTGTGGAGTAAAAGTATGAATGCAGAACACCCAACCCCTCCAAATACCTGTAAAAAATCACTCTCAAAAAATTCTAGAGCTGCAGAACCAAGAAAATGACAGACTGAAACAAAGCCTGGAAGGTTGACACCAGGCTGGGAGTAGAGCACAGTCTAGCATGGGCTATGCCAGCATAAACAGGCTAGAGCAGGCCTCAGGAGACTGAATCCCTGGCATCTGTGGCAATTTTGAGACTTTTTGCCTGACAAATGCCAATGACAGCATAAAAATTCACTAGGAAAATTATATTGGACCTGGGTGAGAGGGGAGCATGATCTGACAGCAGGGTGCTAGAGGTGGTAGTGGCACTGCCAAGAACAACAACTGTTTCTGGAGTTCCTGGCCACAGATGGTGTAGGGATCAAGTAGTTAATAAGAGGGCAACTGCAGGAATCTCTTTCCTGGCACTGAGGAGGATTCTCTGGCTTTGCCCTGCTTGGATCTGGCTCACAGTCCTGAGTGGCAGTCTTGAAGTAAAGAGGAGTGCTGGTGTGGTGGAGCTTGTGGTACAGTGGAGAGGGTATCCTCCTCATGTTTCCAAGGCAGAAAAAAAACCAGAGCATAGGCCAGGAAAGGAATAAGTGCCTCTCCTTTGGTCATTCCACCTTGGAAAAACTGAAAATGTACAGATCCCTAGAAGAATTGCTGAAAACAGATGCACAAAACCCCTGAAGCATGGGACAGTACACTCAGCCCTATACCCATGCCACTAGAAGCAGAGTCCTACCTTGATGAAGAGTTAGAAAGTCAAATATTTCACTGGAGGAATGAGCGAACAGTATAAAAGAACTCAGATTATAGAATCTACTTTAGTGAAAAAGAAGATCAAAACATACAACCAGAAAAGGACAACAAAGTCAAAGCTTTCACATCAAAAGCCTTGAAGTAAATTATGAATTGGTCACAGGCCACAGAAATGCTCAAAAAGAATTTTGAAAATCAAGTAAGAGAAGTAGAGGAAAAAATGGGAAGAAAAAAGAGAGTGATGCAAGAAAATCATGAAAAATGAGTCAACAGCTTGCTGAAGGAGACCTCACCCCAAAATGGAGAAAATAACACCTTAAAAAATAAACTAACCCCAATGAAAAATATTGTCCAAAAAGTAAATAAGGAGAAGAATGCCTTAAAAAATGGAAATGGCCAAAACAAAATAATCGCTCAACATTTAGAATGGAGCAAATGAAAACTAATGACTTCATGAGAAATCAAGAAATTATAAAACAGAACCAAAAGAATGAAAAAATAAAGGACAATGTAAAAGATCTTATTGGAAATACCACTGACCTAGAAATAGATCTTCCAGAGAGAATTTAAAAATTATTGGACTACCTGGAAACCATGATAAAAAAAAGAGTCTAGATATCATCTTTCAAGAAATTGTCAAGGAAAACTACCCTGATATTCTAGAACTAGAGGGTAAAATATAGTTTGAAAGAATCCAGCAATTGCCTCTTGAGAGAGATCTCAAAAGGAAAAATCTTTGGAATATTGTAGCCAAATCCCAGAGTTCCCAGGTGAAGGAGAAAATATTGCCAGCAGCCAGAAAGAAATAATTTGAGTACTGTGGAAACACAATCAGGATAATATAAGATTTTACAGCTTCTACATTAAGGGACTGAAGGGCTTGCAATATGATATTCCAGAAGTAAAAGGAGCTAGGATTAAAACCAAGAATCACTTGCCCAGCAAAACTGAGCATAATCCTTCAGGGGAAAAAATGGACAGTCAATGAAATAGAGGACTTTCAGGCATTGTTGATGAAAACACCAGAGTTTAATATATATAGACTGAGGGCACAGGGTGAGTTGAATATAAAGGGCTGGTATCTAAAATATAAAATTAAGGGGTGAGAAAGGAATATATTGGAAGAAGGAGAAAGGGAGAGATAGAATGGAGTAAATTATCTCACAAAAATGAGGCAAGAAAAAGCTTTTACAATGAAGGGGAAGAGTTTGAAGGTAATAGGGAATGAGTGAACCTTATTCTCAATCAGATTTGGATTAAGGAGGAAATAACATACAGACTCAATTGGGTATGAAAATAGATCTCACCCTACAGAAAAGTAGAGGGGAAGGTGATAAGGGGGATGGGAGGGAATGATAGCAAGGAAAGCATATTGGGGGAGGGGATAGTCAGAAGCAAACACTTTTGAAAAGGGACATTGTCAAAGGAGAGAATGGAATAAATGGGGAGGCGGAGATGGAATAGGATGGAGTGAAATATAGCCTTTCACAACATGACCATTATGTAAGTGTTTTGCCCAAGTATGCACGTATAGCCCATATTGAATTGCTTGCCTTTTCAATGAGGGTGAATGGGGAGGGAAGAAGGGAAAGAATTTGGAACTCAAAGTTTTATAAACAAATGTTAAAAATTGTTTTTGCATGCAACTGGGAAATAAAATGTATAGGCAATGGGATATAGAAATCAATCTTGCCCTACAAGAAAGTGAGTGGGTAGAGGAGGGGTGAGGTATTAAAGGGGAGGACAGAATGGACGAAGGAATAATCATAATGCATACCATGCTGGGATGGAGGCGAAGGGAGAGATGGGGAGAAAATTTGGAACTCAAAATCTTGTGGAAATGAATTTTGAATATTAAAATAAATTAATTAATGAATAAGGGAGGAAAAAGATAGTCATTAAAAGAATCCACTGAATACATCCTAAAAAGATCCCAAAATGAAAACTCTAAGGAATAGTGTAACTATTTTCCAGAATTATGAGGTAAAGAAGAAAATACTGAAAGCAGCCAGAATGAAAGAATTCAAAACTCAAGTAGCCACACTCAGTCTTATGCAGGTCTTAACAGCTTTAAATGATCAGAAGGCTTGGAATTTTATGTTACAGAAGGCAATGAAGCTTGGATTAGAACAAAGAATCAACTACCCAGCAAAATTGAGCATAATCTTTTAGGGGAAAAAGTGGATATTCAATGAATTAGGGGACCTGATGAAAAGACCAGAGCTGAACAGAATATTCAATCTTCAAACACAAGATTCAAGAGAAGTATACAAAAGTCAACAGGAAAGACAACACACACACACACACACACACACACACACACACATGCAGGCACAAACACCCCATGTTATTGAATAAGGTTAAACTGTTTACACCTCAATATGGGAAGATGCTATTTGTAACTTTTGAGAATTATGTCTGTAGTAGACCAGTTAGAAGGAGTATACATAGAGGGTGTGTGTATAAGTTGACTTTGATGGGATGATATAAAAACATAGATTTTTATTTATATCATAGATGATATTAAAAACAAACATAAAAAAAGATAATACTGGGAGAAGAGGACTGGAGGAGGCAAAATATGGTAATATCACATAAAGAGGTGCAAAACACCTCTTACAATAGAGGGAAAGAAGGGAAAGGCTGATCATTGTTTTAACCTTACTCGTCAGATTTGGCTCAAAGAAGGAATAACATACATGGTGAATTGGGTATAGAATTTTATTTTACCCCATATGGAAGTAGGAGGGAGAATGGGAAAGAAAAGTAATTGCAGTGAATAGAAGGGATGGCAAAAGCAGCAGGTAAAAGGGGAAAGAAGAGGGGAGAGATAGAAGGTAGGGCATACTGGGGGAAACTGGTCAGAAACAGAACTTTAGTGAGGAGGGACAGGATGAAAGGAGAGAGAAAAGTATAAATAGAGAGAAAATAAAAGAGGGAAATACATACTTGGTAATCATAACTGTAAATGTAACTAATATTCTCATAAAATGGAAGCAGATGGCAGAGTGCATTAAAAATCAGAAACTTATAATATGTGGTTTACAAGAAACATCTGAAATATAGAGGCACACAAAAAGTAAAGGTAAAATATTGGAGCAGAATCTGTTATGTTTCAGCTGAAGTGAAAAAAAAAATCATGGGTAGCAATTCTGATCTCAGACAAAAGAAAAGCAAAAAACAGATTTAATTAAAACAGATAATGAAGGAAACTAAATCTTGCTAAAAGATCCCATAGACAATTAAGTTCTATCAATACTAAAGATATATGTGCTAAGAATTCAAAATCTTAGAAGAGAAGTAAAGTGAATTACAGGAAGAAACAGAACGCAACATTGTACTAGCAGATTATCTCAACCTCTTCCCTAGAACTTGATAATTCTAACATCAAAATAAATAAGAAAGAAGTTAAGGAGGTGAATAGAATTTTAGGAAAATTAGATTTGATAGATCTATGGAGAAAATTGAATGGGAATAAAAAGGAATAAATCTTTTTCTTGGTGATACGTGGCACCTACCAAAAAAATCTGATGATATATTAGGGCATAAAAACTTCACAACTGAATGCAGTAAGGAAGAAATAATGCTTTTTTTTTCAGATAATGATGCAAAAAATAGGAAAATATGGACATATCCATCAGCAAAGAGATTAAAATTAATTGGAAACTAAATAATCTAATCTGAAAGAATGAGTGGGTCAAATAACAAATCATAAAAAAGAGTCAATAATTTCATCAACAAGAATGAAAATAATGAGACAACATTCAAAAATTTATAGGATGCAGCCAAATCAGTACTTAGAAGAAATTTTATTTCTAAATTTTTAAATGCTTACATGAATAAAATAGAGAAAGAACAGATCAATGAATTGGGTATGCAATTTTAAAAAGCTAGAAAAGGAACGAATTAAAAATCTCCAACTAAATACCATATTAGAAATTCTGAAAATCAAAGGAGAAATTAACAAAATCAGAAGTAAGAAAACTACGGAACTAATAAATAAAACTAAGAACTGGTCTTATGAAAAGAAAAATCAATAAAATAGATACACATTTGGTTAATTTGACTTTAAAATAAGAAAGAAGAAAACAAAATTACCAGCATCAAATATATGGTGAATTCACCACCAATGAAGAGGAAATTAAAGCAATAATTAGGAGCTGTTTTGAACAACTATATGCCAATAACCTGACAGCCTAAGTGAAATAGATGAATACTTACAAAAATATAAATTGCCTGGATTAACAGAAGAGGAAATAAAATATTTGCATACCCCACCTTAGAAAAAAATGAACAAGTCATTAATGAACACCCTAAGGAAAAAAATATCTAGGGCCACATGGATTTAAAATGAATTCTACCAAACATTTAAAGAATAATTAATTCCACTATTGCATAATATATTTAGATACACGGGCAAAGAAAGAGTCCTACCAACTTCTTTTTACATCAATATGGTGCTGGATATCTAAACAAGGAAAAGCCAAAACATAGAAAGAAAATCATAGACCAATTTCCTCAATGAATATTGGTGCAAAATTTTTAAATAAAATAGTAGCAAAGAAGTTATAGCAATTTATCATCAGGATAATGCACTTGACCAGGAGGGTTTTATACCAGGAATGCAGGTCGAGTTCAATATTAGGAAAACTATCAGCAATATTGACTATATCAATAACAAAATTAACAAAAATCATATGATTATCTAAATGTAGAAAAAAAAGGAAATTAATGACAAAATTTATCTGGAAGAACAAAAGGTCAAGAATATCAAGGAAAAAATTAAAAAAAATGGCAAGAGAAGGTTGTCTACCCATACTAGATCTAAAACTATACTATAAAGCCACAATCACCAAAGCTAACTCGTACTAGCTACAAAACAGGGTGGTGGATCATGGGAATAGATTAGGTACATAATACATGGTAATAAATTAAAATAGTAATTTACTGTTTGATAACCCCAAATACTCCAGGTTCTAGTAGAAGAATTCCGTATTTGACATAAAATGATTGGAAAAATTGAAAATAGTATGGGAGATAATAAGAATAGACTAACATCTCACAGTGTATACCAAGGTAAGGCCAGAAAGAATGCATGATTTAGATGTAAAGGGTGATATCATAAGCGAATTAGGAGAGCAGGAAATAGTTTACCTATCAGATCTATAGAGAATTGAAGAATTTATGATGAAATCAGAGATAGAGAATATTAAGAAATTCAAAACGGATAATTTTGATTACATTATATTGAAAAGTTTTTGCACAACCAAAGCCAGTACAACCAATATTAGAAGAATAGAAGAATGCTTGGAAACAATTTTTACTGCCAGCATTTCTGATAAATGTTTCATTTATCAAATTCCTATATTTTTTAAATATATGCATTACTGGGTCAAAATTTATAAGAATACATGTCATTTCCCAATTGATAAATGATCAAAAAAATATGAACAAGTCATTTTCAGATGAAGAAATTAAAACCTTTCAAAGTCATATAAAAATGTTCTAAATCACTGTTGATTAGAGATATATAAATTAAAACATCTCCAAGGTACCACCTCACACCTATCAGATTGGCTAATATGACAGAAAAGGAAAATGATAAATGTTGGAGAAGATGTGGGAAAATTGGAACACTAATGCATTGTTGGTGGATTTGTGAATTTATCCAACCAATATGGAGAGAAATTGGGAACTATGACCAAAGGAGTATAAAACTATGCAAACCATTTGATCCAGCATTATTACTACTAGGTCTGTGTCCCAAAGAGACCATAAAAATGGCAAAATGACACATATGTACAGAAATATTTTTAGAAACTCTTTTTTAGTGATGACAAAGTATTGGAAATTGAGGGAATGTGCATCAGTTGGGGAATGGTTAAATAAGTTGTGGTATGGGTGTAGTGTAATACTATTGTGCTATAAGAAATTATGAACAGATGAATTTCAGAAAAAAATTGGAAAGACTTTTATAAACTGATGCTGAGTGAAGTGAGCAGAACCAGGAAAATATTGTACACTGTAACTACAACATTGTATGATGATCAGCTATGATAGACTTACCTCTCCTTAGCAATTAAGATAATTCCAAAACTCTTGTGGTGGTAAATGCTATACACATTCAGAGACAGATCTATGGAATCTGAATACAGATTGAACCACACCACTTTCACTTTTTGTATGTGTGTACATGTGTTTTATTTCATTCTTATAGTTTTTCCGTTTTGTTCTGATTGTTCTTTCTCAACATAACTAATGTGGAAATGTGCTTAATCTGATTGTACATGTGTAACTTATATCATAATGCTTATTGTGTTGGGGAAGGGGAAGGGAAGGGAGGGAGGAAAATTTGGAACTCAAAATCTTATAAAAATAAATGCTGAAAACTACCTTTACATGTAATTGCATAAAATATTTTTAAGTGGCAAAATTAATCTAGACATATATGAACATAGTTACAGTATGGGTTGTAAAACAACTAGGAGAGTAAGGGTGAGATACACATTGGTTACAACTACATAAAAAAAATACAAGACATTTTTACTGCACAGGTAGATTAGGAAAGGGGTTGAAAATTTAAAATTATGTTTCAAATTTTCTGTTTGTAATCAATCTCTAGGGATTAACTCAATAACAAGTGTATATTCAATGAATTCTCATGACTTAAAGACAGGGATGGTGTCAAACGATGATGACAGATTGTTTGGAATTTTCATGACAGAAATAAGGAAGAAGACATCTTAATGGAAAAGCAGCATGGCACAGTTGAAAGAACCTATGAATACAATCAGACATGGATTTGAATCATATCTTTCATGCCAGTTGTATGGCCCAGTGCTTAGCATAGTGTCTGGCACAGCATAGCTACTTAATAAGTGTTTTCTGACTGACCGTGAACAGGTCATTTAAATTTGTCCTGCCCAGTGCTTCATCTGTAAAATGATAACAACATGCTAATAGTTCTTGTGATGAAAGTGCTTTGTAAATCTTAAAACATTATATAAATGCAAGTCTTTATTTGATTGATATTATTTTTATTAAATTTATTATATATAATAATTTTAGAATTTTAGATAGTTGCTTTAAAAGAATGGCATGAGTACCTATTTTAAAACAAACAAACCAAAACCTCCACAATTAAAATATAGGGATTTTAATAAAATTTCAAGGAAAACTTTATTTTAAAAAATCCTCATATATTATTTCTATTTCTATGCCTTGTTCCACAGTTCCTCTATCTCCTCAGGCCTCCTATCTACAACAATTTGCATATTTGACACTTGGTTTATACTGCCTTTTCTTCCTATTTTTGTGTGTATTTTTACTTTATTTTTTGAGCTAGATCATAAGCTTCTTGACAGCAGGACTTTCTTCAATTTTTTTTTCTTTCTTTTTCTTCCCAAAGAGTGAAAGGCAGAAAGAATTCAACAAACAGTAATGGCTTGACTTAACTGATTGTTCTTGGTTTTTGGAGAGTTAAGAAAAGTCAACAATTTTCAATTAGAGAAAAACACCAGTAAAAGCCAGACCTGATAAAGGAAAGCCTAGCCCCAAACCCAATAAAAAAAGTCAAGTTTAGGACCTTTTCACAGTATTCAGTGAATTGTTTTAGAACTCAATTTTGATGCACTCTCAGTGAAAGAACATACTTGAGTTTTCTACTGCAAGAAAAATAATCCCTTGACTCTCCTTAATGGAGTTTTCCTTTGGGCACTTATGGCAAGCCTTAAGTTAATCATCTCCCAAAGTCTCAAAATGTTTTTGTAAAGTTCAAACCTACAGGAAAGAGGTCATGTCGACCTAGCACACAGGTGGTACTCAGCAATTTAAAATAAAAATCCTTACCAGAAAAAGCCAAATACAACAGACTCCCTCAGAAATTTCCTTTGTTCAGGGGAGTGTGACCCCCACATACAGTGGAAAGAAAGCCCACCCAATCCAATTTATAGGATTTTCCATCAGCAAGAAACATGTGTGAGCTAGGGGGAAAATAAACTATTCATTAATGGTACATATCACAATATACACTAACAAAGAAATTATTTTGTCTGTTTTGTTTGATCAGTATATTAAAAAGAACACAAAAGAAGTTAAACTGGATAAAATCATATGTTATAGTGTTCTGTATGATGCCAAATAAGTGATATTTAACCTTTCATTTTGAAGTTTAATAAGGAAAGCACGTGCACTTCAGTTTAAAAAATCCATTGCTAAAACCAAGGAAGGATAACAATTTTAGTTATAGAGTGTTTCATGTAAAAAGAACATAGAGTATAGCAAAACAAGCATCAATTATGTAAGCCTTATTTATTTTTTCATATCAAAATCAGGGTATCTTGGACTAGGTTAGGCAAACTAGAAATGCATACTTTAGATGAAAGATATTAGAATCTAATATTTTTAAGCAAAATAAGCTGTAAATATTTAGTGAATTGCAATAATCTTTTCCTCATCTAATAGGCAGAAATGCAAAACGTAATTGTGACATTGAATGTCAATGGACAAAATTCACCTCATGAAACAGAAGAAAATTGAAAACTGGATTATAAAATAGAACCAGATAATTTACTTTATATAAGAAACCCATTTCGAAGACCAAAAAAAAGTATAAAGTGTTAAAATGAGGAGTTGGAATAAAATATATTATACTTAATTGGAAATCAGAAAACAGAAGTTTGATGCTTCTATGTGAATGAGGAAATGGTAAAATTATATACTTCCTTCATTCATTTCCTTTCTACTCACATGATCATTCTCATTGTTCTGCTTTCCATGATCTGTCCCTTCAACTACTGTAGCAGACTCTTAACTGGACTCTCTGACTCCAGTCCCTCTCCTATATTTTCCACCCTCTACATAATTTCCAAACTAAAGTTTGTAAAGCATTAAGTGTGATAAGCCTCATTCCTCTGTTCAATATGTGACTCATTATTGCCACAAGAATAAAATAAGATATAAACTCCTGTGTTTGGCAATAGAAGCACTTCAAAATCTAGATACAACTACCATTTTAAACTGATTTTACATTGGTTCTTATTATGTATCACATATGTAGCCAACCTAGCTTACTTTATGTTCTCTACAAGCAACATATCCTTTCAATCTCTGTAACTTTGTACATGCTGTCTTTCCATTGTTTCAATATTCTTTCCCCTTACTTCCACATGTTGGAAAGCCTTGATCCCTTCAAGGCTTCATTCTTCTCCTATACTAGACTTCCTGGTTGTCAGAGTTCCAAGTACTCCCTCTCCTTCCCCAAATACTTCAGATTTACTTTACATTTTTATGAATTTACTTGAAAGCTAATATTTTGTTTCCCCAGTTGACTCTAAGTCCCTCAAAGACGTGTACTGTTTTGTTTTTATTCATTGCATAGCGCCAATAGCTAGTGCACAGTCTTATATATAGGAGGTAGTTACTAAACGTTAGAATATATTGAATATGTAATACATAAATGGAAACAAGAGAATAAATTATATTGAAGAAGAAAGATGGACAAGTTTTGGTAGCTAATTGAATAAGTGCATTTCAGTAGCTTAGAGTTGTGGGTGAATTTGTCGTGTAAACCTGGTTACTAGAAATAAACAAGCTCTATGAAGAAATTAAAGCTCAAAGTCAAATGGTCAACAATTTGAATACAGAAAATTCCAGTACAGAATCTACTGGAAAAGTTAGAAAAAAAGTATAGTAAAAATAAATTTAGACCAACATCACATAACACAGACATACACAAATGAATAACAAATGAAACATAAAAAGTTATACATATATACATATACATGTACATATGCATGTCCGTCTATACACATGCATATGTGTATCTTACACATTTGTAAAGTAAATAAATTTGTGAGTAGACAAGGTATGAAAATAATCAAATTAAAAGAAGACAAATATGTTTATAGATAATTTTTGAACTTTCTACACAAACAAAATCAAGCAACAAGAATCAAAAGACAAGACAGATTGAGTAAAAGCTTTTCCAAAAATAGCTCTGATAAGAATCTCAAACCCAAAATTGAATTGAAATAAATGTTCAATTAAGTTCCCTCATATAGATAGGTTCTGATTAGTGCAAAAAATGATTCCTCCTAAAACAGATTCATGTATGCTAATTTGCACTATTTGAAGTTATAATTATGTAAAATATAGTAACTGATTCCAGGGAATGAAAATAATCACCTTAAATTTGAACAATATTAGAGGATTATCATATGTACTTCTTGAGATGTAGCCATGTCCAAGATGTAAAAGGAGATGAATAGTCTCCCTTAAATGAAAACTAAAATTTCACCAACCATCTGAAAAATCATCTAAATTAATTCCTTATGGAAATTAAAGCTCTACTAACTCGTACCCATCAAATTGTCAAAATTCAATATAACATGAGCAGCTTTAAAACTGGAATGCTAATTGATTATTGATAAAGATGAGAGATGGCCCAACCAATATGGCATTATTAAATAAAAATTACTTAATTGCCCATAACCTTTAATGCAACTCTATTAGGTTTATACCACAAAGTAATTAAGGACATGAAGCAAAAGGCCTGTTTTAAAAGGATTTATCATAGCATTATTTGTTAGAAAGGGCAGCTAGATGACAATGGCCAGAGTGCTCCTCCTTTAGTCAGGAAGACTCATCTTTGTGAGTTCAAATGTGGCCTCAGACATTTACTATCTGTGTGACCAAGGCCTAGCCACTTAATCCTGCTTGTCTCAGTTTCCTCATCTGTAAAATGAACTAGACAAGGATATGACAAACTACTCTAGTACCTTTGCCAAGAAAACCCCACATGGAATAACAAAGAGCTGGGCACAACTAAAACTACTGAATACCAACTAGTTATAAAGCATTTGGAAAACAAAATACAGGTTCAATGGGGAACGAGTGAATGAGCTTTGCAATATTTGTATATTGGAATACTATTGAATCATAGGGAACAAAAAAAAAATAAAATAAAGAGACCTATGGGAAAATATGGAGCCCAAATCAAACCAAAACAGAAAACCCTGCAAAAATATAAATAAATATAAAACCGAAAGTCAAATACAACAGATATTTACCCAAGTTTCTAAAGTCAAAGCATAGGTCCTACTTTTCTGCAAAAAGTCAACTCCATAATGAGAAAGATAACTAGCTTTCTAGTTATCTTTCTAGGCCCCTTTCTTTATTAAATCTAAAATCCTACCATCCCAAGCTATGTTTGTCTTTCATCAACATTCTATTAGTTGATTTTGCTTAACCACATTAAAGAACTACTTAGTGACGAGTTTGCCTAGGTAGTTTTAGCATCTCTTATTTCCCATCAAGATACATCAATAAAAATTAAAACATTTTTTTAAAATGTTGATTTCTGTATAGTTTAAGATTAATACGAGTGAAGTGTGAAACTAAGCCCAAAATTCAACTGAAGAAGTGTTTATTAAGGGGATGGAACAAAGATGGCCAAGTAAAAGCAGGGACTTGCTTTAGCTCTCAGGCAGACCCCTCCAAATACCTATGAAATGACTAAACAAATTCTAGAGCTGCAGAACTCACAAAATGACAGATTAAAATACCACTCCAGCACAAGACAACTTAGAAGGTTGATAGGAAGTATATATTGCACAGGGCTGGGAGCAGAGCACAGTCTGGCATGGGTTGTGCTGGAGCAGCTGGGGAAGGAGCAGGCCTCAGGGGATTATATCACTGGCATCTGTGGTGATTTCCAGACTTCTCAACCCACAAATGCCTAGGACAGCATGGAAGGTCAGTGGGGGAATCTGTGGGACCTGGGTAAAAGAGAAGCATGGTCTGGCTCAAGACCCAGGGCAGCAGAAGTGGTGGTGGAGGACACAGCAACAGCAGCAGTGGTGTCTGCTTCTGGAGGTCTGGGCCCACAGACTGTAGGGGTTCGAGTAGGCTGATACAAAATCCCTCAAGTATTTGGCTAAGAAGATGAGTAAATAGTGTAAAAACAAAAACTTTAGACTATGGAATCTTACTTTGGTGACAAAGAAGATCAAAATATACAAGCAGAAGAAGATAACAAATGCTCCTATATGAAAAGCCTCCAAGAAACATATGAAATGGTCACAGGCCATAGAGGAGATCAAAGGGGATTTTGAAAATCAAGTAAGAGAAGTGGGATCTCAAAGGATCTTACATTTTATTAGAAACTGAAAATAGAAGTCTAGTATATATGAGGTGGAAGCAACAATCCTGCTTTATTACCCAATGGTCAGATTATATCTGGAGTATTGTGTTTGGTTCCAGCTATCATATTTCTGGAGGGATAGACTACAATGATTTTACTTTGTTTTTTGCACCTTTTGGAGGGCAGTTGGGGTTAAGTGACTTGCCCAAGGTCGCACAGCTAGTTTTTGTGTTAAGTGTCTGAGGCTGGATTTGAACTCAGGTCCTCCTGACTCCAGGGCCGGTGGTCTACTCACTGCTGCACCTAGCTACCCAACTACAATGATTTTGGAGGAAGACCTGTGTCTACTTTCCAAGAATCTAGTTACATAACTAGTAAATTCAATATTTGTGCCTCAATTTCTAAAGGAGAAAGGGAAGACAAATGGAGCTGAAGTGATTTGCTTGTGGCTGCAAAAAGGGTCAATGCCAAAGTCAGAAAAAGAGACATCTAATCAATTTCTCCATTTGTTTCCTTATCTTGACAGATATGTGTGGACTAAGTTTCCCAGGGCAGTACAACAGAACTACCTTTTGGGTGAAAGCTCTGTTTATTTATTTATTTATTTATTTTTTTATATTGGCATCATGAAAATTGAGCTCAAGCTCTTAGTATGCATTTTGATTATTGTGATGCCGGCTTCAGCAGATCTACTTGGCAGTGGTGAGATCACCGACTCAAAGGAAGGTAAATAAAACTGACTTTATCTTTGGGGGTTCAAGTTTGACAAGTCATATTTCAAATGTATGGGTGGGGTTTGGTGGAGGACAAGAAGCCTCCAACCTTAAAGCTGTGGTTAGAGGAGTGGTGATCTGAGAAATAAATCTAAGAATTCTCAATCTAGCCCCTGTTATGCACATCATAAACATTCACTGAGTCAACTCTCCCATGTAAATGAACAGGGAGAAAATATGCTGCAGATGCAACATTAGACAATAGGAATGATTTCTGGCGATGAAAGGTTAGGGACCCTGCTCAGATCCCTCATTGTAAGTGATTGTCTGCTACATCTGCAGCATTACAAGTTTCTGGCACAAGCTCAGAGGATTTACCCACCAGCACAGGCAGGAGACTCTTAACTTCTGTGACACTCATAAAACTATATAGGGAATGCAGTAGATTTCTCTTAGCATTTACCGATATTTTTTAAGTTTAGAAAAGCTACAGTTGGAAGCCTTGTTTTTCCCCGATTGATTTAAATGCTCTGTATTGGTGTTTATGGTGGCCTGCTGGTTTATAGCCATGTAACACTCAAATGTTAGAGCTCAGGAAATGGGAAAAAAATACAACCCTCCAACAACAAAGAAACTTCATTGTTCGCCAGAGTGTTTTCCTGGGTGACTGAGTTGTTTCTAACATGCTGGTTAGGGAGAGCACCTCTCTTAATAAGATACAGAGCTAGGAGGCTCCTGGAAAAGAATGAGGATTGCAAAACCTTAGAAAGTTGCATGTAGACTGAACAAATTCTATGTATGAAATCATTGCTGCATGCCAACAGGAAAAAAAAAATTGCAGCAGCACAGGGTGGTAGAGAGAAAAGTGGCAGTGACATCAGTAAGAAAAGGATTCCAGTCTCCTATCTGATACATATTGGTTGAGTGAAGCAACTTAACCTGAGACAATAAGATGGTCAGAGAGAGCTTGAGCCTGGAGTCAGCACAACTTGAATTCAAATCCAGCCTCAGACACTTACTAGCTAAGTAACCTTGAGCCAGTGACTTAATGCCTGTTTGCCATGGTTTGTTCAATCATTCAGTCATGCCTGACTCTTCATAACCCTGTGGACCGTACTGCCCAACTTTCTTGGCAAAAATACTGTAAAGGTTTTGTCATTTCTTTCTCTGGTGAAGTAGGGAAAAAGGTTAAATGATATGCCTAGGGTCACATAGATAGCAAATGTCTGAGGCTGAATTAGAATTAGATCTTCCTAATGCCAGGCCAATCACTGAGCAAGCTGGCTGCCTCCTTCCTACAGTCTACTCACCTGGAAAACTGGGATAGTAGTGACACCTACCTCACAAAGTTGTAGTTGAGTTATAAAATGAGGTAATTGCTAGGTGGCACAGTGAATAGAGCACCAGCCCTGGAGTCAGGAGGACCTGAGTTCAAATGTGGCCTCAGACACTTAACACAAAACTAGCCGTGTGACCTTGGGCAAGTAATTTAACTCTTACCTTCTCCCCTCCAAAAAGCAAAAAATAAAATAAAATAAAATGAAGTAATTGTAAGAAAAAGTACTGAGGAAGGTGTTTACCACATAGTAGGCACTGCATTAAGTTTTATTTCCTTCCCTTCCCTAGGCAAACACTCTAAGACTGCAAGTTGCCTGCATGTTGATCTGCTTTGATTTAGAATTTTCACATTAACAGTTTCTTTACACTAATCAAATCACAGGTCTAGACAAAAGTTAACAAATGAATAATGCAAAAATAAATAAACAAAAGACTCTTGAAGATGTCAGAGAAACATGGGAAGACACAACCATGCAGACCAAATAAAGAGAGGCAGGGAAAAATGCACAGAATTACTACAAAAATGCAAATGAATGCAGTGTCTAAATTCACCTGTGCATGGGCTCAAAGAAATGACCAGTCTTGGTCAACTAGACTATTTGGAGCTTTACCAAATAATCTCCAACACAGCCTCTCCACTCTTCCTTTCATCTTCTGCACAGGCCCCAAATTGATAGCCTTAAAAAACAGATATGAACAAGTCACCTTTTTTTTCCAAGAATAAAAATAATATAATATTTAACATTTATATAGAGAGTTTTTATGTGCCAGGTGCTGTGCTAAGCACTTTACATTTTTAAATTTTTAATTATCTCATGTGGTCCTCACAACAACCTTGAGGAGGTACATGTTATTTTATCACCATTTTACAGATGAGGAAATTGAGGCAAATCAAAGTTAGTCATGCAACTAAAGTGTCTCAGACTGGATTTGAACTCAGGTTTCTCTGACTCCAGGCCTAGCACTCTTTCCACTGCACCGGCTATCTGTGCCAATTTCAGTGGCTTCCAGTTGCCCCTTGGATAAAATGCAAATTCTTCTATTTGACTTTTAAAGCACTTTACAATCTGTTTCCTACCTTTCCTGAATGACTATTATTTTCTCCTCCCCCTATAGGATAGAATCCTTTCAATTGTCCAACATTCTTTCCCCTATATATGTCATCCTAGTCTCTTTGCCGGTTCATATACTGTCCTTCAAGCCTGGAATATATTCCCTCCTCACCTCTGGACCTGAAAAAATTTCTGTATTCCTTCAAGGCTCAAGAACCATTTCCTGTAAGAGGCTTTTCCAGATACCTCTAGTGGTTAGGCCCCATCCCACCCTATTCTACCACCAATCACTTTGTATTTATTTTATAAATACAGTATCTTGTATTTATTTATCTGTGAACTTGTGGTGTTGGTTTTGTGCACTGTGCCTGGAGTCTTACTCTGTCATTTTCAAAGATCAGGAGAGCTTTAAATTTCAAAACAAAGAAACAAAAATGCACCAACCACACAAGTGGAAAACCTTGCAACTCAATATTCTCTGTTGATTAGTGAGCAAATAACCATTGCCTATTCATGTCCTGGCCTATACAGATAAAGACATTAGGAATAAATTAATGTGACCAACCACATAAAGCCTCACAGAGGGGACTGAAGCTGTACCAGGCAGAGCTAATGAAAGGCAAGACTAAGTCTTCTTCCTATGTCTTTGAAATAATCTCTTTATTTCTTGCATTGTAATAGTATTCCATCATAGTCATTCCTTGCTACTTATTCTGCCATTCTTCAATTGTTGCATATCTTCTTATTTTCCAGGAATTTATTTATTCATTCATTCATTTATTTTGCCAGTTAATGTATCTAATATAAAAACAAGAGAAATCAGTAAAATTGACTAATCCACCGTAAACAAATTAATAAGTAAATGAAAAAACAAACAAAATGAAGCAAAAAAAAAAAAAAGAAATGACTCAATCTGAAGGGTTTCTGAAATCCTGTGGTCTCCGAAATCCTATCAGAGAGATGTCAAGCATCAGAGCTGTGACCCGGCGGTACGGACCTGGAGAGGAAGTCTTTGTCAGTCCTAAAATGGTAGTCCTCTGTCTTCTTGAAAGAGCACAATAGTATCCCAGCTAAGAAATCCAATTGAGCCTGAAGCTGTGGGTGATAGAAACAGCGGTTGTCCAGTAAGATAGTTTGAGGGTTTCTAGGCAGAAATCAGATGAGAAGAACAGACACAACGTGAGATGCACTGATCAGGACTTAGAGAAAAGCTTGCATGGATCTAGGAAAATGGCCATAAAAAAAGGGCAACAAGGTTCTTAGACTGAGGCTCTTTGGCCAGATTGGACACCTTGATGTTGAGACAAACATTGTATTGTTAAAATCTTGAAGGACTACATAGCTCATAAGAATAATCCTATATTACTTTTCTCCCTTTGGGGCCTCTCATGATCACAATAAATAGACAATTTCAGGGCAATAAGATCCCTACTTGAAAATAAATCTTTTATTAAAAAAAAGAATGATTCAGGTGAGTTAGGTGGTACAGTGAATAGAGCTCCAGCCCTGGAGTCAAGAGAACCTGAGTTCAAATCCAGCCTCAGACACTTAACACTTACTAGCCATGTGACCTTGGGCAAGTCACTTAACCCAATTGCCCCTACCAAAAAAAAAAAAAGTAAAAAAGCAAAAAAAGGATTCAGTCTATTTCTCAAGAAAAAGTAGGGACTTCAAATTAGGATATAGTCTTTCTTAGTATTTCATAATATAGCTGAGATCTTAGTGTTCCATAATTACACAACACTCGTCCAAAGTATTGACTTGAAAAAAAATAAAAGGACCAAGAACAGATCTATGAAGAACTATGATAAGAATTGTAAGCGTAAAGATCAATTGATCTTTACAAG
This sequence comes from Pseudochirops cupreus, assembly GCA_028627135.1. Classification (NCBI taxonomy): domain Eukaryota; kingdom Metazoa; phylum Chordata; class Mammalia; order Diprotodontia; family Pseudocheiridae; genus Pseudochirops; species Pseudochirops cupreus. The sequence continues at coordinate 426,223,350 of CM053582.1, forward strand.
TAGTATTTTCAAGTGCAGCCCTTTGACTGGATAACATGAGGCCAAATGTAGCCTTGAGGACACAGGTTCCCCACCCCTATATAGGAATACAGACAGGAAATACTCTCTCCTCTCAATGAACTTACATTATATTAAGAAAAAATTCTATATTTATATGCAAGTAAACATAAAATGAATGCAAAATAAATGCAATCCTTAGAATCTCTTTAAGTTCATTTAATTCAAAAAACCTGTATTAAGAACCTACTAAGTGTTAGGCACTGTACTAGAAACTAGAGATAGTAGGAAATTGTTTGTGCCCTTAAAAAGTCTAGATGCTTTAGTATCTCTTTTTAACTTTGATTATTGCCCATAATTTCTTTGTAGCTATATAAACATCCAAGACAAATCCTTTTAATAGCTCTCTTCCTGGATGTTGTCGCCTATGAATTACTGAAAGTATATTGCTAATTGTCTTCTTATTTTGTACCTGCTATTCTCTTGGTAGATTATAATTCTGTCTCTCAGTTAGTGCAAATAGTAAATCACTTGAAGTGGTCATATTATTGGAATTTGTGCTGTTATTATCTCCATTGGACTGGAAACAACCATATTTTTATTAATCATAACTTAGACTTGTTCTTTCAAACTTGACGAAAACTAATGATATCACAATGTATGGGTCAAGGCACAACGTGTTTAGACCAATACAACCTCATAAGGCTCTACTATAAGTTGGGCACAAACAATACCTTTGAACAGTTGGGATGAAGCTGTGTCTAGATTTGTGCATCTTATGTTTGCTTTGTGCTATTTCAATTCTACTCTGCTCATAGAACACAGTGCCTTTTTTGATGTGGGCATGCCATGCTGAGCGGTCCTGTGCCAGCATCTCCTGTGTCTCACAATTAACACTAAAGCGAAGACATCACCCATTTTCACTGTTTTATTATTTTGTGATTTTACTCTGTTATTATTTTACTATCTCAACATTTTGCTATTTTACCTGCCTTGAATTTCTATAGCAATGGTGAGTGGCAAAGCACCAGGTGCAGATACATGGGGAGATGTAGTCACAACCCTGCACACAGGCAGCCCAGGTCATAGGGTCTTTTTCTCACTGAAATAAAACATCAATGGGATTTTGCAGCCTCCTGGGTTTCTGAGCAGGGTCTGAGCAAGGACTCCACTGCTCACCTCTTCACACGAGGAAGAAGCTAGAAAAGGTGCCCTAAAAATTGTCTGCTTCACCTAGGCCTGGTCTGCTTACTGAGGTGGGCATTGATACCACACTGTGGTTGAAACAAACAAACAAACAAACAAACAAAAAAAAACAGTACAAAATTTTTTGTTTAGGTGAGTCCTCTCACCACTGATACATGAAATTATGCACTCATGAATAACATAAAATCCAATAGACCTGAAAGACAAACAGCTCTTGTGAGAGAACTCAGCAGGTATCTCATCCAAAAAGTAGCCCCAAGTGAAACAAGTCTAGAAAATGAAGACCAGTTACTGAAGCTGGGTACATAGTTTACTGAAGTTGTTGCTGTGATGAGGAGTGGCCTGAAGCTGGCATAAGTTTGGCAATCAGAATTAACGTAGTGAGCAAGTTTGTATGCCTCCCAAAAGGAGTGAATGGCAGGCCATGAAAATGTGGCTGCCACTTGGAGGAAAGTGCCATGACATCATCGTCAGTGATGTGTATGGTCCTACCACAATGAACCTTGACAATATCAAAAAAAATTTTATGAAGAATAGGAGACCATTGCCATAAACAAGTCAAAAGAGGATGAGCTTGTAATGCCAGAGTAGGCACAGACCATCAGAAATTGAAGGGATTCTTTGGAAGGAAAAGAATCATAAATAGCAACAGCAATGGGCACTGGCTATCGATACTTGCATGTCTCAGGACCTTCTCATCTCCAACACAGTCTTCTGTTTACCTAAATGAAATAAAATTTCATGGGTATTACCCTTAGAGCAAGCACTTACATTTAATAGATTATATCATTGTAAGGAGAAGAGACAGGCAGGATGTGAGAGTGATGCGTTGCAGAGTGCTAGATGGATCATAGACTTACCCTCTCCAAGCTAAACATTCACATTAAAAAAATGGTGGGCCTAAGGCAAGATGACTGTCAAGAGATAACTTCAAATAGTAAGTCTTCAAATACACACTTCAGGGGGATTCATTATTCTAACTAATCAGAATCTAGCTTGTATATATTTAGTTTTCTTCCTGCTATCCATTTTCAATATAAATGTTTCTTGATCAAGGTCATATTTCTCTAGGTAATTATACAACTTACAAATCCTTGTTTATTTACTTGACATTTTCACAAGTCTTAATCTGTGGTCCAGAAAAGCAAATCCTATTCTCAAATATCTCCTCAAGGAGCTGTTCGTACAATTCACCCGAATTAGGCAATAATCATCAGAACTGATCAAGAAAGCCTTGCAAAACGCTATTGCATTTTTGGATTTATGCCCCAGGAAGGAATCTGGTTTTCTCTAATATCCATTTGATACCATTTAAAATTTTCATTTAATATCCATTGTTTGTTTATGTCAGTCAGAAATATAATTTTTACTATCTCTCAGAAGAAAGTCATTAAATATTTAAATTAAATATTTTTTCCTTTCTTTCTTTGTGTCACATTACTTCACCCTCTGATTTATATATAGATATAGATATAGATATAGATATAGATATAGATATAGATATAGATATAGATATAGATATAGATACATACATATATATTCATTATTTGGCACTTAGAGAGCCAAGTGGCCAGGAAAGTATAAAGTGATACCTGGACTTGATCTATCCTCCAAAGTTTTTATAGGGAATAATAATGGATCAAATCTAATAAGTTTTCATTTAGTAAGGATTAATGCAAAGTTCTACATTTTTTTAAATCAACTTTAGAAATACAAGATTACTGACTTAGAGTTAAATTAAAGGTCATGTAAAATATCTAGAGGAGGATGAAGAGGAGGTTTAGTGAATGATGGGAGACAGGTTCTATGAAAGGTCAATTGACCTTTCGTCTATGGTAAAAGTGGTGTTTCTACAATGATATGGGTGATAGCCCCCACTAAGCTCTTCCTAGGTCAAACTGCAACAGAAATCCGGGGCTAAGTTCTGGCTGTCCCATTTAGTAAAGATATAAAGAAGCTAGATCACAGAAACCAAGAGAGGGAAACCAGGATGGTGAGAGGCTTGGAAATTATGCCTCATGAAAATCTGTTGTAGGAAATAAGGAGGGGTTGTGTTTATGTGTTTGCTTGGTTAGCTGGTCTTTTGTGTTTGTTTGGTTAGCTGGTCTTTTGTTGTTGTTGTTGTTGTTGTTTTGAGTAGAGAACACATTGAGCATGGATATTTTAGAGTTTGAAGGGATTAGACCTGTTTTGCCTCATCTCAGAGATGAAACTAGAAGAAGGAGGTAGACATGGCAGAAAGGTATATTTAATCAATTTAATCTTCTTAATGTCTTTTCATTTCTTTCCTTTTTGTGTCTTCTTTGCTTTTCCTTTCTCCTTTTCTCTCTTTTTCCCCTCCCTTCTTTCCCTCTTTCCTTTATTTGGTTGTAGTGGGCTGGGGCTGGTAAAGGAAGTCTTAAACTTTGATTTTATTGGCATAGGAAAATTACAGTAAAAAAAGTACATCTCTCAATATAGATAGCAAATACTTTACAAATTATTGTCTTGGAGAATTATGTGGGGACATTGAGAAATGAAGTGACTTGACCATAGTCACATGGCTGAATGGAATAAAAGTGAAAACTTCTCAGGTAACATTCTAGAAATCTAAACAAAGTTGCACTTAGTAACCTGGGTTGGGAGCCTGGGGCCCTTGCTTTACTTCCCCGGTCATAAGTTGAAGTTTTTGCTAAGCTTAGCTAATGTGTAGGAGGGGAGAGCACAGACCCTGCAGATTTAACAGCAGGCCTGAATGTCCCTGACTTGTTTCCACTGACCACCATCTGACCTGTACAAATATAAAAGTTGGAAATTCTGTTGCAAAATTCTGGGCAGGTCACCATTTCCTAAAATCCCCATGATTCATAAAATATTGTCTGCTCTCATATATTGATATTGTTAGAACATGTATCTTCTGCATTCATATCTAAGTTGATACTGATGACATATTTTGTCTGTTTTCATGTCCACTAGATATGTATCTTGTGCTTTTTGATATTATTGACATTTTACCTGTAGCTCCAGCAGATTTTTGTGGTGAAGATTGTGCTGCTCAGTTCCTAATTAATGGGAACAGAACAGAACGAGGTGGAGGGAAAGGGATGGTCTTTTGCATATATAACCCAGCTTTGCATTTTGTATTTTGCCTCTCTTACTAGACTGCTTCTAGTAGCAAGACCGCCCTTCTTGCAAGAAGAAATAATTAAATAAATCCTTCCTGTCTCTACTTGGGGATATCTCTGCTTATTTTATTTTGGGCAAGGGTCATCTTTGTCCCACAGATGGCTAACATGTGCCAAAGGCAGGACTTGAACCAAGTTTTTGTGATTCTGTGCATGACTTTCTGTTTAATATGCCATTCTGCCTTTCCTTATAATTACTACTGTCCAAAAGTAGAATGTCTTATCCACTAAAGTGGTCAGTTCCCTAAAACTAAAGTTTTTGTTGTTATTTTTGAGCAGAGGCTGAATGATTACTGGTATAGGACTCTACAGAGTTGATTTCTTTTTTATTTATGTGTTTTTGATGCCCCATTGATAAGATTCTATGTTCTATTAGAATGATCCCCAAAACCTGAGAAATGTTAATGTGGCTCTTTAGATTTTAAATCTTACGTGCAACAAATGTGGTACAACATCCAACTGTACACCAAATTTCATTTTGGGACATTTCATATGTTCTTCAGAATGTCCCAACTTTATATTTTAAGATGTGATTTTTGAAAAATCCAAATAAACTCAGAGCAAAAAATATGAAAATGAGAAAAGAAAAATTATGTTCTACTTAGGTTGCAACCATATAAGCAGTTTAGATTTCCTGTTATAAGTAACCTTCCCAGTGTTTTCCAGTGTAATTCTTTTTTTTTGTACAAAGATAAATTAGTAAATGTCATGCAAAAAGTTCACATGTTATTTCAACTTAACCTAACTGAACTTTCAAGTGATGTCTGAATTTTCTTTTTTCAGAGGGCAAAGGTTTTGTAGTTAAGGCATTTTATTCTTCCAAACTGGGGCATTAAATCTTGTATGTCATATACTCACTGCATTAAATAACATTGTTAATATTCCATAACAGCATTAACATTGTTACCATCCAAAGACTGAGGTGAAAAGAGAGAGAGAGACAGAGACAGAGACAGAGACAGAGAGAGAGATTGAGAGAGAGAGAGAGAGAGAGAGAGAGAGAGAGATTGAGAGAGAGACAGAGACAGAGACAGAGACAGAGACAGAGACAGAGAGAGAAGAGAGAGAGAGAGGAGAGAGGGAGAGAGAAGAGAGCACTTTGGTCCAACAGATACTGTGCTATGTCCAAATTATGAAATCTATTGACCTCCCTTTTGTTCTATTAGAGATTCTGATCTATTTGGTGACAAGACCAAAAAAAATTCTAGGAAAGGCGTGTCATACTAGAAAGATATTGAAAACAGTCAAGTTGCCAAAGTACTGAAATAAGAAACAAAAGTGGGTTTCATTAGGCAAGAAATTTTGTTTTCCAGAGCTGTTCATATGCATCTCTTCATTCACATTTCAGTCTTAACACCAGAATATGCTGAAATTCAACTCAATTTGATTTTCCCAACATAGATCAATAGTATACTATATGAAGCATACTGCATTGGGCCTAGAGGAAATACAATGTTAATGAGATGTGGATTCTACTCTTACGGCTCTTAGGAAGAGATTGGAAGAAAAATCTCACAATATAAGAAATATTCAATTGAATTAAACTAACATTTATGAAGTACTTACTATATGAAAGCTTAGTGTTAGTCATTGATGATACCAGGATAAAAAGTAAAATTGTCCCTGCTCTGACAGCTGTAACTCTGACGGGGAACATCTGGCATGCAAATATAATATAATGTTGGAGGGCCATGAGGGACAATCCTCTGTAAAAGTTTGTCAAAGGAGATATCAGTTTCTTTGGGGTTTATGTGTGTCAGTGAAGGCTTCATGGAAAAGGTGCTACCATTTGAAAGAAAAGAATGATTTAAACAGGTGGATATGATGGGGGGAATACAATACAGGAGTGAGGACAGATTGCAAAACTGACTGAGGCTGGAGAGTTGAGGATATAACTACGGCAGAGCTCAGAGTCCAAAATGACTATAACTTAGTGTGTGAAGGGAAGTCAAGTGAAACAAGAATGGAAAAGGAGCTCAGAGACAGTTGGTAGAGGGTCTTAAATGCTGTTTAAATGAATGTTAATTAAGTAAATGGTATTCTTAGTAAAATAAATAGCCATTTTTTTGAGAAAGGATGTAATACGAGAAAACAAATTTTCAACAGAATATTCCTTGAATCTTGACATTTTTCTCCTCTCTCTTCCTAAGTACCATAAGTGAAGGGCCCACATCTCATGTAATGTTATATCTCTTCTAAACCTACCACAGTATCCTTCACATATTACTCTATTGATCTATGTTGGGAAGATCAAATTAAGTTGAATTTAAGTACATTCTGGTGGTTAAGAATGAAGTGTGAATGAAGAGAGGCATATTCATAACTCCGGAAAATTTCCAACAGAAAGATTAGTTTTGCAGCTACATGAAGGAATTGAACACGGGGACACTATTTATAGCAGTAACAACAACAACAACAACAACAGTAATAATTTTTATTGTTCAGTTGTTTCAATCATGTCCAACTCTTTGTGACTGCATTTCATCTTTCCTTGGCAAAGACACTGGAATGGGTTGTCGTTTTCTTATCAAGGTCATTTTATAGATGAAGAAACTGAGGCAACGAAGGGTAAGTGACTTGCCCACAATCCCAGAATTAATATCTGAGTCCAGATTTGAAATCAGGAAGATGAATATGTATGTGTACATGTGTATATGAATGTGTATGAATATCTGCCTATGTGTACATGCACATGTATATATGCATGCATGTACATCTGCATGTATATAGGCTTACACATATGTATACACATGTGTAGATGCATAAATAAACCAACAATGTCACTATGTTGTCAAAAATGTATTTGTTCTTTCAAAGTTTAATATCATCCAGATGTTCCTGGGTAATTTTAAATTGGCTAGTCAAAGTTTCTACTGCCTGGTTTTTGGAGTTACGATGCGATGTATATACAACTGAGAGGATTTCTTTTGTGATTTGTGTAAATTATGTATTTGTAAACTTAATGATGAATGTTTTTGTGTATTGGGATATCTGTTCTTCTCATTTATTTTTTTTTTAAAGTTTGTTACTTCTTCCTGGCATGTTGTGTTTGATCTCTAAGAAAAACAAGAGTAGGGAATAGGATCTTGGGGTTATATGAGAAACTAAACACTCCCTAAGGATGAATCAGCCAATTTGTTTTTCAGTGTTGCCACCACATTAACTTGATGATGCCTAGTATTCCTTACCAGCCTAGAGCACTGCTTTACAACTTTCTACATTAGCAAGACTGCCCAGTTCCAGGCTAAACCACAACATCAATTGCAAAAAACTACTGGGAAAGAATCATTAAATTAGTTACATTGGAATTAAGTTTCATTTCAACTCAAGGTTTAAAAAATATAATATTGTATGAAGACTGTCTCATTGGGTAGATTAGTGGCAGGCTCCATATATGAAGGACCCAAAAATACTTCCTGAAGTCCTCTGCTTTGAGAATAATATTCATTGTTGTTCAGTCAGGTCCAACTTTTTGTGATGCTATTTGAAGATTTCTTGGCAAAGATCCTGGGGAATTTTGCCACTTCTTTCCCCAGCTCAATTTGCAGATGAGGAAACTGAGGCAAAAAAAAGAGTTAAGTGACTAGCCCAGGGTCACATAGTAAGTGTCTGAGGGTAGATTTGAACTCATGTCTTCCTGACTTCAGGTCTGGTGCTCTATTCACTGTGCCACCTAGCTGTATTAACTAGATAGTAAGTAATTATAGTTCCTTTCCAAACATGTTTCCTTTCGAGTACAGAATTCCTAAGGATCAAAATAAAATACTCAGGGACCTCATTCATTCTATTTTCATGTCAACATGCAAATTCATTTTACTTTTAATCTGAATGTCTTTCTGTATCAGCAAGCACCCCAGAACACCCAGGGTGGCTGCTAGCACAAGTTCTTAGATCTGCTTTTCTAAAGGAAAGCAACTCAAAGTGGGTTAACAATCTTACTTTAATCGATCAAATATCATTTACCTAGTTCAGGGGGAAAAGTCGGCACCCTGAACTTCAGAGAATACGAACAGAAGTTACAAACAAACAGAAAAACAGATCAGCAGATGGCTTCCAGCGTCTGACCATTACATCAGTTACCTATTCAGTTACCACAGAGGGAAGCACCAACATCTGGGTTTTTCACAGCTGGGGGGGCTCAACGGCTGCCCAGAGTCTCGTCTGGCCAAATCACACAACTCTTCTCAAAGTGAGCCCCAAACCAAAACCTCACATCAGGGCGTGTATAGCCTTCTCCTGGCTTAGAGAATGTCACAGCCCTCTAGACCCACTACCCAATCACAAAGCTACAAGGCTCGGGCATTCCTGGAAAACAAGCCTGGCGCCACAGGCTCCATGTGACCACATTCAGCCTATTAGGGAACAGAGTATACTTTCAAATATCCAAGGGTCCTCAGAGTCACATAGTCACTTTAGCAAAGGGCCTAGGGGCAGGGAAGATCTTCAGATTCCCATAATACTTTTCTAAAATCATTTTCAACAAAGGAATTCAGGAAAAATAGCTGCCACAGTAAGTTATTATAGAGTGCAGGTGTATACAACAGAGTTTTAAAGCTGAAGCACTTGACAAAATATATATTTGTTACTCAATAGTGACAATAGATGTGCCTTCAAATTCACTTAAGATGGGGAAATCACATTTATTTAGAAAGCATCCCCTCCAAATCAGTTAGGGAGATTCACATAAAGAAACAACATCTACACAGGAAAGGAAACAATGACCTCTTAAAACTGAAAGCAGCTTTTTATAAAGAGTTATAATATGGTGTGTCTGTGTGTAGGCACTACAGGGATAATAGGGGATTGAGAAGAAGAACTAACTTTAAAAAGCAGAAAATATAAAATAACCACTCCAACAGTTTTCAGATGTTATTTAACAACTGAATGGTTTGGTCTCATTCAAAAGCAACTCAATCTAAAAGGAAGTTCATATGTTACAAATTCCCTTCTATCCATAAATCAAACAACCAGACAACTCAAACAATAAAATGCATTTTTCTTGGAAAAAGAAAGAAACAAATGAAGACACTAGGGATGTGTTCAACAGCACCACAGTCAGACATTATCATTTAGTTAATCCAAATATAACACAATCCTCTACATCTTATACATTTATGGGATCATACAATGATTGTTGATGTTCATGGCAATGATCTAAAGGGATTGTAAGATTCTGTTGTGCTCTCAGGATCAAAATTATTAAAATATGTATAAGGTGATCAGTTTAAATGATATTCAAATTCTTCAGAATTAGTTCACGTATACATGGTATTAATGTATAGTATTGTAAGCTATCGATGGGCTAGTGTTGTTTTGCTTCTATCTCTATATATTCAATGATATGCACTGAGTAGCTGTTTAATAGAGATTTTAAAAATTTGATTTTATGTACCTTTAAATGTATGTCTTTTTCATAAAGTTTATTATTGAATAGAAAAAAGGATCATATACCAGTCAGTAAAGAATCAATGTGATGTCATGGAAAGAATGTTGTATGGTTGTGATAGAATACTACCGTACTATAAGAAATGGTGAGCTCAGTGATCTTAGAAAGACATGTAAAGAATTCCACAAAATAAAGAAGACCAAAGTGAGCAGAACCAAGAGAATATTGTATACAGTAACAGCAATATTGCTTTAATAACAACTTTGAGGGACTAAGTCACTTTGACTACTACAAATATACAATTTAAAAATAAAGGTGATATGAAGAGAGACACTATCTGCCTGTACAGAAAGAAATGATAAATAGAAGTAGGTATATAATAATTTTACATATATAAATACCTATTTGTGTCTAAAGGTAACCGTCTCTAAGGAGGTGGGGGGGAGAAATGTACATGATACCTTTGATATATATTTGGAAGAAATATCAAGTTGTACATGGTAGATTTGCAATTTCATGTGCAATTATCTCTTTTATTGTACTGTGTTATGGAGATGCTTGTTTTGTTCTGTGAATTTGTTCTGTGAATTGAAAATAAAACAAATTTAAAGAAATAAAGAGGGGAAATATAGTCCTTCTGGTGACTTTAGTTCTAAAGAAGTTAGTAATTCAAATAATTGCATGGCCTGGGTCATATCTAGACTGTTAACCTTATGGTGCCTCAGTTTCATTATCTGTAAAATGAGGAGGTACACTACATTTATTTGAGTATTCATTCATTCAACAGCTCTTTATTCAAATCAATGACTTATACCAAACACTGGGGGAGATATAAAGATAAATAAAAAAGTTTCTGACCCTAATATGTTTAATATATAATTCCTAAGTGCTGTAAGTATATAAACATATACTTCTTCCTAATATAAATTGCTCTATTTTCAAAAAGACTCATTAAAAATGTCATCATGTTAAGAACAGAAAGACTTAGACGATTACAAGTTAGAGCTCTTCTTGGATGAGCTATGGCCTTCATTTTTACTCTGTTTATAGGCATCTATTGATCAGAATGTAAAGCCCCACACAAGCAGCCTGCCAGAGGACTGCTGCTGTGAATAGCTTTCGAGGTTCAGATTATATAGTATAGTGAGCTTTCTATTTATTCAATAACAAATCAGAGTAAAACATTCATAGGAAATCAAAATATAGCATTCACAATGTTACAACTTACCACAGAAAATCAAAATACAGTAATCACCATGTAACAACTCAACAACTTACAACTAAAATGGCCACATAGTTTTCACTAAAGCAGTCACATAATTTTGAACAAAGTACAATCATTTAGTCAATCAATCACTTAGTAACTTAATCATTCAATCATAAAGTACAAAAGATCAAAGTCCTTCACCAATGGGGCACACTAAGTTAAAGTAAGTCACTATTTAGTCATCAGTCACTATTCAATCATCAGTCACTACTCAGCACCCTCTGAAGAGTTAGTAGAAAATACACAGGCCATCCACCCTTAAGTCACAAGTAAATCACAATTTTATCACTACTCAGTACCCTTAGAGAGGTCTTTTCATCTTGACTCAGGGCAGGCTTTCAGCTTCCATGGCTCCTCTTCTATGGTCCCAGCTCCCACCTGAATCTAACCAATTGCCACCTGAGTTCAAAGGCAGACAGCTTTCAGCTCCTTGTCCAGCTCTCTGTGCAGTTCCTGCTCCACATTGGAGCTCACAGAGTTCAGTCCATCTCAAATCCTTCACAATCTCTGTTCCTGGGAAGACAAGGCTTAACAAAACTACAAGAACATTTGTACACATTAACAAAGCCACAACAACATTTGTACAAAATACTGACACCATAGTATGCTTCCTCAGTCTTCTGCAGCTCCAGCTGGCCCTAAAAAAGCCTCATCAGTTCCAGCTGGCACTTAGAAATCCTTAGGAGCTCCAGCTGGCCCTCAGAAGTCTTCAGCAGTTTCAATCTCAAAATCAAAATCACTTTCTTCCATTCTCAAAAACAAAATCACTTTCTTCATGGAATTTCCAGTCCAGCAACAGCAGCCCAGCCTTCAGATGTTCATCCTTAGAAACTCTGACTTTCCCAACTGGAGTTTTTCCTTATATACAGTATTGCTCCTCCCTGTTCAGCCCCTTCCTGTTACATCAGCAATAGGGGTTCATACCTTCTGTTTCTTTAACAGAGGTTTGATTTGAAACTAGGCTCTAAGTACCTGTCAGCTTAGCAATACAAAGGGATCTTCAAATTTCATTACTATTACACAAAGACCAAGAAGAAATCAGTTTTCTGATATGAAGACAACACAGTTTTCTGATGTAACACTATGTTGTGGTCACATTATATTTTCTTAAATCAAGGGTTTATTTTTAACGTAAAATCTAATAGCTTTATGTGTGTGTGTGCATGCATGTGTGTGTATATGTATATGCATGTATGTATATTATATATCTATGTGTGCACACATATATGTGTGTGTGTGTGTAATTGAATTTCATTGTAATTGATTTCCTTTGCAATCCTATATATTTTCTTTTATGCATTTAAAATTGCCATTCTGAAAAGAGACCTATAGTTTGCACCATACAGTGAAATGGGCCCATGGCATCAGAAAGATTAAGAACTCTTCACCTAGACTATTTTCTTCAGTTTGGAGGACCACAATTTGGGAAGGACATTGATAAGCCAAAGACTGTCAACAAGATGATGAAGGTACTAGAGCACATATCTTGTGAAAATGAACTGAGGATGTTTAGCCTGGAGAAGGGAAGACTTAAGGCAGAGCAAAGATGGGAGAGAAAAACGCAGGAAATCACCTGAGCACTCCCCAAGAACTTTCCAAAAAACTTTAAATAATTCCTCAAAAAAAAATTCTGAAGTGAGAGAACCAACAAAAGGTTAGGGCAAAACAATTTTCTAGTTCGAGAAAACTTAGAAGGATGAGCAGCACCTGGGTGAGAATAGCGGATAGTCCTGAGCAGGCCACATCGCACCAAAAATGGTAGGCTTTCAGGGACAGCTGAATTAGCAGCAGCAGTGTTAGTTTCTAGACTTCTCACCCAAGTTAAAACAATAAACAGGAAAGAGAAATGGTAAGGAATTCAATAAGGTTAAATTGTTTACATTCTCTGCACGGGAAAATGATATTTATTAACTCCTAAAAACTTCCTCGTTATTATGGCAGTTAGAAGGAGTATACATAGATAGAAAGCACATTTATGAGTTGAATATGATGGAATGATTATCTTTAAAAATGAAATTAATGGAAGAGAAAGATGAATGCACTGGGAAAAATGGAAAGCGAAAGGTATACATACAGGAGATTGCAGCAGCAGGCACCCTAGCATAGCCAGGATGGCTGCTAGCACAGGTTCTTTGATCTTTTCTAAAGGAAAGCAATTCAAAAAGGGTTAATAATCTTAGTTTAATCAATTAAACATATATCATTTGCTAGTTCAGGGGAAAAAGTCAGCACCCCAAACTTCATAGAATACAAACAGGAGTTACAAGCAGACAAAAATATAGACAGAGAAAATAACACAGTTCATGAGACCAATAGACAGAGTTTCTAGCTGTCTGACCATTACATTCATATATAGTTAGTTACCAGAGAGAGAAGCACCAACATATGGGTTTTCAAAGCCAGGGGGTTCAATGGCTGCCCAGAGTCTCATAAGGCCAAATCATACAACTCTTCCCAAAGGGAACTCCAAAGCTTAACCTTGTCTCAGATGTATGTATTTATGTATGTATATGTATATGTATATGTATATGTATATATATACACATATGCATATTTATATATAGGTATATATGTATATAGGTGTGTATAGGTATATTTAGGTATATATAGGTATATATATGAATGTGTGTATACATATACCCTCTGAGGCAAGGTTTTGCTATATGTACAGAAACACATATATACATATATATATATACATATATACATACATACACACATATATACATACACATATATTTATATGTAAATGTATACACACACACACATACCTTTCAGCATCAGAGAACATCACAAACCTCATGGCCCCCTTGACTACAGAGTAACAAAAGTTGTGCCTGCCTGAAAAATAAACCTCACACCAGAGGCTCTATGTGACCACATATAGCCTCTTAGGGGCAGAGATTATTTTCAAATCAGGAAAGGTCCTCAAATTCACTCAGGCTTATTAAGTGGCAAGGAAGATCTTCAAATTCTCATTTCCTTTACAGAGATACAAAAGAGCTTTTATAAAGGAGGGGAAATGGGGAAGGTGAGGGTGGTAAGCATGTGAACCTTACTCTCATCTGATTTGAGTCAAAGAGGAAATAACATACATACTCAGGTAGGTATGTATAGAAATCTATCTTACCATATAAGTAAGTAGGAGGGGAAGGAGATAAGAGTAGGTGGAAGTGCTGATAGAAGGAAGAACAGTTTGGGAGAGGTAAAAGACAGAAATAAAATACTTTTGAGAATGGACTGGGTGAATGGAGAAAAAGAACATGATAAACCTAGGGGAATAGTATGGAGAAAAATACATAGTAATCATAACTGTGAAAGTTTTTTTTTCCCATGTCACCATGATAAAGATCTCATTGCTCAAATAGAGAAATGAATCATATTTATAGAAATAAGAGCCATTCTTTAATTGATAAATGGTTAAAGGATATGAACAGGCAGTTTTCAAAGTAGTCAAAACTATCTATAGTCATCTGCAAAAATGCTCTAAATCACTATTGATTAGAGAAATCCAATTTAAAAAAAACTCGAAGCTACCACCCCACACCAATCAGATTGACTAAAATGACAGAAAAAGAAAATTACAAATGTTGGAGGGGATGTGGGAACACTGAGACACTAATGTACTATTGGTGAAGTCATGAAATGACTCAGCCATACCAGGGAGCAATTTAAAACTATTCTCAAAGGCCTATAAAACCCTGCATATCCTTTGACAAAGCAATACCACTACTAGATCTGTACCCCAAAGAGATACAAAACAAAAAGGAAAAGCATTTATATTTATAGCAACCGGTTTTGTGATGGCAAAGAATTGGAAATTGAGGTCTGTACATCAATTGGCAAGTTGCTCTATATGATTATGATTGAATATTAGTTTGCTATAAGAAATGGCAAGCAGGATGCTTTTAGGAAAAACTAGAAAAACATGCATCAAATGATTGCAAAGTGAAATGATCAAAACTGGGGGAACATTATATATAGTAACAGCGATATTGACTTTGAATGACTTACTATTCTCATTACTACCACAAACTAAGACAATTCTAAAGTGTTGAGGACCACAAGCAGTGGGACTTGGACCCTGATGGCTGAACAAGCCTTCTCAGATGCTAACAGGCCTGGATCGGTTCCCCATCCCCCAGGAAGATTAGGTCCTTGAGATATGCATGGAAAATATACCCACGGCCTGGGACAAAGAAGTCCACAATGTCCGCAGGGGAAAGCAATTAAGAAGCGTAATATAAAAGCTGGGATGCAGGACAATAAAGTTGGCTTTCTACTTTTACCATTCAGAGTGTTCCTGTCTTTCTTTTATGCATTCAATAGTACCTCTGGGTGGGTGATTCTTTCTCAGCCCTGTCTGGGGACAACAGGGCTCCTGCTCTTTCTCAGCCCTGCTGTGGGGCAGCAGGGCTCCCCAAAATGGGCTCCCCACATAAAGGACTTATGATGAAAAATGCTGTAGATCTCCAGAGAAAGAATTGAAGGTTTTAAATGCAGATTAAGGCACACTTTTCCTTTTTTTTTCTTTCTTTTGTTTGTGTTTTTTTTCACAACATAACTAATATAGAAATATGTATTGAATGACTGTATATGTATAACATATCAAATTGTGTGTATTCTCAATGGGGGAAAGAGAAAGATGGAGGAAGGAGAGAATTTGGAACTCAAAAAAAATTTTTTTAATGTATGTCAAAATTGTTTTTACGTGTAATTAAGAAAAAATAAAATATTAAATTATAAAAAGACAACAAAATAGTGGGTACCTATTATCAAATGGATGAAATACAGTTTTATTTTTGGCATTGAAAGCCTTCTATGTGGTTTTCCCTTTTTTTCATTTCAAATACTTAACGCCCTTTCATGCCTTTTGCTCTTGAGGAAGACTATGACATCAGGGAGATGATAACATGACTTGCAACTGATTTTGATTTGAGTGAGGCAGGACTGTGCAAAGTCACCAGTCTCTCTTTCCACCCAGAATCACTTGGGTCCAGTGACCAGATATCCATTAGGATGACTGGAAATGGCCTAGGCTGCAGTGGAGACCTTTCCCTTTTAAGCTAAGGTCTTTTCAACTTCTGGCTTTGAGTGAAGCCATGCCCATTCAGTGAATAGGCCTCTTTAAGAGGAGAGTCATGGATGGCCCTTTTAATTAAAAAAATAAAACTGGGAGGGGAAGACACTCAGGATTGATGTCAAAAGAGAAACAGTTACTATTTACATTCACCCTGAACCAGGAGGGCCCAAAAAATAACCATTAAGTGGTGCTTGTGCACCGATCTGTTTGTGAGATCCAGAGTAAATTGGGTCTAAGGCTTGGTTTTTGAGAAAGAAATCTAGCCCGTAAACCCCAAGTTAAATAGGTAGCATTCAGTTATGAGAATTTACCTTCTTTTGGGCAGAACATCCCAAGGGTAGGAAAGAGGAGAGGAAAGGAGAGGAGTAGAGGGCAGGGGAGAATATGAGCTGAATTGCCCAACTGGAACTTGCCAGCTGGGTCCCCATTCAGTTAGCTCAGACTACTCACAGGTCTTCTCAGAGGACCATAACATCTGGGAGATGGTGACATGACTTGCAATTGATTTTTGATTTGAGTGAGAGAGGGCTGTGTTGCAACCAGCCTCACTTTCTCCTCCAGATCCATCTGGATCCACTGGCCAGATATCCATCAGGATGGCTGGAGATGGCCTAGGATGCAGTAAGCATTGCCTCACTCAAAGTGAGAGCTGGAAAAGAATTTAGCTTAAAAGCCACAAGGTCTCCCACTGCAGGCTAGGCCATCTCCAGTCATCCCAATCTATATCTAGCCACTGGAAACCTTGCACAGCTCTCCCTCACTCAAATCAAATCAATTGCAAGTCATATCATCTTTTCCCTGATGTTATGGTCCTCTCTGAGAACAAAGAACAAACCATGCACAATCACTTCCATGCACCCTGTGACCTAGCAACATTGGCCTTCTTGCTACTCCCCACGTGTGACACAATCTCTTCATTCTATATCTTGTACTACTAGTCGCCCATGCCTGAAATGTTTTCTCTTTTCACCTCTGCCTCCCACCTTCCCTGGCTTCAAGACTGAGCTCAAATTTCACCTTCTATAGGAGACTTTTCTGGAATCTTCCCATTCCTTTTCTCTGAGCTTGCCTTCTTCCATTTAGCCTGTTGTCTCCCCTATTAGAATGTGTGCTCTCTGAAAGCAGGGATTGTGTTTTTGTGTTATTGCATTTATGTGTATCTCAAGTTCTTAAAAACAGCTCCCGGCATATTCTAAGCTTTTAATAAATGTTTGCTGACTAGTTAGCAAATTCTCAGTGTCTTAGGCTTTTTTAGGACTCTAACTAGGATAGTAATTGCTGAACTCAATTGGTAGGGGTGAGTTTTAACCAAGACTTTCCTATATTATTGAAATAATATAACAGTTTGGATCCAAACTCATTTTTAGGTTAAAATATTCAAATGACTTTCTGTTTTGAGTTATCTTTTTGCCATACCAAATATTGCCATGCAATATTTAAGGGGTCATGGACGACCTCAGAAACATGATGTAGCATAATAATTTTGTAGATGAGGGGAAGTGAAGCTGAAATCTCTTATATGACTTAATGCCATGTTCCCTAGCTGGAAGGAAATATGTGTGTGTGTGTGTGTGTGTGTGTGTGTGTGTGTGTGCATGTCTGTGTGTGTGTGTGTGCACGCACGCGCGTGCGTGTGTGTATCCCCAGAAATTTATAGGAAAGAGATCTGGCACTTTAGCAATTATTTACTCGAATATTCTCTTTTATCTTCTCTGTTTTCCTCTACCTTAACTAATGCAGATAAAAACTGAAAACATGACTGATGGAAGTGCTTCCTCATTGCTAACTGGTGCTTTAATGAATCACTAGAGATTTGTCTTCCACTTCTTTAACTTCCTCAGCCCTTTCTCAAACTTCTTTTCTTTGAGACATCTCTACCCTGAATAAGTGAAAAATATTTCTAAGTATTTACTATGCAGTAAGTACTTTGCTGAATGCTGGGGTTATAAAAGTAAGCAAATATGAAAGTCTTTGGCTTCAAAGAGCTTACATTCTAATAGAGGAAGCTAACATTAAATTCTGAAAGAGTAATTTGGAATGGGAAGGGGAAATTTTAATGTATAAATAAATGTTCAGTTGATAAGTTTTAAATTAGGCTATGTCTAAGAAGTTAATATTGAATGATTGATTGCTGGGGAAGCATTTCATTTTAAAGTGTAATTTCTGAGCTAATATTAACATAAACCTTACCCAAAAGAATATGAATTAATTTTGTTACCTGAATATTTAATTAACTACACTACCCCATTTCCCAACCACTTGACATAAATAAGAATTTGCTGCATTGGGTTTATTTTGCCATTAAATATCACATTTGTTCATTGGTGGATAAAGGTTGCATGAAATCTGTAGTTCCAAGCAAAATTGAGAGAGGTGTTTTATTATATCCTTCATGACCAAATCCTTTAAAAACAAGCTATGCAACCAGAAAATCCATTGGACAGTGTTGTAAAGGGATGAAGCACAAAATGTTAGTGACATGCTTCCAAATTGCTTAAACCAGTGAGCTATGGAGCTCCTTCCTTTTATTAAAAATTTTACATAGAAATGCACTTCCAGAAAGCCTGAAAAGATGAAATTGAAATCATCTTATAAATAATACAAATAGATAATGATAATTCTATATATATCACAAAATTATAAACTGTAAATAAAATAGAGATAAGTAATCTAAAATAGTTGAATATCTACAGTCTGCAAAATTGGGCTGGTTTGTGGTGTAACAACCATCTTTTCCTCTTTTCTTTCAGTGGTTCTCAACCTTCCTGATGCCACGACCATGTAATAAAGTTCCTCCTCACGTTGTGGTGACCCCCAACCATAAAATTATTTTCGTTTCTACATCATAACTGTAATTTTGCTACTGTTATGAATCATAATGTAAATATCTGATATGCAGGATGTATTTTCATTGTTACAAATTGAGCATAACCCACAGGTTGAGAACTGCTGCGCTACGTGTCTACCCCCAAAGAAGTGCTAGACTTTAGAGTCATAAGTAAGGCAGAGGGATCTGATGTCTCACTAACTTACGATATTGCCAGAATGTTAATAACACTATGGCACCTGTAGTCCTGCAGAATAATCAGATTTAGCACCTGAATAGCAAGGATTAGTAGTTTCCAAGAGGAAATCCATGATGGTGATCCTTTGTCCCTGACCACAACTTAGAGGTGTCACCCTCTAGTCTTCAGTCTGCTCTATCTCAATACATTCGACCTCTTATCTGATATCTGTGGTCTCTACTCCCTTAGTTGAATTGAGAGTACCTTCATGCTGCTTACTGCATCAATAAATCAGTCTCTAAACATTTGTCAAGTACCCCCTGCATATCAGATACAGACACAGAGGATATGAATACAAAAATGAAAATGTCCCTGCTCTTATGGAACTTACATCTGGATAAAGGAGACAATATGCATGTGTGGACGCATATACATATGTAGCATGTGTGTATATATTATATATGTGACAGACATACATAATATATTCACACGGATCTAACATCACTAACTGTAGTGGTTAATGGAGAGTATGGGAAATCACCTGTTGGGAACCTTAAATACTAAATTTAAACTTGAGATGTGGATTATGACAATTATCTCCCTTATTACCATTTCTATTTTAATGGTACTTTGTTTTTGATATGACTTTAATTCCCAAGTATATTCCTTCTGTTTCTAATACCCAGAAAGTCATCTTTTAAAGAAAAAGAAAAACAAGTAGCTCATTCACAAGAACCAATATCTTGACCAAGTTGGATGGAAAACATCTGAAATGTTCCACTTGCAGTTTCCCATTAATCAATAATACTGGTAGCTGACTTCATATAGGGCTTATAACGTGCCAGGGTCTGTCCTAAGTTTTTTACAAACATCATCAAAACAATAACCCTGGGAAGTAGGTGCTGTTCTTGTCCCCATTTTACAGATGAGAAACATGATGCCAACAGATATTAAGTGATAGCCTCCAGTCATACAGTTAGTGAGTATGGGAGGTCAGTTTTTAACTCAGTTCCACTGGACTGTAAACCTTAAGCTATGTCCTCTGTGCTACCCCACTACAAAGAAAGGAAGGAAGGGATTCTTTCATCTTTTTTATGGTGCCAAATTTGAAAATTTTCAGTACATAGCATCATTTCTTTGCTGCATTATACTTGTTGTTTGCCTTATTGTAGTCAGAGTGTATATAGGGTAATTTGGTGGGGCAGTGAGTAGAATGTTCATCCTGGAGTCAGTAAGACTCAAGTTAAAAAAAAAACAAACTAACCGTGTGACCTTGGGCAAGTCACTTAACCCCAATTACCCTCTCCACCTCCCAAAAAACCAAAAAAAATAAAAGACGAGTTCAAATTTGACCTCAGAGACTTATCTGCTGTGTTATACCCTAGGAAAGTCATTTGATTTAAGTTTCTTCATCTGTGGAGTGGGAATAATAGCACTTCCCTGTTGTGAGGATCAAATGATATAATAATTATAAAGCACTCAGTACAGTGCCTGGAACATTATAAAGTGCTATATAAATGTTAGCTTCTACTACTACTACCACTACTACTACTACTACTACTACTACTACTACTACTACTACTACTACTACTACTACTACTACTGCTACTACTACTACTACTAATTTCCTAGCTCTATTTACTACCCATTGCATTAGTCCACGTCTTTCTGCATTCTTCATATTCTTTTCTTAAAGTGCATATAAACATTCTATTAACTAATTCTAATAGTAAGGTCATGCAAAACAATTTATTTAGCCATTCTCCAATCAATGGACACCTATTTTATTCCTATTATTTGTTACCTCAAAATCTACTGCTACTTTGTTTTATATGGTCCCTTTTTGTTTTTTGGTCATTGACTTTTTTGGGGTCAAAGACTCTTTACTTTTCAGTCAGTCTTTTAGTTGTATTTTTAATTGCTTTCTAGAAAGGTTGGAACAATTCACAGTTCCACCAACAGTGTATCATTATTCCTTTCCAAAACCCCTCCAGCACTGAGTGTAATAAATGACTTATAAAATCTCTTTTAACTTCCAAATTCCTATGATATGATTACTATCTCTTTTTTATCATTTCTCCCCTCTTCTCTAACGTAAGGCTTCTTAAAATGAGGCCTATGAACTTAAACATTTTTATAACTGGGTTGCAACTGTGTTGCAAAATTAATTTCTTTTGTAATCTTATGTATTATATTCTATGCATCTAATATTACTTTTGTATGTAGTTGCTAGATTTCACCCAGCTGTCAAAGGGATCAATGACACAAAAATGGTCAAGAACTCATACCTCAAATGTGTTCTTAGAGGGATCCTTCTCTCCATATTTCTAAGTTTTCTTAACCGTGTTTAGGTCACCTTGGTCTCTGATTGGTAGGCCAAAAAATAGGGCTTTGAACATGAGACATTTTTAGAAAAGTAAATTAGAAAACAGAGACTGTTTCATTATTACAAAAATTAACAAACTAATGACTTAACTAAATCACACTTATGATAAAGAGACCCAACACGGAATTTTTAAGAGCATATAAGAATAAATGATCTTGATAAAAACTGAAAATATCACGAGCCATATTCTAATTTGCATATTTATTTTTACAATTTTTTTACATTTTTTTTGTGATGCATAATATTGGTAATTGCAATGCTATTCTCAGTAAAATAATTTTAGAAGAGTCAGGGTAAAGTCGTGCTTTTTTAATTAAAAAAAAGATGTGCTAGCAGATTCACAGACAAAAAGAGACAGGTTCTCCTGTTTCGGTAAAAAATGTAAGTAACTAGAATGAATGTACTTAGTGGGGTTTTTTCAGCTTTTAAAGGGAAAAAAAAATCTCTAATGGAAATCTGAACTCTCCATCTGTATCTATAGCCCTCCATCTATATCCCTCTCCCTCACATATGCACATAAAGACCCACAGACATTCACACACACACACACACAAACACACACAAATATATTTGCATACACCCATCATTGGACCATCTAGTACCGGAAATGACAAGACTTTTCAAAACATCAAGTTAAAAACTGTTTATACTAGCAAACATATTTCTACAAATTTAATTTACCCTGACTCATAATTCCATGAATGTGGAGAATTTTTAGGATGGAATCTGCCTCCACCTACGAAAAACAACAATTCTGTGTGCTTGAGTAGCTACCTGCACACCAAATGATTAGGAGAGGTGTCAGTTGAAGCAGAGGCAGGATTTGAAACCAGCCACACTCATCCCACTGCCAAATTTCTATTCCTTCAATGGTTTGTGAATAGCCACTTCTTTAGAAGTTGGGAGAGGGAATAAAACATTCTGGGTGAATATATAACATATTCACGTGGAAGCAGAGCATAGTTTTTTGTTGTTGTTTTTTTTTAATAGCCCTGCATTAAGTCAAAGTGTGGTGCAGTGGGGAAAAAAAAAGTGCTGAGTTTGGAGTGTGCCAACCCATGCTATAATCCTGAATTCATCTTCTTGTTATCAATGCAACCTTGGACAAGTCATTCCTGCCTGGTCTTTTAGTTTACCATAAAAAGAGAGAAAACAAGATGATCTCTAAGCTCTTCTTCCATTCTAAAACCAGGCCCCATTAAGAATCATGCATTCTGGTGTGACTAGGTGGCACAGTGAATAGAGCACCAGCCCTGGAGTCAGGAGGACCTGAATTCAAATCTGGCCCCAGACACTTAACACTTATTAGCCATGTGACCTTGGGTAAGTCACTTAACCCCAATTGCCCTGCCTTCCCCCCTCCAAAAAGAAAAAAAAAAGATTCATGCATTCTGATTTATGGAACCTGCAGTATGCTAACGTTCCATTCCATGTCAAGTAAAATAAAACTTTAATTTTCTGAGTGATAAAGGCTACTAACTATCAACCACGCTAAATACATTTTACAGTGAGTCTTCTCAAAACTTGTGAAAGATTTTTTTCTTCTAGACTTTGAACTCATAGACTCTAATATAAAGATGGGTAGAATTCAAACTTTATCCTAGCTTACTTTTACTGAGCACTAATTATTTTAATTACTATCTCTTTAAATTTGAATGTTTTACCAAATACATTTCACTCACAAAATTGTTTTTCAGCACAATATCTTTTTCTCTAAATTTGTTTTTGAACTACTTGTCATTTTTGTTTCACTTCGGAAAATGATGGATTTACAAAGAGTATTTCTTCTGCTTCCAGGTTTTATCCCCCTAATGAAGATCATCAGGGATATATTTTTTTAAAGAAGAAAATATGTTGACACCTCAATTAATAATAATAATAATAATAATACCTAACATTTATAAAACTTACTATGTTCCAGGAAGTGTACTAAGCACTTTGCAATTAATATCTCAATTGATCCTCACAAAAACCCTGGGAGGTAGGTACTATTATTATTCCCAAAGGGAACTGAGGCAAAAAGAGGTTATGTGACTTGACCAAGGTTACATAGACAGTAAGTGTAAGACATTGAATTTGAACAGAGGTCTTCCTGAATTCAGGCTCACCAGTTCATTCACTATGCCATTTTGAGGTCTGGCACAGTAGATTGAAAATATACAATATTTCTGAAACTTTATTTTGGAACAAAGAGCTGATTAATAAGGCACAATTCATAAGGAGTTTTGAATGTGATTGTCTTACATTCTCCTCATTGCTCTTGCTCTGGTCAGTTTTGCTTGTTAATATGATTGTTGTTGTTCAGTCATTTCAGTTACTGCCACGTAACAGAGGCAGAGTCAAGTGATTGTCCAGGGTCACACAGTTGATGTGTCCAAGGCTGGATTTGAACTCAAGTTGTTTTGACTCAAGATCTGGCACTATATCAGCTGTGCCACCAAGATGCTCTAGATTAACAAGGTTAGTTTTGTGAAACTGAAAATTGATACCCCACCTTATTCTAAATTATTTATTTGTTGATTAAGAATTGTATCTAATCTCTGTAATCAGTCCTTATGGATTAGAGATAGATTTAATTATATGGGCCTTATTATTAGAATTGATAAGGGCTTAATTTCCCCATTCCTCTGGGCTACAGCCTGGAATCAGTCTATTTTACCTTGGAAGTGAGAAGAGAGAATGAGTCTATTGGTCATAAGATATTCATAAGCTAAGTACCAGACCACTCTGGTATAGGGGGCTGCCTAACACAGGGCTTTCAAGAAGATGTTGAGCAATGCTGCGTTTTCCCTTTACCATGGACTTTGGAAACCACCTTTGTGAACAAGTCATTATGATTATGCCAAATATAAGCCTACACTACACCTTTATCAACTGTATAAAAGACGGCTCTGTCTACTCTAATGTATCATTGACTACTGAAGAGCTTGGGATCTCACTTTCTTGACAATTGCTGTCCTCATTAATAAACTGATCATGCTCTAAACTTTGACCTCAGTTTCTCTTTATTGCAGATTTTTATCTTGACAGTTCTTAGTTAATCCCTGGCTGAATGTAAGCTCCTTTTGCAAGACCTTTTGATTTTATCTTTGCCTTTGCATCCTCAAAATCTAGCATAATGCCTTACACATAATAAGCAATTAATAAATTTCAAAAATATTGAAATAGATTCTACCAGAAACTAGTATTAACTTTGTGGTGTCCAAAATTATCCAATTGGTAAGAAAAAAACACTGAAGCAGAGTTCTAAGCCAATATGAATTTATTACAGGGTCCATGGTCCCACTAATAAAGTAGATCTCAGATCTTCCTCATGATCTAAAATGCCCCTGGTCTCCACAACCTTATTGTTTTTTTGTAGAGTTTGATATCCAGACACTCAAGAAAGGCAAAGTGAAATACCCAATCACATTGGTTGATAGAATTTGTTTTTGACCAGGATATCCAGAAATAATGTATCAACATAGGTGGTTACAAGATGGACAACTGGTACTAAGGGATCATAAAATGTTTTTCTGATCCTATTGGACAAGAGAGAGTGGTCTGGAGGTATAAAAACTAACTAGGGGCCTTTCTTTATCATGACAACTACACTAGGCTTGGACGTGGAATTTGAGCAAAACAGGATGGAGATATCTTTGTTAGCATTCTTGTGGTTTCTCAAGTTAGCTTCATGACTGGTAAACAAGTGATGAACGCTGGATTAAAGTTTGAGGTCCATGGAATCAGGAGGACCTCAGCTCAAACCCAGCCTCAGACATTAACACTTACCAGCTGTGTGACCTTGGGCAAGTCACTTAACCCCAATTACCCTGCCTTCCTTCATCTAAAAAGATTTTTAAAAAGTTTGAGGTCAACCATAAAAACCTAACTTACCTAAGTATTCCTACATGATTGATGTAAATATAGCAATACATGTTTATTATTATACTATCATTAGATGGATGATTAAATGCAAATTACTAGATGAGTATATCACTGATAATTACTAATAATCATTAAGCCTTATGGAATCACACTGAACGATTAATACTGATTGGAATGGAACACGGGTCCAAATGAATCATTTCTCCAAACTGTGAGTCAAAAATAAATCAAAGGGAAAACTTTCCCCCCCCCCCCCCCCCCGGGAAATGAAGATCTCTTAGCAGAAGTTACTGCCTTGACATCCAGAGAAATGCAAAGTTATGGTTAATGGGATCCTCTGATTAGTCTTCAAAAATATCTGTACATGTATATCTATGACACATCCAAAGAGTGAAATCCTCCTTATTATGGTTTGTGAAAATGATTTTTAATGAGGAACAGATTTAGTAAAGCAAGTTGTAAGCAAATCCTTTTTGTTCAGAACTTTCATTTAGCAACAGCACAACTCATAAAGGTTAAACTGAAGGGATTAAAAAAAAACATAACAAAAAACAGAACATATGCCTTTTCCAAATAAACTAATTGTCAACTGTCAGCTACTGATATACAGCGATTCATTGTCAGAACAAATTTAGAGTCTAAAAACTCTAACAGGAAGAGTTCATAAATGACACTAAAGGGTATTACAGAGCTATTTAAATATAGTGAAGCTTACTTACATTTGATGCTTTTCTGTACAATAACTAAAAATTAGAAAATTCTAATCAATGGCCCAGAAAAAATTATTTCCTACATTTCAAATGTTCTTTCTCTTTTTCCTTCAATTACTTTGAAAAGAATACTGGAAACTAATCAGTATGCATCCAACTTGGAGTACCTAATGTAGGCAGAAATATTTAGGAATGGCTGATATGGCTGAAAGTCAATCTGCTCTACAGCAACCACAAAAACCATTAAAAGACTGAACTCTTGAGCAACAGAAGCCATGAGGAGCCATAGACACAGTTTGGATTCGTATATTCTGAGCAGAAGCTTCGGAAAACAAACAAACGATGTTTTTAGAAAGTTTTGACTGAAGATAACGATAGGGACTGGACCTGTAATCACAAAAGTTTTGAGAGAACTCCTGAATTCAGGAAATTTTCTCTTCCACTTAAGTTTAGTACCTTCTCTGTACCTTCAAGTCTTAAAGAGCTGCCTATAGAAATGAGAGTTGAAATGGTATGCCCAGCAGTACAGAATCAGTAAGTTTCAAAGGTGAGATTTGAAATCTGTCCTGTTCTCTGAGTAAATTCATTGTCTTCTCACATACTGTACATCTAATGCATTAAGATCATATTATTAAAGAACCAGAGCTAGGAAGGACCTCAGAGTACACCTAGTACTTCTCTGCACTAAGTGAGGTTTAAGGGTAATTTATTCGTCAGTATAAGCTTGAGAGAAATAAGAGGGACAGCTATGCTGAGGATGAATGAATCTAGTGTCAAGTGGTATATGGAACTGAGGTGCCAGTTTCTCATCTCCTAAGGATTATGAGAATACAGCCAGTAGATTTTTAAGGCAACTGCAGAGACAAGAGACTCCCCAACACTCTGTGGGCACTACAGAACCCTGAGGAGGGTCACAAGCCTGGCCCTCAGACAGCATCCTTGTCATACTATCACATGACCAAAGTCTAAGAACAATACATCAGATTTGGTTTAAGTGGGGTAGAGTACACTGGTATTATCATCTCCACAAACCCGAATACTGTTAACACCCTTAATTGAAGCAAATAACGCATTAGTCGTGTGTGTGTTTGTTTTGTTTTGTTGAGGCTTGGGGGTGGTATGCTACTCGATTAACTCATATTAATCTTTTTTTTAAATTTTATTTATTTATTTTCTTGTTTACATCATTCATTGCCATGAGAATTTGAGTTACAAATTTTCTCCCCATCTTTCCCCTACCCAACACCTCAAAACAGCCATCCCACTGTATAACCCCAATCTGCTCTCTTCTATGTCCTCCCCCATCACCTTTCTGACGTTCTGGTAGGGCAGGATGGATCTCCCTACCAAAGGGCCTGTGTATGTTAATTCTCAGTTGGATGTAGTTAATAATAAATATAATAATAATAATAATAATAATAATAATAATAATAATTATATATATACATATATCTTTTTAACATTTGATTATATAACTTTAAATTCTAGATTCTTTATCTTCCTCCCTCATCACCCACCCCCACGGAGAGGACAAGCAATTAAATACAAGCTGTACATGTGTAATTACCCAGAACCTCTCCACAGTGGGCATATTGTGAGAGACTGATTATATGTCCCTCCTTCCTATCCTGTCGCTCCCTTGTTCTATTCTCTATTCTGTCCCTGTCCCTTTAAAGAAGTGTGTACTTCCATCAACCCTCCCACCCATGCTGCCCTCCCCTCCATCATGACACCTCTCATCCCCATCCCACCTACTCTGCTGTGTGGTAAGATACCCAGTTTAGAGTTTATGTTATTCCTTCCCTAAGTCAAGTTCAATGAGAGTAAGGTTGACTCTTTACCTTTTGTCTTCCTGTTCTTCCCCTCCATTATAACAGTTGTCCTTTGCCTCTTCTATGAGATGAGTAACCCCATTCTGTCTCTCCCTGTCTCCTCTCATTCTAATCCTCTCTCACCTCAGAATTTCACCTTTTAGAGTATTGTCTCTTCGTATTCAATTGATCTTCAGCCCTCTATGTATTCAGATATATATATACATACACAGATATGTGTTTGTATGAATATATAACCCCTCCTATATAGACATATGTGTATGTATATGTATATATACATTTGTATTCTCTTCACCTATCCTCATACTGAGAAAAGTTTTATATGTTACAATTATCACTTTTCCGTGTTGGCATGTAAATAGTTCAACTTTGATAAGTTCCTTATGATTTCTTTTTCATATTTACCTTCTCATGTTTCTTCTATTTGAGTGTCAAACTTTCTTTTCAGTTCTGGTTTTTTCAACAAGAATGTTTGAAAGTCCTCCACCTCACTGAATGACCATATTTTCCCCTGGAACATTATACTCAATTTTGCTGGGTAGGTGAT
>CM053582.1:426252299-426272289 GCA_028627135.1 Pseudochirops cupreus
GGGGGAAAGATGGGGAGAAAATATGTAACTCAAAATCTTGTGGAAATGAATGATGCAAAGTATAATAAAATTAAAAAATATAAAATAAAACCTGAATCAGGAAAAAAAAAAAGCAATTCTCGAGGAATATTGCCTGGATATTCTAGAACCAGATGGCAACATAGAACTTGAAAGAATTCACCAATCACCTCTTGAAAAAGATCCCCAAAAGAAAACTCCTAGAAATATTATAGCCAGGTTCCGGAATCCCCAGGCCAAGGAGAAGGCATTGCAAGCTGCCAGGAAGAAAGAATTTGAATAATTTGTGAACACAATTTGGATAACCCAGTATCTAGCAGCTTCTTCATTAAGGGATTGAAGGGTCTAGAATATGATATTCCAGAGATCAAGGGAGCTTCGATTAAAACCAAGAATCACATACCCAGCAAAATCGAGTATAGTGTTCCAGGGGAAAATATATTCGTTCAGTGAGGTGGAGGACTTTCAAACATTCTTGCTGAAAAAACCAGAACTGAAAAGAAAGTTTGACACTCCAACACAAGAAGCATGAGAAGATCAACCTGTGGGTCGCAACTCCTTTGGGGTCGAATGACCCTTTGTCAGGTGTCACAGGGGTCACCTAAGACCATTGGAAAACACATATTTCCAATGATCTTAAAAACCTCATCTATCTGTCTCCAAGCAGGTCCGCCCACATGCAGACATGCCCACATATGACTACTAAAGGGTAGCAGCATTAGAAGGTTGAGAACCACTATTCTATAGTTTGATTATGCTTCCTCTGGTTGCTCATCTTGCCAGCCAATTATTGGACTTTTGAGCTCTTTGCCAAAGTAGAACTCTGCTTGCAGAATGGAGAGTGCTGTGTCCCAAATTTCTGGAGTTTTGCACAGCTGTTGTCAGAGCTTTTTCTAGGCACTTGCCTCAGAACTGTGAGGATGACTGCTCCTCCACAGTCTGATCAAGCTCTGCCACACCAGTGCTCCTCATCCCAGGACCTCCACCCAAGACTGTGACCCAGATCTGAGCAGGTCAAAGCAAGAGCAATTACTCCCTGAATGGTCACTTCATTCTCCTACAATCTATAGGCCTGGAGATCAGGATGCAGCTATGTAGCAGCAGCTGCAGCTGTTACTACCACCTCTGCTGCCCCAGGATCAGGGGACAGACCATGCTCTTCTCTGACCCAGTTCCTACAGAGTTCCCCACTGACCTTTTACTTTCTCTTTGGTGTTTATGGGTTGAGAAGTCTGGAAACTGCCACAGTTGTGGGTGAATCAGTCTCCTGAAGTCTGCTGCAGCTGGTCTGTGCTGTAAGTCTGGGCTGGTATGTCTCACTCAGGACTGTGCTCTTCCCGCAGCCCGGTCTGAAAGACCCTTCCTGTCACCCTGCCAGGCTTTCTTCAGTGAGAGATTTGCTTTTCTCTGTTACTTTGTGGGTCCCGTAGCACTGCAATTTGTTTAAAATCATTTTTGCAAGTATTAGTGGTGGTTGAAGTGGGAGCTCAGTCAAGTTCCTGCTTTTACTCTGCTATCTTTCTAGTACTCCTTTTCTCTCTGGTACCATAACCAGATCCTTTCCTCTCCTTTGACATCATGCACCAGTGTTCTTTTTTTTGACCTTTAGAACTGAGACCAGGGTCCTTGCTTTCTTATGAGTGGCTACTAGCAATCTTCCCCACCCTGGAACAGTGAACAGAGTCCCCAGTACCCTGAGGTAACATATGCTACTACTCCTCTTGGCCTTGTAACTGAGCCCCTGAACCATGTAAAGGAAATGCAATAGGGCTCTGAATCAACTGGCAGCAAAGGGTTGCCTATAATATCTTTCTGACCACTTGTCAGATCCCTGAGAGTTCCTGATGCTGCTGCTATAATCACTGTCACAGCTGTTTTCAAGGCCTGTTGCTGGGTGTTGTTGCCACTGTTCAGTAGGCTACTTCATGTTACAAGATAACATGTGACAGGGTCTTCTATTGGTCTGCTGGGTTTTCTTAGGCTAGAAAAATATCTCACCCTGACCTGCTACTCCAGAATTCAATCTGAGGTATTATTTAAAAGTTGTTTGGAAGGGAATGTTGGAATAGTTCAGCTGAGATCCTGCCTCTGCTTCATTTTTATTTATACATCTCTGATTATCTACAATGACATCCTCTTGAAATTCAGAAGCGAACATTTTCCCACTATTACAGACAAATTGCAGAGAGACTAGCTTTGCAGGATTTCCCAATTCAATCAGGAATGGAAGTTATCTATACCTAATTCATTTTCCTGTCCATTAAGTTCAATTTCACATGTGCTTTAAACATGTATTAACTGATTTTCTGCTACTTAGGATGTATACTTAACTCTTAGTAGTTAAGCGTAAAGGATTAGACAGGTGGCATAAATAAATACTGGGTATGTATGTATATGTATGTATGTATATGCATCTGCATGTGTCATCATAATCGCAAACCCTCAATTTAATTTAATTTTGTTTTTTTGCATAACAGTAACAAGTCACAAAGCTAACTTTGGGATTTACTTACTTCAGTTGAAGATTAGTTCATTTTCATTCCTGTATTGCATCTATATAATAGTTCATCTGCAAAAGGGTGTTTTAAGATAAATGAAAGAGTTTATTAAATATCACATACATTTAGCATTTAACTATTTACAATTTTGTCTTTTTGGATAACAATATCAACTCGTATACTAACTTTGGGATTTACTTGCTTCGATTGAAGATTAGCTCATGTTCATTCCTGTATCATATTTACCATATAGTGCAACCGAAAAAGAGTGTTTTAACATAAATGAAAGAGTCAATTAAATCTCACATCCATTTGGCATTTGACATTTACAATGTGTCCCTTCTCCAAGCAACATTGTGAAGTAAATAGTTTAAGTTTTCTTAAACTCAGTGTAACAGGAAGGGATATATTAGGATAGTGCCTGATAGCTTTGATGAATTTTCCAATCCACCTGAAATGATTAGTAGGATTTAGAGGTTTCATTTGGAGCATTTGAGAATCATCACTCCATGAAATACAACTATTAGCACTGGTCTTATATTCTGGGTGTCAGAGACTATGAATATTTCCATTTAATCAGACCAGTCAGCTGAGAATCATTGCTATGGACTGTTATCAAAGGATGTTTTTGTATCAGTAGTCTTTTTTTCTTCTCAATTTTTTTCATATATAATTTAGTTACTTTTGATTTTCGACATTCACTTCAACAAGATTTTGAATTCCAACTTTTCTCCCTATCTCTCCCTTCCCCCAACCCCAGGATAGCATGCACCACAACCATCCCTTCCACCAATCTGCCCTCCCTTCTACTATCTTCTTCTATTCCTTTCCCTCTTAACCTCTTTTCCCCTGCTTTCCTGCAGGGTAAGGAATATTTCCATACTTATTTGAATGCGTTATTCCTTCCTTGAGTCAAATCTGATGAGAGTAAGGCTCACTTATTCCCAATCACCTCCTCTCTCTTCCCCTCCATTGTAAAAGCTCTTTCTTGCCCTGTTTATGTGAGATGATTTACTACATTCTACCTCTCCCTTCCTCTTTCTCACCGTACATTCCTCTCAACAGTTAATTTTATTTTTTACGTAATATCCCTTCATATTCAGCTCACCCTCTGCTCTTTCTTTCTCTCCCCACATACACATACATAAATACGTACATACATATGTACACACACATATATACACACACATAACTCCTCCAACTACCCTAATATTCAGAAAGGTCTCATGTGTTACAAATATCATCTTTCCATGTAGGTATGTAAACAATTCAACTTTAACATGTCCCTTATGGCTTCTCTTTCCTGTTTTAACTTTTCATGTTTTTTCTTGATTCTTGTATTTGAAAGTCAAATTTTTTATTCAGCTTTGGTCCTTACAACAAGAATGCTTGGAAGTCTTCTATTTCATTGAAATTCCACTTCTTCCCCTGAAGGATTATACTCAGTTTTGCTGGTTAGCTGATTCTTCGTTTTAAACCTACCTCCTTTGATCTCTGGAATATCATATTACAAGCTCTCTTATCCCTTATTGTAGAAGCTGCTAAATCTTGTGTTATCCAGAATGTGTTCCCATAGTACTTGAATTTCTTCTTTCTGCCTGCTTGTAAAATTTTCTCCTTGACCTGGGAACTTTGGAATTTGGCTACAGTCTTCTTAAAAGTTTTACTTTTGGAATGTCTTTCAGGAGGTGATTGGTGGATTTTTTTTTATTTTTCCCTCTGATTCTAGAATATCAGGACAGTTTTTCCTTGATAATTTCCTGAAAGATTGTGTCTAGGTTCCTTTTTTATACCATGGCTTTCAGGTATTTCAATATTTCAAAAATTTTCTCTCCTGGATCTATTTTCCCAGGTCAGCTGTTTTTCTAATGAGATATTTCACATTGTCTTCTATTTTATTCTTTTGGTTTTGTTTTATAATTTCTTGATTTCTCCTAAAGCCTTTAGCTTCCATTTGCTCCATTCCAATTTTTAAGGAATTATTTACTTCAGTGAGCTTTTGAACCTCCTTTTCCATTGGCCACTTCTACTTTTTAAAGCATTCTTCTCTTCATTGACTTTTTGGACTATTTCAGTCAGTCTATTTTTTAAAGTATTATTTTCTTCAGCCTTTTATGGGTCTCTGTTGATGTGTTGTTCATGATGATCTTGCATCACTCTCATTTCTCTTCCCAATTTTTCCTCTTCTTCTCTTATTTGATTTTCAAAATCTTTTTTTTAGCTCTTCCATGATCTGAGATCATTTCATATTTTTCTTGGAGGCTTTGGAAGTAGGAGCCTTGACCTTTCTTTCTTCTTCTGGTTGTATGCCTTGATATTCTACCAAGGATATAAGAAAAAACCTTTTTAACAAGAAACTAAGCTTCTACAATCATATTTTTCCCCATTTGCTCATATTCCCAGACAATTATTTGCCATTTTAGCTATTTGGTAAGTGGAGGGTGTACTGCCCCAAGTTTCAGGGTTTTTGTGCAACTGTTTTCAGAGATATTTCTAGGGACCTGTAAATTCTCAGTTCTTTCAAAGTAGTATGATCAAAGGAGAGGTTTTTACTCCTCTTCTAGCCTGTGTTCTGATCCTTGTGCAAGCACAGGCACTCTTTTCTGCCCTGGAACTGTGAAGAGGATTCCCTCTCCACAACCACCACCATCTCCGCCAATGGGAATGCTCTTCTTCACCCCAGGACTGTGATCTAGATCAGCTGCTCAATTCCCTCCACTGTCTGTAGGGCATTAGCTCTGGAAGGAGCCATCTCTAGGTCAGTGGCTGCCACCAGCTTGGGACTGGGCTGTGACCAGAGCATGCTCTTCTCTAACATAGGTGAGAGAGCGTTCCCACTGACCTTTGAAGCTGTCTTTGGTGTTTGTGTCTTGAAAAGCCTGGAAACTGCAGCAGCTGTCAGTGATTCAGTGCCCTGAGGCCTGCTACAGTCCCATCTGTCCTAGTGTAGCCCATGCTGGGCTGTATTCCACTCTGAGCATAGTGCAGTAGTCCCTTTCTATTGGCCTTTCAGATTGTCTAGGGCTGGAAATATGTTTCAATCTGTCATTTTGTGGTTTCTGCTGCTCTAGAATTTGTTTAGAGTCATTTTTGAGGGGTTTGGGGGGAAAGCTCTAGCAGGTCCTTCTTCTACTCCTCCATCTTAGCTTTTCTCCCTGCCCCCACACTTTGGATCAGTAGTCTTTAAAAGTAAACTAAAAGACTAGCTTTCTTACTTGCCCTCTGACTTTGATGAAGTAGGCCATCATGCCTGAGAGAGGATTCCTTCTCCCAAGAATAGTATACATGAATGACAGAAATAGATAGGTCTTTGAGGAACACACATAAGCTCTGGAATTACTATTACTACACGCTATCTTGCAAATAGTTCAGATCTCCAGTGGGGAGCTGCTATATGCAACCTCATGGTTTTGTGGTTGGGCATAAGAAAGAATGATTTTATTTCTTTCCCCTACTTAACAGTAGTTTATTTTTACCTCAATTATATGAGAACATAGTTCTCAACCTTCACATTGATTACAAGTTCCAAATCTTTTTCTCCATCCCTCTATTCCCTCCATCCTCACTAAGGTGGCAAGAAACTTGATATATGCTATACATGTGCAATCATATTAAACATATTTCCACATTAGTAATGTCATGAAAGAAGAATAAGAGCTAAACGGAAAAAACACGAGAAAGAAAAAAAAGAGAGAGAGAGAGCAAATAGCATGCTTTAATCTGCATTCAGTCCTGTAACAGCAATCAGTTTAGCAGATACTTAGCACTTAGTAACTTTGGGCTAAGTATGGAAGGTGTGAGCCCTGGACCCTGTTGAGAGGGTGTGAATGCCCCTGATGATGTGGCAGAAGGGGATTGGCTAAGACAGGAGGCCAGCGTGTGTAAATAAAGAAGAATTCCAGAGACAGAGTGACAGAATTGGAATGTTGCTCCTGATGAAGGAAGAATTGTGGAGACTGAAGCCAGCTGTGTGTGTGTGTGTGAGTGTGTGTGTGTGTGTGTGTGTGTGTGTGTGTGTGTGAGAGAGAGAGAGAGAGAGAGAGAGAAAGAGAGAGAGAGAGAGAGAGAGAGAAAGAGAGAGAGAGAGTTTTTCTCCCAGCATCTGGAAGCTGACTGAGAACTGAGATGGAATTTTCCTGAGACCAGAATCTGGTGATGGCCACCTGGAAGGCTAAGAAAGCTTGCCTGGAAGGCTGATATTCCTTCTGGGTCCTAGGGCCAGCTGAACTGCTGGAGGACTGAAGAAGCTTGACTGGGATAAGACTTTGTTTGTTTGTGGCCTGGCTGATCCTTGAGTTCCAGGCAAGAGAAGTGTTGAAGGGTTTGAGATGTGCTGGACCCTGTGAACTTTGGTGTGTGCCAGAGACTGCCCTGAGGACTGGACAAGGACCTGGGAGTTGTCTGCTTCTGAATCCAAGTGAATGTTTGGTGGATTCAGGAGGGAGCTGGGACCATGAAAGGGGATCCAGGGAATCAGAGAGACCACCCAGAGTCAAAATGAAGAAAAGGGTTCCCCTTGGATGAAATTGAAATTTGCTGTACACCAAGGGGTGGAGGATTTGTGTGGTTTTCTAATGATTGTATTTAATGACTGATTGAGTTGATATATGGTTGCCCCATGAGTGAAAGTTTGATTATTGTATTATGAATTGATTGAATGATTAAGTTAATGATTTGCTCCATGAGTGGAAGACTGATTATTGTATTGTGAATTGATTGAATGCTTTGTTCTAAATATTGTGGCCACTGTAGTGAAAACTGTATGACCATTCTAATGTTAAGCTGTTGTGAATATTGTACTGAATGTTGATTTGTAATGGAATAAACAGAGTGTTCACTATAGTGTATAATCCAAACCTTAAAAGCTGTTCACAGTAGCATTCTTTTGGGAATCTGCTGGTGCATGGTGTTACAAGTCCTTTCTCTGCAGATAGCATTTTCCATCATGAGAATTTTGGAATTATTTTGGATCATTATATTGCTAAGAAGAGCTACATCTATCAAAGTTCATCATTGCACAATGATGCTATTACTGTGTAAAATGTTCTGGTTCTGCTCATTTCACTCAAATTCAGTTTAAATAAGTCTTCCCAGGTTTTTCTGAAGTCTACTTCTTCATCATTTATTAAATGCAAAATAGTATTCCAATACATTCATATATCACACCTTGCTCAGCCATTTCCCAATTGATGGGCATTCCCTTAATTGCCAATTCTTTGCCAACACAAAAAGAATTGTAATAAATATTTTTGTACATGCGGGTCCTTTCAGTTTAGTTTTTTTTTTTTTTAATCATCTATTTGGGATACAGACCTAGTACTGGTATTACTGGATCAAAGGGTATGCACAGTTTGATTGTTCTTTGGTCAGAGTTGCAAATTGTTCTCCAGAATGACAGGATAAGTCCAAACTCCACAAACAAAGCATTAGTGTTCCAATTTTCCCATCTTCTCTCATATTTATCATTTTCCTTTGTTGTCATACTAGCCAATCTGATAGATAAGAGATGGTACTTCAGAGTTGTTTTGACTTTATTTTAATTAATTTCTCTTATCAATAGTCATTTAGAGCATTTTTCTATATGACTATAGATAGCTTTAATTTCTTCATCTAGAAACTGCCTGTCCTTTGGTCAATTATCATTTGGGAAATGACTTGTATCCTTATAAATTTGACTCACTTCTCTATATACTTTAGAAATTAGGCCTTTATCAGAGACACTGGCTGTAAAAACTGTTTCCCAGCTGTCTGATTCTCTTCTAATCTTGGTTGTATTGGCTTTGTTTATGCAAAAAAAGATTTTAATGTAATCAAAATTGTCCATTTGCACTTCATAATGTTCTCTGCCTCTTGGTTGGTCATAAATTTTTCCCTTTTCCATAGATCTACCAGGTGAACTATTCCTCGATCTATTAATTTCTCATGATATCACCTTTTATATCTAAATCATGTATACTTTTTTGACCATTTCTTGGTATAGGGTGTGAGATGTTGGTCTTTGCCTAGTTTCTGTCATACTATTTTACAGTTTTCCCAACAGTTTTTGTCACATAGTGAGTTCTTATCCCAGAAGCTGGAGTCTTTGGTTTATCAAACAGTAGATCAATATAATCATTGACTACTATACCTTGTGTATCTAACCTATCCAACTGATTCACCTCTCTGTTTCTTATCTAGTACCAAGTGGTTTTGATGATTGCTGTTTTATAATACAATTTTAGATCTGATGTGGCTAGGTCATCTTCCCTTGCATTTCATTTCATCAATTCTCTTTATATTCTGAAACTTTTGTTCTTCCAGATGGATTTTATTATTATTTTTTCCAGCTCTATAAAATGTTTTTGTAGTTTGAATGGTATGGCATTGAATAAGTAAGTTAATTTAGGTAGAGTTGTCATTTCCATCATATTAGCTAAGCCTATACATGAGCTGCCAACACCTTTCCAGTTATTTAGATCTGACTTTATTTGTGTAAAAAGTGTTTTGTAATTGTGTTCATATTGTTCTCTGGTTTGTCTTGGCAGGTATACTCCCAAATATTTTACATTCTCTACAGTTATTTTAAATAGAATTTATCTTTCTATCTCTTGCTTCTGGGATTTGTTGGCAATATATAGAATCACCAATGATTTTTATGAGTTTATTTTATATCCTGAAATTTTACTAATGTTATTAATTATTTCAAGTATTTTTTTAGCTTTTTTATCAGTTTTTGATGTCTTATGCAGTCATCAGCTTCCACCTGCAAAATTCTAATTTTAAGGAATTATCTCCTTTTTAAATAATTATTTTTCATTTTAACATTAACTTCTTAAGATTTTGAGCTTTAAATTTTCTTCAGCACCTTCTCCTCTCCCCTCCCCAAGACAGTGTGCAACCTAATATAGGCTCTACTTATACATATATATTAAACATATTTTCATGATAGTCATGATGCAAAGATGAATAAGAACCAAATGGGAGGAACTATGAGGAAAAAAAGAAATAAAACAAAACAAAAGATGAGCAAATACTATGCTTCAATCTGCATTCAGACTCCATAGTTCTTTCTCTGCATGTGGATAGCATTTTCGTTCATGGCTCTTTTGGAGTTGTCTTAAATCCTTAAATTGCTGAGAACAGTCCATCAAAGTCAGTCATTGCGCAATGTGGCTGTTACTGTGTACACTGTCCTCCTGGCTTTGCTTACCTCACTCAGCATCAGTTCATATAAGTCCTTCTGGGTTTTTCTGAAGTTGATCTGTTCATCATTTATCATAGCACAATAGTATCCCATTATATTCCTATTCCAGAACTTGTTCAGGAATTTCCCCAATTAATGGACATCCTCTCAATTTCCAATTCTTTGCCATCACAAAAAGAGCTGCTATAAATATTTTTGTATGTGTTGGTCCTTTTCTCATTTTTATGATCTAAGAATTATTTTCTTCAGTGAACTTTTGTATTTTCATTTTCATTTTCCCAACTGGACTTTTTTTGAATTGTTCTAGCTATTTTTCTATCTGCTCAATTATATTTTTAGAAGTTGTTTTCCACATTGAATTTTTGTGTATCTTTTTCCATTTTTTGTTTCTTCTACCAAGCTGTTGACTCTCCTTTGTTTGTGGTTCTCTTGTGTTACTTATCTTTCTTTTCTCAATTTTTCCTCTACTTCTTTTAATTATTTTATAAAAGCCTTTTTGAGCTCTTTGCAGAGTTATATTTTGCCCTCACATCAATTTAGGATTCACATGTAGACATTTTGACACTTTTGTCCTGTTCTACATTTGTGTCTTGATCCTCTTGTTACTATAGTTACTTTTTATGGTCAAATTATTTTGCTTTGTTTTGTTTTTTGTTCATTTTTTTCTACTTATTTTGTGATTTTATACTTTTACATAACTGTTAGACTGTACTCCTACATTGTTCCAAACTTCTTGTGCTGGGGATCGCGGCCTTGCTGCTTACTGGCAATGGGGGCAGGTCCTCACTGGTGGCCTATCCTGAGGGTGAGGCTTCATTGTGCTGTTGTTCTGCAGGAACTGCTGCCTTTCCTTAACTTCCAAC
Source organism: Pseudochirops cupreus (assembly GCA_028627135.1). Classification (NCBI taxonomy): domain Eukaryota; kingdom Metazoa; phylum Chordata; class Mammalia; order Diprotodontia; family Pseudocheiridae; genus Pseudochirops; species Pseudochirops cupreus. The sequence goes on from CM053582.1 coordinate 426,262,862, forward strand.
TTTGTTTCTGATTTATATAAGGGTCAGATGCTCAGTCATCTCTTGTAACTCCCTTATAGATGAAGAAATTGGTGTTCAGTAATGGAAGGAGACTTATCAAAGTTCATCTTGCAAGTTAGTGATGGAGTTGCAGCTATAACCCATTCAACAGGCTCTCAAAACAATTTTAATTTCTTGATATTTAATGCCATTAAGGTTGTATTATCACTCATGAAAGGCACTGTGGTAATGTACATACAAATTTGAGCTTGAAGTCATAACAACCAAGGTCACATCCTGACTGTGGTATATATTAGACTATATACCTCATCAAGACTTTTAGTACTCTAGGGAGCTCTCTAAGACTCTAAGATACAAAAAAGTACTAAACCTATATTAGTAGAAAAAGTGCTAAACCTATAGTATTAGCTGTATTAGCAAGTACTGTAGCAGACCCAGAATGGCCTGCTAGCATAAGTTCTTTGATCTATTTTTAAAGGAGAGACTGCTCAAAAAGGGGTTAACAAGCCTACTTGGCTTATTATTTTACAGAGAAAGAAGTGAGTACAGAAAATTACAGAGAAAGAAATGAGTATAGAAAACTATAAGAAGAGAAATTAACCCAAAGACCAAGAGACAGGGTTGCAGTTGTTTGAGCATAGCAATATTGTTATACACTTTATATACATCACTGGATTGAGAGAGCACAGACATCTAAGCAGTTGCAGGGCTCTGAACATACAGCTACTCAGAATTCTCAACCAGGAAATCAAAAATCCTCCTCATGAGCAAACCCCCAAAGCAAAAATGACAACTCATAGTATACACACATGCATGCATGTGCACATGCATACATGCACATACATATACACATATGTAAACATATACATACTCATATACATACATACATATATACGTATGTATATATACATATACATATATATCTCAGAGGTATGTGGGGGGGGGTGTATACACCCCCCCCACACACACACACACACACCTCTGAGACAAAAGGCATCACAACCCTACGTGAATCAGTGCCTAATTAGGTTAGTATCAAAAGGTGTGGAAGCCTTCCTATGGGCAAAAATACTAAGCAAGTTTCTCTTTAAGCAAATTCCTCGCCTAGTGGGTTCTGTGTGATTCAGGATGTATCACAGCCTAATAATGGTTAGCAAAGATCTTATATCCCATTAACATCCCAGTAGAAGAAATCAAAGTCCTACTAATATGTAGAGTTGTTTGGACACATGCACACAGTCGCCATTTAAGCAATGCTGGATTGGCATGTGTCATTAACATGCCCAATCAATCTCCATGTCTTGCTTCTCCCACCCCTGGCCCTACGTTAGGAGCTTACATACCTTGTCAAACTATTTCTGCACAATTGATCACAACATTTATGTAACAGATACATTTTAGATACTAATAATCACTTACTACATTATATTTTTAGAACTGGGCCACAGCAAAGTATAGAGAAATCATGGCAGAAACTGTCCAAAGTCTCTGACTGTTGACTTAGAACATCCATGAGATATCCTTGGTCCTACCAGGTAGTGACGTGAATTTTCAGTAACATGTAGTGCTAAGTTCTCAAAGGAATTAAACTTGTTAACAAACATCCGTGTTGTAAAGGTATATAAGTATAGGGAAGATCAATGGCATTGAAGGATCAGATGAATTAGAAGGTATTATTTTTGTTTTCTTTTTAGTTTTCTTCACTTATGAAATGAGAAAATAATAGTAGAGGACATCACCTACTTTATAGGAGCATTCAGAAAAATTACAAGACGAATAGTTCTGAAGTACTGAACAAATTATACTTACATGAACATTTTCTAGATGCCATTTTTGTTTATTGCCAGGTCATGAGATTTCAGGGAATAAATCAACAATATTCGTACTTGAAAGGCCAAGGGATCCGACAGTGACACACTTCAGTACTTTAAGGCATACTTCAGAATCAGAGAATCTAAGAATTTTGGGCAGTGAGGATGGTAAGAATCTATTTAATCTACCATTTTGTTTCCAACTCTAATCCAGGCCTTGGAAAGTCCCCCAAAATACATGACGAATGGCAATGTCTTCTATCAAACTTAAGATATCAAACTTATTATCATTTTCCATTCCCATGAGATTCTTCTGACGGTTTTCTCTTTCAATCTTCACAATTGCTTTTGTCTTCTCTGTGTCATTGGAATCTTATGACTGAAAGCTTCCCATATCTATTGATTTGGTTTGCTCTATACAAATTTGAGACAAGATTTACTATATAGTCTTTCTCTGAACTCTGAAATTGAGTCTCCAAAAGTTTAGAGTATAAGTCACACTGTGCCCGATTTCCTCTTACTCTCTATTCTAAAATCTAAAATGGCAGTTACTTCCTCCCTTATGTCTTTCAATCCAGCAATTAACAATTAGCTCATTATTAATGGTAATTCATGCATTATGACAGTAGTCCATAAATCTGATCAGTAGAGGCATTCTTTCTAGTAGGTGGAAGAGTTTAGATCCTGGATTCAGAGGACCTAGCTCCAAATATTGGTTCTTAATCTTAATATCTGTGTGATTTTAGAGGACTTAATATTTAAATATCCATGGGCCTAAGTTTCCTCATTTGTAAAATGAGGGGTTAGATCAGATGGCCTCCAAGATGCCTTTCAGTTTTAGGTCAATGAATTTGTGAACCTAATTCTGGGTGATTCCCATTTATGCCTTTTCTTAAATGCTCCACAGAAGAGCTCTTCCTTGAGGTCTTTTAATATTTCCTAGCTGTTGGGGCGGCTAGGTGGCACAGTGAACAGAGCACGGGCCCTGGAGACAGGAGGACCCAAGTTCAAATCCGACCTCAGATACTTAACACGAAAACTAGCCGTGGGACCTTGGGCAAGTCACTTAACCCCAATTGCCTTCCAAAAAAGCAAAAAAAAAAAAAAAACCCACCAAGAAAAATAAAGTGAGAAAATTTAAAAAAAAAATATTTCCTAGCTGCCAGTGCTATACTTGGCCTTTTTTGTTAATTATCCCTTGCTTTCACTGTACTGCCAGCCCACCTTCTTTTACCAGTCACATAGTGGCAAAAAGAAACCCATGAACGTGGTGATTAGGAACAATTCTTGGGTACACAATTATAAGGAAAAAATAAGCATACCCTAAAACCACAAGTCCTTTTCAATCTAAATTTTCCACATGTGTTGGCAAGAAGGAAGGGGAAGAGAAAGCCAGAGATTGAGAATTGCCACCTTCTGGTCCATTGACTCTTCACAGCAAAAACCACTAAATAGTTGAGCATAAGACTACTTTAAATAAACAAGAATAATTGTGTAGACCAAGGTCTTGTTCAAGCTTTTTGGTATATGTTCTTTTTTTTTTCTTTCTCTCATAGAATAATAGGAGCTATAATGACATCACTGCAGAGCAGAAAAAGGTAGAGTATAACAACTGGAGTATTGCAGTTTATGCAGAATAGGCAATCTCAACGGACCTGTATGATCAATAGGCTTTTCAGATGGGATTGAAGGAGAGGAGGAGGAATAGATCATGAAAAGGAAGCTTTAATTTAGGCTTCTATATTTTAAAAATTATTAAAATTCATAACCAGTCCACTTTAAAAAAATAAAGCTAAAAACTTTCCTTGTAATGACTTTTCAGTCTTCTGTATTTTTTTTTCCAACCAGATTTTCACAATAAATCAAGGACTCAGTTCTCCCATTTGTCATCACTTCCATATTGTTTCAGGTGATTCAGCTTTAGAGAACACCAGGAGTCCTGGAAAGGAATCATTATCTTCATCTTGCTGTTGGACTAGCTCACCCACATTTTTCAGAACAATTTATTTTAATGTATCTCCAATAAACAAGTGGCATTAGCACACTGAGGAGGAAGCTTTTTTCCCACTTTGTTATGTAAAACTTTTTTTTTATTGTAAATCTCATATACAAGTGCCATTTGATCCCTTCAGCTGCGGAGATATTCCTGTATGGATCAAGCACAGATGGTAGAATAATGTCAAATGACAAAGCCTACAAATAAGTACCTGCCTGTAAGGAAGTGAAAAAAAATTTTTTTTTAAGAAAAATGTCCTTTTGCTATGTCCAATTATCCTGAGTTGTGAGGCAAAGGGATTCTGTTAGTGAAATGCCCCCTGTTTTTCGTTTGTTTGTTTTGATCTCTTCAGAGCCAAAGTTCATCAGCAATGAAATACCCTATTTGTAAAAGGACCTTAGTGGCCTTTGGATAGGAAGCTAGTAAAATCCAGACAATGTTTCTGCAAATGACACACGATACAAATGTAAAAGCCATATTAGACTTTCAAATCCAGTGATAAGATAACAAACAAAATTAGTCGCAGGCCTTTGAGGTATGCCCAAGTCAGTTCTTACATCATGCATCCCACTTTGCTCACGGAGCAATTCTGGCATTTTTTTCTTCTTTTTAAATAACATGAACAATCAGAAATCTAAACCTGTCAGACAGATTTTGTAGTGCTTAAATTATTTCTGATGGAATAGAAATAAACGGAAGGGAATAGATTTTGCTTTTCTCTCTCTGTCTCTCTCTCTCACTGTGTGTGTTATGTGTTTGTGTGTGATTCTTTTTCCTTCATTAGCTTTCTCCACTCCACAAATGTATTTATATTCATCTTCCTTGAATAAGGTCTGAGGGAAAAGGGGGTAACACTATTCAAATAAATGTGGATCTTCATTTTATAAATGCTTCTGATAATTTTTTAAAATCACCTTTAATTTTTGTTGTTCTTTTGTTTTTTGTTTTATTTTCCCTAGAATAAGAGGAATGAAATGTAAATTCCAAGTCCAGTTTTTCACATAAAGAGTTTCATCTCAATCCAGGCACAGATACTTAATACTTAATAGCCATGTGACCTTGGGCAAGTCACTTAACCCCAATTACCCTGCCTTATCCCCTCCAAAAAGCAAAAAAAAAAAAAAGAGTCGCATCTCCCCTACGCCCAAAGGGAAATGTTTTCAATATTTCTTCAATTAGTCTCTTTTGCTTTACTTTGCTTTATATTAATTTATTTATTTTTACTTTTACCTTGAAACTCTTTTTTTTTTTAGATTTCTGAAAAAGATTTATCTCACCCCACCCAATTCTAATTCCCCATCCTCAAACCTACAATTAGGTTATAGATAGATAGAACTGTACTTTTCCTAAAATAATAATAATAATTTAAGATAACTCCAAACCCTTTACATCTGACGTTAAGGGTTCTCATATCCTATAAAGAGAAAGAGAAATTAGAATATGTTCTTTGCCTTAGAAGGACAAAAGTTCACCAGAAGAGAATCTTACATGTAGAGAGGACAATAGATTCCACCAGAATGTTAACCTGACTTTTATTTTACTTTTAATTTCATCTTCCTTGTTTGATGGTCAAATATGTACACATATATGCATATATATACACACATGTATATGTGTGTATACATACATACACACAAATATATACATATATGCATACATATACACATACACATATATTCTTTTACAGAACTGGTTGTTAAACATTTACCAGCATGGAAATTTTAGTCCTCTCTTATCAAGGTTCTAAACTAATTTTCAAGATGATTGGCCCAATCCATATCTCAGACAACAGTACATGAGTGTACCACCTTTCAATCACCCTTCCAAATTTATTTATATTTTTGTTTCATTTTTTTCATCTTTCTCATCTTTTCTCATCAATTTGCTTAATATAAAGTGAAATCTCATCTTTAAAAAATCTTAGTGATTTAGAAGATTTATATATTTGTTATTAGTTTATGTTATTAGCTAATAGTTATTAACTAATTAGTTAATAGTTATTAATAATTGTTTTTGAACTGTCTTTCAATAAGATTTTGATAATCTATTAAGAATGATTTTTGGTAAAATGTTTCCCTTAGTTATGTATATATCTTGGCTACAAATCACTTAATAGAAATATTTGAAATAAAACTTTTCTCTCTAGTCTACTGTTCCCCTTCTTGTTAGAGTTACATTGACTTTGTTCACAAAAGAGCTTTATAATTTCTTTTAATTGACATTATCTACTTTATAAGAGGTTCCTTCAAGTCTCATCTAAAATATCACTTTCTGTAAGAAGCTTTTCTTAGTCCTCCTTGACCTTAATTATTTCCCTCTGAGATTATCTTCAATTTATTGTTTATGTCTTGTTTTATACACAGTGTTTGCATATTCTCTCCCCCTATTAAATGGTTAGCTCCTTGTTGTGGGGTCTTTTGCCTTTTTTTTTTTTTTTGGTCAACACAGTGCACTTATTGAGTACTTATTGACTTGAATATATTTATCATTTGCTCCTGCATCTACACCTTGTTTGGTTAAGAATCCATCCAACATTTCTCATCAACATCACTGTCTTTCACAGATATTTATATGATTTTTTTTTTTTATTTGACCTGAGCATTGCTTAAGTGGTATCCATTTTTCTATCTCTACACTGCCTTCCATCAATTGAGAAACATTTTTATTGTGTAATGGTCTATAAAATATATTTAACATTTTTTGCATTTGTTGGCAGTTTTTCTCTGTCTTTAAAGGGATAAATAGCACTGAGAAATATTTCCATTTTAATGGTCTCATTCAGAAGACATCATAAATCTTTTTAGCTCTTGATTTTTCAATATTTTTTCCAATTTCATATTTTCTGTTTTGTTTATTTTTATGTTACTTATGTCCAGCCCTGAAAGTAGCCTATTTAATTCTCCAATTTTTTTCAGTTACTATGTCATTTTGTAGTTCTTATTTTTCACCTTATGTACTCAGAGTCTATCCGATTTAGTGCACATGTTTAATATTGATATTGACTCATTGTTTATTACTCCCTTAAGAATAATTTAATTTCTTTGTTTATCTCTATCTATATTATGAATTTTACTTATCTTTATTTCACCTGATAGCATTATTGTAATCCAGTACCCACACCCTCTTTGGAATCCACTTGATATGTAGCAAAGTTTAGTCTAACTTTTCATTTAGGTTCTATATAGGTCTTTAATTTGTTTGGATTTTAGTAAATAGTATTTTTTATTTTCTAATTATATGTGAAGATAGTTTTCAATACTCATTTTTATAAGATTTTGAGTTTCAAATTTTTCTCCCTTCCACAATTCGCTACCCCATCCCCAAGATGACAACCAATTTGATTTAGGCTATACATGTGCAATCATGTTAAACATTTCCTTATTGGTCATGTTATAAAGGAAGAAACAGATCAAAATGGAAAAACCATGAAAAAAGTAAAAATAGTATACTTTGATCTTCATTCAGACTCCATAGTTCCTTTTCTGGTTGTGGATAGCATTTTCTGTCATATTTTGAAATTTTCTTGGCTCAGTGTATTGTTGAGAAGAGCTAAGTCTATTATAGTGGATCATTGGACAATGTTGCTATTACTGCATACAATGTTCTCCTGGTTCTGTTTGCTTCACTCAGTATCAGTTCATATAACTCTTTCTATGTCTCTCTGAAATCTGCCTGCTCATTATTTCTTATAGAACAATAGTATTCCATTACCTTTATGTACCACAACTTGTTTGGCCATTCCCCAATTGATGACATTTACTCAATTTCCAATTCTTTGTGACCACAAAAAGAGTTGCTATAAATATTTTCTTGTATGTAGGTCCTTTTCCCTTTTTTATGATTTCTTTGGGGTACAGAGCTTGTAATGACATTATTGCTGGATCAAAGGGTATGCACAGTTTTAAAACCTTTTGGTCATAATTCCATATGGCTCTCCAGAATGGTTGGATCAGTTCAAAACTCCACCAACAATACCAGCATATTCCAATTTTCCCACATCTTCTCCAACATTTATCATTTCCCTTTTTTGTCATATTAGTCAATCTGATAGGTGTGAAGCAATATCTCAGAAATGTTTTGATGTTCATTTTTTCTAATCTACTGTGATTTAGAACATTTTTTCATATGACTGTAAATAGCTTTAATTTCTAAATCTGAAAACTGCCTGTTCATATATTCTGACCATTTATCATTTGGGGAATGTCTTCTTTTTCTTATAAATTTGACTCACTTTTCTATGGATAGGAGAAACGAGGCCTTTAGTAGAAACACTGGCTATAAAATTTGTTTCCCAGCTTACTGGTTTCCTTCCAGTCTTGATTGCTTTGGTTGTGTTTGTGGAAAAACTTTTCAATTAAAAAAAATTGTTTTCTTCAGTGGATTGTTTTTTCTATTTGTCCAATTCTATTCTTTAAGAAATTGTTTTCTTTAGTCAATTTTTGTGCTTCCTTTTCCAAGTTGTTGATTCTTTTTTAAAAATTCTCTGGCATAGCATTTTTCTTTTCCCAATTTTTCTTCTGTTTTACTTGATTTTTAAAATCCTTTTTGAACTCTTCCAAAACAAACAAACATTTTGAGCCTGATATCAATTCATATTCCCCTTTGAGGTTTTGCATGTAGGCATTCTGACATTATTATCCTGTTCAGAGTTTGTGTTTTGATCTTCCTTATCACCATAGTAGCTTTCTATGGTCAGGAATTTTTATTGTTTTGCTCATTTTTAACCAATTTTATGACTTTTAAAGCTAAGTCCTTCTACTGGGGTACAAGGGTCACCGTCCCAAGCTTCTTGCACTGGAGATCAGGGGCTTGGTTACTGGCTTTCTGGGCTTGGGCCTCAGGGCCTGGCAGTTTGCTCACTGTACTGAGGAGGCTTAGCCTAGTCCACCCTACTGTACCCTGGTTTTGAGGGCTGACATTTGGCCTACTGGGTTGGGGCTGGAGGCTTCCATAGATGGCCTGCTGTGCATCTGATTTGCCAGGCCAGGACAATGGGTTCTCAGTTACTGACCTATCCTGTGGCTAAGAGCTCCCACTGGCTTGCATGGACACTGCCTGCATTGGGCTGCATTCTCCTTTTACCCATGTAAGAGAGACCTTTTCTGAAATCCTTCGAAGATATATTGGGCTAGAAAATTGTTTCACTTTGTCTTTTTGTGGGTTCTGTCACTCCAGAATGCTTTTAAAGCCTTATTTTAACATAGTTACCTTGTAATTTCAATAATCAATAGCAAAAAATAGCCAGATGGGAAATGGTGAGGTGAATTTTCTGCATGCCCTCCTTAAAGTCTGGAAGATCTCAGAGAAACTTCCAGTTGTTTAGCTCTCCATTTTCTCTAATTATAAGGAGGGAGGCCTTTGGGTCAGGAAGTATAGACATACAAACATTATTCTTTGTGTTATGTTATGTTATGTTATGTTATGTTATGTTATGTTATGTTATGTTGTCTTGTGTTGTTATGCTATGCTATGTTGTATCAGCAAGCACCCTAGCATACCTAGAGCGGCTACTAGCACAGGTTCTTAGATCTGCTTTTCTAAAGGAAAGCAACTCAAAATGGGTTAACAATCTTACTTTAATCAAACATATCATTTACCTAGTTCAGGGGGAATAGTCAGCA
>CM053582.1:426272789-426293307 GCA_028627135.1 Pseudochirops cupreus
CAAAAAGTGACATAGGAGAGAATAGACTGGGGGAGGGGGGAAACACTGGGATGGCTGTTTAGGGGTGGTGGGCAGGGGAAAGACGGGGAGAAAATATGTAACTCAAAAAAAATTTAATAAAATAAATTAAAAAAAATATACAGAGTTTGGACATGGCAGAGCATGAGGAACAGAAAGAAAGCCAATGTCATTGGATCATAGAGCATAAGGAAGGAAGGAATGTGTAAGAAAACTGGAAAGGTAAGAAAAGGCCAGATTAAAAAGGGCCCTAAAAGTCAAACAACCTTTTATTTATTTTTTATCTTAGAAGGAATAGGGAGCCATTGGATTTATTGAATGATGTTGGTAGTTATAGAGACCTATATTTTAAGATGATCAGTGTGACAAATAATTGGAGGATAGGCTGGATTGGGGAAAAGGAGGAATATAGAGCTATCATCAGGCTATTATAATAGTACAGGTGTGAGGTGATGAAAGCTTATTCCAGGGTGATGACTGTTAAGGAGGAAAGGGAACACATACAAAGAGATGTTATGAAGGTAGAATTGATGACACTAGACAAGAGATTGTATGTTGGGAGGATTGAGTGAGAAAGTCAGGAGGTGGGGATAATACCCAGGTTGAGAGCCTGGTGATCGAAAGGATGGTGGTATTTTAGATAAAAGCAGGCAAGTTAGAAAAAAATAAAAGGTTTGGGGGAAAATACATGAATTCTGTTTGGGACATAATGAGTTGAAATTGTAATAGATAATTCAGTTTGAAATATCTAATAACAAGTTAAAGCTGTGGAACTGGAGGTCAGGAAAAAAAAACTGGAGACAGGCAAAACATATCTGAACAAGATGATAATTGAATCTGTAAGAGCTGATGACTGCTTCAAGCAAAATAATTTTGAGGAAAAAGAGAAAAGAGCCCAGGATGGAACATTTAGAAACATCTGTGTTTATTAGGAATCACCTGGATGAAAATCCAGTAAAGAAAACTGAAGAGTGGTCAAAAAGGTTAGAGGTACCTATAAGAGAACAAGGAAAGAACAGTATCATGAAAACCTAAAGAGAAAAGAATTTGAGGGGGTGGGGAATTGTTGACAGGGGAAAGGGATGCAGAGGTAAAAAAGAGAGAGGATTGAGAAAAGGACCATTACATTGCCAATTAAAAGATAAGTAGTAACTTTGGAGAGAGCAGTTTCCATTGAACGATGAGGACAGAATGCAGATTGCCAAAAATTAAGAAGAGAGTCAGGGGAAATGAAGCAATGGGCACCAGTTGTAGATAACCCTCTTGAGGAGTTTGGCCATGAAAGGGGTAAAAGACATAAGTCATTATCTAGCAGGAACAGAAAGAAGGATCAAGTAAGAGTTTGGTTGGGATGGGTGAGACGTGGGCATGTTTATAGACAGTAGAGAAGTATCCTCTAGTTAAGGAGAGATTTAAAGATAAGAGAAAGATTGGGGTCAATAGAGAGTCTAATCTGCTGGGGGAGACAGAATGAAATAGACTTTGGCATGGAATAGAAGGGCCACCCTTTTATATGTGACAAGAGTAAAGGAAAAGATAGTGGTGCAAGGAAACTGATTTATGTTAGTTATGACCTAATTTTCAATATGCATGCATATGTATACATATACACATATGTATGTACATACATATGCATCTATGTACACATAAGTGTACACCCACAATATACATTTGTGTATATATGCCATACATATGTATATATGTATGGATAAATATATATATATATGTATATATGTACACACACAAATATAAGAATATGCCTACATATATTTGCCTATGTTACAAATTAATTTATAACGAGTGCATAATAATAGAATATGTTAGAAAAGTGATCATTTCGCTGCTCACATGGGGCTGGAGAAAGGGGATAACAGAGATTTTGTGGAAAAAGTGACATTTAGACTGGATTTTCAAAGATGACTTTTGACAGGATAGATGGTATCGAGAAGGGCAAGATGGCATTTGAAATGAGTGTTTATCTATATACACTGAGAATTAAAACAAGTCATACATTTTACACATAAATATACATGAAAATTCATTGCTTATGTCATCACTGCATTTTATAACACATAGCAAAGGGTCAAAGTTAATCATAATTCAAATTCCTAAAACAGTGTTTCCGACAGAGTGTGAAATTAGATTAGAATACCACATTATTTAATGAGATATAAATTAGAGCTGTGGTCAGAATAAAATGAGAGAAATTCATTTAGGTTGCATACAATATAACTTTACAATGAAGCCATAGCTGAAATAAAACATTCTGCAGGTAGAACACAAAGGAGCAATGAGATCAGAGTCAATCTCATCATTCAGCTGAGTAGCCAGTTAGTTGTCTTTGTAATTTGGGGAAGTTCATTCTCCATCCCTAATCTCCTAATTTCAGAATGTCACGGTGACTAAAACTTCGTAATTTTGGAGTAAATCTTTTAGGGTTTGATCACTTTTTTACTCTTCAAAGGGACCATTGAATTGTTCCCTTCTGAGTCTAATACCTTGAAGTAAAATGATTATTGAAAAACCTTATAAGGATAAGTTCACAGCTAACTGAGTAAGAAGTAAGAGTGTGCTAAAGCTAGCTCTAACCAACTTGGGAGTCATTGTTAAAAGTTTAATATGAGCATTTACATTTCAGAAACCACAAAACACTGTAAATCAGGGCTTGATTTATTGTCCTGTTCATTGTCTAGATTTAATGAAGTGTTAATATTGGCCAACTTTAAAAAAAAAGTTTCCTGCATAATTCATTTTTTTTTTAATCCTAGAGAGATGGTTAAATAAACATTTACCAGTATATCCCTGGGACAAAGACCCTGCATACCACTGTGCAAGTCTTTGAAAGGAGGATAGGATAGATAGTGGTAAAAATCACTGCACTTACATTTCTGGACTGGAATCCAAAGTCTTAGTTTGAAAAGACTTCTTTTAGTCATAAAGGTCTGTTCCTCATAGATTTCTTCAACCCATGCCTCATAACAATATCTCCCCTGGGAACATCAGGATTTGACATATTTTGCCCTTCAATCCCACTGCCCACATTCTCAATCAAGTTCTTCACCTGAAAGCATTGACAGTACTTACCCAGATCTCTCCAACAAAAGAAAAGTTCTCAAGTTAAATAGTTATTCAGTCTAGGAAACCATGGAGAACAATAGAAAATGGATTAGATCCAACAACAAAACACGAAGAATTGAAATCTGAATTCATAAATAGTGATCAAGACTTGGCTTGTCTGCCAATTTCATCAATTATAAAATGAGAATAATAATAATACCCATTTCCCAGTGTTGTCTGGCAGTTGGGTAGTGTGGAGGAAAGGGTATTGGGCCTAGAGTTAGGAAGACTCAATTTCTTGAGTTCAAATCTGGTCTTAGATACTAGTTATGTGATCATGTGCAAGTCAGTTAACCCTGTTTGCCTCAGTTTCTTTTTCTATACAATGAGCTGGAGAAGGAAATGGAAACCACTTACATATTTTGCCAAGAAAATCTCATTTGGGGTCATGGACATGACTGAAGTTGGACATGACTGAAAAAACGATTGAACAGCAAGCCAGTGCTGTAGCAACAAATGAGAAAATACTTGCAAAGTGCTTAGCATAATGCCTGGCATATAGTAGGTATTCTATTAATGCTTGCCACCTCTCTCTACTCCATTCTGCATTTTGTATACCTAATCTCCTGCACTTGATCTCTCTGTTTTGTATGTGCTCATAGGATCAATGTGATAACAAAATGAAGGATTTAATTTTTTGGTAAAGTGCTATATAAAATCTTATTATCAACTCTATTTTATTAAAAATAGCATAAATTTGTGCATGCTTCACATGATTATGATAATATATACTATTATCTATTATGGTGATATATAAGATATGTTTTTATAATGATATATAATATGTAGTTGTAACATGCATGTAGATATAATAATACTGCATATTATTCATTTCTAAAGAGTATAGACAGAAGATTTATTGGAGATTGGAGAAGAGAGTCAGAATTGAAGGATAGAGTCTTTGAGAAGAGCTTCATGAGGTAGGCATTTTCTGAGCAAGGAAGGGAGAGAGAGGGATGCAAGACAATAATCAGGAATTTTGTATGAATGGAACTGTAGAGATGGGACATCTCAAGTATAAATATTTGCTACATATATTTATTTTTCTAAGTGGGCAATTTATGCAATTACCCAATTTCAATTATGGCCTTGAAAGAAAACAGGAACAAATCACACATCCTTGAGATAAAGCAATAGTTTTTATTAAATCATTTTTACAATTAGAATGAAGTCAAACATACATATATGTATGCATGCATACACACCATACATATATACATATATACACACATGTGTGCATGCATACATACATAAATACATATGTATGTACACATAAAAACTGCCAAGTAGTTACAATCTTTTTTCAGTAGATGATCCTAACTTCACTAGAGCAGAAAGAAAAAGAAGGGAAAAGCAGTTTGGTTTGTGAAAGATATAGCACGCCTGTTTTCTCTGAAAGTCAGTTAGGAAGCTTGACTGCTGAATGCAAATAAAAAGCCACTTTAGTAGCCACATTGGAAAATGCAGATGTGGGAAGTAGAGGGTGCAATTTCAGATGTTAAAATTTATTTTAATAATACTTGGAGATGATATGTAGTCTTTGAAAAAGGCAAAAGTAAGTCCCCTAAAATGTAAGGGGAAAACCCCTTTCAAGTGTGGCAAAGTGGCATATATAGAGAACAAAGTTTAATAATAAAAATAATAATGATTTATTTTTATATAGCACTTTTAAGATTCAGTTTGGACTGTTTTTACTCACTTCTTTTCTTCTCTCCACTCTCCATTCTTCCAAGAACATGTCAAGGGTTTGAGATAGGAATGGAGACATATGAAGTGCTAGGCTACTTTGTAGAATATTATTTTTATTTGGGTGCAAGATTCCTACCAGGTGCTAGGCAGAAAGGAAATCATACTTCAGAGTCACTAAATCACAACCAAGTGTCTAAGAAGAAGAACTATTTAGATATGGGAGAGCTTGCCTTTTGATTGCTAAAGTAAGTCCAGGGGTGGCTAAGTGGGGAAGTGAATAGAGCACCAGCCCTGGAGTCAGGAGGACCTGAGTTCAAATCTAGCTTCAGACACTTAACACTTACTAGCCATGTGACCTTGGCCAAGTCACTTAACCCCAATTGTCCTCCAAAAAATAAAGTGATTCCAAAGATCGAACATGAAAGACTTCTCCCAATCACCCCACAAACATTCTCATAAGTAGTTCCTTCTTCTCAATAATCACTTTGTGTCAATTTTTCACTGGGCATTCTTTTCCCATTTATAGTTTCTTGGAACTCAGAAGTATGCAAACAAAATATTTGTATGTTTTTTTTCTCAAAATGTTGATCAAGCTCTTTGAGGAACAACACAAGAACCAAATCTACATCCTCTCTGGTCTAACACAAAGGCAGGAGAATGCTTTCCCTGTCTGGTACGAGAGTTTACTCCTTAGATTCTTAGACTCCACTGTATCAGCACTAAAATTCCCACCCAAACATCCTTTTCAGTCTTTCACACTGAAACAAGACTTAGGTCTGAAAGACAACTTTCTTTAGCTTAGTTGTCAGCATTAAACATGTTACTCTACAAGCATACAATCAATGATCATCTATGTTGTTTTTAAAAATTATATGTATTCTATTATATGAATTGAGATTAAATGCTCCATACTTCACCAAAATACAAACACAAATTTATTTGGAACTATGCTAAGAAACTTGACTTAAATGTCTACACTCAGAGATCTCACTTCAAAATATATGTCGTGAAGAGATCAAAGATAGAAAGATCCTTTGCATTATGTGTGTATTCATGCATATGCATACATATGCATATATATGTGAATATACAAAAATACATATGCAGATGCATATATATGGCATTTTTTGAAGTAAGGAAAGAACTGGAAACAAGGAGATGTTGATCAGTTGCAAAATAACTAATTGTGCTTCATTACTGTAATGGAATATTAGTGTGTATAAGAAATAATGAATATGAAGAATATAGAAAATAATGAGAACATGCACACGAATATATGTGAATGAAATAAGCAGGTAAATGATACATACATATCCTAGAACAATAAAAATTGAAAAAAGTCAGTTTGGAAGCTTTATATTGAAACTGCATCATTTTAATCAACAATATTGGACCATGAGAGATATGAATATGTACTTTCTATCCTGCTTTGGAGAGGTAGTGGATTATGCCTATGGAATACTTCATATACTTTGATACTTAGTTGATATATTGGTTGATTTTGCTGAACTTAAAAAAATTATAATAAATGACAGGCTGGGGGAGGAGAAAAGATATATTGGGAAATGAAAGTCATATGAAAAATGAAGTTATTAATGAAAATTTTAAAAATACACTCAAGGGCTAAATATCACTATTGTCATGCCACACCAGAAAAAATGTTCATCAGTGATCAAGAGATGTTTTCACTGTCTCTTAAAACCCAGAAAGAACATTGCAGAAAGCTATTTGCTTATAATATCTCTGAAATATAGGTAAATTCTCTGCATTTTCCCAGGATTTTAAATTTCAATGCCAAGATAACCTTTTAGCTGTATATTTTGTAATTATGCAAACAGAACTGTAACTCTTATCATGAAAGCTAACCAGAAATATTTCTTCCACTGTTTTGGGATATGGCCAAGGACAGAAATATTTTCTTTGTAAAGGGTTAGTGATTTCTGAGGTGCCACCTGCTTGAACCTGAGGGGAACCACAAATGCATCAATGATGGGGAGCAATGCCAATTCATCCTTATGGGACTGTCGGAGAACTGTAGGAGGAGCATGCACTTAGGAGTTTGTTTTCATTATTTCATTATTTAATTTTTTCATTATTAATTGAATTCTTTTTATTGTCTTAGACCCCACAAGTACAACTTTACTTTGAATTTTATGATTTCTGTGCCTGCAAGGGAAATTGATGAAAACACACTGAATGAAATCAACTATATGTGTCTAATATTTTCTAGGTGGAAATAAAAAATTATAGAGATAAGAGTTCCTTGAGAGTTTACTTTAGTTTTTCCTATCGTGTGTGAGCTTCTGGGAAAGAACATGCGGATGAGAGGGTGAGTTAACATGCTATGCCATAATCATCAGGAGGCTATTCTCCAGGCCTCTATTACCAAGGACTGGCCTCTTACTCTCATCATAGGGTGAAAGAGACAATCCAGTAAACACTGGAGAAAGGACCTAGGATAGAGTGAATGTTATTTTCCTAGTAGAGTACCAGTGGCTAGCAAAATCTCTACTCTTGGGAGGCAAAGGTAAGATGGTAGAGTAAAAGCAGGAATGTGGTTGAGCTCCAGCTCCAACCACCTCCAATATCTGTTAAAAAAAGGACTCTAAACAAATTTTAGTGCTACAGAACCAGTGAAGTAACAGAGAAAAGCAAATCTCCTCCTGAAGAAAGCCTGGCAGGATGACAGGAAAGGTCTATTGCCCCAGGATGGTAGTGCAGCACAGTCCCACATGGGACACCCTGGCACAGATAGAGAACACAGACCAGTCTGAGAAAATTTCAGGAGAGTGAATCACTGCCACCTGTGGCAGTTTCCAGACTTCTCAAACCATAAATGCCAAAGAAAAAGTAAAAGGTCAGTGGGGGAAATATATTGGAACTAAGGGAGAGAAGAGCATGGTCTAGCCCCTACCCTCAGAGTGGTAGAAGTGACAAGAGCTGCAGCTGCACAGTGGCTGCTTCCAAAGCCCCAGTCCTACATATCATGAGGGGAACAAGTGGCTGAACTAAGGGCAATTTCTGGAATCTCTCTGCTGGCACTGAGGAGGTTTTTCTTGCTTTGCTCTTCTTGGATCTGGGTTATAGTATTGGGTGGCAGTCCTGGGGTGAAGAGCATTAGAGCGGAAGAGCTTGTTGAGGCTGTGGAGAGGCAGTTCCTCTCACAATTCTTGGACAGGTGCCTAGAAGAAGCTCTAACAACAGCTGTGCAAAAGCTGAGAAAATTTGGGACACAATACTCTCCATTCTGGAAGGAAGAGTTCAAAAGTCAAGTAATTGACTGGCAAGATAAGCAAACAGAAAAAGTGAAATCAAACTACAGAATCATAATGTGGTGACAAAGACATTCAAACGTAGAACCAGAAGAAGACAGCAATGTCAAAACTCCTGTATCAAAAGGCTCCAAGAAAAATATAAACTAGTAAAGGGTTATAGAGGACCTCAAGAAAGATTTTGAAAATCAAGTAACAGAAGCAGAGGAAAAATTGGGGAGAGAAATGAGACTTATGCAAGAAAATCATGAAAAAGAAGTGAACAGACCAACTAAAGAAAAGAATACCTTAAAAATAGACTAACTCAAATGGCAGAAGAGGTCCAAAAATCAATGAGGATAAGAAGGCATTAAAAAGCAAAATTAGTCAAAAGGAAAAGGTATTTCAAAAACTCACTGAAGAAAATAATTCCTTCAAAATTAGATTAGAGTAAATGGACAGGGTCAAAAGAGAAAATAGAATAAATTGGAGGTGGGATAGGAGAAAGGGAAGTACAGCTAGTTTTTCAAAATATAACTACTATGGAAATGTTTTTGCATAACTAAACATGTATAAACTGTTTTGAATTGCTTGTCTTCCCAGTAGGGGTGGGTAAGGAAGAGAGAAGGAAGAGAATATGGAACTCAAAGTTTTAAAAATCAAATGTTAAAAAAAAATTGTTTTTATATATGACTTGGAAATAAGACATAGAGGCAATGGGTTATAGAAATTAATCTTGCCCTACAAAAAAGTAAGGGGAGGCTTGGGGGAGATATAAGAGAGGGCAGATTGGGGAAAGGGGTATTCAGTGTGCTTGCCATCTTGGGGTTGGGGATGGGGAGAGATTGGCAGAAAATCTGTAACTCAGAATCTTGTGGAAATGAATGCTTAAAATTAAAAAATAAATAAATTATGAATTTAAAAAATCTCTTCTTATTTGTAGAAGACTGCTTAGCTAAAAGCTCCCCTCTTATACTAAGACTCTTCTTCATCCTCATTCACTTATGCCTTGTCATTTCTATTATTTCCTCTCCTTCCATTGTACCCTCTGAAACCTCAGTTCAGTTGTTAACAGACTTTACTTTGCATTAGAAATTTTCTCTCAATCCTTTTGTTTCTTTTCATTCAGGAAAGCCTGATCAGAGGAAGTTGCTATTGCATCCCTGGACATTATTTCCCATATCTTGTACTCCTACTCTGATTTAGGATTGGAGTAATCTTAACCATTGGACTCAGGGGAACTTCCAAACCTAATACTTCTTTACCATAACCTAGCTAGATATGCTTCTATGAGACTGAGGAATCTGAATGGAGAGAATCAATGGAAGGAGAGACATTTAAACTCTTGTAGTTATTTAATAACCCTAGGTTGCTCCATCTCCTTTCTGAGAGTATTACCCCTATTTATGATTTTCAGTTCCAACCCAATCCCATTTTTATACTTGGGGACATCAATATTCATGCTGATACCTCCTCTAATATACTGATTTTACAAATGATCATCTTTAATTCCTATTTTCTGCATCTTCACTACATTTCAAAAACACAGAAAGATGGTCATAGAATTTACCTAATCATCAGCTACAAAAGTTGAACCTCCACAATTCAGAATTCTGAAATTCATTTGCCTATTTTATCTATTATACTATTTCAATTAATATTTTTGAATATCTATTCATACTACATTATATATTACATAATGATATATTAGTAATATATCATTGTAGGAATATATGATATGCTTGAATAAATAATTTTATATATCCTGTATTCATTTATTATTATTATTAATTTATTTGACAATACATTTCATTTATTGAAATTCATTAAATTATTTATGTAATAGCCTTTCTATTCCCCCTATACATCACCTCTTCATTCTTCAATTATCCCACTCCCTCTGACTCCCAATCCATCAACTCTGCTTTTTCCTCACTTTTCTCCCTTTGAAATATTTTTATTATCTTCAACTAGTTTCACTTTAGGGCAGGAAAGTGGTGCAGTGGGTAGAGAGTAACAGGCCTGTAGTCAGGAAGAGTTATCTGTCTGAGTTCAAATCTGGCCTCAAATATTTACTAGCTATGTGGTCCTGGGCAATTCACTTAACGCTAATTGCCTCAATTTCCTCATTTGTAAAATGACCTGGAGGAAATGCAAACCTTTCCAGTGTCTTTGTCAAGAAGACCCCAAATAGGGTCACAAAGTGTCACATATGACTGAAATAAATGAACAAAAATTCTACTTCATATTGTTCTCCTCTTTTCAATACTTTACTCCCTTTTCTTTCTTTCTGATCCCCAGTCATTGATTGCTCCCTTCATCTACATTATCTTCTCTTGATCACAAGGTCTTGAATGAAACTATTTTAAAAGTTTTCATCTCTCTTTAGGTTTCCTGCATCATCATATCTCTACTCACTCTCAGCAGAGGACCTCACTTCACATTTTTTTCAAGAAAATTGGGGCCACTTTTCAGGGCCTCACTCTTCTCCCCATGTATACCTCAAATCCCTTCAACATCATCCCCCATTCTCTCCTATGTTTCAGTCTCAGAAAAACAGGTGACCATTCTATTTCCCAAAGCCAAACTCTTGCTATACATATACTCTTCTTAGCTGTCTTGAGAAGCTAGACCAATCAACTGCTCTCCCTTTTTAATCTTCAGCTTCCTAGTGTCCAACATATCCTTTTCTGTTGATTATAAATATAACAAGAACTCTTAAAAATCAATACAGTTTTTTCACTTGACACTGTCATCCCCTCAAGCTATCACACCATATTTCTACTTCCTTTCATTGCATGTAAAGACCTACACAATCTGGTTTCATTCTATCTTTTCAGACTGATATCATTTCCCTATTGTACTCTCCATATTTCTAATGCCAGTCAAACTGGCCTACATCCTATTTCTCATTCATGACTTTACATCTCCTCTGTGACTGCACAGGTTGTCACCAATTACCATAATGTGGTCTCTTTTCATCTTTTCCTTCTAGAATCCCATGCATTAGCTATCATCTGCCTTGAAGGCCTTTTCTGAGTTCCTTAGGATTTCTGTTTCTGTATTTGCTTTTAGTTATCTTCTCAACCTTTTAAATTACTTTGTTTTTCTTCCGTATGCATTTTTTTATTTTTTTGCTTTTTGGAGGGGAGAGGGAAGGACAAATGGGGTTAAGTGACATGCCCGAGGTCACACGGCTAGTAAGTGTCAGGTATATGAGGTTAGATTTGAACTCAGGTCCTCCTGACTCCAGAGCAGGTGCTCTATTCACTGAGCCACCTACCTGCCCTTTCTGTATGCATTTTATATCTAGTTTTCATGAAACAGAACGTAAGATTCTCAAGATCAATGGTTATTGTTACTACTTTTTACATGATACATGGTATATTATAGACCATTACTGAAAGCTTATTGAAATTAATTGAATTGAATTGAATTGGGTTGACTTGCTACAAGGATGCTCTCAATAACATTAAATACTGTGATTTATTGGGTGTTAGAACTGTCCAGTGAGGCTTAGGTTCATAGAGGTCAGATTACCTGCTTGTAGTTATATTACTAGTGTCAGAGGTAGGATTTGAATTCTTGCCTCCCTCACTCCAAGTATAATACTCTCTCAACTCTGCTATGTTGTTCTTCAATACAAGAGTTATGGGTTATAAAATGCTTCTGATTTGATATTCACAATAACCTTATAAGCATAAATTATATCATCTGTTTTGTGAATGAGGAACATAAGATTAAGTAAAATTAAATGACTTACCCAGGATCACAATTTCAGTAAGTGACATTGAGTGGTTGAGATAAAATTCAGACTGAGGCATACAACTTGGAGTCCAACATCCATCCCTTTATATGTAAATAATCAGGCCTCCATGGAAGTACCTTCCATATTAAAAATTCCCCTTTAGTTAATAGGACATTAGAGTTTGAAATATTCCCTTTAAATCTATGAAAATCTTGCTAGTTATAAAAGACAGTAAGAGCACCAAGGGGGAAAAGGAATAGAAAATAGAGGAGAATTGCATTCCTATTTCTCAGTGATAATTTTTAGTAATATCCCAGAGGATGCTTTTATATTGTACTAGAAACACTGAACACCTGTCTATAAACAATGTGGCTTAATAAGTTCATATGTTACTAATATGGCATGCTGAGTCTTAAATTGATCTATTTAATTCCAAGAAAGATGCAAGGATAGGGAGAAAATAGTTTTTTTCTGGAATTTTGTGTTTCCTTCCAGCTTGGCTAAATATTCCTGATAATTTTACTGTACAAGGGGATGTGCCATTGATATATATATATATATATATATATATATATATATATATATATATATATATATATATAAAACTCAATTCTAGCTCCAGAAGGCCAGATAAGTAAACCCTAAGATATTTTTTTCTTCATTACTGCTTCCAACTCAGTTAAATGTGCCTGTTTGAAACTGCTTGGATTCTGCGTGTGTGTGTGTGTGTGTGTGTGTGTGTGTGTGTGTGTCTATTCATAGACTCTATGCATAGATAGAAAAGAGAAAATTCATGAGGAATGATACAGTTGGGCAAACCTTTTGGATCTGTTATTCCCAAATATCTTTTGAACAGGTCCTTGCTAAAGCTGGTTTTAGTAGTAGATGAGAAGGAATTCAGCCTTACTCATTCTGAGTCCTTATTAACTAATTGATTAACATCCATTGAGTTACAAGGAATAACTCATGGTGACAGATTCTATGAAGAACATCAAAAAGTAGGAGACATGGATCCTATTTTCAAATTTTAATCTACTTGAAGAGATAAGATACAGACAGATTCAAAAAATATAATACACAAAAATATTATGTTTCAGGAACAAAAGAGCAGCACAAGCAAATAGGTTTTTGGTAGGGAGACATCAGTGTTGGTTGTGATAATGGGGATAATATATTGAAAAAAACTAACCTAGATGTGGAATTGAAACTTGATGATACCATTCACTAAATTGAAAGCTGGAAGGGAATTTAGTTGCCATCTTATTCAACCTCCACTTTTTCCATAGAAAGAAACAGAGGTCAACAGAGCCTGAGTAACTTACCCAGCTCATGAATAGTAAGACAATACACGGAAATAAGACTTTAGCCTGATTAGTATGATTCTCAAACCATTGTTCTTCCCAATGTGTTACATTATCTCTCATTGGTCTGTAAAGTCTTCATGGGGAAGGTCAGATTGAGTTTCTCAGCTTTGAAGAATGGCTAAAGTGGGAAAGGGTGTTCCAGGTGGGAAGGATAGTGTAGAGGAGAAAAGCACAGGATATGTTCAGAGGCTAGTGAGCAGCACATTTTAACTGGAATGATAGGTTTGAATTTGGAATAATAGGAGGGAAAACTGGACAAGTCAGTGGACACCAGCTTGTGGATGGCCATGAATCCCAAGCATAAGGAAGGAGGAATATGGAAACAAGCATTCATTAAGTGCCTGTCATTATATGCTAGGTATACTAGACTCCAGATGGTATAATAAGGCTTTTACAAATATTGTTTCATTTGATCCTCACAGCAAACCTGTGATAGGTACTAATATTTTCCCATTTTTTAAATTGAGGAAATGGAGGCAATCAGATAAAGCACCTTTCCCAAGATCACATAGATAGTAAATGTGTGAGGTTAAATTTATGATTCTAAGGTCAGTGCCTTTTCTATCACATGACCTAGTTGCCTCAAACAGACACACTTAAGCAAGTTGGGAGCAGCAACTAGAAAAGAAAAAATAAAATCAGAGTTTACTCATCAGGAGCTACAGTTGAGTTGGGTACATATTAATAACTCACTTTCTTGTACATCAGGATGATCAGGCAAATATAGTCATACAGAACCTGGATTCTGATACCAATGGGATAATTAGCTGTGTAAACATTTATTTGTGATTTGTTAGTAGTTTATGTGACTTAAGTTGTCCATTACTTACTTTCCTTTTTATAGCAGAGTTGCTAATCTCTGTCTCTGTCTCTGTCTCTGTCTCTGTCTCTGTCTCTGTCTCTGTCTCTCTCTCTCTCTCTCTCTCTCTCTCTCTCTCTCTCTCTCTCTCTCGTACTTGTTTCTCTCTAAAATGTGGGGCCTCTTGATTGTTTTCTAGAATCCAGGTATTATTGATGTGGGTCAACATTTATTTATACCACAGCACCAATGACATTTCTCCTTTTCTCTCCAACCGTATAACACATTAATTTAAAGTAAAAAGACATTAAATTAAATAACCGCAAGATAACTGACAAAAAAAAAGCCTTTCTTCCTCTTTACAGGAGTGACTTTTCTATAGATTACCACATAATCATTGAGGGAGAGAACAGGTGACCTATAAACATGAATGGTGGGGAATGTTTGGGGAACACATGCGGCAGGGATAAATTTGACAGATTTGCTTTTATGCTGTTGATTGATGATGACCTCTGTTGATATTATAACACTGGAGACATCATTAGGTTTACTTCATTACTCTTCTGAGCTGGGAATCATGCACTTTTCTGTTTCCTTTGCTACTCTGCCCTCTGCTGAACAGCTCCACAACTGCTCTTCTTTACCTTTTGCTGGTCTAATGCTAATGGGTGGTATTTCCCTAAAAAGTAGAGAGGGACCCACAGTTCTCTAGTTTGATTAGCCCAAAGGTCAACTTCAGCTCTTTTGTGATACAAATCTCAGTCAACTAGCTAGAATTACAGATTCTCAAAATGTGTTTTACTGAAAGATCTGAGTTGGTTCCTCTGACTTGGTTCATTTTTCTTTTATCATTTCTATCAGTCAAATCATTCCAATTATGGTCAAGGTGGGTAGCTCAAAAGGGGCTTGTACAATGTACCTGAAAGTGTAGGAGTGTAGTGCCAAAGTCCAAAAAAAAAATCAGAAGCATACCAAGAGGGTAATGGACCTCTGGGCTTCCTATATTTATTGAGGGAAAACATTTTAGTTATTAACAAATATGCAAACTATATCTTTAACAGTATAATTGAATAGAAAATTCATTAAAGTTGTAGTCAGCATTACCGGGTTCTAGGAAAAATCTTGATATTTAATTTCTTTTGTGACCTTGAACAACCATTTAATCTTCCTAGGAACCAGTCCCTTTATCTTGAAAAGGAAGTATTAGATTAGTAGATTCAAAAGTAGAGTAAGGTATCATTAGCACTAGGAGAGACCTTGGAGATCTTGAATTACAACTCCAATTATTTTACAGATAAAGCAAATGAGACACAGAGAAGTAAGGGTTGGACTTTGAATCTCTATAACATGCCTTATATATCTAAGACCTACAAACCTGCATAATTTGCCCCAGGATGTGCATAAATTTTGTAAAATTTAAAATGAATATTGTGCATTTGTTACAACTGTATTATAGTAAATTATATATAGATTGTTAGTATCAATTTATTGTTGCATTAAATTAAATATTTAATATATTGATATTCAGTATTGTAACATGTTTAAATATTGGGGATGTGCTTCTTAGACATGATAACTTAGAAAACTATCATGCTTCATTATTTCAACTTTTGGGGATGACAGAGAAAAGATGTTAAGTAAACTTGTGATCTTCGTGGACATCAAAATCAATATCCCTATCTTCTGCCTTTGAAATATATTCATCAGGATATTGGTGAAGGGTGTCACACCAGTCTGCTTTTACAAACTAAATTTCTCTGAGTAATACTACATGTGATCTCCTCACAATTTCATTTTATCTTCCTGGAGGAAAACATTACAATTGAAGAATTGTTTGTAATGTATATATCTTTTGATCTGAGGCAAAGAAAAGTTAGGGTGAAGGTAAAAGGATGAAGCAAGTGAATGGGATTACAAAATCAAAAAATAATCAATAAGAATAATGAGGAATTAATGAGAGCAATGGAAAAAATACAATACAATAGCTTGAATTTTCACAGCACTCTTCATTCTTTGGTATGTTCCAATCTATCACTGCATTTAAGCTGTGTACACAAGTCTACAAGATAAAGCACTTTGGCAGAACTGACAGTTAGGTTCTGTTGATCAGGTAATTACATGTAGGTGTCATCTTGTTCGTAATCTCTGAAGAGTAAAAATAGTAACAACAGCTAAGATTTTCACAGTGGGTCAAAAAATGTTCCCCATAGATTATTTCATTGAGTCCTCTCAGGATCATTAAAAAACAGGATTTGGGGGCAAGGGGTGGGGTTGGGATGGGTTGGGCCTGAGAGGAGAGGGACTACTGGAATTTCAATGGTTTTTAGCAGTTTTCAGTGTGGAATCTCCTGACATAAAAGTCAATAATTCAGTAATTCAAAAAACTTATTTCATGCTTACTAACTGCCAGATACTCTATTGAGGCTGGGGATAAAAGGAAGTACAGAAATAGACCCTGCCCTCAAGAAACTTACATCCTCATGGCGGAGGCAATATGGAAATACATACAAAATATAAGTAGCGTAAATGGAAGATAATCTCAGAAAATGTTAGCAGTGAGAGAGACCAGGAGAGGCCTCCTATACATGGAAGTATGGGAGCTGAATATTAAAGGAGCCCAGGAAAACCAGGATGAGGAGGTGAGGAGGGAAAAAGCTAATTGTCTGTATGTCTGTATGTCTATCTATCTATCTATCTATCTCTTTCTATCCATCTATCTATATTCATCAATATCTATGTATATATATATATGTATATATATTACAGAAAGAGAGAAAGACAGAGAGAGAGAGAGAGAGAGACAGAGAGAGAGAAATATATAGCTCTCCCCTAGTAACTCAGAATAAAAGAAGATGGTTAAGAGACTTAAACATCAAATTATTTGCACATGATCATCCAGCCAGTATGTGTCAAAGCAGGGCTTGAAGTCAGGTCATCCTGACTCCAAGGCCAACCCTTGATCAATGCCATCTACGTCAACATTATTGTCACCACTTTACATATGAGGAAGCTGAGGCATAGTGAGACTAAAGTCACTATTTAGTGAATGGTATCATCAAGTTTCAATTCCACATCTAGGTTGTTTTTTTTTTCTTACTTGTACTCTCAAAACTATAAGGAAACAAATCCTATTTAACATGAAAATCTCAACTTTCTCAAAATCAGATAATTAATTTGAAGGAGATTAAAAACTAGAACAGAAATTTCCTGGTATAATACTTTTTAATTTCCATTAGACTCCACTGCCAAATGGAAAATTCTCAGTGTTTGAGTGGATTATCTTCCTTGTCAATGAGACATTGTCTGAGTTCTGCCCCTCTCATGACTGGAAAGTTTACAGACTAAATCAGGAAGATTAAATCAGGACTGGATTGGCCCCTAGAAAAGAGGAAGTGAGCAAAGTAATAGATTTAGAGAGTTGAAAAGAGGTAATCTTCTAGTCTCAGCTTTCATATATTGTAGGAATTGACTCTGATGAAATCCATTCAGAAGCAGACTCTACCTTTCCTTTAAAGCTCTAATATAATGTCTCTGAGGATTTTTAAGTAGAGGTTGAATGGTCATTTGTTGGTAAGTAAAGTCCTGAAGCAGCTTCCAACTCTACGATTCTCTGGTTCCATCAAAGACATGTATAGAAAAAGGATTAGGTCACTCTGGGGCTAGCTATCCCTGGCTTTCCTTTGTGAAGTCCCAGGCATTGCCCCAGAGAGACCCTGAGGGACAAGGGAAAGGTTAAGGTTATCTCTGTCTCCAGAATGTATTGCTACATTTTATTACTCTGCACCCATGCTCTATTTTCATCTATGAATTCACATCTTTCTACCGTTCCCAATTTTATTCTTTCCCACACTAAACATCCTCAATTCAATTGATTCTTCTTCTTTTGATATCATATAAGGATCCTTTACCATACTGGTCATCCACTCTTAGAATGGTCTAACTTTTCAAAATCCTTATTCAACTGTGTTGCCCAGAATTGGACAGATTACTTCAGCTTTAGAATGACCAGGCCAAAGTAGAGTCAGAATATTCTCCATGATGATTGCATTAGCTCTTTTAGCTGCCAAGTCACATTTTTGGCTCAGAGTATACTTTCAGTGAACTAAAGCCCTAATGTCATTTTTGACATGAACTACTGTCTATCCTCATCTTTCTTATTCTGAACTCGTAGTTAATTATTCGAATCTAAATGCAGGGCTCCACATTTATCTCCATTAAATTTCATCTTGTTAGTTCCATTCTGTCCTTGAAATCTTTTTTATTCTAAAGTCCATTTTCCCCCATCTTCCTATATTTATATCATTTCCAAATTTTATAAGCATTCCAAAAAACAAAAACACCCCAAAACCGAGCAAGCAAACAAAGAACAAGAAAAACCTCTGATGAAAATGTTGACCACAACAGAGTGGTCACATGTAATAGAAACAACATTGGATATGGATTTAGAGAAGCTACTTTCTAGGCCCTCTGTTTTGCACTACCTGATTTACCTACCATTGTCTCTTCTTGTGATTTTCCTTCTCCTGAAAAATGAGAAGTTGGAAATAATATTATTTTTCCAAGTTCAAAGGAATTTGCATGCAGATGAAAAGTAGCATCAGTTAAGTTTTCCCATCTATTTTATTGCTACATATACTGGCAAGTAAATTTCCCTAAATGAATGAGTTTATGGTCAGTTATCAACTAAACTAGGGAAAAGAAGAGAGAAGTGCTCTCCCCACCTAAAGCTTACATAATAAGATTTATTGAAGCATATTCTTAACAGGTGTGTTGAAAACATCTGACCTTCTGACCTTTGTGCAGTATCACTAGTTTTTTTCCCTTAAAAGTTATTGAGATCATCCTCCATGTCTGAGGGTGTTGATACTGTCCCCTGTATCAAGGTAGGAAAACTGAAACTCCTTGGACCCTGCTCTTCCCCTGATACTGAAGTGAGTACACACCCCCCATCTCCCATGGAAGAGTAGAGCATTACTGAGATGCTGCCCAGTCACTGTCCCCCTATGCCGGGGAAGGAACTCTTTGGGCACTACTGCTGCTGGGCCTGACTTTGCCTTCTTAAGTCCCATTTCCCCCTTCCCCCCATATACACACATACATACCTTAGCTACAACTCTGCACATACCTGTATCCTTCTGGTCACAACAAGCAGTTGAGGTTTCAGGAGGGGAAGAGATGGTAGATCCTGCAAATTTATAATTCTGAATTCAGAACAATTAGCAGAAACTAGATGAATTAAAGGAGTGAACAGTCCACAAAAATAACTTTCCCATTGTCCCATTTTGTACAGAAAAAGGCCCCATCTTTGACTTGTACTGGTAAATTTTTTCTCATTTCCCAGCTGTTCTAGGGTAGTGACTAATGGAGAAGCAGGTGCTATGTATTATCTTTGGGATCTTTCATCACTGTAAATAGTTAAGGGAGAAAAGGAAGGAGGAAAAGAGTTTAAACTGTTCTTGTTTTTGACTGAGAGTTTGTTCTCATGGAAACAGGGGATTTGGTTCTTGTGGCCTTTATTGAACATTGATGTATTTTATTCTGTGCATGTGATCATGATCTCATATTTTAAAAAAAAGGTGACAGGAAGAAATTAAAGTAATCTATACTTATATAAGAATGCTCAAACACTATTGATTAGAGAAATACAAATTAAAACAACTCTGAGGTACCAACTCACACCTATCAGATTGGCTAATAGAAGAGAAAAGGAAAATGATGAATATTAGAGAAGATGTGGTGATATCAGAACACTAATGCATTGTTGGTAGAGTTGTGAACTAATTCTGTTATTCTGGAGAACAATTTGAAACTATGCCCAAAGGGAAAGCAAACTGTGCATACTCTTTGATCCAGCAGTACCACTTCTAGGTCTGTATCCCAAAGAGATCATAACAAAGAAAAAGGGACTTGTATGTACAGAAATATTTATAGTAGTTCTTTTTGTGGTGGCAAGGAACTGGAAACTGGAGGAATGCTCATCAATTGGGGAATGGTTGAGTAAGTTGTGGTATATGAATGCAATGAAATATTATCATTCTATAAGAAATGATGAACAGGCTGATTTCACAAAAAAAAAACTGAGAAAGACACATGAACTGATGCTGAGTGAAGTGAGCAGAGCAAGGGACACATTGTACAGTAATAGCAGGATTGTGTGATGATCGGCTTTGATAGAATTAGCTCTTATCAGCAATACAGTGATCTAAGAAAACTCCAAAAGACTCATGATGGAAAATGCTATCAACATTCAGAGAAACAAATATGGACTCAGAATACAGATGAAAGCATTCTATTTTCACTTTTTTTTTTCTTTTCTCATGTTTTTTTCCCTTTAGTTCTTATTCTTCTTTCACAACATGACTAATGTGGAAATATACTTAATATGATTATATATATATATATATATGTATATGTGTATATACACACATATGTATACAACCTATATTAGATAGTTTGCCATGTAGGGGAGAGAGGAAAAGGAAGGAGAAAAAATTGCTACTCAAAATCTTATAAAAGTGAGTATTGAAAAATA
>CM053582.1:426293807-426315337 GCA_028627135.1 Pseudochirops cupreus
CGCTCAGTCCCCCTGCTGCCTGCAGGCCGCGGGCGGGAAGCTGCAAAGCCGAGGCGGGTGCAAAACCTCTGCCTTTTTGCGTTTCTGCTCTGGAGGCCTTCTGGCAGGACTGCTTATCTCCCCCTTTCACAAATCCCATTCACAGCTGCTGCTAATCCGCTCACCTGAAGCTCCTGAGCTCCTCCCGTCCAGCCGCCCCCAGGGCACAGCCACGGCTTCAGGCCAGGCTGGTTTCGGTTCGCAGTGCTGATATGGTTCCTCATAGCCGAGCTGACTTTAGTGGGAAGTATCTTTGTGTGCGTTTTGGAGTTCTAGGATTGGTTTAGAGTCTTATTTTATGTGTATTTTGGGGTGGCTATGTGAGAGCTGCGATATGTTGCCGCTGCTACGCCGCCATCTTGGCTCCGCCCCCCTATTACAGATTCTTAAGAATAAAAATAATTAGAGGAGAAAGCAAGTAAGAAAAATTATGCAGAAAATTTCTGGTCATCTTTATAGTCTAAAATAATTCAATAAAATGAAAACAAATGGAATCAAATCTGAAATATTGTTTGTATGCTATGAATTTAATGAATACTAGACCATTTAGAGCAAGGAATGTGACTAAACTTTAAATTCTCTGCAAAACTGAAAGATGGTGAATTCTGATAAGATCTAGAATTATTTTTTAAGTAGCACCAAACAATGAATGCTTTATTAGCAAAGAACTTTATCTGCTTTCTATCTTTGGTGACCCTGATCACCTACTTATTAAAAATATTGTTTACCAAAAGATGAGAATGTCGGTGTGCCCTCTAATTATGTATTTCTATTCTTCTATGCAAAAAAATCTATGATTGTGTTACTAAAAAGTACTTATAAGAATAGAATATACTGTGTGAGGAGAAAAAAAAAGGATGTGTCAGAATGACCCAATTGTATGAGAAATAGTTTATTATCAATTCAATGATTATCACATAATCCATTTGAAAGGCCTGTAACATTTATATAGCCTTTATTGGTTATCACAAAACCTTTGACTCAGTTCTTCACTCATGGTTTTCTCATGTGCTGCAAATACATGAATAGATTCAAACATAGTGAGGAAACACTGGAGTATTTTGTGGTTAAATAAAAAACACTTCATTTAAAGCATGGCAGCAAAACAGTAAAGTCAAGAACAACTGATGATAAAACATGACACCTTCTACATAGAAAGCTTAAAATCACTATGATTCTCCTCTTCATCAAAACCATTAATAATCTTTGCTAATAGACCTAAGTATTATTTTCAAATCAGAATACTAACTATAAAAATTGTCATATAAATCACTCGAGATTAATGGAATGCATGCAGTTCTATGTTTTCACTGAAAAGTTAAGCAAAACTCCTAATCTCAGAAATTTTCTCAATTGCATCAAAATATTATTTGTGCTCTGTAAGTGGGAAAATTATTAAGGTATATCCAAAAATATGAACAAAAGACTTTGACCTTGAATTCGGAGGTCAGATTTTCAACAGATACTTATAAATCTTTTCGTCAAATCTATAAAGGGAAAAAATGAAATCATGAAAGTTAAAGAGACTGATTTGTATCTTTAAGTAAAAGTTTAGTAGGAATAATCTTTTAGCATACCTAATACATAATAACACCTTGGTTTTTTCAATGCAATTTATGTATTTTTTTTGCAGTTGTTTTAGCCTCACAGTAAGATGGAAGTAAAGGAAGTAATGTGGAAATATTGTGAAAATAATTCAGTGGTACACAAATAAGGGCATTGTATTAATGATTGTTTAGCTATTTCAGCCCCGTCCAACTCTTTATGACGCCATTTTTTTTTATTTTCTTGGCAAAGATACTGGAGTGGTTTGCCATTTCCTTCTCCAGCTCATTTTACAGATGAGGAAATTCAGGAAAACATGGTTACATGACTTGCCCAGGGTCACAAAGCTAATAAGTATCTGAGGCTAGATTTGAATTCAAGAAGATGAATCTTCCTAACTCTAGGCCTGGTACTCCATCCACTGCACCATGTAGCTATATACAAGGGCATAAAAATAACACATGTCCAAAGATTGAGTAGCCTTGACAATGAAGACATTAGTTATATAATGTAGCAAGCCATGTATGAATTGGAAAGTAGGACATCTGGATTGTGGTACTGACTTATCTTGTAGTTGTTACTTTACATCTAGTAAAATTTAAGCTCCTTCAGGACTTGAACTCTTTCTGATGTCTTTGTAATCCATAATGTCTGTGTAATATATGTGTTTATCTGTAGGATCAGATTTAGAGACAGATGGAACCTTAGAACTTCATGTAATCAAACTTCATTTTCACAAAAATAGTATCATATGCAAACAAAGAAGCCCCCCAAAGTTATATTCTTACCAAGGTCACACAGTTTGTGACATATCCAGGATTTGTACCTGGGCTTTTTTTCTCCATATTTAATGCCCATCCCAATGCTGCATGCTGAATTGAATTGAACACCCCATCCTTGGTTTCCTAACCTCTAAAATGAGACCTTAAACTACGTGATCTCCAAATGTCCTTTCAATTCTTGATGCTTTACATGATTTAATATTTTACATATTAAAAAATAAATGAACAAAGGTGTATTTGTCTCACAGTCATAAACTGAGGAGGTGAAACTTTGAAAGGGATTCCAATTCCCACAAAGTGTAATCTACATTCACCTTCTCTTTATTTTAAAATAAATGCATTTACAATTAAATGTGCTTTAGCAGTCACAATTTATTAAGTGGTAATAGAAAAATGGTCTTGGTAAAACAAAATTACAATGCACATCAGTAATTTTAATTTAAACCAGTTCTGATAAAATATTTTGAATATAGCTGACAAAACACCAGCTATTTAAAGAAGCAATTAATCCAATGTAATCAACAGAAAACTGCTGAAGAGTCAATGGTACTTCACTTGCAAAAAAAGTCCAGACCAGTGTACTTCATCACGATTTTGCCGATACATCTTCTTGATTATTGAGGCTTTTTGGTCTTTGTCTTCCTATGGTAAATGAACCAGGGAAGTAAGAATACAAGATAGTATTTTGTTCCCACTATTTATCACTCCCCTGAAATCACAATCTTTGCTGTGATCATAATCATCTCCCTGGGAAATAATTGTGATGTCAAATTATGCCTTTAAGTGGGAAATAGGCAGTAGAAAATCGTGTGACCTATAAAGAATAAGGAACTATTTCATGAAAAATAATTTTACAAATATGGCATGTTTTCTTTATTAAAAACAGCTCAAATTTAATAAAACTACCCCTCCCCCTCAAGCTCCTCAATTCTTTATTAATTTATGTTTAAAACTGGTTCTTATCTGATACTTCAATAGTAGGCTGTGGGAACTTACTGACAAAATTTGAGTTGTTTTTTGTGTGACATGTACCCTTGCAAGAGGATGTATATCCACTATGCTTTCAATTAATAACCTTGAACTCTTATTTCTTTTTATTAAATCACAAATAAAGCCCTTGTTCTAATCATCATTGAACGTAAAGCTGAAAACTATGTGACAACTTATTTCCTCTCATGAGTCTTAAAATTAGCTGAGGTAGAAAAATGGATCTCCCTCCCTCTCTCCCTCTCTCTCTCTCTCTCTCTCTATGCATTAATGACCATAAAAATAGCACAAGATTACATATTTTGTCATTTATTTAGTATTTTATATTTCTACAGTTAAATCTAAAACAATGTAACATTCATTTTTAAAACTCTTGAGTTCCAAATTCTTTCCTTTCTTCATCTTCTCCTCGTTGAGAAAGCAAGCAATTTGATATAGGTTATACATGTGTCAACATGCAAAATATTTCCACTTTAGTCATGATGTGAAAGAAAACATAGACCAAAAAATACGCTCAAGAAAAATAAAGAAAGTAAAAGAAGTTTTTGCTTCAATCTGTATTCAGAGACCATCAGTTCTCTGTCGGGGGAAATAGAATTTCTCATCATATATCCTTCAGTGTTGTCTTGGATCATTGTATTGCTGAGAATCGCTAAGTCATTCACAACTGATCATCTTACAATATTGCTGTTACTTTGTAGACAGTACATTTTTTCACTTTTCATCAGCTAAGGAAAGTCTTTCCAGGTTTTTCTGAGAGTATCTTGTTAATCATTTCCTTTACCATATTATTATTCCATGATAATCACATACCACAATTTGTTCAGTCATTCCCCAATTAATGGGCATCCCTTCAATTTTTAATTCTTTGACACCAGAAAAGAGCTGCTATAAATATAGCACATATAGTACATATAAGTCCTTTTAATTTTTTAATCTCTTTTGGTAAATAGACCTATTGGTATTGCTATGGCTAGTTCAAAGGGCATAACCCTTTGGGCATAATTCCAGATTGCTCTACAGAATTGTTGAATCAGTTGGCAGCTCCATTAACAATGCACTATTATCTCATTTTTCCCACATCCCCTCCAACATTTGTCATTTTCCTTTTTGAGTCAATCTCATAGATATGAGGTAGTACTTCTATTACTTTTTAAAATATTTTTTTGTATCTCTTTTACCAGACTGTGGACTCATTTTTTTCATGATTTTCATGCAATCACTTTCATTTCTCTTATCAATTTTTCTTCTATCTCTCTTACCTGATTTTCTAAATCTTCTTCCATAGCCTGAAACTAATTCGTGTTTTTCTTGGAAGCTTTAGATGTTGGAGCTTTGACTTTGTTTCCTTCTTCTCAGTGTGTGTTTTGATCTTCCTTTTCACCATAGTAACTTTCAATGGTCAGAATATTTTCTTCTGTTTGCTCATTTTCCCAAACTGTTAATATGACTTTTAATTCTTTGCTAAAGTAGCACCCTGCTTCCAGGGTGGAGGGCAAACTGTCTCAGACTGGGGGTTTTGTGCAACTATTTTCAGAGATACTTCTAGGGACCTGCAAGTTTTCAGTTCTTTCAAGGTGGTATGATGTAAGCAGAGGTATTAACTCCTCTCCTGGCCTGTGCTCTGGTCTGTGAATGACCACAAGCACTCTTCTCTGCCCTGGAACTATGAGGAGGGTCACTGCTTCACTATGGCCACAAGCTCTGGTGTGTTATTGCCTCTCCTCACTCTGAAACTGCCACCCAGGACTAGTCCCCAGATCTGAGTATAGGCAAAGTGAAATTATCCTGCCTCAGTGCTAGCAAAAAAACCAAAAAGACAAAACCCTGTAATCTCCTTCTGACCAGTTGTTTGATGTCCTTGCCATCTGTGTCCTGATTGGTCCTGAAGCAGCTGCTGCTGCTGCTGCTGCTGCTGCTGATTAAGTGGCTACCAAGGCCTGCTCCTGGTTTGTTGGCTTTCAAGCCTACACTGGTGTGGCCTACACTAGGCTGTGGTCCACTTTCACCCATGTGCAAGAGACCTTTCCTGCTGACCTTCCAAGCTGTCTTTTTTTCTTCCTTCTTCCACATTTTATTTTTTTTTAATTAATTGATTTGTTTATTTACTTTTAGTTTACAAGATTCAGTTCCACAATCCCTTGAGTTTCAAATTTTCTCCCCTCCTTCTCCCCCCCATGGCAGCATGCAATCAAGTATATGATAAGCAAATATTTTGACATTGGACCTTAGTCTGGTTGTACAGAAGAGTTGTAACCAATGGAGTGAACAAAGGGAAAGAACAAAGCCAAACATGGAAAAAGATGATAGCATGTAAATTGCCTCAGTCTGCACTTAAAAATCTGTTCTTTATACATCTTTCTCTGAATGTAGACATCTGCTTTCATCTTGAGACTTGTATGTAGAGTTGTCTTGTAACTGTGCATTGTTGAGAAGAGTCCAGTTTATCAAAGTTGGTCGTCACACATACAATGTGTCTGTGATTGTGCACAAATTTCTCCTGGCTCTGCTCTTCTCACTTAGCATCAGTTTGTATATGCCTGACCAAGTAAATATGAAGCCTATCTCCTCCCCATTTCTTATAGCAAAATAGTATTCCATTACATTCATATACCACAACTTGTTCACCTATTCCCTAATTAATGGGCATCCCCTTAATTTCCAGTTTTTTGCCACCACAAAGAGAGCTGCAATAAATATTTTTTTCATATGGGTCCTCCTCCCACTTCTATGATCTCTTTGGGATACAACCCCAGAAGTGGTATTACTGGGTCAAAGGGTATGCAATTATTTATAGCCCTTTGGGCAGCTTCCAAGTTGTCTTTGGCATCTGTGTGCTGATAGGTATGGAAAGCACCACTGCTCCCACTGATTCAGTTGTCAGAGGCCTGTTCCAGGTGTGCTTGGGTTTGGTCTGTGCTGGCCTGGCCTATGTTGGACTGTGCTCCTCTTTCACCCTGGTATGACAGACCTTTGTTGTCAAACTTCCAAGTTGTCTTGGCCTGGAAATTTGTTTCACTCTTCTTTTTGTGGGTTCTGCTGCTCTAGAATTTGTTTAGAGTCATTATTTAAAGTTGTTTGGAAGTATTTGGGGGAGAGTCCCTGCCTTTACTCCACCATCTTCAAGATAATTCTTTAAAAAAAAAGACTTAATTATCAATATTGGAAAAACAAAATGGATATAAAAAACAGAATAGATTAATGTGTATGGTTGTATGGAGAGTCTGCTTAGTTCATCACTACACATACCATCACCAAATGGACAATTAACTGGCTACACAAGTGAGTATGAAAAAAAAATGCCAGACAGAAGCCAGAAAATGGCTAAATTCTTTCATTGTTCAGATATGTAAGGGAAGACCAGAAGGGAGAAGCAGTACAGAAGCCCAATAAAGAATATCTAGGATCAGGAATGACCAAATCACTCAGAAGTTATAGCAGGGCCACTTTAATAAGACCTAAGTTTATGAATGAATTTTTTTCCACACAAATAACCCCAAGAAGACTTTGCATTCTATACACTCCAAATAAATAAAATAATTTTATTGTTCCATGATTGTGTACAGCAGTGATGTTAAATTCAAATAGAAATTAATCAATGTAGATCACATATTGACTCAGAAAACCACAAATTAATATTATCTCTATTGTATTTTTATTTCTTTTTTAAACATTTCCCAGTTGCATTTTAATCTTGTTCTTGTACTCAGGAGTTTTGTAGGCTGCAAATCTGATACTTCTGCAGTAAAGTCTTTTAATTCTAAAGTTCATGGTAGGTCTTTCCATAGTGCAAGTAATAAATTATCTTTAGAAATAGAAAACTAAATATAAACTTAACGAATTATTTTCTAATGATCATTTTTTTCCACCACAGGTAAGTAAGAATTCCTTGCAGTGAAAAATCAATGAGAGTCAGGATTTTGTCTATGAAGTCGTTGTTATATAATGGTTATCACCATGCCAATTAGTTGCTTACGGTGCTTGATATGTATTGGAAATAGGAGTGAAGATAGTCTACTTCTTTTTTTAAGATGTAATTTTCATTGATTTTTACCATTGTGATGCAGAGCTTGAATTACATAGAAAGACTCATCTACTTATACATAACTATTGCGAAGAATGGGTGTGATGAGAGCTCAGGACGTCTTGGATAATAATTCTTTTAAATATTGAAGTTATCTTCCAAATACTTTCAAAAGATGTCATTAGCATTGCCCTTGGAAAACAAATAACTGTAAGACAGCATTATTCAACGATAAGCAATTAAATTGTTGTTTAGATGATTAGTTATGTCTGACACTCTGTGACCCCATGGGGAGGGTTCTTTTTATTTTTGAATTTTAATATATTTTTTTACTGTTAGTTTACAACACTCAGTTCCACAATCCCCAAGTTCCAAATTTTCTCCCCCTCCCTGTCCTCTCCTTTTCTTCCCCCCCTGGTAGCAAGCAGTCAGATATAGGTTCTATAAATACCTTCACATTAAACATTCATCAAGTTGTAAAGAAGAATTATAAACAATGGAGTGAACAATGAAAAAGAAGGAATGAAACAAAGCCAAACATAAAAGAAAGAGAGCAAGTAGTTTGCTTCAATCTGCATTCAGACTCTAGTTTTTTCTCTGGATATGAATATACATTGGGGGCTTTCTTGACAAAGATACTGAAGTGGTTTGACATTCCTTTCTATGACTCATTTTACAGGTGAGGAAACTGAGGCAAACAAGGGTAAATTACTTGCCCAGGATTGGACTTAATATTTGAGACCAGATTTGAACTCAGGTCTTCGCTCTATCCACTATACCACCTAACTGCCCCTATATCTTATACTTACTATTTGCACAAACTTAGGTAAGTAATTTAACCTTCCTGAGCCTCAGTTTATTCATTTTAAATTGAGGCATTTGAACTGTATAACCTTTTACAGTCTCTTCTAGTTCTAAATTTATGATTCTATAACTGAGTCTTAGGGTCAGCATGTAGACCACTGTAACTACAAAGTACTTACAAAATGTAATTTTTCACATTTAAAGGGTTCGGGAATCTGGTATAGACCAAGTATTTATTTCTTGCACACAAAAGGCATGCTAAGGGATGCAAAATGTCACAGCTCACATTGATTTACAACAAGATTCAAAAAGTTAACTTACAATTGCAAGTAAGGTCTCCCAGGAAGCTGATTGTTCAACATCTTAACAGGAAGCAGTTTTCAGGGCTGATGTTTCAGCATTTTCATCTTACCCAAGTTTTGTATGTGTGTCTCCTGACAAGCAAACTAGAGATTTGGGCTCTTAATTTTCTCAGTGGTTGGTTTTCCCTCATACAATTGCTTCTCTGGTTTCCAGGATTCCATACTGACTGAATCCAGCACCTTCAGACCTCTCAAACTCATAAGGTCATTTCTAATTATGCCTGGATATGTCCAGCTAGGCAACAATGTTTAATTACTTATTCAGGAATGGAAACCCAGAGAGGAAAAGGAGCCTTGTCTCTAGCCTGTCTAATTGATTCCATGCTCAGTATGGGAGCAGCAGGAGAGTAGGGGAAGAACACAAGCCATCCTCAGTTCCCACATCCTTCTCACAGGGGAGAATTAAAGCAAGACAGAAGCTGCCTTACCTTTAAACATGTTTGTAAAGTAATAAGCTTGAATAGCTCAGTATTCAGGAAAACATCATTATTCCTAGGTGCCCACAATGTTCAGTACTGAACACATGACTAGCCAAAATAAAGGAATTTATTAACTCCAACCTGTTCTATAGTTAAGTCAGTGCATATGGTCAGCCAGAACCAGGAAGGATAGCTCTGATAATATTCCATGAGATGGATTTTGTTATAAAGGTTTATCATGAGACAGTGTCTTATTTCTATAATTTCCTTAAATCCTAGTACCTGAAATTATAGAAAAAGAGAATTAGAACTGAAAAAGGACTTAGCTATTACCTAGAGACTAGGATTCCTAGTCTAAACTCCTCATTTAACATTTTATGTTGCTCTTATTAAGTGACATCATAATCTTCATAACAAAATCACATCAAGGGAGAGTCTGTGTGGTATAATGGATAGTGAGCTGGCAATAAAACAGGAAGATCTTACTTGAAATCCTGACATTGACACGTCATAATTGAAAATCCTTGAGCATATCATTTAAACTTTCAGTGCTCAAGGTGACTTTCTTAGAGTGTAGATTACAGAGAAAGTAGTGGCATTTATCGTAAAATGGAGCTTCTTCATCTGAGCTCCCTATATTAATGAAATCACAAGTGTAGTCCATGTTCCAAACCCTGTCTTCCAGGGAATCCTCCTTGGATACAACCAAATCCTAGGTCAACAAGCACAGTTTTTGTTTTCTTGTTTTGTTCTGTTTAGCTTTTAAGGATTTTCACTTCTTTCTGATGTCAATTAAATTAAGTGAGATGTTCGAGGTTATGTTGCATTATCTATTTCTTTTAGTCCCTCCTATAGTCTCAGATAATGGAAAGGTGGTAGCATTTCTATTAGAATAATTGTGTGTTGAATATAGCAGAAGTTGTTGAAATGTTGCTATAAATTTTTTCAGTGATATCCTAAAAAAGAAACACAAAACACCAGGAGACGCAAGTACCTACAAAGGAGATCATGAAAATAAGTGAGTAATTACCATGAAGAATCTCAGAGATGAAGCCAGAAAGACATTGAGTCATATAGCTACAGGTAGATAGAGGTAGACAGATAGATAGATAGATAGATAGATAGATAGATAGATAGATAGATAGGTAGATAAATAGATATAGAGATAGAGATAGATATAGATATAGACATAGACATAGACATAGACACAGACACAGACATAGATATACATATACATACACATATAGACATGGATATGGATATTGATATAGACAAAGACAAGAATATAGATATGGATATGAGCAGGTAGAGATAGATATACATATAGACATACATACAGATATACAGATGTATATATACACATATATGGATTTGTGTGTTCGTTTAAATGTAGGTAGATGTGTATATGTGCATATATATGTATGCATGTGCATGCATATGCACACAAGTGTGTGGATAGTTATTTATGTGTATGCACACACATATATGCATATATATACCCACACATATATGCTTCTATAATATGTGTGAGTGTGTGTGTGTGTGTGTGTGTGTGTGTGTACTCTCAAAAGTTATAAATTACAGCTGGGCAAGTAAGCTGAGTATTGAGTGGTAGAAAATTTATCATTCCATTACAATCAGCTCAGAGAAGCCCCTGGCCAAATAAATAGGTGGTAGTATAAAAGATATAGATAGAGGTATGATAGATTGTTTCTTGCTACAGAACCCTTTTATTTAAAAATATAATTTTTTTCTAAAAATTCTTTCCCTTTAATGTATTAAAACAATAAGGCAAAAATAAAGTAAAAAAGACAAAGATAAATTAGCCTGTAATCTAATATAGAGAAAATGCATTTTCCCTTTCTAATAGTACTAGCAAAAGAGCTAGCAATCACATTTCCTATTAGTGAAAATAAGCACTTTAATAAACTGCTTGAGTATCTCACAGGTGTTGTAAATGGCAGCTGCTATTAGAATTTGCTTCAATAATGTGATAGATAGCCATATAAAATGTGCATATCTTAACACAGCATAAATGAAATTCAGCCCTCAGATGGCTTTCACGTGTAAATGCAGCTATTTTTGAAAAATGTTTTAACTTTCCTTTTAATGATCTTGCCTGTTTTGCACAACAGTGACTATTAAACTTTTCTCATTCCTTTCTGACCTTTTTAAGTTCTATTGCAACCAAAGAAAAATTTTAGCTTAACTTCACTAATTACTAGAGAAAAACAAAAATCAGTGGGTGCATGTGTGTGTGGATACACACACACACACACACACACTCACACACATACACACACACACACACAAACACACACACACACACACACACACATAGAACACTGACCTGAGTTCAAATCCTGTCTTTGCCACTTACTATTTGTGTGATATTAAGCACTGGATTTTAACCCTCTGAGCCTTCACTGTTTCTTCATTTACAAACCAAAGTGACTCGACCAAATGACCTCTAAGGTCCCTTTCAACTTTAAATATCAGATTCTGTGATCTTGTATTAGCCTCCATAAAGTAGTATCCAATAAAGTGAATGAGAATTAAGTTTATATAATTAATCAGGAGAAAAATATCTTAGTCATGTATGTACATACTTTGCATACGCAAGAAAAAATGTGTTGTTTTTGAGTACCAAGAGTTTTCCTAGTATTATAATGTTTGCCACAGTTGCCAATGGGGTGAAAAAGAGGATATTATTATTAATCCACTAGTTATTGGAATGTCAAAGCTTATTTAAACAGTGCTAATTACTATACTAAGGAGGAAATCGGTGATAGTGAAAAACATGAAGTCAGAAAGGTATAAGTTCAATTTCTGCCTCTGAAACATACTATCTTTGCAGCTATGGCAAAGTCCAAACCTTTCAGTAGCTGCAGCCACCTCTCCAAGATTCTAAACTACAGAAAAAGTAGACAATATGCTGTTAGTGGTAGGAGATCCATACACAAGAAGAGTTGAAATCTTTGGTACAGATTTTATACTTGTATACAAACACACACACATGTTTGTGTGGCTGTATGTACGTATTTGCAGGGTGTCCCAAAAGTCTTAGTGCATGGTTTAGCTATTAGAGGTAGCTTAATATAGCATTAAGACTTTTTTGA
Source organism: Pseudochirops cupreus (assembly GCA_028627135.1). Taxonomy (NCBI): domain Eukaryota; kingdom Metazoa; phylum Chordata; class Mammalia; order Diprotodontia; family Pseudocheiridae; genus Pseudochirops; species Pseudochirops cupreus. The sequence continues at coordinate 426,305,889 of CM053582.1, forward strand.
AACTTTAGTGGTTTAACACCACACTAATACTAAGATTTTGAAGATAGCAGTATCTCTCTTAGATATTTACATATATATGAAACTCTCATTGATTTCTATGATACCAACATATGTGTGTATATATGTAAACACACATATATACATGCATATATTGTGTTGTCATGCATATATGGGTATATGTTATGTATATGTATATACGTATAAATATTTGTATACTGCTGATGGTTTACAATGAAGTTTACAAATTTCATTTTACTAAAATTCATTTTTTTTCTAATCAATTATTAGGACAAGAATAATTTTTGGACTTTATCATCAATCGTAATTGATATTTATATAATACTTAAACATTTTAAAGATGATTTAAATATATCTTTTCTCCCATAACAAACATACTTCTTAACTCTCAATAAGTTAGTCAAAAAGTATTTATCAAGGACCTACTATGTGCCAGGCTGTACTAAGTGCAGAGGAAGTAAAATGAAGTAAAAGACAGACCCTGCTCTTCAGAATCTCAAAGTTATTCATTTAAAGCAAGAATTTTGTAAAAGGAAAGTTAGCTTATGCTTGATATTTTCTCTAAACTAAAATCCAGTATTTTCTTGTCCTCTCTGATCATTGATTATTGTTGCTAAAACGGAATCAGGTAAATAATGACTTTGTAATGCACTCATGTGATGCTGACTGACAGGAAGAGCTTCAAGTGTGCACATCTTGGTTATTACAATCATTTTGCTTTCAGTAGTGGAAATCACTCGTGAAGTGCTTGATCACTAAAGTAGTCCAAATCTGTATGACTGTAAAGGATATTAGATGTTTAATTGTATGAAAACCAATAAAGAATGCTATTTATTTGATCGTAAGTAAAAGAAGAATGGTGCTTCTACCCAGAATATTGGTAGTGTTGACAATGCTGATAAATTTGTTTTTCTTTTACCTTACACGGTTTTTCTTTCCATTATTTGCCTCATCTGAACTGCTATTCATTAAAATATGCCTTTGCTTTATTTTTCTCAGTTTCTGAATTGAATGAAATTTTACAAGTACTTTAATCTGACTATTGAGCACAATTTGCTTTAAGGATTGCCTTAGGAGTCTGGTTGGAGAGGAACATTAAAAACTGGAAAGGAACTTGAGGTTATCAGATCTGCTTGGGGCAAGGGTCATTTTGTCCATTGAACAAACAAACAAACAAACAAAAAGCCTAGAATCTTGGCAATGGTGGAGATTCTTAGACCTCTCAGTCTAGGAGTGGGGAATCTGTCAGAACTGGGTAAGAGAGAAGCAAAGTTCTGTGCAGGGCCTGCTGCAGTAGCAGCAGCAGCAGCTAGTCCTGGGGCTATCAGCCCACGACCAAATGTTTGAAAGTCACCTATTTAAACTGCTGGTAACCAGTATGGAAGAGTAAACAGTAAGTCACGCTCACCCTCCCTTGTTGACCTTGAAAAACCCAGAGAATATTGCCCCAAGAAAAGTCCTGGAATAGTGTAGCCAGCAGAAAGATGGAGTAGTGTAGTCTTTTAGCTCTAGCTTGGGAGAAAGTTCCCTCTTGCTGTGACAAGATAGGAAGCATCCCAGCAAACCAGCAGGAAGTCCCACCTCAGTGGACTACCAGGAGGTACTACTGTGTACCAGGGTGGAGGAACAGGCAAGTGCCAAGACAAGGCACATACCACCTCCACCTCAGTACCAGGTAAAATAACAGACCATTACAACATCCAACTGCCACCACCTGAGACCCCAGTACAGAAAACCAATGATCAGGTCCCCAACTCCCAGCACAAGAATTCTAGGACAGTGCTCCATGGGCCCCAGAAGCTGAGATCAAATTTAGAAGCCAGAAAAAAAAAGGCAAAGAAAATAAGTAAGAAGAATATTTTTTTTAAACAAATGACCATAGAGAAATATCTTGGTGACAGGGAAGATCAAAACAAATTCAAGAGAGGACAGCATGGTCAATATACCCACATCTGAAACATCAAAGACAAATATGATCTGGTCTCAAGCCCAAAAATCCTTCTTGGAAAAGCTCAAGAAGGATTTTATTTTTATTTTTTTTATTAATGTACTTATTTTAGTCTTTAACATTGATTTCCACAAGATTTTGAGTTCCAAATTTTCCCACCATCTCTCCCCTCCTCTCCAGCCCAAGATGCCATGCAGTCTGATTGCCCCTTCCCTCAGTGTGCCTTCTATCACCCCCAATTCTTATCACTCTGTCTCACTTTCTTGAAGACATATTTCTACTCCCCAATACCTGTACATCTTATTTCCTAGTTGCACATAAAAATAATTTCTAACACTTGTTTTTAATTCTTTGATTTCCAAATATTTTCCCTTCTTCCCTCCTGTAGGGCCAAAGCAATATTCAGAGCACTTAGAGTGGCTATTAATATGCCAGCGTAATTTTGAATTAAAAAAAATATAACAGACTCTCCACATAGAAGAAAGAATCAAAACATTTTTTCAAATACCAGAAAGTCAAATCCCAACACTGGAAAGCAAAATCCATCATAGCGACAAAGAAATCTATACACAATAATAATGCAGGGGGCAATGACATCTTCAAGTTTTCCACCTGTTAGAGCCTTCTCACAAAAGAGCACTCACAGCTCATTTACTGCTTCCCATCTCTTCCTCAGTTCTAACTGCTCTGACCAACTTCCACTGGGCTCTGCTCTGCCCTTCCTATTTCACCCATTCAGCAAACTCCTCCCACCACAGGCTTTATGTGACTCAAACTCATGTGTCTTAGGCTTCCATGTGACTTATGCAGGTCACATGGGCCTATTAATGGATGGGAAAGATCTTCCCATTTACATTACCATTATGCTCGGCCCCAAGATCTTCCATATCCATTACACAGATTAATGGGAGCTTAGCAGTAAACAGTAAACAGTAATAGCAGTTCTGCTGTCAACAGAACTTTACAACAATATAACAGAGATAGATAACACAAAATAGCACATAAAATGATATCTTAGGATAGAGCTTGAGCACAAGCGCTTTCCCCCCTTGAACAAACGGGGCTCAAAATCTTGGGATGAGGCAAAAGTTTCTTCTTCCATAGCTACTTACTACTGAAGTTCAATGCAGAACTGTCCCTGCCCCAAGAGGTCCTATTTGAGAGGTCAGATCACTAACTGGCCTTCTGAGTTTGATTGACACAAGGTCCAGGGATGATGCATCGCAGTAGTGGACCAGGGCTGATATTGGGCTTAAGCAATCAGGCATCTGCAGGTGGAGAGTACTAAACCAGCAGGAAACAAATCTAGCAAACAAGTTTAACAGACAAAAAGACAAAAAGAAACAGACAATAACCAAAAGCTGGGTAGATAACATATCAGTTGCACTTCTAGAGTCCACCAACCCATTATCATAGCCTCAATCACAATAGAATATATGAATTAAGGGTACAATTTGGTAATCATCTTCTCCCAAATAAAAAAAAAAGGTATAATATCATCCTTCCCATCTGCTATAATATCCACAACCTTTGAAACATCATCTGGCTTTTGCTTAATTCATATTGTACCTCCCAATTTTATTCTATCAGTAGAACCAAAACCTTCAGTTACTCTGATAGTTGTTTATGGAAGGAGGATCAGTTTTGACAAGGGGTATTGTTTCACAAGGAATAATGATTGCTTGATCCATTCTATCATTTTTTAAAACTGGAGGTGGCTAAGTGGCGCAGTGAATAGAGCACTGGCTCTGGAGTCAGGAGGACTTGAGTTCAAATCTGGGCCCAGACGCTTAACCCAAAAACCAGCTGTATGATCTTGGGCTAGTCACTTGACCCCAGTTGCCCTCCAAAAAGCAAAAAACAAAAAAAACAAAAACCTGTATAGGTTCGTCACCCAAATTTTGGAATGTCACAATAATTTTCTTTGATAATTAGAATCTATGATTCCAAACAATACATATATTTCTCAAATTGCTAATCCTGATTTAGGTAATGTCCACCCAAAATTATTTTTAAGGATTCTTATACATATTCCAGTAGAGATTTTTCTTATTTCTTTTCTATCCAAACAAAAGTCCTCTAAACAATGTAAATCATATCCTGCCAAACCAGGTATTGCTGGGTATGGTGCTGGGACATCTAGCCTCACAATCTGATACTCAATATTTTGCATCTTATGTGTTTGTTGTTTTCTAATTTGCAGATTTACGATCATCATTCTTGCTAGCGATGCATTTTCTCCCAATGATCTATTATTCAAATTACATAAAGCAGTGAACAAATTATCCTTCCAACATTGATACAAATTATTTGAATTTAACTTCCTTAACTGTTCTTTCTATAACCTGTTTATTTTTTTTCAATTAACCTAGATATTTGTGGATAACATGAAATATGATATACGATATATTAAGCAAAATATCTATATTGTTTAATATGGAATATCTCTTTATTTCATTACCTTTGAAATGTGACTTATAGTTACGTTGAATCTCCATTGGGATACCATGATATAAACTTTATAATAAGTAGAGTTTTATGGGTGTTTTTCTGGGTCATATTCTTATAAGGACAAACCACTAGTACACCCGAATCAATGTGAACATAAGTACATATAAATTTGCATCCTTTATCTTGGGGTTGGGGTCTAATATAATCTATCTGCCAAATTTGGGCTGAACATTTTCCCTTGCTGACTCTTCAGTTAGTATCCTAGGAACAGTTTGTTCCCTTTTAAACTAATATATCTAACATTCCTATGCAACTTGTTTAAACAATGAATGAGAGATACTGATACTTTCATTTTGTACCCACTAGTGTGTGACCTGGACCCCTAAATGGCCACAATTTAATGGACCCATTTTGCTAGTACCAGATCATCAGTTGATTTCAAAGTAAGGACAATATGTTGAGTAGCAATCTTTGCTAGCTGATCAACATGTGATGCATTGTACTCATGTTCTGGAATGGTGAGAGCCATGTGATCATCTACATGAAAAACTGACATATTAGTAATCAAAGACATGTTCCATATATCTTCCCATAATTCTTTGCCCCAGCCTTGTTTTCCATGAATTTTCCAATTTTGATTTTTCCACATGGGCTTCCATGTAGCTAATCCATTAACTACTGCCTATGAATCAGTGAATATATGACATTGTCTTCCTTGTTCTGTTTTGATAGCTTGATGAACTGCTATAAGTTCAGCATATTGACTACTTCTACCTCTCCCAGTACTTTCCAGAGTCTACCTAGTGCATAGGTTATAGGCTACTATCTTCCCATGTCTTTTATGACCCAGATATTTTGCTGTCCGATCAGCAAACCATGCATGTTTCTTTTGTTTTTCAGTTAATACATCATATCATTAATTTCATTTTACCAAGGAATGTACCAGCTGTTGCTTTGCTTCAGGGGGTGTATCATTTCCTTGAGTATCTATGGTTGCTATAGATTCACGTAGAGCAGAAACTGCACTTTTGCCTGTTTTAGATCTATTTTGAATATAACATTTCCATTTAATTATGCTAGCCTCTTGTGCATGTCCAATTCTGAGAGAAGCTGGGATACTCATCACCCAGGTCATAATGGGGATTCCAATCCTTAATATTAATTCATGGTCCAGAGTCAACAGTTGGTCATTCTCTACCAAAGCCCAATATGTAGCTAAAAACTGCTTTTTGAAAAGAGTATATTGAAATCCAGATGAAGGGAGTTTCCTAAAATCCTAAGCATACTTTTCAGCTTTGTTGTTTTTGCCATAAACTCCAGTTTGCATATTCATCCTGTGTAGTCACTTGTAATTCAGCTGGGTCATTTTGCCAAATCTAGGGCCAATTGTATTGCAGCCTTGACTTCTTCAAAAGCTTTATCCTGATTAAGTACTCAAATTCATATTTCTTTCTAGTAACTTTATATAAAGGTTTCAAAATCAGCCCTAAATATGGTACATGATATTGCCACTACCCAAGTAATCCTATCAACTTTTGGGCCTCTTTCTTATTGATAAGGATATAACAATCCTGAATCTTTTGTCAGGTTTGTAGGAGAATCTCTCACAGCCCCTTCTTCCATTGTATAGCCCCAAATTGTACAGTTTGAGCCGGTCCTTGAATCTTTGCAGGGTTAATTTCCCACCCTCTGCTTTTAATATTATCAATTAAAAGCTTCAAACTCTTCTCCACTTCTTTTACATTTTTCTCTGTATTCATAATATCATCAATGTAGTGGGTTATCTGTACACCAGGTATCTTTAATTCATCCAAATGTTCAGCTGCAATCCTATGACATAACTTGCTTTGCCCTGCTTGAATCCAGGTCACAGCCCTGGGGTGAGGAAGAGCACTAGTGAGGAAGAACACTGGTATTGAGGAGCTTGTGATGCAGTGCAAAGGGAAAACTCCCAATAGGGTTATGCAGACATTCTTGTGGCAAGCAGGTAAAAGTATATTATCTGCCCTGCCAGGTGAAAGCAAACTGGTCCCATTGTGTAGAATAGATTGGGATAATAAAAAAAAGCATTGGTTAAATCAGTATCTGTGTACCAATTCCATTCATATTTCTGGATCCTTTCTATTAAGGTGACAGTATCTGGAACAGCAACATACAAGAGAAGAGTCACCTTATTCAACTGTCTATTACCTGCCCTCATTATCCATATCCCATTTGATTTTCATACTGGCCAGACAGGATTATTCCATTGTGTGGTTGTAGGGACTAATGCTTCTGCTTCAACATATTCCTTCATAGTATTGGTAATTTCATGTTGCCCACCTGGCACACAATACTTCTTTAAAGTAATTATGTCAGAAGTTTCAGGTAAAGTGATTGGGTCCATTTTTATGTTTCCCACTAAAACTATATTAATTTCTCTCTTCCTTACTGCAAATTTGTATCTCCCCTCAGGTAACTGTAGATTCATACCTCTCGATGTATCTATTCCAGTGATATATTCAGGAATGGGTACAATTACCACTGTATAATATTTCTTAAGTAATTGTCCAATTTTCATTATTATGAAATGCATGCAAATGAAACTGCTGCTGCTGCCACCATCACGACCACCTCCAGCACCCTGGGGCTGGGGCCAGACCTTGCTTCTTTCTCACTCAGATCTGACAGTGTTTTCACACTGACCTTCTATGCTGTCTTTGGCTTTTGTGGACCAAAAAGTCTAGAAACCAACTCAACTGTCAATGATTCAATCCCTTGAGGCAGGCTCCAGAGCTGTTTATGCCTACGTGGCATAGCCCATGCTAAACTGTGCTCCACTCCCAGCTTGTTGTGATAAGCCTTTCCTATTGACTTTCCAGACAGATTTGTTTCACTCTGTCATTTTCTGGGTTCTGTAGCTCTAGAACTTTTTAGAGTCATTTTCACAGGTATTTGGAGTGATGTCAGGGTGATCTCAAGAAAGTGCCTGCTTTTACTCCAGCATCTTCGCTCCACTCTCTCAAGAAAAATTTTTAAAGTCAAATAAGAGTGATAGAAGAAAAATTTAAAAATGTAATTGACAAAATGGGGGGGAAAGTGCACTGAAGAAAATAACTCCTTAAAATGTACAATTTGACAAATGGAAAAGGAGGTACAAAAGTTAACTGAAGAAAACAATTCATTAAAAATTATAGTTGGACAACTGGAAGTTAATGACTCTATGAGGCATCAAGATTCAGTCAAACAAAATTAAAAGAGTGAAAAAAATGGAATAAAAAGTAAAATATCTCGACATAAAGTACCCAACTGACCTGGAAAATAGATCCAGAAAAGATAATTTTCAAATTATTTGCATACTTGATGGAAAATGGGAAAAAAAAAAGAGTCTGGACAGTATCTTTCAAGAAATCATTAAGTTAAACTATCCTGAGATCCTAGAACCAGAGGGTAAAATAGTCAGCCAAAGAGCCAACTGATCACCTCCTGAAAGAGATCCCAAATTGAAAATACGAAGGAATATTGTAGCCAAATTCCAAAATTATCAGATTCAGGAGAAAATTCTATAAGCAGTCATAAAAGAAACAATTCAAATATTGTGGAAGCACATTCAAGATTGTGCAGGACCTTGAAAATTCTACATTAAAAGACTAGAGAGTTTGGAATATGATATTGCATAAGTTAAAGGAGCTTGGATTAGAAACAATGATCAAGTACCAAGTAAAATTGAGCATAAACTTTCACGGGAGGAGATAGATATTCAACGAAATAGGAGAATTCCAAACTTTCCTGATTAAAAGACCAGAGTTCAAAGGAAAATTTGATTTTCAAATACAAGACTCAAGAAAGACATAAAAAGGTAAACAGGAAGGGGGGGGGGGACGAAAAATATGTTGTTATTCAATAAGGACAAACTGTTTATGTCCTTACATAGGAAGATGATACTTAGAACTATTGAGAACTGTATCTTTATTACATCATATAGAAAGAAAATATATACACAGAGGAGGTGGGTTTAAGTTGATTTTGCTGTGTTGATTAAAAAATAACCAACTTAAGTACTGAAAAAACATTGTAATGGGAGAAAAGGAGGCAGAAAAGGGTAAAGTATATTACATGAAGAGGCACAAAAACATATTATATTAGAGGGAAAGAAGGGACAGTGATGAGCATTATTTGAACTTTATTCTCATTGGATTTGGCTCAAGGAGTGAAAAATATACTTAGGTACAGAAATATAACTTGTCCAATAGGAAGTTGGAGGAGAAAAGGTAAATAAAAGAGAGGGAGAGAGATAGAAGGGAGAGAAGTAATAAGGGAAAAGGGAAAGAAAAGTGGGGGTGGGGCTGATACATGGGAGGGCTGATTGAGGGAAAAGGCAGAGAAAAGCAAAACTTTAGTTAGGAAGGCAAGGGAAAAAGGAGAAAGAAATGCATAAACACATGGTGGGGGGGGGGGGGAATGGATGGAGAGAAAGACATGATTCATCATGACTGAGACGTGAATGGGATAAACTCTCCCAAAAAGTGAAAGTGGATAGCAGAATGGATTACAAAAACATAATCCTCCAATATGTTGTTTACAAGAAACAGATTTGATACAGAGGAATGCACACCAGGTAAAAGGCTGGAGCAGAATATATTGTGCTTCCGTTGCAGTGAAGAAAGTAGGTGGTAGCAATTTTTTTTTTAACTTTTATTTATTTTAGTATACATCATTCATTTCCACAAGATTTTGAGTTGCAAGTTTTCTCCCCTCTTTCACCTACCCGCCACCCCAAAAGAGCCATTCCACTGTATAAACGCTCCCCCAATCTTTTCTCTCCTATGTCCTCCCCCGTCACCCCTCTGACTTTCCAGTAGGGCAGGGTGGATGTCCCTACCACAGTGCCAGTGTATCTTAAGTTCCAATTGGATGTAGTTAATAATAATCATAATTATTATTGTGTGTATGTATATATATATATATATATTATGTATATTATATGTATATATATGTGTATATATATATATATATATATATATATATATATATATATATATATATATATATA
>CM053582.1:426315837-426331341 GCA_028627135.1 Pseudochirops cupreus
CCCTGCCCTCCCCACCGTCATCCCACCTCTCATCCACATTCCCCCTACTCTTCTGTGTGGCAAGATACCCAGTTTAGAGTTTATGTCATTCCTTCCCTAAGCCAAGTTCAGTGACAGTAAGGTTGACTCCTTTTTGCCTTCCTTTTCTGCCCCTCTATTGTAACAATTATTCTTTGCCTCTTCCATGAGATGCCCAACCCCATTCTGGCTCTCTCTGCCTCCTCTCAATCTAACCCTCTCTCACCTCAGGATTTCACCTTTTAGAATATTGTACCTTCCTATTCAATTGATCTTATGCCCTCTATGTATTCATATATACACATACTTAGATATGTGCTTTATGCATATATAAACCCTCTTATATAAATTTATATGTATGTATATGTATATATATGTTTGTATTCCCTTGCCCTGTCCTCATACTGAAAAAAGTTTCATCAGTTACAATTGTCACTTTTCCATGTTGGCATGTAAATAGTTCAGCTTTAATAAGTACCTTTGTTAAGTTCCTTATGACTTCTTTTCCATGTTTATCTTCTCATGCTTCTTGTGTTGGAGTGTCAAACTTTCTTTTCAGTTCTGGTCTTTTCAGCAAGAATGTTCGAAAGTCCTCCACCTCATTGAATGACCATATTTTCCCCTGGAACACTATACTCAATTTTGCTGGGTAGGTGATTCTTGGTTTTAATCCTAGCTCCCTTGATCTCTGGAATATCGTATTCCAGGCCCTTCGATCCCTTAATGCAGAAGCTGCTAGTTCCTGGGTTATTCTAATTGTGTTTCCACAATATTCAAATTGTTTCTTCCTGGCACCTTGCAATACCTTCTCCTTGGTCTGGGGATTCTGGAACCTGGCTTTAATATTCTAGGAGTTTTCCTTTGGGAATCTTTTTCAAGAGGTGATTGGTGAATTCTTTCAAGTTCTATTTTGCCCTCTGTTCTAAAATGTCAGGGCAATTTTCCTTCAGAATTTCTTGAAGGATGCTTTCTAAGTGCTTTCTTTTATCATGGCTTTCAGGTAGTCCAATAATTTTTAGATTGTCTCTCCTGGATCTGTTTTCCAGGTCAGTGGTTTTTTCAAGGAGATATTTCACATTGCCTTCAATTTTTTTTTTTCATTTGTATGGATCTGTTTGATAGTGTCTTGATTTCTAATAAAGTCATTTGCTTCCATTTGCTCGACTCTAATTTTGAAGGAATTATTCTCTTCAGAATGCTTTTGAGATTCTTTTTCCATCTGGCAAAGTTGACTTTTTAAGACATTCTTCTCCTCATTGGCTTTTTGGGCCTCTTTTGTCATTTGCGTTAATCTATTTTTTAAGGTGTTTAGTCAGGTTGTTGACTCTGTTTTCATGATTTTCTTGCATTATTCTTATTTCTCTTCCCAATTTTTCTTCCACTTCTTTCATTTGGTTTTCAAAATCCTTCTTCAGCTGATCTCTAGCTTTTAGGCAATCTTCATGTTTCTTGGAAGTGTTTGGTGCAGGAATTTTGACTATATTGTCTTCCTCCCATTCCCTGCTTTGATCCTTCTTTTCCCCAAAGAAGGAATCTAGGGTTTGGTTGCTGTTCTTACTTTGCTTCCTATGCTTATTCATGACTGGCCAATCAGAGATTTTTTAGCTCTGTGGAATTCTGCTTGCAGAGGGGAAAGCTCTGTCCCAAATCACTGGGGTTTTCCTAGCTGCCAGAAGTTTTAGGAGGCTGCTGGGGCCCTCCACTGCTCTGGCTCACTGAAAAGAGACCCCAGGACCACCACCCAAGACTGCAATATGGATCCAGACTGCACAAGGTGAGAGCACTTGGCCCCTAAACAATCGCTTGGCCCCCCTGCAGTCTGCAGCCCAGGAGCTCTGAAGTGGCAATGTGGAGGGGGGTGAAGGACCTCCACTTCTGCTGCTTCCTTTCCCTGGAGGTGGTTTGGCTGTACCCGCTTTTCCCCCCTATTTTAGCTGAGTTCCACGCACCTTTTAGTCTTTTTTTTTTCTTTATGGCTTGATAATTCTGGAAACTAGCACAGCTGCCATAGATCCACTATTCTGTTGCTCTAGCTGCAGCTCAGATTGTCCAGCTGCCCCGAGGGCCAAGGTGCCGTTTCAAGCTGAGCCGGTTTCAGCTTTCATTCCTGAGATGGTGCCTTGTAGCTGAGCTGCCTTTAGTGGAAAGTATATTTGTGTGTGTTTTAGAGTTCTGGAATTTGTTTAGAGTCATATTTTATGGGTATTTTGAAGTGGCTATGTGGGAGCTATGATACTTTGCTGCTCCTATGCTACCATCTTTGCTCTGCCCCCCCCCCCGCCCCCCTGGGGAGTAGCAATCTTGATCTCAGAAAAAGCAAAAGCAAAAACCAATCTAATTTTTAAAAAGGAAGGAAACTATATCCTGCTAAAAGGTGCCATAGACAACATAGCAATATCGTTACTTTACCAAGTGTTATAGCATCCAAATTCTTAGAAAAGTTGAAAGAGTTACAGAAAAAATTCACACTAAAATTATTCTAGTGGAGTACCTCAACCTCTCCCTCTCTGAACTATATAAATCTAGCCACAAAATAAAAAAGAAAGAAGTTAAGGAGGTGAATAGAATTTTAGAAAAGTTAGATACGGTAGACCTCTGGGGAAAATTGAGTGGGGAGAGAAAGGAACATATCTTTTTCTCAGCAATACATGGCACATACACAATATTGGTCATGTACTAGGACATACAAATCTCACAATCCAGTGCAGAAAGGTAGCAATGTTAAATAAATTCTTTTCAGATCATGATACAAGAAAAATTATATGTAATAAAGAGCCATGGAAAGATAGATCAAAAATCAATTGGTAACTAAAAAATACTAAAGAATGAATGGGTTAAAAAATCATAGAAGCAATCAATAACTTCATTCAAGGGAATGACAATAATGAGACAACACACCAAAACTTATGGGATGCAGCAAAAGCAGCTCTTAGGGGAAGTTTTACATCTCTAAATGCTTACATGAGGAAAATAAAGAGATCAATGAATTGGGCATGCAAAAAAAATATTTAGAAAAAGAACAAATTAAAAATCCCCAATTGAATTCCAAATTAGAAATTCTGAAAACCAAAGGAGAGATTAATAAAATTGAAATTAAGAAAACCAGTGAGCTAATAAATAAAACCAAGAGCTGGTTCTATCAGGAAAAAACAATAAAATAATCATTTGCTAAATTTTATTTAAAAAAGGAAAGAAGCCAAATTGTCAATATCAAAAATGAAAAGGTTAAATTCACCACTAATGAAGAACAAATTCAAAAAAATAATTAAGGATTATTTTGCCCAACTACATGCCCATGAATTTGACAACCTTAGTGAAATGAATAAATATATACAAAAATATAAATTGCCCAGATTAATAGAAGAGGATGTAAGATACTTAAATAACTCCATTATACAAAAAGAAATTGAACAAACCATCAATGAACTCCCCAGGAAAAAATCTCCAGGATCAGATAGATTTACAAGAGAATTCTATCAAACATTTAAAGAACAATTAATTCCAACACTATCTATATAGACTATTTGGAAAAAACAGGTGAAGAAGGAATACTACCAAATTGTTTTTTATGATAAAAATATGGTACGGATTTCCTAAACCAGTAAGAGTCAAAACAGAGAAAGAAAAGTATAGACCAATTTCCCTCGTGGATATAGATGCAAAAATTTTCAATAAAATATTAGCAAAAAGATTACAGTGAATTATCATGAGAGTAATACGTTGTGACAAGGTAAGATTTACTCCAGGAATGCAACGCTGGTTTTATAGTAGGAAAACTATCAGCATAATTGATCATATCAACAACAAAACTAGCAGAAACCATATGATTACCTCAATAGATGCAGAAAAAGCTTTTGCAAAATACGACACACATTCCTATTAAAAACCCTAGAGGGCATAGGAATAAATGGGGCCTTTCTTAAAAGGATAAGTAGCATCTACCTAAAACCATAAGCAAGTATTATAGGTAATGGAGATAAGCTAGAGAAGTATTTTCTATAAGATCAGGAATGAAACAAGGATGTCCATTATCACCACTGTTACTCAGTATGGTACTAGTAATGCTAGCTTTAGCAATAAGAGAAGAAAAAATTTGAAGAAAATAGAATAGGCAAAGAAGAAACTAAGCCATTACTCTTTGAAGATAATATAATGTTACACTTAGAGAATCTTAGAGAATCAAGTAGAAAATTACTTGGAATAATAAATAACTTTAGCAAAGTTGCAGGATATAAAATAAGCCCACATAAATCCTTGGCATTCCTATATATTATTAACAAAACCCAATAGCAAGAGAAAGAAAGAGAAATTCCATTTGAAGTTACTGTAGACATTATAAAATATTTGGGAGTCTACCTGCCAAAAAAAACCAGGAACTATATTAACACAAATATAAAACCCTTTTCACACAAAGTCATATCAAAATAATTGGAAAAAACATCAGTTGCTTGTGATTATGATTAGCTAATATGAGAAAAATGACAATTATCTAAATTAATTTCCTTATTTAGTGACATACCATTCTAACAATAAAAATATATTTTATAGAGCAAATTTTACAAATTTTATGTGGAAGAACAAAAGGTCTAGAATATCAAGAGAATTAACTAAAAAAAAAATGCTGGGGATTGTGGCTAAGTCATACCAGATCTTAAATTGTATTATAAAGCAGGAATCATCAAAACTACTTGGTAATGGCTAAAAAAATAGAGTGATGGATCAATGAAATAGGTTAGGTACACAAGAACACAATAGTTAATGATTATAGTAATCTACTATTTGATAAATCCCAAAATTCCAGCTTCTGGGATAAGAACTCACTATTTCACAAAACCTCCTGGAAAAACTGGAAAACAGTATTGCACAAACTGGGGTAGAACAGTATGTTATACCATATATCAAAATAAAGTCAAAATGGGTTCACAATTTAGATATAAAGGCTGACAATATAAGCAATCTGGGAGAACAAGGGATAGGTTACCTGTCAGATTTATGAACGGTATAATTTATGGCCAAACAAGAGATAGAGAACATTATGAAATGCAAAATGAATGCTTTTTATTACTTTATATTCTAAAGTGTTTGCACAAAGTCAGTGCAAGATTTAGAGGGAAGCAGAAGACTGGGAAAGAAATTTTACAACCAATGATATCTCCTGATAAAGTCCTCATTTTAAAATTATATAAGAACTGAGTGAAATTTATAAGAATATAAGTCATTCCCTAATTAATAAATGGTCAAAGGATATGAACTGGCAGTTTTCAGAGGAAGAAATTAAAAGATATCTATATAATATTATAAAATTCTCTCAATCGCTGTTGATTGAAGAGATGGAGATGCAAATCTAAATAATTCTTGGATACCACATCACAACTGTCAGATTGGCTAACATCACCAAACAGGAAAATTATAAATTCTGGAGAAGATGTAGGAGAATTGGAACACTAATGCATTGTTGGTGGAATTGTGAAGTGATCCAACCATTTTGGTAAGTGATTTGGAACTGCACCCAAAAGGCAATGAAAATGTGCATACCCTTTGACCCAGCAATACCATTTCTATGACCACATCCCAAAGAAATCATACAAATGGGAAAAGAACCCACATATACAAAAATATTTATAATAGCTCTTTTTGTGGTGACAAAAAAAAATTTAAATTGAGGGAATGACTATCAATTGGGGAATGATTGAACAAGTTGTGGTATATGAATATATTGGAATACAATATTGTGCTGTAAGAAATGATGAGCGAGTGGGCTTTAGAGAAACCTGGAAAGACTATATGAACTGATAATGAGTGAGAGGAGCAGAACCAGAACATTGTACACCATTACAGCCACATTATGTAAAGACTAACTTTGATAGACTTTGCTCTTTGCAGCAATGCAAGGTTCTAAATCAACTGCAAAAGACTCATGATGGAAAATGCTATCCAAATCTAGAGAAAGAATTATGGAGTCTAAAGGCAGATAGAAGTATATTATTTGCTGTCCCTCTTTTTTTGTTTCTTCTTTCTCCTGGCTCCTTCCACTGATTATAATTCTCCTTGCAACATAAAAAATGTGAAAATATTTTTAATGTGAATGTATAATAGGTATATTGATTTGCACGCTATCTTGGGGAGGAGAGGAAATGGAGAAATTTTGAAACTCAAAAGCTTGTGAAACTGAATGTTGGAAACTAAAAATAAATATTTAAAAAATTTAAAAAAATACCTTCAATGATGCATCAATTGACCCCTTTGAGTAATAGAATTTTAATAAAAACCCAGGTTTCTTGGTTCCCACAGGAGATCTGTTTCATTAAATTGTATCTATGTATAGCTACCCAAATGATATGGTTCTAAAGCAACGCTTAACAAAGTTCAAGAAGGAAGAAATATGTTTATTAACTGGATTTTTTTGGAAACAAAACATCTTGCTATTAACAGTAATAACTCCTTTTCAATTTCAGCAACCATCCAAAGGTGATGTGCACAAACCATTACAATGGTGCCTTTTATAGGGGGAAAGGAGTGGGGGGGGGGGAAGAGATATAAAGAAATCTTATTTGGGATAACCAATGAAAGATACATTTAAACATTATCTATAGTTGTAATAGATGAGTTAAAGGTAACCCCACCCCACCCCCCATGAGTTTAAAATGCCTACATCAAGGGGAAAGGTATTGGAATTTGAAGGGGGTAGGAGAGTATTGGGGAGGGGTGACAGATGCATTCCAAGTTCTCTTCCCCAGGAGACAGGTGGTGGCAGAACACTTGAGTTACTGTTGTTTCTCTCTACTCTCTGGAATCTATTTGCACTTGATACTGGACACACCAGCAAGCTGAACAGCCAGCAGGAAATAAATGGTGGCTCATTCTTTCAAGCTCTCTATAGATCTGACGAAGGTCCAGGGATTTGGAGTGCCATTGAATCCAAAGAGAGTTAGATTTATTTAAAAAGCTGGGTGGAGGTCCCATGGCCATGTTGGAAAGAAGAAAGTCGTGGTGTTTCAGTGCTCGGGCCCCATTGAAGCTCACTTCACAGCTCAGGCGGTTCAAGATCCAAGCTCTCCCCATTTTTCTTCAGCCACTGGTCACTCTCCTCTCCTCTAAAGACACATCTTCCTTCATCCTTCTCAGAAAGCTGTGGGCCAGCAGAACCTCTTTGGTGTGCTTTTCTATCACTCTCTTCACCAGTATAGTGATTAACTCAGAATTATTGAAGGCTCTAAGATAAGAAAGCAGCTGGATCAGGTTCAGATCACCTAGCCTCTGCCAATGAATGACTATCATGATGGTTCGATGTGCCATGACCCAAATAAAGAACAGCAAGAGCCCGGAGGTAGCAATATGGAGATAAGAAGCAGCCTCCATGCCCACATTGATGAAAGGCACAAGACCCGACATTATAACCACGAAGCTGAGCAAGACTAACTGAAGTTTGGACCTCTGTGTCTTCACCCTGGGCAACAAAGATTCCAGCCAAACCAGATGTGTGTCTTTGAAACTCTTGAGTACTGAGTGGCCCTCCTTGGTTTGTGCAGCCAGCACAATGGAATGATTAAAATAGCGCCCATCTGCAGATGCCCGATTAGTGAAGAAGTCCGTTAACTCCTTTTAAGAGGGATTCCCCTGAATGAAGGCATATTGTTCCAAGTTGACCCTGACCTCGATGGTGTCCTTCGGGTTCTGCACAGCTATGGAAAAATCCAGATCTTCCTCCAGCAATATGGAGAAGTTGGCCTGGTCTAGTAGGGGTTCCAGAATTCTGAGGACTTCATGTTGTTTGTACTGGCTCTGGAGATCACTCTGCGGAGGCTGGTTAAGAGTATTGGATAAGATTGGATGGGATGGTATAACTCTTGTATCTGCTAACAAGTGCCTATATTGGTACGAAATGTAGAAATCAGTTTGGAATACAAACTCCCTAATAGCAGAGCAGATCCCTCAGAGGGAGTAGAGTGAAATTCTTATAGGAGATGCTGCCATAACTCACACTTAGACAAGGGGATTAAGCGTTCCTGGTACAGTTGTTTCCAATTAAGAGGCTCTGTCAGATTCTTCATTTTCCTATACTTCCCAATCTTCATAGCCAGAAAGGAAAGAGGAAAAGAAGCAATCCCTGAGAGTGAGAGAGGTGTTATAATAGGTAGCCAGTTACGGCTCCAGTTTGGCATGCCATACACCAATCTGGTTAATGGAAACATGTTGCGCACCCACGCCTTTTAAGTCCTAGGACCTTTTGATGGGTTTGAGTGGCTGTTGAGTTTGTTATACATGTTACCCATTTCAATGTTATTTTTTTATTTGTCTGTTTTTTAGGTCATAAAGGGGAAAGTGCTTTCAATGATCCCTAGGTGTCTCTGGCTGCAGTAGGCATATATGGGTGTGGATACACATGTATGTACATATATGTACATGCATGTATATTCTTCTAGTAATAGCTTTAAATCATAGACACCATGACTTCAGAATAATTTAAATTACAGTTATCCCCATCAGGGTTATGGAAAAATGGTGGATCAACAATATTTTTTTTTGAGGCAATGGGGTTAAATGGCTTGCGTAGGTTCACACAATAGTAAATGTCTGAAGTCAAATTTGAACTCAGGTCCTCCTAATTCCAGAGCCCATACTCCATCCACTAGGCCACCTAACTGCCCCTAAGAGTCATTTGTTAATCACTTACTATTATAGTATGGCACAATATATGACTAACAGATGAAGTGAATTGAGTGTAAAAAGTGGTGTAAAAAATATCAAAGACAGATATGTCCTGAAAACACGGCAGCCAAAGAGAGGGATAATAGATACAAGTGTGCTATTGATACCCATAAAACATTAAAAAATGAAAAGAGGTTCTTCAGACTAGTACAAACATCTATGACAAGTTATTGTTGTTGCTGTTTTTTAATGGGCAAGAATAGAACCAAATGAAAAGATGGAACAGGGCCGTTATCTGTGTTGATTGGAAGGAATGCCTATAGCAGTGAAACTGTGGATCTATCAAAGTGATCATCAAATGGGGGAGGGGGTAGAAGATGTTGTACTGTAATCATTGGTAACTAATGATCTGTGACATTTTTAACAATCACACATCCTTTTTTTTCTCCTTCAACAATTTTATAGCCCAAACAACAGCAAAGTTTTATATTAAATCAATGTCTGTGCAAAAAGAATCTAAAAAACTTAAGAGAAAGCAGAGAATCTTAGAAAATGAGAAATATTATATATTATATTTGTTAATATTTATACTCCCATATACATGTACAAAATGCCTTTAAAAGATCTTTATACTGGAAGATCAATTATCTATTGACATAATTATACTTGACTTACACATAATAGAAATTTTACTTCAACTACTAGAGGAGTACTTGAAAGTATACTGTATTTGGAATATATGCTGGTGTATTTCAAAGTGACAGAACTACCTGAGAGTTTCCAGAGGCTATGTTTTTATCCATATTTGGTCCTTATGATGACTGTGACTCATCTCAGTATACAAGATGTTAGGACCTATTTCATAATTCAAATTACTACTTGTCTGTGGAAGTAAAGCTAACTGATAAAATAAGCACCTATATAGGATTGGATTCAGTTCAGTTTTGCCATTTATTGAAATTGCAAATAAGGATAACTTATGGAAACTTCTTTACCAATTAGAAGAAATGAAGTAAAGTTTATTACAAGCATTTTTGCTTGTATTTTGAGTTAATTTTGTAGATTTTCTACATATTGCTTTTTTGTCAACTTCCAATTTGCTTGCTAAAATTTTAACAGTTTTCTTCTTCCTTTTAATAACTTTTATAGAAGCTTGAATAAAATTTGTTTTCTACCCCTCCCCCAACCACATACATACTTTACTATAAGATATACTGGTAGTTTCTCAATAGGCCATTCATAGGATAATGACTAGAACCTGAATTGTGCTGTCCATCCTAAGATAACTTCTGTCATCCAAAGTCACTTAGTCTTTGTCGTACCTTGATAAATTTTGAGAAACTGACTATTATAGATCTTCTCCTGACCTCACCCCCAGATAAGTCACCTGTATTGAGTGGCATAAAATGCAAATCATGAATTCCGAAATGACTGTCCACAAGGTTGGTGACATGTATATTGGCCAGTTACCACTGCAATGACTTCAAGTGACATTTTGCTAATAAATTATGTCAGAATTAGAAGTTTTTCTTTACTTTATATAAGAAATAAAGAAAAAAGTCTCATACAGCACTCTCCCAAGGTATGCTTTGTTGAAGATGCCTGTTGCTGAAGAGATAATCTGCTAGAGATTAACTGCAGACTGATCTCCAAAGACAGAGAAATTGATGAAACATCTCTTAGGTCCAAGAGAAGTGTCAAAAGCAGTCATGTTCACACATGCTTCTCAATAATCTTTATATACAGTCCATTACCATCAATAAATTCTAATTTAAAAACCAGTTATACACTGGACTCTGCTGTCATTTTTTAGTTTCACTCTAGTAACCCTCACCATATAATTATCCAGTTAGAGAGCATTTACTGCCTGATATGGGGAAAAAGGAAAGACTGCTCACCTCTTTAACCTCAGAAATCATTTCCCTTAAATGCAGGACATCATCCTAGCACTATGCATCTCTTCTAAGCAACTGAAATGCTGAATTAGCTTGGGTTCTACTTTGCCACTAGATCCTTTCCTTTTGAACCTGTGGTAGCCAGTCATTTCTTTCTGACTACTTATGTGACTTGCTTTTCTGGATTTATTCATCATTTTAAAATGTTTCTCTAGGATAAAGAGAAGTCATCATGAAATTAGTTGTTTGTATGCTACTTTAAGTTTTGCAAAATGCTATCCATAGATTATCTTCTTGATTCTCACAACAGTATAGTGAGATATCTGTTTATTACTAACTCTTCCTCCAAATAGGCAAGGATATCATGACTTTAATAACACCTACCCTGGCATTTATATTCAATGTGTTATAGGCAGCTTTCCCCCATCCCCCAAGAAAGAATACCTATTTTTAGGTATTATTTTTAATGTATTCAAGGAGACTATATCAGAGTTTATTTAGTTTCAAATTAGGTAATTGGCCAAGATAGTTCTTTGCAATCAGGATCTTTGTTTCTCTACCTAATTTCAGTTCCTGTGTGTTAGGTAAAGCTTTCACTACCATCAGTTGTAACATCATAGTTGAAGAATCAGTGTTTAGCATAGCTTTGAGACTTGTACATCCTCATCAGAACACAATTATAGATAGATACAGAATAATTACAACAATTACTAGATACTAATGCACTGTAAGACTTGCTGGGTTCTGGGGCCCTCATCATTCCTTATTTCTGGTTTGTCACTCTCTCTCTTCTAGGGAGTGATCTTGCAAAGAAACCAAGCTTCATCAATAATTCCTTTTCTCTTTAATTAAAGACACTGAGATGTGACTTTAGAAGAGCAAGCATATAACTGGACTCTGTCCATTCCAGGCCCACCACATTCAATGCATGTCCCAATTTCACTCTCAGAGAAATAAGTGGAAAAATGTATACTTGAAATATGTTATCTTTAGGATACTGGACCATACCTATCCAAACCCGTGGGTGCCTAGATATAGCTATGTTTTGGATTGATGTCTCAAAATGTTGTTAATATATTCATAATAAAAATGACATTCAGGACCTTCTTAATCCAACAAACAAAGGGAAATAAATAAAATTCTTCTGTGATTGAGGTGTAGTTAAAGTGAAAGAATATATTTTCCTAGAATGATAAAGAACATGGAGCATGCAAACATAAAAATAAAATCACATTAAATTAAAAAGAAATAAGATTTGTTCAATTTCCCAAAGGCCTCACTTGACTGTTATTAGGTGACATAGCCTAACCTACCATATCTCGTTTTACTGAGGGAATTTCAGAGGGCCTTGTAAAGACCAAAGTCCTCAAGGTCTGGAGAGCTTTTGGCTTGGCAAAAGAATAATTTATTAGGACAACTCTTTTCCTCCATATGATTAAGTTACTCTACTGCTTTTCACAGTCTGAAAATCATGTTCACCTTATTGACTCTCCAGCTTCTCTCCTTACCTCCAACTTTGACCATGAAAGGCAGAATTATGTATTGCAAAGAGAACTGGATTTTAAACAAAGTAAGTTTAGATCCTACCTCTGCTACATGCTAGATCTATGAACTTTGGCAAATCACTAAACCTTACTGAACCTCATTTACTTCATTTGCAAAATGGAAATAATAATGATATTTATCTACTTTACAGATGTTAAGGGGTTTAAAAATATATTATTGTTATTTCTGTATTCTCCTTTCCTTACAATTTCCTCGCTAAGAAAGCAGTTATATTAGATAGAATGGAGAGAAATAGTGTTTTGCTCTCCCTCTACAATTTACAAAACTTCTGCTTTGAGGGGTGTCAGTGGGAGTGTCGGTGGGAAGAGAGGAATGGTGAAAGTTCAAGTTAAGGAAAGGAGGCTTTCTTAGGCTGATCTTCAAGGAATGAAAATGTAGGACTA
Organism: Pseudochirops cupreus; assembly: GCA_028627135.1. Lineage (NCBI taxonomy): Eukaryota > Metazoa > Chordata > Mammalia > Diprotodontia > Pseudocheiridae > Pseudochirops > Pseudochirops cupreus. The sequence continues at coordinate 426,328,349 of CM053582.1, forward strand.
GTAATTTAGCAGAAAGGAATACCTCAACTAAATTCAGATAATTTGACTTTTAGTCCCAATTCTCTTATTAATTGTTCATGTGCTTTTGATTGACTTTGCATACATTATTTAAAACATCTTCTACTTTACAGATTCCCCCTCTCACATGGGGAAGAGAATCTGTTGTTCTAACATTCATTAGGGAGATATAATGAGGATAAATAAGATACGATAAAAATGCTTTCATTTCTGTGGAAGAAGTTTCACATAGATGGAAGAAATCACTTTTGCCTTCCCTAGCTGTCATCAATTAAGTCACACCAGTGGAACCAGTCCAAGGTTCTGTCTAGGAGGTATATAATTGTTCTAAGAGTTAGGAGGCTTGACCAGGTTAGCAATCCTTTTATTTCTCCATGGGCTGTTTGCATGCAGATATTTTCTGTAGAAGATTTGATCATCAACCCAGCTGTGAAAATAAGCATTGGCCTATATGCTCTGAGCCTAAGAGACATCAGTGGGCCAGCTTACAGAGAATCAGACAATGGGTCTGAAAGACATTAATATGTTCTCCATTTCTTTTCTATTCCATTGGTTGTTTCATAGAAATTTTATGCTTATACGGACATTTAGATATAGCTGCCTTCAGTGAATTTCATGTACAATAGAAGCAGCATGGCATAAAGGAATGGAGTTGGGATTTGAAATAAGAAGACAAAATCACCAAATTTCTATATTGGGAAGGACATTAACAACTACAAAAAACCTAAAAAATATATTTTTATATATTGCAAAGAGAATCGAATTTTAAAGAAGTTATGTTTCTTTCTAATAACATACCCAATAAATGGTCAGTCAGCCTTTTCTTGAAGACTGTAGCAGAAAGGAATCTTCTCCCTCCTAAGGAAGCCCATTCTACCTTTGAATAACTTAAATAGCTTTTTTTTTTTTTGTGGTACTTCTGACATTAATCTACCTCTTTGACATTTCTAGTCTGTTCCAAAGGCAACTATCATGACACTCATTCTCTTTTCCAGTCTAACCACTCTTAAGTTCCTTTAACTGATTCTCATATAGAAAAACAAACAAAATAAAAACCACAAAACACAAACAAGAAAAAAAAAACAAGGCCCCTACTGATCTGTTTAATTTTATTTTAGATTTGAATTATGATTCTTCTACCTTGAATGAGTCACTTCCCTTATCTCTGTGGGCCTCAATTTTCTTATCTGTCTAATGAAGAGATTGGATTTAATGATTTTTTTTTTATCCTTTTCAACTCTAAATACCATGATTTTAATCTTTTTTTTAGTTTTTTTTTTTAGACTGTGTTTGACACTTCATGACTCCATTTGGGATTTTCTTGGCAAAGATACTGGAATGATTTGCCATTTCCTTCTCCCAGCTCATTTTACAGATGAGAAAACTGAGGTAAACAGGGTTAAAGTGACTTGTTCAGGGTCACACAGCTGTTAAGTTCCTGAGCCCAGATTTCTTAGGAAGATGAGTCTTCCTGATTCCAGACCTAGCACTCTCTCCAATGTACCACCTAGCTATCTTTCATACAAAATATCTGCGTTCCTTTAGGAAAGAGATAGAGGAAAACAAAAAGAAAAAGAAATTATATATGGTTATTATGAAAATTCTGCCCATTTCCTAGGGGCTTTTATTCTTCAGTTGAGACATTATTTGCAAACACTGATCAGGGACTCTAAAGTCTAAAGTCTATCACACCAAATGCTTTCTTGGGCAATGTTTTCAATTCCCTCATATTTAGTTTCCTCATTTATAAGATGGTGATATGTATATTAGGTATTTACATGAGAAAAGTGATTTAGTAAACCTTAAGGCATAATGAATCATTATGATTAACAACTGATCTCCTCTTTTCCATTGGCTTCCATTGCATTGAATTCTCATGGTTCTCCTATGCTTCTCTTTACTTGACCTTCTCCCACTTCTTTTTTTTTTTTGTATTTATTTATTTCATTTTTTACATCATTCATTTCCATGAGATATTTTAGTTTGCATCATTCATTTCCATGAGATTTTGAGCTACATATTTTCTCCCCATCTTTCCCCTACCCACCACCCCAAAATAGCCATCCCAGTGTAGTCCCCCTCCCCCAATCTATTCTCTCCTATGTCATCCCCCCTCACCCTCTGACTTTTCGGTAGGGCAGGATGGATCTCCCAACCACATTGCCTGTGTATCTCAAATTCCAGTTGGATGTAGTTAATAATAATAATAATAATAATATTTGCATACAGAGAGAGAGAGATATAGATATATATTTTTAACATTTGATTATAGAACTTTAGATTCTAGATTCTTTCTCTTCCTCCCTTGTCACCGACCCCACTGGAAGGACAAGCAATCTAATACAGGCTGAACATGTGAAATTACGCAGAACCTCTCCATAGTGAGCAAACTGTGAGAGTCTGATTACATGTCCCTTCTTCCTATCCTGCCCTCCCCAACCACTCTCCACCCTGTCCCTGTCCCTCTACAGAAATGTGAACATTCATCAGCCCTCCCCCCCACGCTACCCTCCCCTCCATCACCCTACCTCTCATCCCCGTTCCCCCTACCCTTCTATGTGGCAAGATGCCCAGTTTAGAATTTATGTCAATCCTTCCCAAGCCAAATTCCATGAGAGTAAGGTTGACTCTTTCCCTTATGCCTTCCTGTTCTCCCCCTCTATTGTAACAATTATCTCTTGCCTCTTCCATGAGATGCTCAACCCCATTCTGACTCTCCCTGTCTCCTCTCAATCTAATCCTCTCTCACCTCAGAATTTCACCATCTGGAATATTATCCCTTCCTATTCAATTGATCTTATGCCCTCTGTGGATTCATTTATACATTTACTCAGATATGTGCTTGTATGCATATGTAAACCCTCTTATATAAATTTATGTGTATGTGTATGTATATGTACATTTGTATTCCCTTGCCCTATCCTCATACAGAGAAAAGTTTCATCAGTTACAATTGTCACTTTTCCATGTTGTCA
>CM053582.1:426331841-426350177 GCA_028627135.1 Pseudochirops cupreus
CCACTTCTCTGATTTGGTTTTGAAAATCCTTCTTCAGCTCATCTCTAGCTTTAAGGCAATCTTCATATTTATTGGAAGCCCCTGGTGGGGGAGCTCTGGCTGTGCTGTCTTGCAGCTCTCTGCCTTGGTCCTTCTTTTCTTCAAAGAGGAATCTAGGGTTTGATTGCTGTTCTTACCCTGCTTCTTATGCTTATTCTTACTCATGGTTGGTCAGTCTTTAATTATTTTTTTTTAAATCTCTGTGGGGCTCTGCTTCCAGAAGGAAAAGCTCTGTCCCAAATCACTGGGGTCCTCCTGGCTGCCGTAGCCCTCAGGAAGGTGCTGGGTCCCTTTCCTACTTACTTCTGGCTCGCTGGATAAAGAAGCCCCAGAAGACCAAAGCCCAAGACCGCGATCTGGGTCCAGGCCATTCAACGCAAGAGCACTCGGCCTCTGAAAGATTGCTTGGTCCTCCTGCAGTCTGCAGCCAAGGGCTTGGAACCTACAATGAGGAGGTGGGTGCAAAACCTCTGCCTTCCACTTTCCAGCCCTGGAGGCCTTTTGGCCAGACTGCTTTTCTCCCCTCATTTCACAAGGCCACTACCTAGTTCTGAACGCTGCTGCAGCTGCTGCCGCTAATCCGCTCACCAAAGGCTCCTCTGCTCCTCCCGTCCAGCCACCCTGGGGCTTAGCCAGGGCTTCAGGCCAGGCTGGTTTCAGTTCACACTGCTGCTATGGTTCCTCAAATAGCGCTTTAGTGGAAAGTATATTTGTGTGGGTTTTAGAGTTCTAGGAATAGTTTAGAGTCATATTTTATGGGTATTTTGGGGTGGCTATGTGAGAGCTGCAATATGTTGCTTCTGCTACGCCGCCATCTTGGCTCTCCCCCCCCCCCCCCCCACTTCTTAAATAGAGACATCCATGGAAATCCAGTCTTTGGCTCATTTATCTCTCTACAATCTTGCCCTTGGTTAGCTTATCTTTTTTTTAATGGCTTCAATTATCACTTCTATGAAGAAGACTCCTAAATGTGTATCTCTACCTTAACCTCCTTCCAGAATTCCAGGTGGATATTCATTGCCTACCCAAGTAAAATATGTTTTCATTGGTAACATGGCACAATCTACTTGGGTGAAACATAGATCTTTTCCAATCTAATCATTCAGTTCCTTTAAATGATTTTCATACAGAAATAAATCAAGGCTCATTACCATCTTGTATTTTGTTTGTTGGTTGATTTTGTTTCATTGTTTTGTTTTCTGGGTTTGAACTGTAAATTTTCTACGTAGTACTTGTGTGACCCTTGGACAAATCAATTCCCCTAACTCTCTGTACCTAAATTTCCTTATCTGTGACTATGAAGATGATTTTTAAATGTGTATTTCTACTCTCAACTTCTCTCCACTACTCCATCTGAATACTCATGATCTACTCAAATAAAATATGTTATCATTGGTAACGTGTTGCAATCTCTTTAGATCAACCATGAATCCTGCTGCCCATGGGGTCACCCATAAAAGTTTCTCCTTGACTTGATCAGAATAACTAGAACTCCATTTCTCTTTTTATTTTCTAGTTTCCAGAAAAGGATCTATTGGGATATTTATTCCCAGTATTGACAAGCTGCAGAGATATTTGAAAGTGCTTACTGTTCTTAGATCTTTCTTGTTGTCAGCATCCTATTAGACAGTTCGGCTGCACTAATCCTCATGTCCTGGAGTGACAGATATATTCCAGGAAGAATCCCATTCAGCTGGAAGAAAGGAATAGAAATTTTCTACTGTTAGGAACAGGCCAACATCTTAAAAGCAAAGGATCTTAAAAATAAATTTAAAAGAAAAACAAAATAGTTATTTGTCCAGTTGCTATAAAGGACAAACTTCTCATGAGATTCATTACTTTCATATTCAGCATAAAAAAAAAGTTACCATAGAAACACTTTCTGACAAGATCTATTCTCATTTACTGATGCAAAATAGATTAGAGTCACCTTGAACGGGGGAGAAACATCAACCTCTACTATGAGCCTCTCACAGATTATAAAATGGGTTTGGGACAATATATTTGAAAGCAAAATTACATATTTCCTTCCTGTTTTCATGTCATTTTAATAATGGATAGATTATGCTTGGAATAAATTTTAAACACATTATATAGCAAAATTTACTCCTTTAATTTTTTTTGTATGTTTATTCTTTGGGAGAATTAATTTTTCTACCAATATAACATATTCCTATTTTTCTTTTCTTCAGTAGATTTCAAAGAAATTTATTTTACAACCATCTATATATTTTGTAAACATTTGTAATAATTTCTACTTTTAAGCATTTAGAAAATGTTTTTATTTATTATAATCTCATTCCCTATTTTTGGCAGAGAGTCTATTTTAATTTTCAATCTTCCAATTTTAAACATAATACAGAAAGTATTATGAAATTATCTTTTTATGTATAAAACAAGGATGGGGGTCATGTTGAAATAATGTAGTAACATATCTTTGCATGGGGTTTTTAACTAATAATACCAGAGACAATATTACATTTTTTTAAAAAGTCTGTATTTACTTTGAAAGATCTACTAAAAAATCTTGGATTTTAAATAAAGACTACATCAGTGAGATTGAGAAATATATGGTATGACAATTTTAAAATGAAAGAGATAATTTCACATTACACAAAAGTTAATTTGAATAAACCATCAGAGCTTAAGCATTAATTCTTGAGTTGTTGATTCTTTCACTTCTACAAAAAGCATAGGCCAGAAATAAGGAGGCAATCAATCTAACCCAAAGAACAAAACCTTATGGCAGAATTTTGCTTGTGATAAACTTCTTTGTAATTTTAAAATTCTCAGGCCTTGGGTTGCTTTATATTATTTTGAACATTGCTGTGGGGTTTGACATCATTACTGAATCTCCATGAAACAAGTTACTGTCTGCTGATACCCAGACTGTGATAATAGAATGAGAGACAAATGCCTCAATCTTCTGCTTCCCTTGTTAGTCTTCATGAAGCAACAACCACAAAACTAATTAGGAAGATCTGCCATTGGAGAATAGCCCTGATAATTGCTACCTTTACAATATATGTTTCTAACTAATTTATTTAAGTGATATATCATCTCTCTTTAGTTTAGGAATTGCTCTCACGTGGCAGTATTCTAGTAACTGGTTGACACAGTGGTTAAGAGTTCAGGACCTGGAGTTACGTAGACCTGAGTTCAAATCCTGATTCACACACTTGCTGGTATGATCTTGAACAATTAACTTTACTGAGGCACTTCTATGTGCCTCAGTTTCTTCATCTGTATAATAAGGATTAACAATACTACCAGTAACAGAGTTGTTATGGAGATCAAATGAATTAACAAATAGAAAAGACTTTTCAATCCTTAAAATTATTTAAAGCTAAAGGCTAGCATGTGAGCTCCAAACATTTTTTCCCTTTTTCCAGCCATAATATAGATATTCCTTTCAGGAAAGTTTACTATTAAAAAATTAAAAAAAAGAAAAAAAAATTACCATCACAAAGTCCAAGAGACCCTGATCCTATTGGAATGGCATGCTTTCCTCCGCCTTCTGCAAATACTCTGGCTTCCAGAACAATTTATACTCTCTCACCCCAACAATTTCATGACCGCTTTAGATACTAGTATGAAAGGGATTGGATATGTGTCAACCATTACCATAATTAGTTGAGAATTGCCATTGTGCTCTGAATATGAGAGAGCACAAATGAAGAAGAGGTTATACTTTAGAGAAGATAGTCCATAGGTTACATAATTTATCAATTGTTTTCAAAAACTTGTCATTCTGAAGGCATGTTATTGTGAATATATTCTTCACATACCCTTTCATTGCATTTTAAACTTTGCTTAACAGAAAAAATACCTATAGAGTCCACTCAATGGAGAATCATTTAAGGAAAAAGTCATCCAGGTTTTCAGGAATATATGTGAAAATATTTTTCCCCTTTGAATTTATGTGATCCTGTAGATCAAAGTCCTGGAATACATAGTAAAAAATATCCCTGACTTGAAATAGGGTTTCATGTGTATACTCATTTACAAAGAATAGTTATTTATATTAAGTGAGGGATCACATTTCTCCTTTAGTTCCCTTTAATACCTGTAGTTATTATAATCAGAGAGGCAAAAGGGTTTATCTACCTGGGCATTTGGGCTACAGCTGCTCCCAAGGGATCTCAGGAGGGTGCCAGTCTTTCTCCCACTTTGATACTTTCTGTAGGTAGATTATAAAAGAGTGAAGATCCAGAACCTCTGGATTAGTATTTAGGGTAGCCAATTTTGCCTAAAGAACTATGTCTTTGGGAGTAGGGAGGGTGAAAGAGCTTGGTTGGTTTTCTGTGAAATGGAGCAGGATAAATCTAGGTTCATAATGTTGATGGGTAGTTGCTTTCCCTGTGTTTCTATGTTTGTGTTTCCCTATACCATATGGGTCTATATGAAATCTATTTCTACTGCTTGTTTTCCCCAGTAACTTTAGGTAAGCTGATTAATCTGCCTGAGCCTTTGTCTCCTCATCTGTAGAATGAGTGAATTCCCTTTTAGAGTCAGATCTAGTTCAAAGTATCAGGCACCAGACTATGCTCAAAAAAGAGAAGAGATTAGAATAATTATTCTGGCACAGTGACAGCTATGCCCCTAAGAACAACTCTTCTAAGTCCTTCCATATCCTCTTAACCTTGGGCAGTTAGTGGGTAATAGTAGGAGAGCTGGACCTGGAGTTAGAAAGACCTGAATTCCAATTTGGCCTCAGAGACTTATAAGTTTTGTAACTCTGAGGGCAAGTCACCTACCTTCTGTCTTTGTCAGATTCCTCATCTGTAAAACATAAGTAATAATAGCCCTTACCTCCCAAGCTTTTCATGGGGATCAAATGAGCTAATATTTGTAAAGTGTTTGTAAACTTTAAATCTCTGCATAAATGCTAGCTATTAGACACTATAACCATGAAAGGAGTCTAGAAAGCAGACAGAGATCATAGGACCAGATGCATGGGCCCTAATTTATAAAGAGAGAAATGAGACCCTTTATATAATTCAGATTCCTGAAAATGATCCTTTCTATAACCTGAGTATTGACATCTAGCATCTAAGAGGTAAGCAAATGCCTATTAAAGATGTGTAGATATAGGTCCTGTGTCTAAGGAAGCAAAATAATGGCTATTTCTCAGTTGTCATTTGTCTCCCACCTGGTGCTGTCTCAACAACCAATGGGCCCACTCTAGGGTAAAATTGGGAAATAGGCTTAGTCTTTAGATTATCACTAGGTCTTTTTTCTGAATCCTCAACTATTGTTCACTTATGTTATTCCTTTGCTGAAAATTTCTCAGTGTCTCCCTATTTCCTAAAAAGTAAATTAATTTTGTTCTACAAATAATATGATTAAATTGCACCATAGAAAATTACAAAAATTAAAATTCAGAGAAACTTGGGAAGGCTCATTTGAACTGATGCAAAGCTAAATAACCAGAATCAGGAGAATGATATACATATAAAGGAAAACAATCTTAATCATTAACAATTCTGAGTGATATAGAAGCAGATTGATGGTGCAGTGGGTAAGAAGAGTACAGAATCTGATACAAGGAAGACCTGAGTACAAAGCCTTAATAAATGTGTCACCCTGGGCATATGAGTTAACCTTTATCTCTCTTAAATTTTTTATCTGTAAAATCTGGGATGATAATAACATCTAACTTCTAGGATTTTTATAAGAATCAAATAAGATTATGTATGTATAGAACTTTGCAAAATTTAAAGTCCTATATAACTACTAGTTATTATTATTGCTGTCATTACTTCATCATGATGTTAAAAGGCACTGAATCAGTCTTCCTGCCATTCAGAATAGAGATGATGGACTAGAGGTGTGCAATGAGGAGGCAATATTTTATATTTATCCAATTTATTGATTTCTTTTACTTTTATAACCAGTCTTTTGGGCTGCATTCACAAAGGCATAGTCAGAGTGGGTAGCATGAGAAATAAAGTCAAAGAATCAATAGTCTATTTGATAGTCATTTTTTCTAGATTTCTTAAATGTTCAATGGCCTTGGACATGTTCTGGTAGAAATCCCACAGATTGTCTAAGACCATTGACTGTTTCTAAACTTCCCCTTAATAAAATGATTTTTTCTATAAAACTTGGACTCAGTCAAAAAGTCACACTTGAGGACATAGAGGGTCACATGTGGCCTTGAGCCCATATGTTCCCCACCACTTGTCTAAGACTATAAACCACAAAGGGTTTATAGAGAGAATGAGGAAGACACAGGAAGAAGGAGGGTACCACAGAGATAATCCATCTTGCTAAACTATCTGGAGAAGTAGGACTAAACTGAGGGACAAGAGTGACCCTGCCCTAGTCTGTGTCACACTTCCTCCTATACCTTCCTGTTTCAACCCTAGGATTCTATTAGGAGAGTGTTTTGCTCACTTTGGCAGCACACTAAAATTGGAAGGATGCAGAAAAGATTGGCATGGCCCCTGTGAAAGGTTGATGTGCAAATCAGTGAAGTGTTCCATATTTTTAGAGATCGGAAGAAAATTTGGAACTCAAAATTTTATGGAAGTGAATTTTGAAAACTAAAAATTAATAAATTTCATCTTTTTAAAAAAGAAGATTGTTATTGTAAATACTAGACAGATTGAATTTAATGGACTAAAGTAAAATTTGAAGAAGAGCTTTTTTCTTCTCCCTCTCCTCTCCATAGAGACAGTACTCAACTTCCTGTGGTAACTAAAGTGAAATAGAATTATAAGAGAAAGTAGGTCCCTAGATGGAGGTGGAGATTTTCAAGGAAAGAGAAAGATGGGGGAGGGAGAAGAAAAGGGGGAGAGAGGAAGAGAGAACTGGAATATGGAGGGAGAGAAAGAAGAAAAAGTAAAACAAAAGATAAATCTAAATGATTCTTAGAACTATTATCATTATTATTCAAGTACTCCTTTTACACACATAGGCATACTACAGTTAGGACCAAACTTCAATATCTTTTACTGGTAGCAGTCCATTTCCATAGTCGGCTGCTATTCACTATACACGTGGGAATTACAATTAGCTATACCAATTTATCTCAAGGATGATCTCCACTGGTTGTAGAAGAGGGGGAGTATGGGTGGACAGCATTAATGGGAAGTGACAGAGACAGAAAAAAAAGATAAGGGCATCAATATTTAACCACATAATCTCTGAGGATCTTTATGCCAAATCTTTCTAATATAAATGAGTTGTCTTTTTAACAACTTATTTATTTCTTTTTAGTTTTCAACCTTAATATCCACAAGTTTTGAGTTACAATTTTTCCTCCCTGTCTTTCCCCTACCCCCACCCCAAAATAACAAGCTTACTGAATACCTCTTCCCCCAATCTTCTCTCTCTTATACCCTCCCCCATCACTCCCCTTACTTTCTACTAGGGTATGATGGATTTCTATACTCCAGTACCTGTATATCTTATTTCCCAGTTGCATGTAAAAAAAATTAATTTTTTTAAATATTTGTTTTTTAAAAGTTTGAGTTCCAGATTTTTTCCCTTTTTCCCTCCTAACCCACTCCCACTGGGAAGATAAGCAATTCAATATAGGTTGTACATGTGTAGTTACCTAAATCATTTCCATAGTAGTTATATTGTGAAAGACTAACTATATTTCTGTTTTCTCCTTTGACCCTATCCCTTTTCAAAAATGTTTGCTTCCAACTACCCTGTCCCCCAATCTGCCCTCCCTTCTATCATGCACCCTTTTGTCCTCTACCCCCCCTATTTTCCTGTAGGGTAAGATACCTAGTTGAGTGTGTATGTTATTCCCTCCTTAAGCCAAATTTAATGAGAATAAGTTTGTCCCATTCCCTTTCACCTTCTTGCTCTTACCCTCCACTATGACAGTTTTCTCTTGCCTCTTTTATGTGAGATAATTTACCCTAATCAATCGCTCCCTTTCTCCTTCTCCCAATAAATTCCTCTCTCACCTCTTAATTTTAATTTTCAGAAATCACCCCTTCATATTCAAGTCATCCTGAGCCCTATGTCTATGAATACATGAACATGCATATGCCCACACTCGCATATGTATTTCTATACACATACACTCTCCTATACATACATATATATGTATGTATATATGTATATGTGTATAGACACACACATATATTCCCTTCAACTATACTGATGCTAAGAAAAGTCACATGAGTTACAATGATCACAGTTTAGTTTAAATTTAATAGTTTAATTTATTTTTAATTTTAATTTTATTTTTATTAAATTATTAAATATTTAAAAGTAATTTAATTAAACTAAAAATAGTTTAAATTTAATAAGTTCCTTATGATTTCTTTTTCCTGTTTACCTTCTCATGCTTCTCTTGCTTCTTCTTTTTGAAAGTAAAATTTTTTGTTCAGCTCATGATTTTTCATCAAGAATGTTTTGAAATCCTCTATTTCATTGAATGTCCATATTTTCCCCTGTAGTATTATACTCGGTTTTGCTGGGTAGGTGATTCTTAGTTTTTGTCCTAGCTCCTTTGACCTCCAGAACATCATATTCCAAGCCCTTTGATCCCTTAGTGTAGGAGATGCTAGGTCTTCTGTTATCCTAATTGTGCTTCCACAATATTCAAATTGTTTCTTCCTGACTGCTTGCAGTATATTCCCCTTGACCTGGGAACTCTGGAATTTGGCTACAATATTCTTAGGAGTTGTGTTTTTGGCGGGGGGGGGGAGGAGGTGGGATCTTTTTCAAGAGGTGATTGGCAAATTCTTTCAATTTTTATTTTGCCCTCTGCTTCTAGAATATCAGGGCAATTTTTTTCTTGAGAATTTCTTGAAGGATGATTTCTAGATTCTTTTTTTTTATCATGACTTTCGGGTAGTCCAATAATTATTAAATTATTTCTCCTGGATCTATTTTCCAGGTCAGTGCTTTTATCAAGGAGATAATTCACATTGCCTTCTATTTTTCTTTTATTTGGATCTGTTTTAGAGTAGCTTGATTTTTCATAAACTCATTAGCTTCCAATTGAACGAGTTATTCTCTTCAGTGAGTATTTGAAATTCCTTTTCCATCTGTCAAATTTGGCTTTTTATGGCATTCTTCTCCTCATTGACTTTTGGGGCCCCTTTTGCCACTTGAATTAGTGCATTTTTTAAGGTGCTATTTTCTTCAGTGTATTTTTGGGTCTCCTTTAGCAGGCTGTTAACTCTCTTTTCATGATTTTCTTGCATCATTCTCATTTCTCTTCCCAATTTTTCCTCCACTGCTCTTACTTGATTTTCAAAATCCTTCTTGAGCTCCTCCATGGTCTGTAATCAGTTCATATTTTTCTTCATGGCTTATGATGCAGGAGTTTTGACTTCATTGTCTTCCTCCCACTCCATGCCTTGATCCTTTCTGTCCCCAAAAAATGATTCTGTGGTCTGTTTGTGCTTCCTCTGCTTGCTCATATTGCCAGACAATTACTTGACTTTCGAGCTCTTTGCCACTGTAGAACTCTGCTTCCAGAACTGATAGAGCTTTGTCCCAAATCACTGGGGTTTTTGCACCTCCTGGAACTATTAGGAGGGTGTCCTTGCTACAGCCCACACAAGCTCTGGCTCACTGACCACACACCACAGAACCACCACCCAAGACTGTGATCCATATCCAACCAGGTTAAAGCAAGAGCAATTACCATCTGAATGGTTACTTGGTGCCTCTAAGATCTGCAGGCCAGGAGCTCTGGAAGCAGCCCCTCAGCTGTGGTTGCACAGCCACTATGCCTCTGCCTACTTCTTGACCTGAGGGCAGGGGATGGACCATGCTCTTCCATCCACTCCTGTTCCAACAGGGTTCTATGGTGGACTTTTCCTTTGTCTTTGGCATTTATGGGTTGAGAAGCCTGGAAACCACCACAGCTCCTGGTGATTCACTCTCCTGAAATCTGCTCTGGCTCTCACTGGTCAGGGCTGCCCTGGGGCCAGACTCTCGGTGCTCATGAAGGATTGTGCTTGGCTCTAAGCTCAGTGTGATAGAATCTTCCTGTTGGCCTGCCAGGCTTCCTTCAGGAGGGGATTTGTTTCATTTGTTGTCACTTTGTGTGTTCCGTACCTCTAAAGTTTGTTTAGAGTCATTTTTTTTTACATGTATTAGAAGGGATTGGAGCAACAGCTCACGCCAAGTTTGTGCTTCTGCTCCACCATCTTGGCTCTGCCTCCAATGAGTTAAGTCTTTAAGTAAGACTACATCCCTCCCTCAGGGTACTAAGGTTATGCCAAAAGTGTTGGGGAGTGGGGCTCACTCTCTGAGGTCATCTGCTTGAATTCTCACTAATGTGATTTTCCTCATAGAGAATCCAGAAGAATCACTCAGAAAGTGGCATTTTCTAAAGTTGTATAATAAGAACAATTGGGACAAAACATCCTTCCCAAAGTTTATGATACACTAACCTAGCGGTTTTCAACCTGTGGGTTATGTTCAATTTGTAACAATGAAAATACATCCTGCATATTAAATATTTACATTATGACTCATAAAGTAGCTAAATTACAGTTATGAAGTAGCAAAAAAAATAATTTTATGGTGTGGGCTCACCACAACATGAGGAACTGTATTAAAGGGTCCCGGCATTGGGAAGGTTGAGAACCACTGCACCAATAATTACATACAATGTCAAGGAGAAAATGGGTTCAAAATTAGAGAATGTATGTGGCAAAGGGTCACTTAGAGTTCTGGGTTGCTAGAAGTCCTATTTGCCCATTCATGGGGTACTCAAGAAGTTCTCCTTACACATGATACCATTTCTTAGCTGGTTTCCTTGTAGAACTATGAACCTAGGTGAAGTTCATTCTTGGCTCTTAATTCAGACTCTCTTATCAGCTGATCTAGGAATTTGCCTAAGATATTGATGAGAAGATTACATGTATAATATCCTTCAAACTTTTCAAACAATATTTTTGAACTCTGAAGCCAGAGGCGATAGAGGAGGAAGAAGAAGTCCTAGGCCAAGGTTGAAGTTGCTATCCTTGAAAATCCAAATCAAATGCACTGAAATGCAAATGCTTTCCTCCAGAAAGTTTCTCCTTCTCTTCCTGTAACACCCATTAGTACTTTCCTTCCCTTTTGAATTTCATTTTCACCAATATTATCATTTACTATAGCTATGGATATGAATGAAGTATGCATATGTGTATTTAGTGTGTGAGTAATGCCCCTACTAGACTATAACTTTCATGCTGCCATCAGCAGTGATACTTGTTAAATTTTTGTTTTATTGGCATAAAGGGAATCTTTCTCATTTAAGATCCCCCAAAACATGTGTCCATATGCAGTGTTAATGGAATAAGAAGATCTTCACCACCCACTGATAGGCCTGTGACCTGCCCAAATCACATAGAGTCTGCTTCACATGGTGCTCAGAGTGGGAGGAGTTGGCCCAGAGGAGGAGGAGGAGAGAGAGAGGGAGAGAGAGAGAGAAAATGAGAGAGAGACAAACAGACAGACAGAGGGACAGAGAAAGAGACAGAAACAGAGAGATAGAGAGAGAGAGAGAGAAAAAAAAACAGAGACAGAGACAGAGAAAGAGACAGAGAGACAGAGAGATGGAGGGGGGAGAGGGGGGAGAGAGAGGGGAGACAGTAGAGATTAGAGAGCAGTGAGAACAGCAGAGCAGAGAGAGAGAATCAGCTTGAGTGGGTGGAGGGAAGAATTTTTCCCAGGGGATCTTGTTTGTGGGGAGACCTAAAAGAAAGATGGTTTATGATGTCGGCCTTCTCTGGATTAGTGATAAATAGCCTGCTAAATCTTGCCTCCTGAAATCCTAATGATGTTCCAAATAAGTATTTCAGTTTTGCCTTTGAGGAAGAAAGTTTATTATATGTTGTGACTCTACCCTGGAAATGTGCATGCATATTCGTAGTGGCTGCTATGGGTCTCACATTGGCATTGCACTATATAGTTTTCTGTTTTTGCTTGTATTCTTCATCATAACATTCCATGAAAATCAAGTGTTTCAGGTAGTATCCCAAGTCTTTTTTCTTCCCATTTAAACCTGTGCCTTTTGTGCTCCTTTGACAAACTGTTTTCAGTAGATAATAGTAAGTTATCGTGCTTCTTCTCTAAGTTAATGCAGTCTCATTTTAACAGGGACCTCCTGGAGGTATTACCCTTACCAGAAGGTTTAATTCTAATAGCTGGAATTGCAGGTAGCACAGCTGGCTGGTGGTGAAACTATTTGAAATTGTTATCTCAGCTGGATAAAATGCTTCTTCTATCCCCAAAATCACAAAACATGAACCTGCTCAGAGAACTTTGACCAATTGGTATGATGGCCTTCCTCAGACATCTGTAGCGTCTATGGCAACCAGTGAAATGGAGTGGAAAAAGCACTGAATATGTATTTAAGGGAGCTGGGATTAGAGTTCTTATTCTTCTTTAAAAATGGAAGAAAAAAAGCAAAAACAAAAAAAAACGTAACATTTCCTACGGGACATTAAGTTTTTCAAAGTGCTTTATACATATAGTCTCATCTCATTCTCGTAACAAGCATAGAAAGTAAATTCTATCCCCATTTTATGGATGGAGAAAGTGAGGCAGGAAGGACTTAAGTGATTTGCCCATAGTCACAAAGCTAGTTGTCTGAGACTGGATTTGAACTCAGGTCTTTTTGACTCCAAGTCCCACTATTGACAGATCCATCTGTCTTTTTATTACTTGTATAACTTTAGACAGGTAATTTCATCTCCCTGAAACTCAATTTCATCACCTATTAGTTGAGGTTCAGTGATAAATCATAGAATCCCATTATTAGAACTACTGTAATATCAGTCTCAGGTATACAATGACTAGGTTAATTGTAGTAACTTGCATGACTTAGAATAAGTGTATAACTCTAAAATGGAAATAATTTCCCTTAAATGGAAATAGGTTCTTTTAACCTTTGTTGGTAATTCTATGGTATCCTTCTTCCTTAGCAGATCATGATGCTAGCCTTCTTGTTTTTCCTTGTCAGGGTTACAACATCTGTATCTTCTCTAATGATAAGGAGGGAAGGGACAATATCATTTTCCCTCATTGAATCCCTGGATCTTGAAAATAGTATGTACCCAGAAATATTAATAAACACACAATTATTATTATCCCTATTTTACAGAAGATGATGCCTAATTCAATAATTCAACATGTGTATTTTAAGTGATGATTAAATATCAGGCACTGAGGATATGAGTATGAAAAATAAAATGATTTCTACCCTTAAGAAGTTTCCTTTTCATTGGAGGATGCAAGTATATGTATACACATGTATATACATGCATGCATATGTATATGTTTGTGTATACATATCATATATAGATACGTAAATATCTATATATGGAATGAATACATGAGAGCTAAGGAGAGAGAGCACTAAAAGTTGGAAAAATGAAGATAGCATTACATAAAACGTGTACTTGATCTGCATTTTGAAGAAAAATGATAGATTCTAGGAGACAGAGGTAAAGAAGAAATGTGTTCTAGTCATGAGGGATTCCATCTAAAGGCACAGAGAAGGAAGATCCAGTACCATGTGTAAAGAACAGAGAGAAGGCAAATTTAGCTCTATTGTAGAGAATGACAAAGGCAATAATGTATAATGATGTTGGAAAAAATAGATTGCGACTGCTCTGTGAAAGGCTTTAAGAGAAAAATAGAAGAGTTTATATTATATCCCAGAGACAATAGGGAAGCAATGAAGTTTGATGAGAAAGGGAGTGGCATCATTAGGTCTACAATTAAGACAAATTACTTTGGGACACGTGGGTGAATAGACTAAAGTGCAGAGAGACAAAACAGAAAAAAAATAATTAGAAGGATATTTCTATATTCTTTAGGAGAGGTGTTGTGGAACAAACTAAGGCAATAACTATGTGAGTAGAGACAAGGGTACAGGTGCAAGAGATGTATAGAGATAGAAATGACAGGATTTGGCAACTGATTAACTGTTTGAAGTGATGGGGAGGAAGGAATTGATGATAACACAGTTACAAAACAGAGAGGCGGGAGGAATGGTGGTAACTTCAATAGCAAAATATTGTAGATAATGGAATGAGGACTGAACAAAAAATAATTTGATAATTAAGAAGACACTTAGGAATCAGAGAAAAATTTGCAGTAGACTGATGTGTTGTTAAAGCTCATGGCAAAGCAATGATGAGTGAATGGATGGTGAGGAGGGAAACTCTATAAAATCAGATTACTCTTTTTAGAATTTAGCAGAGAAAAGGGAAAAAAAAGAAAGACTAGCTTTAATGAACATCAATCACAGTAAAACCTTTCTTTGTATTATCCTTTAGTATTGGGGTGTCCTATACATGTTTGTAGATATTATGGAAGGATGAAATAGAGAAAGAAAGAATGGAGATGGAAAAAATGGGAAGGGAAATTATAAGATCAACAAGAAATGGCAAGGAAGTTAACCTTTGTAATTAGGGCTACCTTATCCCCTGAGACTGGAGAAAAGGTGAATTGGATAATTAAATACTATCATTTTTAGATGTGGATGAGGGGAGATGGAGAAGTTGATATGTGACCTGTCTTAATAAAGCAGAAACAAAAGTCATCTGATGAATGAGTGTGCATTGAGATGGACATTTATGGTTGAAAAAAAAAAGATTAAAAAAAAAGACAAAAAAAAGACAAGTGGAACAACCACTCTACCTAGTGTGATAATCAACATTGGTGAATAAAATTATTACCAGTAAGAAATGAAGACCCAGTTGAGTTTAATAGTATGAATCTGAAAAGTGGCTCAATGAGCAATTTTTCTTTTTTTGAAGCTTGGTTGATCACTTTGAAGCACTAGAACAAAGAGATTTTATGGTAGGGTTGAGTCAGTTAGGAATTAGAGGTTTGGAAACAACAGTAGTGTAAGAAGGCAAGGGATTCAGAGATAAAAAGGACCATATTGAAAAGGGTTGGATCAAGCCTTTAAACGGAGGGAAATGCAATCAGGACTGAAATTATTACTTAAGAAGACACAGTCACAAGTTAAAACTTTCTAACACTTAGAGGTATTTAAAAGTGTATAGTAATTGGTTCCCAACAACTAGAATTCTATAACTGACAGGTAAATGGCTTTATGGATAGCACTAGATTTGGAGACAAGAAGACTTGCGTTCCAGTCTTGTCTCAGCTATTTACTAGCGACATTGCCCTTATTCTCTGTCTGCCTTAGTTTTCTCATCTGTAAAAATAGATAAAATATGTGTTGTTGTGAATATCAAGTGAGATAATAGAAGTAAAGCATTTGGTAAACCTTAAAGGGCCATATAAATGTTGTTAGCATTGGCATTATTTCTAATCGTAGGATAGGTAACATTTTGTGGTAGTGACTGTTAAAGGGATTCATGATATAACTCTTTCAAAAATATTTATTTATTTATTTTTAGTTTTCAGCATTCAATTCCACATGCTTTTGAGTTTTAAATTTTCTCCACTTCCCTATCCTTCCCTCTCCTCAAGGTGGCATGCCATCTGATATAAGCTCTACATCTACATTGATATTAAACATATTTTCACAGTAGTCATGTTGTAAAGAAAAATTAGAACCAATAGGATGAACCACAAGAAAGAAGAAACAAAATGAGAGAGAGAAAAAGGGAGGGAGAGAGAGGGAAAAAGAGAGAGAGAAAGAGACAGAGAGAGAGAGAGAGAGAGAGAGAGAGAGAGAGAGAGAGTACAAATAGTGTGCTTTGAAATGCATTCTGACTCCACAGTTCTTTGTCTGGATATGGACAGCATTTTCTATCATGAGTCTCTTGGAGTTTTCTTAGAATCTTGGATTGTTAGGAAGACCTAAGTTTATTAAGATTACTGTGTACAGCGTTCCCCAGGTTATACTCACCTCACTCTGTGCAAGTTCATAAAAATTTTTTCAGGTTTGTTGAAGTCCACCTTCTCATCATTTCTTATAGCACAATAGTATCCCATTACATTCATATATCACAACTTGTTGAGCTATTCCCCAATTAAAGGAAATCCCCTCAATTTCCAATATTTTGCCGCCACAAAAAGAGCTGCTATAAATATTTTTTGTTCATATGGGTCCTTTTCCAGTTTGTATGATCTTTTTGGGATACAGCTCTAGAAGTGGTATTGCTGGGTCAAAGGGTATGCGTGTGTTTACAGCTCTTTGGGTATATTTCCAAATTGCTCTCCAAAATGGTTGGATCTATTCATAGCTCCACCAGCAATGCATTAGTCTTCCAATTTTCCCACATATTCTATAGTACTTATCATTTTCCTGTTTTGTCATGTTAGTCAATCTGATAGGTATGATATGGTACCTCATACCTGTTTTGATTTGCATAATATAACTCATTTAGATGACATTTGTGATACCTTCCAGTTTTAGGATACTATGACAACAATAGCAAATATGCTTTAGATATTGAATATTTAATGGATCTTGAAAAAATATAAATAACTATGTTCAGGCATTTGTTCAGGATAAAAGATGAAATTTTTTTTAAACTTTTGCTGGTTTGTAATCATTTGTTTTCTTTTCCCTTATTACACATACCTTTTTTCAATATAAAGAAATGCTCCTGATTTAAGCCTTCTTTTATGTAACAGAAAGGTGCCTGCTATGAATCTCAGGAAGGCCAGGAAGTATTTATTGTGCATTCTGATTCTAGTGCTTGGAGTGACCTGTGAATACCCAGAGTGATAATGAGGATAATGATACTTTGCATTAATAATAACATTATAGAATCTTAGCAGCTGGACCAAATGATGTTTAAAGTTCCTCTCATTACCTAAAGTATTAAAACGCTTCTAAGAGCATTCCCAACAAGTGGTCATGCAGTACCTTCTGGAAGACCTCAAGTGGAAGGAACTTAATATTCTCTGGTGCAGCCCATTTTGTTTTCATATAGCTTCATCCTTAGTTGTCAGGACAATCCATTTGTATTTGTAAAACATCAAAGGTTTGGAATTTGATATCTTGACAAATATTGCTGTCTGATTTTTCATAAGTGAAAGAACTAAGTATTCAAAGATTTAAGGCCAGATTATGAAATATATAATGATATGGCATTCACTCTCCAATGTTTCTAAATGATTCTCAGATCTTGAGATCAGGGGCAGTTCATTTAGTTCAGAGTAGAGTAGGTCCTATATACTTCTTACTTCATTTATCTGCAACACTATATGATTCTGGGGGAAAAATTGTCACCTCTGTCCACTTCCTGGCCAAGATTTATTAGCAGAGTGTTGTCAAATGATATCTCATATTGCTCAGACCTCATTACTTTTATAAAGTGTACTAGATCATTCACTAGCATCCTGTGAAATATCATAAATTTAGCTGTTCTTTTCTCAGTAAATGGGAAGTGCTCATCCAATGTCTTGAGCTTTCAGACTCATATACAAATTCAGATAGCAGACCTATATGAATTAAAATCCATGTCATAACAATAACACAATACTGGCAAGCCTTAGTAATGAGAAAAAGATTCTGGAAATACCTTTACAAAATGATGAAGCAAAGTGAAACAAGCAAAAAAAAGATTACAAGCTAATTATAATTATATGAGAATGAATGAATAAAGAATTCTGATAGAAACTTAGAAAGGATGACTAAAAGAGTGGATGTAGCACTTTATGGAATGAAATTAGTACATTTAAAATTAAGTTCTCCCTAAGAAAATTTAATTGTTTATGTTGCTATTCAATTCTGCCTTTAAAATAAAACATGAAAAATCCATGGTTTCTTTATTTCGAGTTTCCCAGTTAGGCAAACCTAAATTAAAATGGAACTCACTGAAGAAAAAGTTAAAATTAAAAAAAAAAAGATGAAACCTGGCATTACCAAAAAGCATTCTAGTTCCTATAAAAACCCAGGTTGACATGACCACTGTGCCTCAGTGACCCATCTGAAAAATACTGTTTCACACTTGAGTCAATGCCTTCCATATAGTATGACCCACAATAACTGCTAGCTGAGTTAAATCGAATCTTTCCTTTGCCCTCTTCACACTCTAAATTAGTTTCATGGTTATCAGTGTTCATGTTATATAGCTCCAGTAAAATGTAAACTGCTTGAAAACAGGACTGATGTTTTTTGTCCACATATTCCTAGTGCCTGCACATAATAATTGCACAAATAAATATTTGAATTCAGGTGGAATGAGGACTAACACACCTCAGCAAGTTGTCTCCACAGTTGCCTAGCTTCACATACTTGGGGTCACCTTCTCTCCTCTGACACTGAATGTGTTCTACCCTTCCAACTTCACAGAGGAGAGACAGAGAGAGAGAGAGAGAAAGGGAGAGAGAGAGAGAGAAAGACAGAGAGAGAGAGAGAGAGAGAGAGAGAGAGAGAGAGAG
>CM053582.1:426350277-426360552 GCA_028627135.1 Pseudochirops cupreus
TCTTCAGTTTTCTAACCATTCTGGCTGGTTGTCATTTAGCACCCTGACGTTCTATTGGCATCTTTTATTGATCCAGTGAAGCCATATTCTTGACCAAGCAACTGGACCGAAATCTTCCACTTCCCAATTTACTTTAGCTAGGCCCTGACAGGTGCACTGAAATATAAGTCAAGCCCTCTGATTATCCTAACTCCTCTTCTGTAGAAATGTAGGTTAAAAGTGAAACTGTGGCCTAATCATCTGTTCTTTTTTTTTTTATCTTTTATAAGAAATCCACTGGTGTGTAACGAATGCTTCTAATCTTGAAAAATACAACAGGGAAATCAAAACTCCTCATTTTTTCCCATCAATGTAAATAGCTTCTATTTCTTACTGTGGTCATTACCATCTAAGAGTGACTTGAATTCTAATGAGAAAGCATTGATTAATACTATAGGAGACCTATCTGAAATGTGACTGTATTTTAAAAGGATTTGATCCTGCCAATAACCCGCCCTACCTCCTTTTTTTTGGCCTTGATCTTCTTTGCCCTCTAAGATACATGAAAAAAGCAAACTGAACTCATCAAAATCATGTGTCGCCTTCAGCATGAAAGGAAATAAGAAATATGAACTATTACCTGATGTTATGACTGTGATTTATCCACACATGCTGATATTAACCCTTGATTCACATACAAAGAAATAACCAAAATGGAACTACCACTATTAAAGTTGTTTTGTCCCTCCCCAAAAAATTTATGAGCATATTTTGACACTTTCATTCCTTTTCTTTTTTTAACATTCTACTCTTTTTCAAATAGAAAAATAATGAGCTTAATAGAACACATTCATTTTATTGGGTCTTTGTTCTATCTGGAAATATAACAGACTTTTAAAAATGTCACTCCAAACCAACACAAGTGGCTACTGCTTCTTCTTTTGCTCAAGTATGATAAAGATGTGGCTCTGCTCCTTGCCAAACCTAATGCCAAAACAATAATCTTTGATTCAAATTCCTCCTGTCTTCTTTGACACATTACTGTCCCCTCTCTCTAATCTTCTTCCTATCCCTATCTAAGAGTTCCTTCCCTATTGCCTACAAACACAATCAAGTCTCTGCCATTATAATCCCACAATTGGCAGGCAGTTTTCAGTTATTTTTATATATTCTATGGTTTTGATTATATATGATTTGGGAGAAATCTATGAAGACTTACATGAACCGATATAAAGTAAAATGAGCAGAACCTGATTAACATTCTACACTGTAACATCAAGATTGTATGATGAACAACTGTGAATGACTTAGCTTTTCTCAGCAATACAATGGTTCAAGACAATACCAAAGGACTCATAAAAAAAATGCTATCCACCTACAGCAAAATAACTGATAGCACTGTAGTGTTCATTTATTTTTTTTTTTAGGATTATATTTTATTTTCCTTAATTACATGTAAAATGTTTTTAGTATTTACTTTTTCAAAAAGGTTTCAATTACAAATTCTACATATTTCTCCCTACACTCTCCCCTCCCTGAGGAGGTAAGCAATCTGATATCAGTTTTACATGTGCAATCATAAACTTAATATTCCCTATTAATCATTTTGTGTAAGAAAATTTGAAACAGAAAGAGAAAAGAAGGAAGAAAAGGAGGAAGGAAGAAAAGAAAGAAGGAAGGAAGGAAGGAAGGGAGGGAGGGAGGAAGGAAGGAAGGAAGGAAGGAAGGGAGGAAAGAAGGAAGAAAGGAAGGAAAGTACTATACTTTGGTCTATATTCAGATCTCATCAGTTCTTTTGCTGGAGATAGATAGTGTTTTACATCATGAATCCTTTTGGATTATCCTGGATCATTGTATTTCTGAGAAAAGCTAAATCATTTCCAGTTGTTCATCATATAGTATTGCTGATACAGTGCACAATGTTCTCCTGGTTCCTCTCATTTCACTTTGTATCAGTTCATGCAAGTCTTTGTAGCTGTTTTTTTCTGAAATCATCCTGCTCATCATTTCTTAGAGAACCTTATAGAACGACAATATTCCAATACAATCATATACCACACCTTGTTCAGTCATTCCCTAATTGATGAGCATCCCCTCAATTTCTAATACTTAGCTAGCACATAAAAAGCTGCTATAAGTATTTTTGTATGGATGGGTTCTTTTCCTCTTTTATTGATCTCTTTGGAATGCAAACTTAGTAGTGCCAGATCAAAGTGTATACAAGTCCTTTAAGCATAGTTCCAAATTGCTCTACAGAGTGCTTGGATCAGTTTACAACTCCACCAATGGGGGCAAAGTCAAGATGGCAGCATAGAACCAGCAAAAAAACTCCACAGCTCTCCCCTTAACCACATCAAATACCTATAAAATATGACTCTAAACAAATTTTAAAGCTCCAGAAGTCACAAAATGGCACAGTTTCAAAGCTCCCTCTGAAGGTATCCTGGCTGGCAGATGGGAAGAGGTTTATCACAGCATGCTGGGAACTTAGTCCAGCACCACATGGACTCATGGCTAGAGGCATAGGGCCTCCAGAACAAGCCTTGACTGGAGCGTGAATCACCAGCAGCTGTGCCATTTTCTGGAATTACAGATACATAAGAAAGAAGGACTAAGTCAAAGGTCAGTGGAACTCAGATGAATTTGGGGGAGAGGGTCTAGCCAACTGCCAGAGAGGTAGGAGTAGCTGAAGCAGTGGCCCTGCAGCCACCTGCATGTGGCTGCTTCAGAAACTCCTGGTCTGCAGATTGCAGGTGGACCAAGTGATCATTCACAGGCTAAGTGCTCTTGCCTTGAGCTGTCTGGATATGATTGTGGTGTTGGGTGGTGGCCCTGAGGTGCATTTTCATTGAGCCAAAGCTGGTGGGGGCTGCAGAGATGGTGGCCTCTTAATAGCTCTGGCAGCTGCAAAAACCCCAGTGATTAGGGACAGAGCTCTCCCCTCTGAAAGCAGAGTTCTACTGAACCTAAAAGTCAAGTAATTGACTGGCAATATGAGCAGGCAAAGGAAGCAAACCAAGCTCAGCAATGCAACTTTGGATTCCTTTTTGGGGGACAAAATGGATCAAAGCATGGAACGGGAAGAAGAAAACACAGTCAGAACTCTCGCACCAAAAGCTTTCAAGAAACATGAAGACTGCCTAAAAGCCATAGAACAGCTGAAGAAATATTTTGAAAACCAAATAAGAGAAGTGGAGGAAAATTGGGAAGAGAAATGCAAATGATGCAAGAAAATAATGAAAAGAGAGTCAACAACCTGACTGAAGAAAATAACACTTTAAAAAATAGATCAACTCAACAGCAAAAGAGGCCCAAAAAGCCAATGAGGAGAAGAATGCCTTAAAAAGTCAAATTGGCCAGGTGGAAAAAGAATCTCAAAATATTTCTGAAGAGAATAATTCCTTCAGAATTAGAGTGGAACAAATGGAAGCAAATGACTTCATGAGAAATCAAGATACTCTTAAAAAGATCTAAACAAATGAAAAAATGAAAAGCAATGTGAAATATCTCCTTGAAAAAACCACTGATCTGGAAAATAGATCCAGGAGAAACAATTTAAAAATTATTAGACTACCTGAAAGCCATGATCAAAAAAAGAACCCAGAAAGCATCCTTCAAGAAATTCTCAAGGAAAATTGCCCTAATATTTTAGAACCAGAGGGCAAAATATAACTTGAAAGAATTCACCAATCACCTCTTTTAAAAATCCCAAAAAGAAAACTCCTAGGAATGTTATAGCCAGGTTCCAGAGTTCCCAGATCAAAGAGCAAATATTACAAGCTGCCAAGAAGAAACAATTTGAATACTGTGGAAACACAATCAGGATAACCCAGGATCTAGCAGCTTCTACATTAAGGGATCAAAGGGCCTGGAATATGATATTCCTGAGATCAATGGAGCTAGGATTAAAACTAAAAATCACAACTCCACCAACAATGTGTTAGTGTCCCAGATTTCCCATATCCCCTTCAACATTTATAATTTTCCTTTTCTGTCATATTAGCCAATCTGACTGGTGTGAGGTTGCATTTCTCACAGAAATACATACTTTAAAGGAAGTAATTAATAAATTACATTGACAATTCTAAAATCACTTTTTTGTCCAATTAGAATCTTGTCAAATGGCTTAGAATTATGAAAATCTATTGAAATGTCACTCTTAGTTTCCAGTTTGATGCCCCTAGGTTTTTATAGACTAGATCTGTGAAGTAAAAGTTCTGACAGGGTCTGCTGAATTGATAGAATTTCATACATTTATCCAAAGCTATATTGCTTAATACCTGAATGTTATGTTAGCTAAGTATATAAGGGGCTCATTTCCCAAAGGGAAATCACCAGGTGACCCACATTTAACCATGGCAAGCTACATAGAACTCCATCTAAGGCACAATAGTATTGCAATACACATTGGTGGGAGGCATGACAGTGAGATGTAATCATGAATTTTGTGACGATGAAGAATTTCATAATAATTATATTTGTTGGAACAATATTGATATCCCTCCTCCTCCCTGATCTTCTATATCTCCCTTTTCTCTTTCTTTTATTCCACTAGAGTAGAAACAAATATATCTACATGCCCAAGCAAAATATCATCACAGAAATATCATGTATACTTTTTAAAAACATAATTTATATTCTTATTAAGTCACACAGTTAGTCCCACCAAAGGAAAATGTGTATTGCTATATAATTTATTTATGCAAATAAGACTCTGAGGAAAGTTTTATATGTTAGGTACAAAACTGGTCAGATCTACCCAGTTTTAAAGTGTAATACAATTTGAATGTAGCTACAAAACACTTAATTTATAGTTTTAACACTGAGATAGAGGTACTTGATTAATTTTAATACCCACTCCATCCTACCAGCTTGACAAGAAAATTAAGAGTTTCAGGTTAATTTTTTGAAGTCTACACTTATTAGTAATGTGTCTAATAAATAAAGATATCTGAAAGCAAAATAAGGAAAATGTTTATGAATTTGAAAAAAAGAATTGTCAAGTTACTGATTTCTTTACTTCATATGCTTTTAAGGAAACAACTACATAGACCTATATGTTGTAGTAGTTACTTTAATATATGAATATGACATTTTGCCCTTTAATTACTGTCTTTTTAAAGCTATTCTAGTTTATAGTATTAAAAGCACTTGGACCATTTTTAACTAAAAAAAATGGGATTTTGCTCCAAAGAAATTAACTGAAGACACTGTGCTATATAACAAATTCAAGCATAAATCAACACTGTGTCATATATGCAATGTTCCCCAATTTAGTAAATGTTTTTGGAGGTCAGATCTAAAATGTTCAATAAATAAGTCACTAAGCTCTGTGTCCTCATAGTTAAGTATGTATTCTGTAGAGACAATCATCTAAACAAGTTCAAAAGATCTGTTCTAGTCTCTTCATCCCCACCAGCAACACCAATGACAGCCTCCAATTCTCCAGGGTGCTGTGTCTTTGCAAAGGAACTGTCAAAGAGGAAGCCAAAAGAAGGGCAGATTTCAAATGCTACTGATTGCCAACCTGTTCTAATTACTGAAACAGGGCATCTGAAGAGCAATCAATGCATTTAGAATCATCATATGAAATCACTGTTCATATATTCACATTCCTTTGAAAGACAAAATAAGAACAGGGCTCCCTAATTTGTAGTGCAATCACTTAATTTAGTTTAGGGTACAAAATCTCCCCCCCCAAAAAAACAGCAGATAATTTTATAGTTAATACTGAGTGTGGTGATTCAGATCTGTAGTATCTCTTACTAATGGGTAAACTGAGGCTGGTGGATCAATCAAGTCCTAGAGTTTGAATGGTCATAGGGTAGAAGATGTCATGCCCAGACCAAGGCTACCATCATCAATATAATGAACTTCCAGGAAGAAGGGTACCAGAAGGCTATCTAAAGAAGGGCAAGCTGTCCAAGGTCAGAAGCAGAGCAGTAAACAGCTTCCTGGGGCAGCTAGGTGATACAGTGGATAAAGTTCTGAGCCTGGAGTCAGGAAGACCTGAGTTCAAATATGGCCTCAGATACTTACTGTCTGTGCCTGGGCAAATCACTCTGTTTGCCTCAGTTTTCTTATCTGCAAAATGAGGATCATAGTAGTACTTAACTCCCAGGGTTGTTCTGAGGCTCAAATGAGATAACATTTACAAAGTGATTAGCACTATAATAATGTTAGCTCTTATTAAAGCTCCCATCAGTTGTGAGGTCAGTTCTTTAGTGACTTCTGTACTTTCTGCCTGGATAACATCAGAAGACCCTATCTCAAAAAAAAAATGACAAAAACATAATATTTGAAAATTAGTTTAAGGGTATTCTATAGGCCTAGAAAATAGGAGTCAAAATTAGCAGGACAAGTGACTTTAGAGATAATCTAGTCTAATATATAATGGAATGCACTTCATCCTCATCTCTGCCTTTCAAAACGCTTTGAGAAACCCTTGGGAAGTTTGATTGAGCCTAGCCCATTTCAGGCACAGAGATTCATGCAATAATAAGGACTTCTTGATGGAGGAGTATTTGAACTTGTTTTATAAAATGAAGGATCTCGAAGAGTTAGGTCGGTGGACAGGGAATTCCAAGGAAGGGAGAAAATGTGAGCCATGGTATAGAGAAAGGAAAGAGCAAATCACATCCAAAATACAGAGGTCACACCAGTTTGTATGGTGTGTAGGGCTATTGTATGTGAGTAATAGTAGCTAAATCTCAACAAACTATATTGAAGCCAAGATGGGAATTCTCTTCAATTTTGAGTAAAACAGTTTGAAATTTAACCTATAATCCAATGAAGCGTGTTTGAAGTATGTGTTTGTATATTTTGTTTTGTTTTAAACAGGAAAGTAGCATGACCAAAGGAGGCTTTTAGGAAGATTAAGCTGGTAGTAGTGTGAAAAATGCATGAATGGGACAAGAAAACACATGGGAGCCCATGAGTGGAAAAGGATATATTAGCTCAGAACATAAAGGAAAGGGAATAATCATTTATATAAAAATATTATCTCATTTGATCCTCAAAACAATCCTGTGAGAAAGTATTATTATTATTATCCCCATTTTGTAATTGAAGAAACTGTGGCAGGCAGCAATCTAGTGGCTTGCCCAATGTCACACAGTTAGTATATGTCTGAGATTAAATTTGAATTTAGGTCTTCTTGACTTCAGACCTAAGGCTCTACCCACTGTGCCGCCAGTTGCCTTTAAAGGAAAAAAAAAGGAAAAAGTATCCAAAAGACACAATTACTATAAATTTGGTATTGTGGGTCATGGGTACTCTGCGTCTACTACCTTTGGTGGATAATTCTGTCTTTATAATTGAGTTCTAAAATGCATAATATTTAAATATAAAATCTCTACTCAGCATTTTCTCCTTCACCTAGTGACATGAATACTGAAATGAACCAAAGGAAATATATATTTTCTGTCCAGTCAGCATTCAAAGAATTATTGATAAATGCAATACTAGGAGCCCATTAACCAAAGAATGAAGACTGTCTCATCCTCGAGTTTCTTTAAGTACTTATGGCAGAGAGCATTTCACATTTTTTACAAGGAAAGTTTTGTCATTTTCATTTTCTTATGTTTTGATTGGGTTTGGAACTATGGGAAGGATGAGAAGAATTACAATAATGTTTCAGAATGCAGAGTTATGAAACAAGTATTGAGTCAATAATAAACACAGAAAAAATGTTCAGGAGAAGAAAAGAATTGAGGAATTTGTTGGTAAAGATTTAAGGTTTAAGTAACATTTAATGCAGTAAACACTGAAAATCCGAGGTATTGGGCTTGGGCTACAAATATAAAACAAAAAAACAGAAATCTGGGACTTCAAGAGATTTGTATTTTGTATTTGTAATATTTATGTTTTAGCAAAATCAAAGTTGATTTGAGAAGGAAGGGAAGAGCAACTACTAGAGGGATCAGAAAGTAGCTTTAAATTTCTTTTGAAGTGATACTTTACCTGAACTTTGAATGGATCCAGTTGTTTCAAAGTTCCAGGAGAGAGAAAGATAGGAGAAAGAGGGGAGAAGAAGACGGAGAAGAAGAAGAAGGAAACAGAGAGACAGAGACAGAGAGGCAGAGACAGAGAATTTTGTTGTTATAGTTGCCATTTATCTTTTAAGGATTTTACTAATCTGACACCTATTCTGGCCTTTGTTCTTCAGAAGGCCTCTCTCAATTATTAAAGGGTTTTCATTGAGAATCATTGATCTTTTCCAAGGTGGTAACATGAATCCTAAATTTCTAGCCTTTCTTCATACCGAGTTAGGAAGGTTCAGGATGCCAAGCCTCAGTACAAAGAAACATGGATTGTGCAACAAGGTAGTTAAAAAAAAAGCCAGCTTTGTTTTGAGGGGACAGACTTAAAATAAAAAGGGCAGATAGGAAAAAAAAGGTGGAAATAGATCAAATCTGTTGGGTCAAGTTGATATCCTAGAGGCAATCAGTCAACATAAGCCAGTAAAGCCTGATAAATTTTTATAAGGTTTTTATCTGAATCTAACAGAATTAGGCAGTAGGGAAAGGAAGGAAGGAGACTGAAATTGGGGACTGGTACTCTTTTCATGTGTGTAGGGAAGGAAAAGGGAACTCTGGTTGAATTGGCAATTGGATGGTGTTCAAACTCTACAAGGGTCTTTGAACTCTGATTGTGAATGGGTTGAGGCAAAGCCAAGATGGGGCAATACATAACCAATCAATCAAATTCACAACGGTGAAATAATTCCTTAAATCAAATTCTGAAATGGCAGTGCCAACAAAAGGTGAGAATAAGACATCATTCCAACCCCAGACAAGATAAGAGATCTGAAAGAAAAGTCTGTGAGATGGAGGAGGAGGGTGACTTGCAGTCAACATGGATGAAACACAGTGGTTGTTCTAGGATGTGGTGACAGATATAGCAGCAGCTTTGGGAGAGCTCAAGCCAGAAATGGTAAGGGAACCTAGCAACTAGTCAGAAAGATATTATAGGGCACTCCTGGCCTAGTACTGGACACAGGACCAGGTTGTTTGGTAATTTCATTGCCTATAAACATTTCTGGGTCACAGTATAAGGACAGGGAGAAGCACCTCTGGTCAAGAGGCTTCTAAGAGCCCTAAGGGGCAATGGTTTGGCAACTATTCATTGCCTATCCCCATCTCTGGATCATAGTTCAAGAGCAGAGAAGTTTGATCAATAAGAAGTGTAATCCATGTGGTGTAGTAACACTATGTTCCCCAAGGGATCAGGGACCCTGAGGAACAATATAATTTCTATCCAAAGGGAAAAGGCACCCTGAAGAGCGTGAGCTACTGTAATCCCAAAGGTTCAGGGATTACAGGTCTGTACTTGCCCAGAGTACAGACCAAGAGAGCATATAACGTTGGAAGTACTAATAAATTCCAAATCCCCATAGCTAGCTTTGAAAATAGCAGTGTGGAGGGGGCGGAGCCAAGATGGCGGCGTAGCAGCAGCAACACATCACAGCTCTCACATAGCCACCCCAAAATACCCATGAAATAGGACTCTAAACCAATCCTGGAACTCCAAAACGCACACAAAGATACTTGCCACTAAAGTCAGCTTGGCTAAGAGGAACTATATCAGCACGGCGAACCGAAACCAGCCTGCCCTGAAGCCGCGGCTGTGCCCGGGGGGCGGCTGGATGGGAGGAGCTCAGGAGCTTCAGGTGAGCGGATTAGCGGCAGCTGTGAATGGGAATTGTGAAAGGGGGAGATAAGCAGTCTGGCCAGAAGGCCTCCAGAGCAGAAAAGCAAAAGGCAGAGGTTTTGCACCCGCCTCGGCGTTGCAGCTTCCCGCCCACGGCCTGCAGGCAGCAGGGGGATTGAGCAACCGTTCTGGGCCAGAGCTCTCGCATTGAGCGGCCTGGACGGAAAGCTGTCTTGGGCCTCAGTCTTGGAGTCCTCACTATCTGGTCAGCCAGAAGCATATGGGAAGAGTTCCCAGCCTCTCCTTAAGAGCTACGGCAGCCGGGAGGACCCCAGCGATTTGCGACAGAGCTTTCCCTTCTGGAAGCAGAGCCCCACAGAGATTTAAAAAAAAAATCACGGTCTGAAGAACCATGAGTAAGAATAAGCATAAGAAGCAAAGTAAGAACAGCTCTCAAACCCTTGATTCCTTCTTTGGGGAAAAGAAAGATCACAGGAGAGAGAGGGAGGAGGAGAGCGCAGCCAGAGCACCCCCACCAAGGGCCTCCAATAAACATGAAGAATGCCTTAAAGCTAGAGATGAGCTGAAGAAAGATTTTCAAAACCAAATAAGGGAAGTGGAAGAAAAATTGGGAAGAGAAATAAG
>CM053582.1:426361052-426383419 GCA_028627135.1 Pseudochirops cupreus
TTTTGGGACTCAGTTTTCTGGTATTTAAATGAATGCACTATCTATATTTCTTATGTAGACAGCCTGTTCCATTTTGTGATTAACAACTATATCAGCATATTTATAGTTACCGTAGGCATTGTGAATACTGCATTGCTGATACACCTGGCCATATGGTCATCTCACTGGAAGCAGTGGTGGGATTTGGTACTAGGTGTCTGAGTTGACTTTTAAGGATCACACTGCTTACCTCCTGGTGTGAGGAAGGGGTTAGAAAAGGTACCCCCAAAATTGTCTGCTTATGCAACCATGGCCTGATTACCTCAGTAGGTGGGGAGTTCACATTATGGTCAAAATACGCCACAAATGTACAAAAACTTCTGCAAAGATTATTCCACTCACTATCAGTATATGGAATGTGCACACACTTAGAAACAACACAAAATTCAGTAGTCATGAAAGACAAATAGCTTTTGTTGCAAGAGAACTCAGCAGGCATTGTATACAAATAGGAATCCTGAGTAAAACAAGGCTGGCAAATGAAGGCCAGCTTACTGAAGTTGGAGATGGACACACATTTTTGTGGAGTGGACACAGTGAAGGGGAGCACCATGAAACTGGTGTCAGTTTTGCAATCAAAACTAATCTAGTCAACAAACTTGTATCCCTACCAAAATTGTGAATGAGTGCCTTGTGACAATGCAATTGTCACTTGCAAGAAAATGGCACACCATCATAATCAATGCTTTTGCTCCCACCAAGACAAACCCTGATAAGGTCAAAATAAAAATTTGTGGAGACCTGGAGACCCTTATCATCAATGTGCCAAAAAAAGGACAAGCTTATAATCCTGGGTGACTTTAATGCTAGAGTAGTCTCAGACTACCAGCCATGGAAGGGAGTCCTAGGGGGGAATGGAGTTGAAAATAGCAATAGTATTTGTCACTTAGTACTGAAGACTTGTGCATCTCATGACTTTCTTATCACCTACACTGTCTTCCATTTACCTAAATGTAATAAAACTTTGTGGATACACCCTCACAGCAAACATTGGCATTTAATAGACTATCTTATTGTAAAGAGATGAGACAGACAGGATATGAGAAGGACAAAGGCAATGTGTGGCACAGAGTGATGGACTGATCATAGACTCATCTTCTCCAAGATAAACATTCACGTTCAATAAAAATGGCATCCCTAAGGCAAAATGACTACCAGAAGAATTAATGTTGACATATTAGAGCACCTCCCAGAGAGGAAACAGTTTGTTACTAACTTGGAGGAAAAGTTGAGCCAACACACAGTTGGTAACAGTGGACTATAAAAGAAGTGGTCAGTTTTCAAAGATTTGGTATATAGCACTGCATTTGCGCATCTGGGTCAGAATATTCACAAACATCAAAACTGGTTTGGGTTCAATTCTCTCTCCTCCCTTCTACTAAGGCTCCCATTGGAGATACAGCAGTGCCTCAGCCACAGCTACCTGGTACCCCCTCTCCATGGGGCTCAATGAGGGCTACAAATTTATTAATAACATTTCTAAGCCATGACACTGCAGGTACAGTGGGCACTTGACAAAACATACCAAGTTTGTGAGAAAAATGATACAGGAGGTATGTGGGTTTGCCTCTTATGAAAGATGGGCCATGGAATTTTTAAAGATCTCCAACTATCAGTGATCCCTTATATTCATCAAAAAAGAGAGATCTGGGCCAAGAGGAACAGAGAAGAGCTGTATCAGCAAGCACCCTAGTATACTCAGGGTGGCTGCTAGCACAGGTTCTTAGATCTGCTTTTCTAAAGGAAAGCACCACAAACTGGGTTAGCAATCTTACTTTAATCAATCAAACAAATATCATTTACCTAGTTCAGGGGGAAAAGTCAGCACCCTGAACTTCAGAGAATGCAAACACAAGTTTAAGTTACAAGCAGACAAAGAAACAGATCAGCAGATGGGCTTCCAGCGTCTGACCATTACATCCATACCTATTCAGTTACCAGAGAAGGAAGCACCAACATCTGGGTTTTTCAAAGCCAGGAGGCTCAACGGCTTCCCAGAGTCTCTTCTGGCCAAATCACACAACTCTTCTCAAAGTGAGCCCCAAAGCAAAACCTCACATAAGGGCATATATTTCTCCTGGATTGGAGAATATCACAACCCTCTTGGCCCAATCACAAAGCAACAAGGAAGGATTGGGCATTCCCGAAAAACAAGCCTCCTGCCACAGACTCCACGTGACCACATTCAGCCAATTAGGGGTCAGAGTATATTTTCAAATCAGGGAAGGTTCTCAGTCACATAGTCACTTTACCAAAGGGCCTAGGGGCAGGGAAGATCTTCAGATTCCCATAAGAGAAGCTCAGTAACATCATAGCTGCCATGGGGAAGGCTGCTGCAAAGGACTAAACTGGATCTTGCCAACCTTCCCCACTTACCCAATAAAGATTTGACCAATTAAAAAGTGGGGGAATTCAGAAGCTGCTAGATGAAAAAAATGACAACTCCACAAGGCTTAGAAGCAGAATAGTCCACCCATCTCTAAGAAGGCAGCATTTAGTTCCATTAAAATAAAGTACACAAAAAGCTTAGAGAGATACAGGATTCTTGACTTAGTAAAAAGGCAGATAAAATTCAGTTTTATGCTGATAGTAACAATCCAAAGTGCTTTTATGATGCCCTGATAGCTATTTATGGGTCAGAGACCCATGGTGGATCTCAACTACTCAGTGCTGATGGAGCCACATTAATTCTCAACAGACTGTCTTCAACCAATGCTGAAACCACTGACCACTTACCTTGGGTTAAAATCAGTCCCTTCCCAGCTAAAGAAGAGCTTTTTAAAGACATTGGGCTCCTTTCATGTGGCAAAGTAACTGGTGCTGACTCTATTCCAGCTGTGATTTACAAGGTGGGGTGTCCAAAGCTGCCTAAAATTTTTGGGTTATAAGGAAAGAGGAGGTTATCCCCAGGATTAAAGGATGCCTCAATTGTTCATCTCTATAAAGGTAAAGGAAATAGACAGTTCTGTGACAGTCATGGGGAGGGTCTCTCTCTTAATTACTGTTGGCAAGATTTTTGCCAGAATCTTCCTTAATAGGCTGACCTTCATCTGGAAGATGGTCATCTACCCGAGAGCCATTGTGGCTTCAGAAAGGGCTGAGTAATAGTCGGCATGGTTTCTGCTGCCTGTCAAATCCAGGAGAAATGACAGGAGCAGAATAAAAGTCCATAAACAATGTTTATCAACCTGACCAATGCCTTTGATACTGTTGCAAGAGCTTATGAGAAATTATGACAAAATTTGGTTGCCTGGAGTTTATCAGCATTGTACATCAATTTCATGGTGACATGCTTACCTGGGTTGTGGGAAATAGATGATGCTCCTGTGTTTTCCCAGTCACCTCTATATGCCTTCAATGAGGATAAATACAGCATCAAACTCAACTACCACATTAATGGTAAATTCTTCAACTGGAAAAGGCTACAAACCAAGACCAGAGTGGAGGGAATGTTGATGCGTGATTTTCTGTTTGTAGATTATTTGTGCACTCAATACAACTTTCTAGGCTGAGATGCAACAAAGGATGGATTGCTTCTCTGCTGCTTGTGCTAATTTGGCCTAAAATTTAACACCAAAGCAACACAAATGCTCCAACAGCCACTGCCACTCCACCTGTCCATGGAACCATCAGTTACAGCAAATGGAGAAGTTTTGAATGCTGTGGATAAGTTCACTTACCCTGGCAATGTACTTTCCAGGGATGTACACATTGATAATGAGGTTGTCACATGCATTGCCAAAGTTAGCTCAGTGTTTAGGAGGCTGTGAAGGAAAGTGAGAGAGATAAGAGTTATTAGATTGACTACAAAACTGAAGGTCTGCAGAGCTGTGGCACTGATCTCATTGTTGTATGCCTGTGAAATCTGAACAGTCTACCAGCACCATGCCAGGAAACTGAATCGCTTCTATTTGAATTGTCTTTGGAATATTCTGAAGATCACTTGGCAGGATAAGATACCAGACATTGAGGTCCTTTTTTGAACTAAACTGCTGAGCATTCAAAATCTACTGCAGAGAACACAACTCCAAAGAGCTGGTAAGATTGTATGAATGTCAAACGCATGCTTCCCAAAAAGGCTGTTTTATGGAGGAATTACACAGAGGAAGCACTCACATGGTGGTCAGAAAAGGTGATACAAGGACACTCTCAAGGTCTCTCTTAAGAATTTTGGAATTAATTGTATGGCATGGGAGACACTGGACCAGAACCCGCCAAAATTGGATGTCCTCATCAGAGAAGGCATGGTGCTCTATGAGCAAAGCAGAATTAAAGGACCTTAAGAGAAACACAAGGGGCGGCTAGGTGGTGCAGTGAATAGAGCACTGGCCCTGGAATCAAGAAGACCTGAGCTCAAATCTGGAGTCAGACACTTAACAGTTACTAGCTATGTGACCATGGGCATGTCACTTAACCCCAATTGACCTGCCTCCCCCCCCCCCACAATAAATAAATAAAGGGAAAAAAAAGAAATACAAGATATGCAAATTCATAGATTCTATCCCAAATGTTCACATGGATTTTTTGTGGCCAACATATGGTAGAGCGCTCCTAGCTCATAATGGTCTTATCAGTCAGAACTGGACACATTGTAACTTGATTCTAACATAGCAATGTCATTTTGGTCCTCTTTGAGAACAAAGGACAACAACCAACATGCAAGTTCTTAACATTTTCTGAGTCATAGTCGCAGAGATGTGCTAGAATCAGCTAGCACTGTCTATGAGAGTTGATTGTTAAATTTTCAGCATGAACATTAACATTTATGAAATTGGTAAATAGTACAAAACAGGGTTGGATTTATTCTATTGATTTTAGATTAAAGATTAAGAAAGTGATGGGGAAAATGTCAGTGCCCATTCAACTCAAAAGTGTGTTTGCATCTACTTTTTGTTCAAGAGCCAATTGTCAACTATTTTCTAGAATATTCCTACAAGGACCAATTTGGAAGGCTGGTGAAGCCTAGATACCTATGCTCAAACCATACATAAGTACATACATACATACAAACATTCATATAAACACTTTTATCTGGAGTTTCATGTAATTACATATGTGTGTGTGTATATGTGTGTGTGTATATATATATATATATCTTAATCCTCATATAGATCAATGTCTAGATATGTAGATATAAACATATACCTATATAGATATGTTCAATTTACAAAATACAGATTAAAAATTAAATCAGTATTATTGAAATAAAGATATTTTTTTCCCTTTCAAATTTGACACCTTAAAATCAATCCATAGACAACATTGCAGTTCTCAAAAGCAGTATCTCCCAACTGCTGATAAGGTTAAAAGCAACAACTTTTTAACTTTGTTATTAAGATTCTCCACAATCTAACCCCAAACAACTTTTACAGCTAGATATCATATTAACCAATTATATGTATTCTATGTTCTAGACATTCTAAAAGAGTAGCTATTCTCTAAACTTTTTGTACTTTTCTGCCTTTCCTTCCACTTTTACAAAATCCTCCTCAAATTGCTCCCTCAGTTCTGGGAGGTTATAGGAGTGGAAGGCTATGCCATCTTTCAGTATGCTCCCAGGCACAAACTACATCTCCTTTCTGAGGATCAATCTGCCAAGGCAAGGAAAGTCTGACCAGCATTCATGTTGGCCCTTGGAAATTAATTTCTTGACCACGAGAACTCAGGAAACAAAGAAAAATACAAAATGGCTCTCAGTCATGGGGTCTCCTATTTCTCCAGTGATGGTGCCAGAATAACAGAAAATGTAGCATATGATGCTACAAATCACACAAATTTTAAGCTATATATTATACACACATGTATACGTATGTATGTATATATGTATGTGTATATGTCCATATATACCATATAAATACCATATATATATATACACACACACCACATATATACATCTACATCATATATACATATACATTCATACATACATATATGTGTATATATACATGTATATACATGTATGTATATACCATTAACTTAGCCATTGGTACTCTCATTTTAATGTGTCCAGTATCTAACAGACAGATGTATAGTTAGGGAAACTCAGTCACAGAAAATGTGAAATTTGTGCCATCAGTGAAACAAAGAGACAGAAGAAAGTTGCATCTAAGGAGACTCAATGGTTTTGCTTGCAGAGGCAGATAAATTATTTGGCATTTTTTAACATATTTTCAAAGACAACAAGAAATATGATTTCATGGAGAGTCAATCATCTCATAGTGTAGTACTAGCTCATAAGAATTTGCAAAACGATCCAGAGAAAGAACTATGGATTCTGAATGAAGATCAAAGCATACTATTTGTGCTCTCTCTCTCTCTCTCTCTCTCTCTCTCTCTCTCTCTCTCTCTTTTCTTTCTTGTGGTTTCTCCCATTCACTCTAATTCTTCTTTACAACATGACTAATATGAAAATATGCTTTAATAAGAATGTATATGTAGAGCCTTTATTGGATTGCACACCGTCTTGAGGAGGAGGGAAAGGAGTGAGGCAGAGAAAATTTAAACCTCAAAAACTTATGGAAGTGAATGTTGAAAACTAACGTTAAATAAATAAATGTAAAGGAAGAAGAAGGAATCTACAAAATGACCACCATGTAACTTATTTCAGTTTATGCACCATTGATTGCAGAAGGAAATGAGGTATAGAAACACTTTAATAAATTAGATAAGACCCTTCAAATCAATTTAATTCTTAACTTTGTATTCAGAAACTGGTCAGTAAAGGGTCAGAATAAGCTAGAACAGCAGAAAACATGTAAGAAAATATGGATCATAAATCAAGAATTAGAGAGAACATAAAAGCCTCCTGCTTATGAGACACAATATTTTCCTCAGCAGAAGAATTAAAAAAAAAAACTGGTACTGGACATGTCAAGCTCTGAACAACATCAATAAAATGAAATTGTTAATCTTATGAATCTTTCCTGAATCAACTGTCAGATCAATGACACAGCAAAAATTTAAAAAAAAAATTATATTACAAAGTTAGAGGAAATAAGACATATACTCAAATATTTGGTAAGCAATTAGAACAACTCTGATTTGACCTAGTTTTTTAAATTGTATCAGTTGGAACAATGATTTCATTTGAATGGGGAAATCATGGATGCGAAAAACAAAACAAAACAAAACTTGTTCTACCAGTACAGGTCAGCATCTTCCCTGTAACTCATGGTCTTAGAGAGCTATTTAGCATAGTGAGAAGTTAAGTGAGTGCTCAGGATCACAACAGTCCATTGGTATCACAGATGATATTGGAACCATAGCCTTAGTAAGATCAACATCAGATTTCTATCCACTTAAATCAGTGGTTCTCAACCAGTGGGCTATGTTCAATATATAACAATGAAAATACACCCTGCATATCAGATACTTACATCACAATTCATAACAGTAGCAAAATTACAGTTATAAAGTAGCAACATAAATAATTTTATGGTTAGGGGTCCCTACAACATGAGGAACTGTATTAAAGGCATTAGGAAGTTTGAGAACCATTGACTTAATCCATACTGGAGAAATAGAAGAATTCCCTTACAGAATTAAAATTGAAAAGAAATTTCCTCTAAATAATGAAGCCTCCCAAATGTTCCTATTTGTACATGATATCATGCTTATTATATCTACCACCATAACATGGTTTGACAAAATATTTAATGTATATTTTAAAATGTAAATAAAAGAAAAATCTTATCTCATGGGCCAGGGGTGGGGAACTGGTGGCCTCAAGAAATCTTATAGCCCTCTAGGTCTTCAAGTGTGACTGTTTTTGAGTCACAAATTTCACAGAACAATTACCCTTAATAAATTTGTTCTATAAAACTTGGACTCAGTCAATAGGCTGCACCTGCGGACATAAAAGGTCCCATGTGGCCTTGAGGCCACAGGGTTCCCACCCTTGACATGGGATATATAGAAACACATGGTAGGCTTGATTTGCCATATGAACCATAGACCCCTGCCCTAAATCATTGTAGAACCTGCCACAAGATATATTTAGCTACTTGAAAGAGTTTGGCCTAAGAATTTCACTGGAGACATCAAGTAGGTGACTAATCTCTATTTTCTGGAGAGCGAGAGGGGGGGGGAGGGAGGGAGAGAGGAAGAAAGGGAGGAAGAAAGGAAGGAAGGAAGGAAGGAAGGAAGGAAGGAAGGAAGGATGGATGGAAGGAAGGAAGGTAGGAAGGTAGGAAGGAAGGTAAAAAGGAAGAATATTAAGCACTTACTATAGGCTAAATACTGTGCTTAATGATAGTTAAACAAATAGAAGTAATATAGACAGTCCCTGTCCTCAAGGAGCTTACAGAGGAACAGAGGAAGACCACAATTAAAAGACAGAGAGAAAGAAGGAAAATGTAATAGACCTTGTAGCATTATGTGGATGTAGCTGAGAATAATGCATAAATGCCTGGTCCTGAACAAGATAAGGTGAAAGTTCAACTACTATAGCCCAGGATGGTTCCAAGAGCAGAGTCCAAGGTTCCTGTGAGAGGCAAGTAGAGATAGATCACTGAAGAAGAGGTGATATGCTATAGAACTCTACAGAAGTCATAGCATATGGAGATGAAGACAATCTGAGGTATAACTGAAGTTCTTGACCTAGTGAACTTTATAAAAAATTATAACTGTATTTCAGTATAATTTGTACTTTACGCATTTAAAGATATCATTATGAGAAATGGTCTATAGACTTCACCAGAATGCCAAAGACATGAGGGAAGTTATGTGCTGACCACAGGTTACACTATAAGAATCAAATGGAAGTTGGAACCTGGTCTAATCCTTTATGTATATTCAATGAAATAGAGGACTTTAAAAAACAGTCCTGATTAAAAGACCAGAGCTGAATAGAAAATCTGACTTTCAAATATAAGACTTAAGAGAAGCATAAAAAAGTAAACAGGAAAGGGAAAACATAAGGAACTTAACAATGTTAAACTGTTTACATTCCTACATGGGAAGATGGCTTTTAACTCATAAGAATTTTCTCATTATTAGGGCAATTAGAAGGAGTATATATAGTCAGAAGGCACAGTGAGTTGAATATGGTGGGATGGTAGCCAAAAAAATTGAAATAAAATTAAGAGGTGAGAAAGATGACTGCCCTGGGAAAAAGAGAAAGGGAGAGGTAGAATGGGGAAAATTATCTCACATAGGAGAGGTGAGAAAAAACTTTTACATTGCAGGGGAAGATGAGGAGATTGTAGTGGGGAATATTTGAACCTTATTCTCATCACAATTTTCTCTAAAAGTGTAATGATACTGGGAGTTGAAAATCTTCCATGCCCCTTGAAATTACTGACATAGCAAGAAGGGGTGGAGCAAGAGAAAACTGGAACCAAGCTAGCGTCCCTGCCTTGGTGACTGGAAGTAGCAGCAGCAGCAGCAGCAGCTGTGGTTGCAGTGTGAACTCCTTTTTCTTTGAGCCTGCCAGAATCTCTGCTAAGGATTCCTGCTAAAGACTGCCAGGGATGGGAACTGTGGGGGGGCCAGAACTGTTGGGAGCAAGCTGTCTGGATGCTGAGCAGTTGTCATGAGTGAGGAGGGAAGATCTTTGCCTGCGGTAGCCTGTCCTGTTTCGAAGGCTTGAGAATGTGGGTGTTGACTACTTTAACTACATATGCCAACTTCATAACTACTGTGTTGGCTTTGACTTTCTGGTTTGGGGACTCATTTTTTCTGGTATTTGAATAAATGCTCTAGCTATATTTCTCATGTAGAGAGCCTGTTACTTTTGGTGATTAATAACCATATCAGCATGCCTATAGTTACTGTAGGCATAGTGAATACTGCATTGCTGATACAAAAAGCAAATAACATACACACTCAATTGGGTATAGAAATCCATCTTACCCTACAGAAAAATAGGACGGAAAGGTGATAAGGAAGGGAGGTTTGATAAAAGGCAGGGTGGAATGGGGGAGGTGATAGTCAGAAAAAAAACATTTTTCAGGGGGGGACAGGGTGAAAAGAGAGAGTAAATAGAATAAATAAGGGGGAGATAAGATGGAGGGAAATATAATAAATCATACCTGAAAAAAATTTAAAGCAAGTTTCTCTAATAAAAGCATCATTTATCACATATATAGAGAACTAAGCAAATTCATAAAAATAAGATCCATTACTCAACTGATAAATCATCAAAAGATATGAAAAAATTGTTTTCCAATGAAGTTATCAAAGCTATCTATAGCCATATGAAAATGCTCTAAATAATCATTGGAGAAATGAAAATTAAAATAATTATGAGGTGCTACCTCATACCTCTTAGATTGCCTAGTAGGACAGAAAAAGAAAATAAGTGCTGGGGGGGGATGTGGAAAAATTGAGATACTAATGCACTGTTGGTGGATTTGTAAATGAATTCAACCATTATGTAAAGCAGTTTGGAGCTATGCCCAAAGGACTATAAAGCAATGAATGCATACCCAGAAATCTCACTACTATGTCTGTATCTCAAAAGAGATAAAAAAGAAAAAAAGAAAAGGATCTATATGTACAAAACATATTTATAGCAGCTCTTTTCTGGTGGCAAATAACTGGAAAGTGAGGAGATGCCCATATCTTGGGGAATGACTGAATAATTCATGGCATATATTTGTGATGGAATACTGTAAGAAATTGTGCTATAAGAAATTATGATCATGATGCTCTCAGAAAACCTTGGGAAGATTTACATGAACTAATGAAAAGTGAAATGAATAGAACCAGAAGAACGTTTTGCACAGTACCAGCAATTTTGTAAGATGATCAGCTATAGATGACTTAGGTATTGTCTGCAATACAATGATCCAAGAACAACTTTGAAGGACTCATAGTGAAAAAAGTTATCTGTCCCTAGAGAAAGAACTGATGGAGTCTAAATACAGATTGGAGTATATTTTTTAACTTTATTTTTCTTTTTTCCCTATGTTTTCTTTTATAACATGACTAATATGGAAATATATTTTGCATAATTACACATGTATAACCTATTATCAAATTGCTTTCTCAATGGAGGGGGAGGGAGGGACAGAGAAAATTTGGAACTCATTTTTTTAATGTTAAAATTATTTTTACAAGCAATTGGGGGAAAACAAAATTCTAAATAAATATTTTTAAAGGAAATCTAGAGATGGAAACAATTGCAGAATCTTTTTACTATCAGAATTTTGACTGTCAATTGTTACCTAACCAATCTTGAGCAAGTGACATAACCTCTCTGAATCTGTTTCCTTATCTTTAAGTTGGGGGCTGAGGGTGGTCAGGTTTGACTACATGAATTCTAAATTTCCTTCCAATTCTACTCAGGGACAGAATGGGTTGAGGGCCTCTGTTTCTATGTTTGTGTCCTTTTAAAACAATTCTCCTCTGAATAACCACACAAAGCACACTTTCCACTTCCCCACCATTAATCATAATTCCCCAGTACCAGAACGAGCACATTATGACTGGCCCTAGGGAATTCTAGAACCTAGGAGAAACTAGGAGTGTAGGGAGTGTAGGGAACTCTGTCTCTCCCCCATTAACATCACCAAACCTTTTCCCCTCTCCAAGTAGAATGTCAAGAAATATAATGGCTCTGTTCCCTTACTCACCCTAAAATGCTACCTCTCGGGGGCCGAAGATCACCATCCTCAGAATTTCTTTCTCCCTGGGGTGCATTGCCCACATCATACCACTTGATCTAGAGATTCAGGGCAAACAGCAAGGATGGAATTAGTACGTCATCAGTTAGGGGATAAATCATGAATATACTTGGCACATCATCCCATCACTCCCCTGCTGATATTACACTTTTTAGAGACTGGGCGATCATCCTTTAGTCTCTCTACCACCAAGTCCAATTTTCTCCATAGAGTAAGTCCTCTAAATAGGTGTTGATAATCGTAGTAGCTGGTATGTTTTCCATCTAAC
This sequence comes from Pseudochirops cupreus, assembly GCA_028627135.1. NCBI lineage: Eukaryota > Metazoa > Chordata > Mammalia > Diprotodontia > Pseudocheiridae > Pseudochirops > Pseudochirops cupreus. The sequence goes on from CM053582.1 coordinate 426,372,987, forward strand.
AAAAAAATCTATTCTTCCCTAGGCTCTATCCTTGGTACTTCCTATCCATTGGGGGTTAATTACTAATGTTTGTAATTGGGAACCATATTATAACTTGAGGAAAATGTCTTTCCCTGTACCTCTCCTAATGTTCTTATCTCTTTCCGTGGCAATTCCAGCCCTCCAGTTCCTGTCTTTAGTTCTTCCTTATCTTCACTGTTTCCTCTGAAATCCTCTCTTCTTATGATCCTTTCATCCTCAATATCTTCCTTATATACTCTTTTTTATCTATTAGTACTCAAAGAAATCTATCTTTTCCTTATGAAGATGACATAGCACTTGAAAATCTCTTCAAATGTGACTGCTTTTTCCCTTAAAGTTATTGCTAGAAAAGCAAACATATGCATTATATATAAACTAGGGCAAAAATATCTGAGTATAGACTGATGATTATACAAAGATCCTGTATTGAGATGTCCAGACCTCAACCTACAAGAATTGGTGGAAAGGCAGGCCCCCAGAAGTGTTTGCCGAAGTAATGCTATTGCAAGGACAATTGCATCTCTTGGTGATCTGAGCTGGCATATGACCTCAAGTCAAGGTGTAAGTGGAGTAATCATTGCAGGGAGGACATGGGTAGCCCAGCAGAGGAACTTTGTCATGATGGATGTTGCTACTTTAGTACCCTGTTCACTCCATGCTAATGATGACTGTTTTTTTTTTCATTCCCTCTGAAACATAGAACTGAAAGGGAGAATTGGAATACCTCTTGCTCTCCATTCTCACTTTTAAACCCTCCCTATGCCACTATCATTTACCTATCACTGCTCAACCTTTAGGTTTCACTCTGTCCCATCCAAATTCTTATTACTGTCATCTGTAAACTTCCAGATTACTTTCTAGCATTCTCAGTAAGTATTGTAAGTATCATAGATAGGATCCAGGTCTTCTCCAATTCAATCATTTCCAAATGAAAGTACCCTGCCCCACCCCAACAGCTTTTGTTTATTTGTTTAATATCTTTATATTTTTGTGCTCTTTTCACAATATTAATAAAAGACAAAATTAAAACCAAAAACATCATCTTCAAAATTCCTAGAAATAGAGAACTCAATCTATTTTTTATAGTTACCATATTTGCATAAGTACATTTCACTTGAGAATCTTCATTTAACATATGGCTAATATTTATGCCAGTTTGGCATAATCTAAAGATTTTCCATCTTAAATACAATTACCCATGTGATTATTACTTGTCATTTATTGATTAAATTGTAGCCACCAGCACTACTGCACCAGAAAAAAGAAAAGAAAAATAAATTCTAGGAATGGGGACTTATGAGTATGACATTCTATACATATTTCTGTCACATTAAAATTCTAGTTTTAAAGATATTCTTTAGTATTGGAGGTGGTTGGAGCGGGAACTCAAGCAAATTCCTGCTTTTATTCTACCATCTTGGCTCTACCCTTATTCTTTAGTATTAACCTGAAAATCAAGTCATGTGAATGACAATTCTTTGGTTCCTCTGACCTAAGCAAGGTGGCCCCCACTATTTCCACCCTGACTTCCTGGACCCCACTCACAACATTTTTGTCAAAGCCCATTTCCCCATTTTCTCCTGTTAGCTAAAAACTGACTATTTATTCCTATTTCTGGCAAGGTTAGCACAGAATCACTGCTACTCTCTAACATTTAGACTTACTTTCTTCAATCCAATGGTATTGCCCTTTTCCAAGATCTTCTCCAAGCATCCCACGGCTATGGGGCAATTTGGCTTCCATCCTGCCACTAGACACTTGGGAGTTTCTCATCCATTACACTCTACCCCAATGAAGAACTGGAAATTCAGAGCAAGGATTTTCTTTTTCTATTGGTTTCCCTAGAAATTAACACAGTGCTTGTTAATTAGCAATTTATAAGTTCCTTCATTCATTCTGTGATATTGCCATATGAATCAAAAGGTTAGGCTTTTCTTAGGAATGAATAACTAATAATAACATGTGATTCCTCACTCAATTGTCTTTTCGAATAGTTTCAGTAATATTAACTCTTTGTTATTGTACAATGAATAATTACTATTTGACTATGTCCAGAAGAACATTATATTAACATGTGGACACCTAAGCGCAAACTCAGGACAATTCTAGTTAGACTTCAACTGTTGTGAATTGTTGTTTAATCTTTCCAGTCTTCCTTTTCCTACTTTAAGGAGGAATTTGTAATTCATTCATTTTTAGTCCTTTGAATCTTTAGAAATCTTAGAACTTATAATCAGTTTTAGAGTTTTCTGTCCTTTTCAGATTGCTCTAACCATTTTTATTTGCACTTGTTGACTTTGCTGTTTAAAAGGTAAGAAAAAGAAAACCTTATGGCATTATAAAGTCCTTAGCTATTTGCCTGAAGTACATTAGAAAGAAAGCATTCATTTGTCTCCTTAGGAACCTAGATGGCTCGTGGACAATTATAGTTGTTTAAAGTTATAATAGAACTTAGAAATCCAGCCCAATCCTCTTCTTTTTACTGATGAGGAAACTAAGAGCCAGAGAGGTCAAATTACTTGTCCAGTGTGTAGCAGGGACACTCTTCAAATCCATGTCCTCTCACTTCAAATTGAGTACTCTTTCTTTCATTCTAGATTTGATCACAAGTGATGAAATTTTTGAACCGTGGAAATCCATGAAGATTAAGATAGATTAAGACAAAAGGTTTTCTTTCCAAGTGATGTGACTCCTTACTATTTTCATGGTCAAAGTTGTGATATGTTCCCTGTATTGAGTAACTTATGATGAAACATGAATCAAAATAATGGGCTTCCAGTAATTTTGAAAGTTGCTCCATAAACCTCCTAAAGGAGGCATAGCCCTTTTGTCTTATGAATTTACATTTTTAAATATATTTCCATTGGTAAGAAGTTTTGGAGAAGAAATATGTGGTAATTACTTTGCAACTTGTCTCAACTTTTGCCTCATCCTTTTTCCTTCACATACATAATAATTTTAAACTGTCATTTTGTGCTATGGCCATTTGGAAATTGGAAGTTTGTCAATGAACTGTTGAATGCAAATAGATCTTTATAAATGAGGAATTATTGAGTTGGAAATTTATGGCATGTAAAAGATTATGGTTACTGTGTGCTGTAGTAAAAAATCTAGTTATCTGGAAAGTATTTGTTTATGGAAGAACATAAACAGCCTGCATTAGGGAAATTTACATGAGACTGGGGAGCGGTCAGAGTATATCTAGTACATTTATTTGGGTGTATAAAAATGCACAATTTATTATATTGATTTTTTTCGGTCATCAAATTTCCAACAATCCCTGTAACTTTAACCTCTTTTTGAAGACACCTTTAGCAATATAACATTTACTTTGAATGGGCATTTGTAATAATTAAAGATAATGCAATCCATTCTTAGTCCATAAGGCTTATTCTTCTCTTTTTACGCTTCTGTTAATATCCAAAGAAAAATATATCTTATGTTTGACATAGAAAGATAAAAGTAAAATTGCAATACCTGACACCAAAAGATGATGCAGGAATTTAAATAGGGTGATTTCTTCACATGGAAGACATTGGTGGATGTGGCCAATATTTGCTAACATCAAATCTCACTGATTCATAATAATTGGTCCCAAACTCAGGCAGAATTATAATTAAATAATACTCATAAAATGATACAATTTTATTAGTCTCAAGTGCATATTAACACTTATAAAAATGAACAGCAAAATAGTAACTAATAAAGGTCATTTCAGATCAGCTTCATAAAGTAAGAGGGATTTGTAATTAGCATGTTGGGCAATTAAGTCCTACGGAATAATGACAGAAATTGAATCCTAAGCTTTATTTGAAAATCCCATGTTTTGATGTCATTACGGAATTCCACCTTTGGGGGTGGGGTGGGAAGTGATCTAAGTTGATAGGCACACTTTTTTCAATTTTCAATCAAAATTCAATTTCTTCTTTGTCTTCAGGAATGGGAATACAAGGTTTGAATGGGACCTCAAATGATTTAAGATATGTCTTAATTTTACACATTCACTTCCAGATTTCACTAGATCTAGGAAAGTTGTAAACAACTATATGTCAACTGAACCTTCTTGATAGCCATCTAAGTCTGAAATCTTATTTCCTGGGCGAAAATTCAGCCTTTATGGTAATCAATAAAAACATGAAAAACTTACTTCAATATTTTTTTTTCAAGATTAATTACTGGCATCCAAGAACATTAAGTTCATTCCATATTAAAGGCTCTTCAAAAAGGAGTTGTTTTCTTTTTTCCTTTCTTTTGCTTTTTTCCTTTTTTCTCTCAAAAAATGAATACATTATCCTTCTGGCTTTGAATTTATGTAGTTTAAACAAAGGCAATTCACTTCACAAACACATGCATAGCATCACTGAGGAAACAGAGGTGTTAGTACAACTGAAAATGTTCTTAGGAGGTACTTCCCCAAAATGCAATGAATTCTGAAGGGATTGAAAGAAACAAGACAAGAATATTCTATGGAAATGTCAAGGTGGCTGTGTCCTGACAGATGCTAAAGAATAAATATCTTAGTAAGTTTAAAATCTACCTAGTATCTAGAATGTAATAAAGGAGGTTATACTTTTTAGAACTGCATATTTTTTAAAGCAAGTTGCAAATTTATTTTGCATCATATTTAGAAAGCTGAAGATATACACTAGATGTTAAGAGTTTTGTCCAATATGGTTTCCATGGGGAGCTCAGAGGGACTTGAGATTAACTTGAGAGTAGGAGGGAGTTGAAATATAATTACTTTTAGAGAGGGTTGGTTTTAATTTCAGTTTCTGAGTGGGGAAAAACAGTATCATAGAATACTATGAGTTAGTCTGTTCACCCTCCCTAATGGATAGAATTCTGGACTTGGAATCAGGAAAATTTAGGTCCAAATCTTACCTCTGACAAAAGCTGTGTGTCACTTAACCTCTCAGTTTCCTCCATCTGTAAAATGCAGTTAAATCAATAATTGGCAGGGCCTACCATACAAGGTCATCAGGTGGATGAAAAGACACTTTTTTTAAAATTAAATTTTATGTTTACTTTTAGTTTACATCATTCATTTCTACCAGATTTTGAGTTACAAATTTTCTCCCCATCTTTCTCCTACTCACCATCCCAAAACAGCAATCCCACTGAATACCCCCTCTCCCAATTTGCTCTCTCCTATATCCTCCCCCATTTCAGCTCTAACTTTCTAGTAGGGTAAGATGGATCTTCATACCCCAGTGCCTGTATATCTTATTTCCCAGTTGCATGTAAATAATAATAATTTTTTTAAACATTTGATTTTACAACTTTGAATTCAAGATTCTTTCCCTTCCTCCCTCATCTCCCACCCTTACTGGGAAGATAAGCAATTAAATATAGGATGTGCATGTGTAGCTATGGAAAACATTTCCATAGTGGATATATTGTGAAAGAACGAATGACTATATTCCCCTCCAACCTATCCCACCCCCAACTTATTCTATTCTCTACTTTGACCCTGTCTCTTTTCAAAAGTGAATGCTTCTAACTACTCTCCCCCCAAACCTGCCTTCCCCTCCATCATTCTCCCTCTCATCTCTTTCCCCCCTACTCTCCTGAAGGGCAAGATACCCAATTTAGTGTGTATGTCATTCTGTCCATAAGCCAAATTCAATGAGAGTAAAGTTGATCCATTCCCTGTCTATGTATACCTGTACACATACATACACACGCTCTCATATGTATTCATATGCAGATATACCCTACTATATTGACATATATGTATGCATACATATTCACCTATATATACACACATTTATATTCCCTTCAACTATCCTCATACTGATAAAAGTTCCATATGATACAATTACCATTTTTCCATATAGGCATGTAAATAGTTCAACTTTGGTAAGTTCCTCATGATTTCTTTTCCCTGTTTACGTTCTTATGCTTTTCTTGCTTCTTATGTTTGAGTGTCAAAATTTCTATTCAACTTTGGTATTTTCATCAAGAATGTTTGAAAGTCCTCCACCTCATTGAATGACCATATTTTCTCCTGGAACATTATACTCAGTTTTGCTGGGAAGGTGATTCTTGCTTTTAATGATATCTCCTTTGACCTCCAGAATATCATATTCCAAGCCCTGTGATCCCTTAATGTAGAAGCTGCTAGATCCTGGGTTATCCTGATTGTGTTTTCACAACATTCAAATTGTTACTTCTTGGCTGCTTGTAATATTTTCTCCTTGATCTGGCAACTCCAGAACCTGGCTATAATATTCCTAGAAATTTTCTTTTTGGGACCTTTTTTCAAGAGGTGATCAGTGAATTCTTTCAATTTATATTTTGCTTTCTGGTTCTAAAATATCAGGGCAATTTTCCTTGAGATTTTCTTGAAGGATGATTTCTAGGTTCTTTTTTTTTTTTTTAAATCATGGCTTTCAGGTAGTCCAATAATTTTTAAATTATCTCTCCTGGATCTGTTTTCAAGGTTAGTGGTTTTTCCAACAAGATATTTCTCATTGCCTTCTATTTTTCCAGTTGTTTGGATCTGTTTAATAGTACCTTGATTTCTCATAAAGTCATTACCTTCCATTTGTTCCAATCTAATTCTAAAGGAATTATTCTCTTCAGTGAGCTTTTGAAATTATTTTTCCATATGGCAAATTAGGCTTTTTTTTAAGGCATTCTTTTCCTCATTGGCTTTTTGGACCTCTTTTGCCATTTGAGTTAATCTATTTTTTAAGGTGTAATTTTCTTCAGTCAGGTTGTTGACTCTCTTTTCTTTTTTTTAAAATTAATTTATTTATTTTCTTGTTTACATCATTTCTCCCCATCCCTCCCCCACCCAACATCTCAAAACAGCCACCCCACTGTATAACCCCTCCCCCAATCTGCTCTCTCTTATGTCCTCCCCCTCTCCTCTCTGACTTTCTGGTAGGGCAGGATGGATCTCCCTGTAACAGCGCCTGTGTATCTTAATTCACATTTGTATGTAGTTAATAATAACAATAATAATTATATACAGATATACATATATATTTTTAACATTTGAATATAGAACTTTAAATTCTAGATTCTTTCCCTTCCTTCCTTGTCACCCACCCCCACTGGAAGGACAAGTAATTAAATACAGGCTGTACACGTGTAATTACGCAGAACATCTCCACAGTGGGCATATTGTGAGAGACTGATTATATGTCCCTCCTTCCTATCCCGCACCCCCCCTTGTTCTATTCTCTACCCTGACCCTGTCTCTGTCCCTTTACAGAAGTGTATACTTCCATCAACTCTCCCCTCCTCTCTGCTCTCCCCTCTGTCATCCCACTTCTCATCCCCTTCCTGTTGACTCTCTTTTCATGATTTTCTTGCATCATTCTCATTTCTCTTCCCACTTTTTCCTCCACTTCTCGTTCTTTATGTTCAAAATTCTTCTTGAGCTCCTCCATGGCCTGTAACCAATTTATATATATTTTTTTTTCTTAGAAGTTTTTGGTGCAGGAGTTCTGACTGTGCTGTCTTCCTCCTGTTCCATGCTTTGATCCTTTTTGTCCCCCCAAAAAGGTATCTAAAGTTGGATTGCTGTGCTTGCTTTGTTTCCTTTGCTTGCTCATGTTGCCACTCAATTACTTGATTTTTGAGCTCTTTGCCATAGTAGAACCATTCTTCCAGAGAGGAGGTCTTTGTCCCAGATTGCTGTGGTTTTCACAGCTGCCAGAGCTATTAGGAGGGTGTTGTCTCTGCAGCCCCCACAAAGTCTGGCTAACTAGTCACACACCTCAGGACCACCACCCAAGAGCATGATACAGATCCAGGCAGGTTAAAGCAAGAATGATTACCCTCTGAATGTTTGCTTGGCCCCCCTACAACGTGCAGGCCGGGAACTCTGAAGCAGCTATGTGGAGGTGGCTTCAGGGCTACCACACCTCCGCCACTTCTAGTTCTGGTGGTAGGGACCAGACCCAGTCCTCCATCCCCGCCCCCCCATTTCCAACAGAGTTCTAAATTGATCTCTCACTCTTTCTTCAGCATTTATGGGTTGATTATTCTGAAAACCACTACTGCTGCTGGTGATCCACTCTCCTGAAGTCTGCTGAAACTCCTGGTTGGGGCCTCCCTAGGGCTAAACCACAGCCGCATGAGAGGGTGGCCTTGTCTCCCAGCATGCTGTGATGAACCCTTCCTGTCTGTCTTCTGGGCTGCCTTCAGTGAGTGAATTGTTTTTCTGTCACTTTATGTGTGCCGTAGCTCTAAAATTTATTTAGAGTCATATTTTATAGGTATTTGAGGTGGTTATGGGGGGAGCCACAGAGTTTTCCTGCTTCTACACAACCATCTTGGCTCTACCTCCTATCCAAAATAGACTTTTTTAAGAGCTTTAGATATGTAAACATGTGTACAAATTGATCAATTATAGTGTGGATAGAGTGCTAGGCTTGGAGTCAGGAAGACCTGAGGTTAAGTCTAGTCTCAGACACTTAATAGCTTTGTGAACCTGCAAAAGTCATTTAACCATGTTAGCCTCAGTTTCCTAATCAGAAAAATGAGATGTAGAAGAAAATATCAATCCACTCTAGTGTCTCTTTATCAAGAAAACCCCAAATAGACTCACAAAGATTTGGACATGATTTGAAATGATACAACAGCAAAAAACTACAATATAATTGTTGGGTGTTGTTACTGTTATTTACAATTTTCCTTAGAATTTATGGTGAATCAGTACATTTAATTTCAAGAATTATGGACTTCCATGTTGCTGACAATCAGGCCATAACTCAAAGAGAGAGTTGAGAGTAGCAGGTGGTGGCATGAGTTAGAGGAAGAGAAAACTGAGAAAGCAGATCACACAGTTGATGATATTAAAAAAGAAAACTGGACATGGTGACACAGACCTGTATTACTTACCATTGGGTCACTGAAGCTGGTGTGTCACTTATTTTGGGGGGTGTGAGCTCCAGTATAGCTAATGCCATTTAAGTATCCACACTAAGTCCCACACCAGTATTGTGTGAACTTAACCTTAGGAGTGATCAGGTGTAACTTGGTTGTGTTAAGTAGGGGTAAAACACCCAGGTTAGAAAGAAAAATGAAATGAACATAGAGTTCCCCAACTCAGGAATGTAAAGCATTCATCTCTGCACTTCAGCAAGTATCTAGTGGTACATGGTGATTAGTTCTTCCCTTCTCTACCTATTTTCCCCCCTTCTGTGCAATTTTTAGACATGGTGCTCAAGTAAGAGTAGCATGAGAGGAGTGCCAAAAATCTTCGGGAGGATTTACTTCAAAATTCTCTACAACAGGGTACAGCCAGGGTGGGATGTGTGTGTGTGTGTGTGTGTGTGTGTGTGAGAGAGAGAGAGAGACAGACAGACAGACAGACAGACAGAGAGATCATTTCATCTAAAGCTTTCATCTCCCAGGTGAAGAAACTAAAAAAAAAAAAAATGGAAAAGTGATTTGTCCCAAGGAGAGCTGGCATTAGAATCCAGGTTTCCTTACATCTAGTTCAGTACCCAGGCTTATGGTTTCGTAGATGTAAATGTCATCTAGTTCAACCTCTTAATTTTACTGATGAAATACAGAGGCATAAAAAAGTTAAGTAACTTGCCAAGGTCACATAGGTATTAAGTGTATAAGGCAAAATTCAAACCCAAGTCTAATTGACTCCAAGTACAAAACTTTGCTAGTCTACTACCTAAAACTCTGCTATAGAACAGACAACAATTGAAAAGAACACATACAAACACTTTATGTATACATATATGCACATTTGTGTGTATATGTATATATATATATATATTCATATATACACACATATACATATAAATGTGTTTATGTTTATATATGCACTGAAGATAAATTAATATCTTAATGTGTCATTTTTCCAAAACAAACTTAAAACCTTGGTTTCTATTCAATGTCTTTTTTTTTTTGCATTTCATTTCCCTACTATCTTTTTTTATTCTTTATGAGAAGAAAAAAATTTTTTAATGTAACTCATTACTCATCTTTCTGCCAAATTCCACTTGAACAGACAGTACTCTGTGCTTGAAACTTCCATTGTCACCAAAGTATTTTTAACACTAAACACTTTGCAATTTTGCACTGAGCATTTGAAAACAGTTCTGATTGCTAATAACTTTGTTCAATATAGACCAGACATGGGGGAGTTTTAGCTATTAAGTATCATCTATTTTTAGACTTACCTCTGGGCCAAAAAAGCCCCACCTTAAATTGCTTTTAAAGTGGAAAATATACTCTGTCTCCACTCACATGATTCAGAAAGAGTTTGTTATATTTTTTTTTCAAAAAAGAAAAATGACAAGGGACTTGTGATCAGACCTTTGTTGTCTGCCCAAGGGAAAAAGAGATTTTAAAAGTTTCTGAGTGAGGAAAAGAAGGGAACCACAGTGCCAGTGTTTACTGAAAGTTTTCCTTAATTCATATATATATATATATAT
>CM053582.1:426383919-426426271 GCA_028627135.1 Pseudochirops cupreus
AAAAAAAAAAAAGAATAAATACATGATTTAAAATAGAACCTTAGATACAAAAGTTTTCCAGACCACACTATTCTATTCTTCTAGAATACCTAAAATAAATGAAGGTATTCAACTCATTGTGAATCTTTATACTTCAAATATCTTCTTGTAAACAATGTATTGTTACATTCTACCTTCTTTTATAAGAGAGCTATGGAATCACATTATCTTATCAGTGAGCCCACCTTGGAATATGCCAGATAACCACACAGGAACAGATCACTACAGGTTTTAGATAGTCCGGTCCAAGTCTAGTCAGAGTGCTGGTAGCCTTTTGACCTATTTATGTATTCTCATGCTGATTTTCCTGGTGGGAATCTCTCTCTTAATACTGTCAAGCTTCTTGTTATGTTGTTTGTTTTTGTTGTTTTCCTAGTGCAGTGCTAGGTGAAGGGGCTTACTCTTCTTTTGCCTGGAATTTCTTGATCATTTTTTTTTATCATCTGGTTCCCTTGTTTAGATCTTTCCTGAATTATACCTGGGATATCTGGGCTCTGCTACTACCTTAACTAAAAGTCTAGACTAACTATTCTTAATCTTCTTTGGATGGCCTCAGTATTCCAAGTGTTTGATATCCTATTTAGGCTCTGAGCTGGCCCCCTCTATACTCTCTCTCTTGTTTATTTTATCAGCCCCCAAGGATTCAATTTTCATTTAAATGGATGATTTTTAAATCCCTCTGTCCAGTCCTATTCTCTCTTATAAATTCCAGTTATCTCCAGATGTCTGTTGTGCATTTCTACCTATAGTAACCATCTTAACATAAGCATTTCAGACTCAACATGTCAAGCAGAACTGATCATCTTTTTCACTAAAGCTTATCCTAACTCCCCTTCTCCTAAAGTCCCTATTTCTGTTGAGAGTACTGAGGGTATCCTCATAATAACCCAGGTGCCTAAACTTGACATCAACCTTACTTTTCCCTTTCCCTCATTCTCACTTAGTAGTTGCCAAATTGTATTGCTCTTGTCTCCACAGAATTCCTTTCTTCCTCCTTCTCTCTATCCTTGGAAGCTACCACATTAGTTTCAGTCCACATCGTTTCTCACTTAGACTATTACACAAGCATTAATACTGATCTCACTGTTTTTAGTCTCATCTCTGTCAGGCTATCTTGCACATCATTACCAAAAAGATCTTTCCAAGAAATACCTTTCACTGTCCACCCCCCTCCTCAAATATTTTCAGTAGCTTCCTGTCCCTTCCGAGAAGAAAGATTTTCACTCTGTCACTCAAAACCTTCCACGATCTGGTTCCAAACTCTGCTTTCTAGCCTTATCCAAATTCCCAGATAAAAACTAGTTTACTAAATATTTCCTTCCATCTCCCATCACAGGGCATTGTACAAACTGTCCTTTAAAATGGGAAGTGTACTTCATCTTCACCTATTTCTCTCATATTTCTTAATATTTCTTCAAGGCTTGGTTTAGGTGCAAATTGCTCCATTAATTAATTAAAAAGTATTTATTGTGATCCAAAAACTGTGTTAAGGGCTGGGTATACAAATAGAAAGTTAGAGTTCCTTTCAAATAATTCACACTCTTCTGGAGAGAAACAATACAAACACACACACACACACACACACACACACACACACATACACACATATGCACACAAGTTCAGCTTCAGGACAGATGGTAACTCACAGAATTCTTAAGCATACAACAGTGTGTCAGAAGACAAAGCCCAAGGGTCTTCAGGATGCATGAATGAATCAGGTCCCAGGCCTGGGTGTAAAGCTAATCACAAACAGTTCTCCTGAGGACTGCTGCTGTGAATAACTTTAAAGATCTAATCACATAGTATAGCAAACTCTCTATTCAGCAATAACCTAAAGCAAAACATTCAAGAAACTAAAGCACGATGTTCACAACAATATAACATAATAACTTATTACTAAGGTGGCCACATAGTCTTGACTAAATATATCATTCAGTAAGTCATAATCTCCTCCATCAACATAAAGTACCCATCTAAAGTCTTCTTTCATCTTGACTTGATGCTGGCTTCCAATCATCCTTAAGAGGTAGTCAGAAAGTACAAACACCATCCACCCCCAGGTCATAGTAAGTTGCAATATCATCAGTCAGCACTGAGTACCCAGCTCAAGTTCTCTTTCATCTTAACTTGAAGCTGACTACCAAACCCCATGGCTCCCCTTCCATGCCCCCAGCTCTTGTTTGGATTCACCTGACTGTTGCCTGGATTCACAGGTAGGCAGCTCTCTGCTCATGTTCCATATTGCAGCTCATGGGAACTTTTCCACCCCCAAGTTCTTCACAGTTTTTATTTCTCGGAAAACAAAGCTCAACAGGGCTACAACAACATTTACACACATTGCCAATACTATTATCTCAATTCACTTTCTGTCTGAGAAATCAACACAAATCCATAGACAGAGTGCTTCAGTCTGACAAAATAACACTAACACAAATCAACAGACAGAATCCTTCTGCCTGACAAAGTAACAGAATTAAACAGACAGAATGCTTCTGTCTGACAAAGTAAAACAATTCAACAGAGAGAGGACTTCTGTCTGACAAAGTAACACCAACACAGAACAGCAAACAGAACAACAGAGTGCCGACATCACAAACATTCTCTCTCTTAGCTCTGCTTGGTCCCAGCTCATGCAAGAGCTTTTATCTGCCCTGCTGCTTCTAGTTCTACCCTTCCTGTTCCACCCTTCCTGTTCTGGTCTTTTGGCCATCTCCTCCCACCCTGGGCTGCATGTGATAACATTAGGCCTATCAAGGGCAGGGAAGGTCTCCAAACTCCCTTAGGCCTATTAAGGGCAACACAATGTATATTGTTTCCAACAAAGACTTGACAAAATCAAAGTTGAGTCTCAAAAGCACTTGAATACCTGAAAAAAGGATCAAAGTACTACTTTGCTTGCTGTTACATTAGGGTACCACAGAGGATGGGGGCAGGGCAGATCGTGAAGTTTAAAATTTCCAAAGAGATGTTTGGGCCTGGGCAGACAGTGAGCACTGATAGTCTTCCATCTCATCAGAGAGAGTTTGTTGCTTCCTATGTCATCAAAACCCTATAAGCAGTTAAGAAAACCCAGCAAAAAGAGAAGTTTTGTCCTGTCCCAAACCCTTTACTTCTTCAAATTAACTTATATTCACTTTTCTGGGCACAGAAAATGTGCCCTTAAATAAACTGTAAGCCCCTTGAGGGCAAGGATGATTTTCAATGTTTCACTGTATCTCTGGCCAGTGTCTTGAGCAGAAAACATACTTAGTAAATTTTTATTGAACTGAATGGAATTCTGAGAATTGAAATGTCGTGATTTTGTGGGTTAGATAAAAAGAGATGGAAATATGCATAAACAGACTTAAATATAGGCATATACCTGTGTATGAGTGCTCTATAAACAATAGGTATTCATTAAATATCTGCCGAAATGTGTTCCATGTATACTCTGATTTTTGTATATAGGGTCACGCTGACAGCCTAAACGTGCCGCTTGAAGAGGAAATCCTTTCAGAATGGAATTAGGTCTTTCAATCCAAAACCTTCATGGAAATTATTTTGATAAGACATAGTCTAGTTTGCTTTGCCCCTGGCTCTTATTATTAAAGGATGGTAGTTGTAAGGACTTTGACTCAGTCATGTAATGCAAGAGTCTACACAGAAACACAGAACAAAGAACTTTCTCTACAGAAGTGAATCTTTATGGCCAATTTATTGAAATGACCATTAATTTAAATAAAACACAAAATTTTAGCAATATACATGTTAAATTCTGTGAATCTCTCTGTATGTATGTCCCAGGACATTAACAGAGGATGTCCAGTAAAGTCCATTAAATCAAATTAAATATAATCCTATAGTTTTCTATATTCTGTCATGTTTTACTCACTGATCTCAGCTCATTTGTTCTCCCAGTGGTCACTGATGTTTCCTATCTCCCATTAGATCTGTTGTTTCTATTTCAATCCTCTTTACAAAGGATTTTATGTTACAAAGGGTCTGGATATCTTTCAATGAACTCTATCCCTTTTCTTGACTTATGTTTCTTAAGAAATTTGGAAAAATCTCTGCATGTTATAAAATAGAAAACTGGGACTGATTGTTCACTTGCAAAAATACCTTTCACACTATTATGAGTTCTACTGGTAGAAGGAAGGAAAGAGAAACCGTTGAATGAGCATCCATTTATCCTAAATGTCCCAAAGTGTCAGTCAACAGCATCATTCCCAGACCCAAATATCTCTCCCAGGACTTTTTGATGTTCACTTGGCCTTGTTCGCTCTTCTCTTCAACTTCCCAGACAAAGCAAAGGAAGGCCACTAAGACTCTTTATCATTAGATATAAGACAAGGGACATGACTTCAAAAGGTTCCCTTGTCTGGTGAGAATTATCTTTCTCTGTCAAGTGCCACTCTTCTACTCAACAGGTGATGCTCCTTCAGTTGGGGCTATTCCATTTTCTTTCCTCTCTCCATTCTTGTCTCAGTCAGTCACCACCTCCCCCTATAACTTCTTTGTGTAATTCTTAAAAACCTATGACTTTAGGCTGCTTTCACAGGTTTACTAACTACCCACCCAAATTTCTAATAGTATAAAAGAGCATGACCTGTCTCTTGTACTTCTGAATTCCTAATATCAGCTTTTTAAAATTCATCTCCTTCCGGGGGTAAGTAATGCAACCAGAATAAAAGATGACATAGTGTGGCATAGGAAAAAGAATAATTGGATCCAGAAATTAGAAAATGGGTTCAAATCCCAACCCAGCAGTGAACTTCTTATATGAGTCTTCGGTAAATTATTTCCCTTCTTTGGTACTCAGTTTCCTTATATGTAAAAAGAAAAATAGGTTGTACCAGATGATCTCTATAATCCTTTCCTGCTCTGAATCCTGTACAGTAGAGATAAAGACAGATGACTTGCAAATAAAGCAACTAATATTCAGAAATAGACAGATCTGGAGAAAGCTCTATCTGCCCTAGATTGCCTTTATTTTCATCCCAAGCAGGCCAAATCCAGACTGCACAAAATGATTGAGCTCTGTATGCCTGACAAAGGACCAAAAATGACTTGGCAGTTCATATTCAAATTATTGCCTACTTTAGTAGCACTGGTTTATTTGGTGAACAATGCATTTAAACACATTTGCTTTGATATCCTAAGTAACCCCTGCTACAAAATAAACACATACCAGAGAGGATAGCTTAGGTGGGAGAGACCTATGGACCTAAATAATTATTTCATTGTAGGTGTTAACAAGTTGGAAAACTAAATTGATTTGGTGATACTAGTATACCAGTAACTAATGCCAAGTGTTCAGAAACATTTTTTGCATTGTGTCAAAATCACTCAGAAAGAGTAGTCTTTTGTCAGAATAATGTTAGGCAGAGATATGCTTAAATGAAGATATAATTGGATTCTGAAATATGACATTTGGTGTTTTAAAGAGGATTATTACTCTCAACTTTCATAGGCAACATACTAAAATCTATTAAGAAGATGTGATAAATTCAATTCCATTTTATAATTTAACAAACATGTTTAAAGTGCTTACTGTATGCAGATCATTGTACTAGAAGAGATATGGAATTAAGACAAAGCTCCTGTCACCTGCTGGACAGAATAATGATACATAATAAATGTAATGATTAATTTTTCAACCTCTGGCAACCTGGCTTCAGGCTCTAGCAGTCTTCTGAAACTGTTGTCTTCAAGGTTATCAGTGATTTTCTATTTGCTAAATCCATTGGCCTTGTCTTTCAATATTTATCTCCTTACTTTTTCTTCATTATTTTACACTGTTGACCAAATTATGTTATTCTGTTTATTCTTTTCTTGAATGTCTTCCATTTAAGAAATTGGATATATTCAGATTAGCGGAAAGGAAAGAGTAAAAGATGACTCCAAAAGTCATTAAACTGTGTGACTGAGAAATTAATGCTGCCTAAAAAGGAAACAGTGAAGTTTCACAACCAGGAAAAGTTTGGGAGGAAAATAATCAGCTCTGCTTTGGACATGCTGAGTTTTAGAAGCTTCAAGAGACAGCAGTGGTTCTCTCCAATTTCTGCTTCTACCACTATTTATCCTCAATCTCCTTCATTGGTTCATTGGTGTCCTTTCATCATGGATTTATGGATGTTTCCCAAGATTCTATCTTCAGCTATCTCTTCTCCTTTATCACACTTTCACTTGGTCTTTTTAGCTGCAGAGATGAGTCCAAATACTGTACCACCATTCTGGTAAGAGTTTTAAATTCATTGGGGCCAGTTAGTCCTGCATCAACAATTGAGAGTAGACATGTCTCCCACAGCTGTTGTGACTCTATGCTCAGTCTCTTTCTTCACCCAGGCCCTTTAATATAGCCCCATCCTGGTTGGGGATGTTCAATATCCCTAACATCTTTAAGTATAAAAGACTTGGGCGGGGCTGGGTGGAGGTTCAGAAGAATCCTGGAGAGCTTTCATGACTATGGGGAAAGGCCAAATTGATTGCTTGTCTGACTGTTGAGATTTTGATTTTGATTGAGGATGTTGGGTAAAAATACTGCATGCCAAATCTGAGACAGCTGAGCACACACTTCATTCAAGATGCTCTCTCGGGTTCCCTTAGTCTAGTGATTATGGAATTGGAGAGAACTAACCTTTATTCCTTTTTCAATGAACATTTGGAATGTATACTTTTAAAAATGTATTCTTTTAATTCCTAATTACTAACATGTGCATATGTATTTTTAAGTTGGATTTTGTGGCCCAAAAGGGTTTGTTACATTTTTAAAACTCTCACGTAAGTGGTTAGAATAAGTCTCTAATGATTACTGTACAGATAGCTCCCAAAGTTAGATACCCATCCCTTTTCAGAATTTTGATATTGTTGACTCCTCCTATCTCCCTTAGCATTCATGACCTTACTCTCTTCTGGATTTCCTTTATTTTATTTTTTTTTTGTCTTTTTGGAGGGAGGTGTGAGACAGGGCAATTGGGGTTAAGTTACTTGCCCAAGGTCACATGGCTAGTAAGTGTTAAGTGTCTAAGGTAAAATTTGAACCCAAGTCCTCTGGACTCCAGGGCCAGTACTCTATTCACTGCACCACATAGCCACCTCCTGGATCTCCTTTATGACCATTTCTTCGAAGTGTCTTTTGCCGTATCACTATACATCTCTTAGCCTCTAAATCAAGGCTTTGCTCTTGATTTTGCTCTTTCCCAGCTCCCCCTACCCCACAATCTCTCTCCTGAACACATCTGACTTGCTTAGTGTCTTCTGGATATCTCTACTTATATACATATCGTTACGATTT
Organism: Pseudochirops cupreus; assembly: GCA_028627135.1. NCBI lineage: Eukaryota > Metazoa > Chordata > Mammalia > Diprotodontia > Pseudocheiridae > Pseudochirops > Pseudochirops cupreus. The sequence goes on from CM053582.1 coordinate 426,391,235, forward strand.
CATACTCAACATTTCCAAAGCAGAGATGATTATTTTCATCCTAATATTTTCTTTGCTAAGAAACAACTGTTTACTTTGTGGGCAGCATTATCCTCTCGATGACATAGTATAAGGACTTTGGGATCACATAGTATAAGGACTTTTGGAGTCATTGTAATGGTAATGGAATTTGAAGATCCTTTATTGGAAAGCTGACAGGTACTTAGCACCTAATTTCAAATTAAGCCTCTAAAGAAACAGGAGGTATGAACCCTTGTTGCTGACATAACAGGAAGGGGCTGAACAGGGATGGGGGGGGGGCTGTACCATATATAAGGAAGAGCACAAGCTGGACAGTCAGAAATTCTTGGGATAAGCATCATGGAGGCAGGACAGATGCTGCTGGACTGAAGACTGAACTGAGAATTGAGAAGAACTAAGAAGAGGAATGAGAATTGAGAACTGAGACAGAATTTCTCGAAACAAGCCATGTGGAGGCTGGGTAAAGTGTTTTTGATTTTTCAGAACAGAGCTTATGGTGTTGAGGATTTTGGAGGGCCAGCCAGAGCTGCTGAGGCTGCTGAGGATTTCCAAGGGCCAGCTGGAGCTGCAGAAGACTGAGGAACCATGACTGTGGTGCCAGTATTTTGTACACATGTTGTTGTGGTTTTGTTAATGTGTATGAATGTTATTGTGGCCTTGTTAAGCCTTGTCTTCCCAGGAACAGAGACTTTGAAGGATTTAAGATGGACTGGACACTGGGAGCTTCAACATGAAGGAGGAACTGCATGGGGAGCTGGAAAAGGAACTGGGAGCTATCTGCCTTTGAACTCAGGTGGCAGTTGGTTAGATTCGGGCGGGAGCTGGGACCGTGGAAGAGGAGTCATGGAAACTGAAAGTTTGGCCTGAGTTAAGATGAAAAGACCTCTCCATGGGTACTGAGTAGTGACTGATGAAATTGTAGTTTATTTGGGATCTAAATGTGGATGGTTACCCCTTAAGAGGGTACTGAGTAGTGACTGTTGAAGTTGTAACTTAATTACACCCCATGGGTGGAGAGTTTTGACTTTTGTACTTTGTGATCCTAGAGGATGCAAGCTTCCTTAAAGATAATTGAATGATTGAGGTATTAAATTATTGAGTTACTAAATGATTGTACTTTGTTGTAAACCATGTGACAACTTTGTTGAAAACTATGTGGCTATTTTAGTGATAAGTTTTTGAGTTGTGACATGGTGAATGCTGTATTTTTATTTTCTTTGATAAGTTGTAGCATTGTGAATGCTGTACCTTGATTTTCTGTGAATGTTTTGCTCTGATTTGTTATTAAATAAATAGAGAGTTCACTATAGTATGTAATCAGAACCTTGAAAGCTGTTTACAGTAGCAGTCCTCTGGAAAGCTGCTCGTGTGTGCCTTTATAGTCATCTTTGACTCTATCCTTTTTGCCACCCTGACCATAGCTATTCAGTTATAAAGTCTTGTGGATTCTACTTCTGTGTATCTCAAACCAACCCTTTCTTTCTATTCACATGCCACACTGGTGTAAGTGTAAGAAAGTTGGGGTTTTTTGTTGTTTTCATTTTTGAGTTCAGTTTCACAGACTCAAGCTCAATTTTAAACATCTGAAGGATTAAACTCCTTTGAACCCTGATAATTCACAGTTGTGCTGAATCATGTAGCTTTCATGCCTTCTAGTTCTGAGCCAATGAGGGGCCGAGTCTTTGTTATGTATTTTGAAAGGTTGGCATTTTGCTTTGGGAGTTTGCTTATGAGAAGGCACTTTTGATTCTCTGGATGGCACTCTGAGTAGTCATTTGCTAAGGGCCCCCCAACTTCTCAGAGGTTTGTACTCTTCCAATCTGGTGGTGTTTGTAGGTTGTTGCACTACTTTGTTCAGACAGAAGGAGCCCTGTCTGTTGAATCTTTGTACTAATTTCTCAGCTTGTATTTTCTACTTATCTTTAATTAAAGTAAGATTGTTGACCCCTTTAAAAGTTGCCTTTACTTTAGTAAAGCAGATCAAAGAACCTATGCTACCAGGTCATCCTGGTTGTGCTAGGATGCTTGCTAATATACCTGGTTCAAGCATTCATCACCTCTCATCCAGAATATTGTAGAACCCTCCTAAGGAGTTTCCCATCTTCTGTCTTTCCCTTTCTCTAATCCCTTTTCCATAGTTGCAAAATTATCTTGCTAAGGCATGGATATGATAATTTGATTTCACTTTTCAAAAACCTTCAGTGACCTTCTCCTGTCTTTACATATTCATGTAGAACATACTTCCTGCCTGATGGCTGTGTGGGGCTGAGAATTGGGGTGGGGGTGGGGAGTGAGAGGAATTCAGAGCTGTAGGAATGTTTGATGAGACTCTATAGAACAATGAGTAGAAGAATCCATTTGGGACTGTGATTGAGACTCTATATGAGAGGGGTTTTTGGTTTTTGGTTTTATTTTTTTTTTTTTGGTGGGAGTAAAGAGATTTGATTAGTGGAGATATCTCTTTTTTAAGTATTTTGTTTGGGTTTTATCTTACTTTCTTTTATCTTTCAGTAAAACCGGCCTGATTGCTGCTTATAAATTGAATATTTACAAAAGGAATTTGCACCAGTATACAAGATGGTATCAGATAATGATTTCTCTGATTTTGTGGGTAGGAGACAAGAGATATAGAATTGAGGAATCCCCACAATTAAACCTACACTCTTTGTGCTATGAAAGCCTGAGACAATGATCCATACTCTAAGGTCTTGAGTATAGAACTTCTCTTTGTACCAGTCTCTTCTCTTTGGGCATAAAACGAAAAAACTGCACATTTTAACCAGGAGATTGTCTAACCTTCTGTCCTGTAGATGTCACAAACCACTGAAAGTCCAATTATGGCCTGGCCTTTTGTTTTTTTTTATTTATTTGTTTCCTTATTTGCTTTTTGGAGGGGAGAACTCAGGCCAATAGGGGTTAAGTGACTTGCCCAAGGTCACATGGCTAGTAAGTGTGTCAAGTGTCTAAGATCAGATTTGAACTCAGATCATCCTGATTCCAGGACTGGTTCTCTATTCACTGTGCCACCTAACTGCACACTTTTATTTATTTTTTTAATTGATCCTATAGTTTCAACTTTGAAGGAAGTTCTTAACAAGAAACATTTTCCACAAGTAAAGAAGCCATTCTATTAATGTAGACCAATATCCTCTCTGCAGCTTAAAAATGTTAGAGAGAGGGCTGGCTAGGTGGCACAGTTAATAGAGCACTGGCCCTGGAGTCAGGAGGACCTGAGTTCAAATCCAGCCTCAGACACTTAACACTTACTAGTTATGTGACCTTGGGCAAGTCACTTAACCCCAATTGCCCTGCCTTCCCCCCTCCAAAAAGGATTAATTAATTAATGAATGAAATCTGCTACATTTCTTTAAAAAAATGCTTGAGGCAATGAGAGTAAATAATTTGTTCAGGTGACAAAATGCCAAAAATGGGACTTGAACCCAAGTCTTTCTGTCTCCATATTCACCATGCCATAGTAATTTCTATATAAACAGGACACTTCCTATGAAATTTTAATTTCCATCCACCATCTTCATCACTATTTAAAGCCTCCTTTTCCTTTGAGATCTGGCTTATTTATTTCATCCTTCATAAAGCTTTTGCTGATCCCTCTGCTCCATAAAAATTAAGATCTCTCTTTAATTTTTTCCCTATGACTATTTGTCTAGAACTGCCTTCCTCTTATCACCTTCTTCCCTTCATTGACTATACCTGTCATATCTCATATTGACTACAATATCTTTATTTATTATTTATATTTATTTCAATTTATTGACGGTAAGAATTGTTTCTTTTTTTTTTTCAATTTCTTTTGCTACCACCTACCCCAGTGACATTCAGATAAATGATGCTTAATAACTACTTGTGGAGTAAAAAGCTTGAATGAAGTATAATTGAAAATGAGCAAAGAGCATAATTTCATTAAAATTGTAGAGAGATATTACAAATAAACATAGAAACTTAATGTTCCAATGCAAATTAGAAAAGGAATATTGAACATATAATTTAAAAGTATGCTAGATGTTTAGCACATATTTATGTATAAATTGGTGTGTATAAATTTAGAAATTTAGAGAAAGAGTCAGAGTTTAAATCTGATTTTCTCATTTATAAGTTGTATGATCTTGGGCATTTAACTTTTTAGGTCCTCCATTTCCTCATCTGTAATTCTGTAAAATGAGTGTGCTGAATCACAAGGCCTTCCAAATCTAAATCTATATTCCTATGTAAAGATATATGCATATATATTAACGTACTATATGTACATGTATATATACATACACATTTATATATATACATATATATATATATATATATATACACATGGAAAAAAATTAAAATGGTTTAATAAATAGAAAGTAAATTATGGTGTTTTTTCCTCTTTCAACAAGTGGTTTGATTACAGAGCTGAATTAAGGACTCTCAGTAAACTGGCTATGGTTCAACAGTTTCTAAGTCGCATTATTTATTTTTAAAAGTAAGGTAAGCCACTCAATTAAGAAAAAAAAAAGCTATGTTTTCTCAGAGGAAGAAAAAAAGATTCTTAGGTATTTCACCAATTTTCCTTATGATGAACAAATCCACGTGAAGTTCCTCCCAAAAAAACAAAACAAAAGAAAAAAAGTTACCCTTTTACAATGGCTAATATTGGCATAATCTAAGGGTGGCTTCTTCTCTCAACTGGGTCATTTATCTTTTCAAAGCACCAATTTTTATGGAGAAAAATAAATCAATGTTCTTTGGTTCCCACCACAAAAGGGTGCTTTTCCAATGGGAAGCAAGTTAGCTTCCTTGAGATTAACAAACATACACTAAACCACACAAATGTTTTCCTTTTTACATCAATTAATTTTATGACCCTAAAAACATGTCATATTATTTTATAGATTATGCAATTACTAGTATTGAATTGATAATGTTCCCCCGTAAATATTCCAGTAACTAATTAAACTGAGTAGGGAAAAAGTAAGTCAAAAGATAGATTTAAATGTAGAGTAATAAAATATGTAAAGAGAAATGCAGTACTGATTTACGAAAACAGGAATTCTGATAGAGTACTTTAAAATATAGTTTTACTCCACTATCATGGACACTTTTTAATTCTTTCATTCTCTCTTCTCACATTAATTTGCCTCTGGGGCTTAAATATTTCTTTATTTCTACTTTATTTATACTCTAAAATGAAATCCATGCTTCATGTGGATATTTCATTAGAAGTAAGAAAAAAAAGTCCCTAAATTTGAAAGGTGCTAAATTTGTAAAATATTACACAATTGTTGATGCAGACAATGGCCAACCACCAGTGATTTTCTGTGAAAATACAAGGCCTTTTTTAGTGCTCTAGGATTACAATAAAGAATGTTTTATATGATATAGGCACAGCTGCCTTTCCTGTTACTCATTGAAGGAGTGGGCCCCTATTCTTCTTATTCTGTTCCTGCTGCAGAAGCATCACATACTTTACATATCCCTTGGACAGGACTCCACACACTGCCCATATCCCAAAAGAACTTTAGGTTGTATATGGACCAGGTAGATTTTATTTCCTTTGGAGCAGGGACCAGATGCAGGATTGTGCAAATGACATATGTGCTTTCAGTGTGTTCCAAGAGAGTAAGGAAGAAAATTGTTTGTTCCTAGGGTGGGGCAGTCTGCAATAAAGATGAGCAAACCTTAAGACTCTTCCAGACTTATCTTCAAAAATGTATTGATGTATGCTTCTGTAACAGCAAGCACCCTAGCATACTTGGGATGGCTGCTAGCACAGGTTCTTTGATCTGCTTTTCTAAAGGAAAGCAACTTTAAAAGGATCAACAATCTTTAATTAAACATATATAAAGATAGAGATAGGAGACAGAGATACCATTCACCTAGTTCATAATAATAAGTCAGCACCCTGAACTTCAGAAAATACAAACAGAAATTACAAGCAAACAAAAAATGCAGACAGAGGGCAGCTAGGTGGTGCAGTGAATAGATCATCAGGCTTGGAGTCAGGAGGACCTGAGTTCAAATTTGGCATCAAATTCTTCACAGACACAGACACACATACACACACACGCACACACACACATAGACACACACACACACACACACACACACACACCCACACACACCCCGTGTGACCTTGAGCAAGTCACTTAACCCCAATTACCTTACCTTCCTCTCTCCAAAAAGCAAAAAAATAAAAAAATACAGATAGAAAAATAACACAATTCAACAGACCAACAGATTGGCCTTCTAGCTGTCTGACCATTACATATATGCATAGTTAGTTACCAGAGAGAAAAGCACCAACATCTAGGATTCCAAAGCCATGGGGCTCAACAGCTATTCAGAGTATCCTCTTGACAAATCATACAACTCTTCCCTATGAAAAACCTCACCTCAGAGTATATATCCCCTTCTTCATGGTCAGAGGACATCACAACCTGCATGATCCACTGCCTAATTACAAAGTAACAAAAGGTGTGGGCCTTCCGGAAAAATAAGCTTCCCCCAAATCAAGCCCCTCCTGTTGGTTTCCGCTTGATGCCCATTAAGGGGCAGGGAATATCTTCAAATTCCCTTACCATTACACCTTTGCAAACAACAACAGTTCTAGAGCACATCAAGTGGAATCATAGACCAGATGAAAATGCTTCCAGGGTCAAATGCTTCCTAAGGACATGAGTTCCTTGCTATTCACCCACATTGTCCTCTCCTCTGCCCTTAGAAAAATAGAAGAGACTTGTGCCCCCATAAGAGGAGCTTCAAAGAAGCCTGAGAAGTGTGGGCATGACAGCTGTAGTATGCTGCTTGGCAACAGGAGCAAGCAATATCAGCCACAACAAAGAGTCATATGAGTTGACTTAGGGCTGATGTGGCAAATGAAAAAAAAATCCCTGTTCGGCAACTGTGCTTGCAAAACATCCCCAAACCTTTAAGATAACTTACAAACAAAAGATGAAGACCAACCACAACCACAAAACTGGGATCCATTCAGGAATTTTTGCAGAAGACTTACTCTAGTCCTCTTCTCATCTAGGAAAGTCACCCTGTAAATCTTGAACCTTTCCTCCATAGACCATTATTATCTGAGATTGAAAAAAAAAACTTTACATTATTAACTAATTATGAAGATGGGATCAAAAAATAAACAACATGATTTTCTTCCACTGAACCCACATATTTTCATGAGATTTTCTTTTTTCAGCTAAAAATAATTTAAAATATTGGAATAAATTGAACTTCGTAGGAGACTATCATAAAGTATTAAATCATCATTTTCTAAAATAATAATATAATTTCTGAGAAACATTGATCTCATTAAAATGTATACATTTTAATAAAAATAAGTTGCTTATTAATAAATAAATGTTTGAATTTAAAATATATTCTCATCTTTCTTATCTTTTTTTATATCAATTGATTATATGCATTATGATGCATAATATATGATATATAAAAATATATGATGTATCATAACTAGTACAGTGATATTTTAGGAAATATATAAATGCTCATACATTGGTCACTTGAACTAAAAAGGTCTTATGATAAAAATGCAAAATTTTTAAAATGGAGAATAGTGGATTAGATAATTTGTAAGACTCCTTTTAAATCTGACATTTGATGACTCTGGACCCAAATGATATTCTTTCCTGCTAGAAATTAAAACTCCATTGTGATACTATTAACAGCATCAGTAGCAAGAGAATAGTTTCTAGAATTTTTAGTGAATATTTATTGTGTCTTCTTAATTAAATGCATTTTGTTCAACATGTATTGTACTGAAGTCCACTGCTTATGAAGTTTTTAGGAGAAATGGGTAAAAAATAGGATTGTTCTATATTAATACTTGACTATGTCACTTTGGATCAGACATTACACATTTTTTTTTGCTCAATCTCCTGATAATGATTCTGTAAGGACCAGGGTAACTTCTGAAATTGTTCCAAAAAGCATAAAATTCTTTACAAATTATTATCATTAATTATCATAACATATAATCTCAAAGTTCCAGGGTATTTTTCTATGTTCTGCAAAATAAGTAATCAACAACATGCTATAGCAATTAAATTATATTTGCAAGTTATCAAAACACTGAAGAATTGGTGGACTTATTTACAAGAATTCAGAAGTTTGATGCAACATAGGTTAGCCATCCACCAACTGATTTTTAAAAGAATCTGGATATGCTGGCAATAAAAAAATAGATTGGCTACCTCGGGGTTGTACTGTGTACTTTAATTCAGTTCAGATGTTCCCACATGTTAATGCTTTTACTGTATTATACACGTAGCTAATGAAAATATTATGACCCCAATAAATACAGTTAAGTTAAATTAACCAAACTGCCTCCCACAAACCAAGTCTAGCAAAAAACAGCATCACTTGACTTGACATATGCAAGAGTTCAGTAATGGAAGGATTTGGCATCAACCAAAGTCATGGCATACTGTATAACTCTTGGTTTAATGGCCATGAGCCTGAATGGATTTGTTGATTTGGAACACTACAGATAGAATGAAAAATCCCTTTGTGGTGTTCTAGTTTTTCTTGGCTTACAGGAGCACAGCACGTGAGAAATGTTGGCCCTCTGTATCTAAGCTGTCATTTGGAAATTTTAAATTTCAGTTCTCTTCCCAGCACCAAGACATTTTAATTGAAGCCATATACTACTGCCTGAGTACTGATGCCTCCTTCCCATGCCCAGGAAAGGTGAAGGACTCTAAAATGTCACCTGTTTCTTTGTTTCACTCTAGCACTCTTTTTCAACTAGTTCCAGCAAAAGCTAATGGGTTATCCTCTGATTCCATATTGTAGTTTTCCAAAGTAATGCTTTAATTCTTCATTAAAATACAATGACAAAAAAAATTTAATCTGATCTTTAGGATTTAAAATTAGCCCAATTTCTCATCTAATTAATTCAAACACTGACCTCTATCTGGCAATTCTGATTCAATAGAATAATAGTTTGTTTCTTCACTAAGAGAACATGGAAAGTCTGAAGAATATGGCACTTTGTCCTGTATCTGGCAAATCATGTAGTCTCTGGCATGTTTTCTCGGAATTCACTAGGCTCTTATGGCAAGTAGCATATTTTCAAGTGTTTCCCCCAAATAATTTATCATGCTAGTGGACAAAGCATGCTTAATTCTTGATCTCCTTCCTGCCAGCAAAGAATACACTTTTCTCTGCCAGTGTAATAAACCTTACTGAGTGAATGAGTTTATTTTGAAATAATTCCAGAGAATCTGAGGTTGTTATAAAATTGAAAAAAATAGTTTTTTAAGATCTTATGATTTCCAGCTAGTTGTCTTCCCTAACTCCTATAAATATTGTTTGCAATTGGAGTCAGAGGTGCCTAGCAGAATACTATGTTTGGAATTAAAAAGAACTCAGTTCAAATTTTACCTCTGACACTAGCTGTAAGATCATTGACAAATTACTTATTTTCCCTATAACTGTTTACTTATCAATGAAAAAAGGATAATGATACTCATACTATCTATCATACAAGACTGTTGTAAGGTACAAATTATTAAATTAAGGACATTGCTATATAAAGATCAGCTATTATTCATAGTTACAGAAGATCTTTTGACAGTAAACAATCCTAGAGTCTTACTGCAAATGGCCCCAGGGGAAGAAATTTCTTTTCTCTACTTATGCAGTAGGAGAGATCATTTAAAAACAGATTTATACTGATATCTTTTGGTTTTTTAATAACTATATGAAGGAGGAGTACAAAATTTATCACATGGACAAAATCTGGTATTATAGGCCATGTTCTGAATCCATGCAATTCTATCTCTCCAAAGGAGGGAGAAGAGTTTCTTATTTCAGAATCTATTGTATCAATAACAATAGCTGCTATTTTTACAAAGCTTTAAAGTTTACAATGTGCTTTATATTACTTATTTGATTCACAACAACCCTACAAGGCAGGTCCTATTTTTATTCATCTTTTACAGATGACAAAACTGAGGTAAAGACAGGGTCACATAGTTAATAAGTGCTTAAGGGAGGATTTGAATTCAGGTATTCTTGGCACCAAATGCAGCACTATATCCTCTGAGCCACATAACTATTTTTCTAAATTCCTAGCTGTTTGCTAGTGGCTCATCATTGCAATGCTTGTGTATATCATTTTCCAGGCTCTACTTACTTCACTTTACATCAGTTCATGAAAGTCTTTGCATGATTCTTTATGTTCAACAGACCTATTAATTCCTATAACACAATATTCCATTGTGTTCATGCACCACAATTTGTTTAAACCATCCAAAATGGACCTTTATCTAATTTGTTTTCATTTTTCCTACCACACACAAAAAATGATGCCATAATTATTTTAGTGTATATGAAGTTTTTCTTTTTGTCAATGACTTCCTTGAGTATAGGCCCAGCAGTCAGTCAACCAATCAATATGTATAAAGCACCTACTATGTTCCAGTTATTTTGTAAGTACTAGGGATACAAAGGAATGCAAAAGAGAGTTCCTGCTATCAAGTAGCTAACAATGTAATAGGAGAGATGAGATGCAAAGAACTATGTGTGAAAAAAATATATGAACAGGATAAATTGGATATTTTCACAAGAGAGATGCTAGCATTAAGGAAGTATTGAAAAAGGCTTCCATTAGAAAGTTGCATTTTAGCTGGGTTTGAAGGAAATCAGAATATGTCAATAAGAATTGAAAGAATTCTCGGCATGGAAAAGAGAAGGAAATAAACCATTATATAACACCTATTATATGCCACACACTATGCTAAGCGCGTTACAAATATTATCTCATTTGATCTTCACAACAGCCCTAGGAGGGAGGCGTTATTATTATTCTCTTTTTCCTCATTTGAGGAAACTGAGGCAAACAGAACTTAAGTGGCTTGCTGGGGTTAAATAGCTAATAAGAATCTGGGACCATATTTAATAAAAATGCCCAGAGAAGCCAAGTGTCTTTTATACATATGAAAAACAGGTTTATAGACAGTATATATTGTGAAGAGCAGTGGTAGTAGTAAAATCTTTTGGTTAAAAGATATGGACATTTTAATCACTTTATTTGCCTAATTCCAAAGTTCTTCCCAGATATAAAACTCAAGCAACAATGAATTATTGTACCTGGATTTCCATAGATATTTCAACATTGACTATTTCCATGTTTTATCAGTCTTGTCAATTTATTGGCTATGATGAAAAAAAATAAGGTTGTTTTGATTTTCACTTTTCTTATTACTGGTGATTTGGTTCACCATTCAATATGGTTGCTAAAAGCCTACAATTCTTTTGAGAACTTACCTAGGAGGGATTCATACCTAGCAGGATTCTTAAAAGACAGAATACTACAGATCAAAATTTGATCTGCAGAATGAAGAATCTTATGTACAACTAATGTCCTTGAGGGTATCCTCAGCACAGAAAAAAAAAAAACATATTGAGTGAAAGCAAACTAGCTGAGGTTGGTTATATAAGGATGGAAACTGGGGTAACCATCACACAAAGATTAAGACCTGGAAAGGAAATTAGAGATCACTTAGCCCAAGCCTTTATTAATTGTTTTTTTTTGTTTCTTTGTTTAGTCATCTATTTATTTATTCATCATTGGTAGAATTTATATGTTACACTGAGGTTTGCAAATCAACTTGCATGTGTTATTTTATTTGAAACTCACAACTCTAGGCTCTGGGTACAATTTTACAACTGAGAAACTGAGGACGAGCGAGATGTGACTTGCCCAGTATAGTAGTGACAGCAGCAGAAGCAGCTTCAGGACATCTCAGATCAGAGAATGTAAGGGGATCAGGCAAATGGTCAGAAAGATATTACAGGATATAACTGTACTAGTGCTAGGCACAGAATGAAAGCCATTGGGCAACACCATGCCAATGTCCACTTTGGGATCAGAGTTCAAAATCAACAAGGAGCATTTCTGATCATGAGGGAAGAGGCACCCTAAGAGAACTACTGTTTGTTGCTCTAACAAAGGAGGTGCCCTGAGAAGTATCACTTGCCATCCCAAGGAAGCAGGGGCTCTAAGAAGCAGTATCACTTGATGCTTCAGGGGATCAGGGGATCTTCCTGGGTTTGAATTAGAGTACAGACCAGGAAAGCAGCAACCAGATCACTCCCCATATCACACTACTTTGAAAGCACCAAAAACTGCCTAAATCCCAGGACTAACTCTAAAAACTGCAGTGCAAAAACTTGGGATAGTATTTCTCCCATCCTCCCAATGCCAGGAACAGAGACGAACTTTAGCACAAGGTACAAAGATTTTATAAAAAGATCTTTGAAAATGAAGAAACAAATGAAAAAAAAAACCTGATTATAAAAAGTAGCTATAGTGATAGGAAAGATCAAGACACAAACCCAGAAGAAGACAATGATGTCAAAACAGCTAGATGCAAAGCCTTAAGGGGATAAAAATATCAGTAGGACACAAACTCAACAAGAATTTCTTAAAGACTATAAATATGTGTGTATGTACGTATATATGTAATATTATATTATAATATATTATTATATTATATTAAATATAAGAATACATATTGTCTATGTGTGTATGTATATATGTATATATATATGTATATATATATATATATATAAGTATGTATATATGTTCTAAGTCAAATAAGAATGGCAGAGAAAAATAATTAGGTAAAAGAAGTGAGAGGGAGGAAAGAAAATTATGAAAACATAAATAACAGCATGACAAAAGAGGCATTAAAATACTGAAGAAAATAGTATCTTGAAAAACAGAATTGACCAAATGCTTAAAGACTTACAAAACTTAACTGATGGAAAGAACTCCTTAACAAACAGAAATGATCAAATGAAAGAGAAATACAAATGCTCACTTAAGAAAATAAATTTAAAAAAAAATTAGCATTGGGCAAGTAGAACTGAATGACTTTATGGATACATCAAGAAAAAAATAAAACAATGTAAAAAGAATGAAAATAGGAAGAATATGTGAAATATCTCATTGAGCATAAAATCTATCTTATCTAAAAGAGAAGTAGTAGGGAAAGGACATAAGAGAAAAGAGGAAGTGAAAAAAAGAAAGAGCAGGGTAAAAAAAAAGAAAAGAAAAGAAAATAGTTAGAAGTGACACATACATTAGAAGAGAGACAATATAAAAAGAGAGAGAAAGAAGGATAAAGAGAAGATAATAGGATAGAGATAAATGCATGGTTAGTAATCATAACTCTGAATGTGAATGGGATGAATTCACCCATAAAATGGAAGCATCTAGCAGAAGGGATAAGAAACTACAATCCAACAAAATGTTATTTACAAGAAACATACTTGAAACAGAGAGACATGAAATTAAAATAAGAGGCTGTAGCAGAATGCATTTTGCTTCAGTTAAAGTAAAAAGAAGGTAGGGCCAGCAATCAAAGCAAAAAGTAGAAACAGACCTAAGTAAAAAGGATATGTAGGGAAAATACAACTTGTTAAAAGACACCATAGAAATCAAAATAATATCACTGCTAAACAGCAAATTATAGATGTCTGTCTATAGGTCTATGTATGCATATATAGCTATCAATTGATAGATATCTATAAGAAAATAGATAGATAGATGGATAGATAAATATATGATAAACGGCAAAACATGTGAATTCTTAAACATAGATGCACCAAATAGTATAGATTCCTAAAAGAAAAGTTATTTGAGTGACAAGAGGAAATAGACAGTAAAAATATACTAGTGATGGACCCTGTTTTTTTGTTGCTGTTTTTTTGTCTAACAGCTACATAAATCTAACTACAAAATAAAAGAGAATGAAATGAAGATGAATTGAATTTTAGAAAAAATAGGCATAATGGATCTCTGCAGAAAACTGAATGGTATAGAAAGGAGTATACCTTTTTCTCAGCTGTCCATAGTACCTCAAAAAAAGATAATGTATTAGGGCATAAAAACTTTATGAATGCAGAAAATCAGATGTTAAATGTTTTCAGATTTAATGCAATAAAACTTATATTCAATCAGGGGCTCTGGAAACATAGACCAAAATTAATTGGGGGAGGTAGGATCAAGATGACTTAGAATAGGCAGCAATTCAGCTGAACTCTTCTAATATTCCCCTCCAAAAAACTTTAAAATAACTCCTCAAATAAAATTTTAGAGTGTCAGAGGCAACAGAACTTAGGAATGAGACATTTTTCAAATCTCAGACAACTTAGGAATTTGGCAGGAAAAATCTGTAACACCAGGTTGGGAGTTGGCCCAGAATGCAACAAAAGCAGTGGTATACTTTGGAGGTAGCTGAGACAGTGGCAGCAGTAGCAGCACTAGCATCAGCTTTGGGAGTTCTCAATCCAGAGACAGTAAGGAGGTCAGAAAATTGGTCAGAAAGTGATATAGGGTATTCTTTGCTGGCACTGAGTCCAGCTAGCATTGATTGGCACCTCTATTGCCCATAAGCAGTTATGAGTTTCAGTTCCAGGGAAAAGAACAATGCTTGTTGGCAGTCACAAGGAAGGAGGCACTTCGGTCCTTGACTACAGAGAAGCAAAAGCCTTTCTTGAGTTAATACCAGAGAGCAGAACAGAAAAATAGTGATTGTACCTCTCCCTGCATCCACCTCAGAAGTCCCCAAAACTTGCAGTCTCCCAGAAGTGATTCTTAAAACAGCAATAAGAAAATACTTAAAGTTTCAAACAGTGCCTCTCCATCCCCAGGTGGGCAAAGCCCAACATTAACAGAAACGTTCAAAGTCAAGAATATCCTGAGAAATGGAAAAACAACAACAGAACATTTTTGACCATAAAAATGCTACTATGGTTACAGGAAAGACCAACACATAAATTCAAAAGAAGATAACAGTGTGAAAACAGCAACAAACAAAACCTAAAAGATGTGCAACATGAATTCTTTCAAAGAAGTTCAAAACAAGTCTAGCTGGATGGAAATATCCTCTGAAAGGGCTAATGGATTTTAAGCGATTGTTTTTGTTTCTGCTGATGTTTTTGTTGTTTGTTTGCTTTTCCTTCTCAAAAGGGACCATGAGATCAGAGAATGATGACATGACTTATAATTGACTTGGGTTTGAATGAGGGAGGGCTGTGCAAGGTCACCAGCCTCATGTTCTCCTCCTGAGCCATCTGGCTTCAGTGACCAGATATTCATCAGAACGACTGGAGACGCCCCAGGATGCAATGGGCCTGCCCCTTTTAGGCTAAGACCTTTTCAGATTCTCACTTAGAGTGAGGTAATGTGCATTTGGCAAATAGGCAGGATTCTTTAAGAGGTCAGTCAAAAGATGACCCCTTAGATAAAAAAAAAAAAATCAAATTGGGAGGGGAAGAACCTCAGGGTTGCTGGCCAAAAAAGAAACAGTTCATCCTTAGTCTACCATGGTCATCTCAACACTGCTATGAATCTTCCAACTAAGAAACATCCAGTAAAGGTGTTCAGTGAGACCTGCATATTATATATACATCCCTTGTTTGATTTATTTGAATATATCTTCAGTAAGGAGACTTTTAGTGTCCATGTAAACTTAGCTAACTTCAGGAAACAGAGATGTTAGGTAATTTAGTTGAATAAACATTTATTTACTAATACTACATAAGGTTCATGGGAGAGAAAATAATCAGATAAAACTAACGCACTCTTTTAGCTTACAGTCTACTGGGAATATTAAGACCAGAGATATCAATAATACAAAAATATAAGATGACAAGTTCATCAGAACAGAGTAAAATAAAGTTCTATACAGAATTTGGGATTGAAAGTCATTTACATAGGGGAAAGGGAGGAAAAGGATTAGAGAAAGAAAAAAAAAAGCTTTATTCAGGGAGGGACTTATAGGTTGTCTTTTAAAGGAAACGAGATTTTAACAGACCAAGAATGGATGGGAGTGCCTTGCAAGAAAAGGGAAAAGGTCTGATGGCATATTCATGCCAAGTTATGGTAGAGATTGGAGTGGGAATGACTAATTTAGTTTGACTGGACCATGGAGTATAGAAAATGGAGAATAAATGTGAAATTATATGAAAAGATAGGGTGGGGCCAAATTGAATACAGCAATGCCAAGCAAAGGTTTTTAAACTTTGCACAGAAGACAATAGGGAGACACTGACATTTTTTTTTCTTTCTTTCTTTTTTTTTAAACTGACCCATATGTCATATTTACATATAAGGGAGATTGTTTTACCAAGTAGACTAGATTGGGGTGAAAAAGATAGGACTGGATAGATTTCTAAGGATGATAGTATGGTATGATAATAAAGCTCTATGCTAGAGGGAATGATTGTGGGCCTAAAGAAGAGCACACATTTTATAAACTATGATAAAAATATATATGGTAAAATTGTCATCTAAAGCAGAGGTTCTTCATTTTTTTTGAATTCATGCACCATTTTGGCAGCTCATAGTAGGCACTTAATAAATGTTTATTAACTGATTAATGACTTGTATGGTCCTCTTTCCAGCATGATATTTATAAATGAATAAAATAAAATGAATAAGATTACAAAAGAAACCAATATATTGAAATATAGTTATTTATGTATCCACATATATAGATATGAAAGTACATATGCATACAATATGTACATATGCATGCATGGATTTACATACATATAATATATATGGATTTGTGGAATATACAGTATATATTCTTACACACATATGACTTCATGAATATATATATACATGATATATATGTAGATGTTTGTGTAGATAGATGTCTATTCTAAGTGGGTTTGTTACTGGGGTGTAGGAGAAGGTACAATGACTCTGGACGATGTAATAGTAGTGGTACATAGCTCAATTCAATTTGTTAAACATTTACAAAGTGTCTACCACGTGCCAGACACTGCAGTAAATTGGGAAAACAAAAAAGAAAAAAATACAGATGCTGCCCCCAAGAAGCTTACAATCTAATACAGGAAGATAAGACACAAAAAGAAACTAGAAAGTATGTTTGGAAAGGAAGGGTAGGGAGCAAGTAACCCAGCATATTATGTTCTCTACAGTTGAAACTCCACAGAAGTGAAGCAGCTAGTAGAAAATAGAAAGTTACCCAAAAAGTACTAAACTGTTTTTAAACATTGGCTTTGGGAAAAGCCATTCTATCCTACATTCCTCCAATCATAGGGGAGAGGTAACTGAGGAATCTGAGAAGGTATTAAGTATTAAAAACTGAATCAACCTGCAGGATGAAGAGATTTCAGGTAATGCATTTTTCTTTGGAGAGGCATGTCTTTGGGGAGGCATGATATTCCATGGAGTGGAAATAGAAAATTAACTGGGAGAGAGAGGGAGAGGGGAAGGGACAAGAAGAAGAGGAGGGAAAGGGAGGAGAGGGAAAGAGACAGCTTAATAGGTACCAAATTGAAAAAGAAATTTTTTCTTGATGTCTACAGCAAGAGTGCGAGGTACTATGTGTAAAATAAACTACCCCCCCCCCCACCAAATAATAAGACAAAAAGCACAAAAAGAAACTCTTCTGGTGATGAGGCAGACTTTTAAATAAGTCAGTGTATTTTCTAGAAGAAAAAACGCAGAATTGAACTTTAAATTTTCAGTAAGAGAGAGAAAGGGACAGATACAGAGACAGAGAGAGAGAGACAATGAGAGAGACACAGAGACAGAAAAAAATGTATAGATATATGCATACATCTCCCTATAGTATACACATGCACATATATACATCAATATCAATCTCTAATATCTATGTAACTACCTACCTATCATTTATCTATCACCTATATCTCTGGAAAAACCTATTTTAGGTCACAAATCATTGCAGGATTATCGAACAAAGGTTTGAGGTGGATTGTGATGTCTATCAAGCAGCAGCTCCACTTGAATTCTTTTATTCTTTCCTTCATTTCCTTTACATTTTATAGAAGACCAAAATATCTTTGAGCCCTAGGGAGGAAAATGAGGATTAAGACCAATGTAGCTTCTAGGGGATTTATTTAGCAAACTCTTTTCACCTCCTTTCTCTTTCCCCTTCTACCTGCAATATAAAAATCTCATAAGAGAATTAAATGGAAGGGATGTGGGTCCTCCTAGCAAAAGGGATTATGCTTAAAGATAGCCTAAAATCTCTTCACAGGTACCATTTGGCAGTCTGGTTTTTTCTGTGTTCCTAAAGAGCTTATGTTCTAGAGATACTCCTGGAGAAGAAAACTATCATGGCTAAGACTCTGAGTTCTTCCAGATCTCCCTTTCTTTAAAGGGAATAAATCAAATGAAGGCTTTTCCTAATCTGACACTGAGTATGTGAAGGACCTTCATCCTTAACTGGGCTGCAGCTTAAGCTTCAAATATCTAAGTTTAAAAAAGAGATTATGCAACACAAGTTTTCTCTTTTAAGGAAGATGGAGCTCCTAAGTAAGGACTCTAAATGAAGATAGAAGCTAAAAATGGAAAAGAATTCTACAAGCATCAGTCAATAGAGTCCAATCTGACAATGAGACCAGTAGAAAACTACCCAATAAAATTTCCATGTCACCTGATAGCAGTGAAGGACAGGCCTAGTGGGAGCAACATGATGATATAACCAGAAAACAAATTAGTGGCCCTGTAGTGCTTGTGGCCCGAATTCCCCATACTTGGATGACCTGAAGAAGATGCATGCCTCTTCACACATCCACCTTACTCACACATGTTCCCTATATGTGACTGCTCTTCCTACTCATAGTGATTTTCTTTATAAGACAGTGTCACCAATTTTTATGAAGGAAATGTTTTGTGACATTTCTCACTATGTTATTTCATGAAATTCCTTTGCTTTGAATAATTATGTCCTTTGCCTGACTAGTACAAGTAAGTATCCCAGTTGGAACTCATGATCTATGATGGGGGTGGGGAGTGGGGAGTCTGTGACCTGGAGGCTACATGTAGCCTTGTAGGTCTTTAGGTGTGACCTTTTGCCTGAATCCAAATTTAATTTGTTCTGGAAAAATTGGATTCAGTCAAAAGGCCACACTTAAGGATCTAAAAGGCCACATGCGGCCACCTCTAATCTTTGATTTTTTTTCAGTAGATGTGGAATCAAAGAGTAACTTGAAACTGGGATAGGTTTTCCTCTGGGCTTTCAACCATGAGGGAGGTGCCCTTGCTGTCATATAAATACAAAATACATGATAAGATTGTTAAATCTTTTTATATATTAAATGTTGTCAGTGTGGTACTGATGGAATGAATATGATGAGAGACAGCTCTACCAAAGCAATAAAGTTATTAGATGACAAAAAACTACCTCTGTCGTATTTTTAATAAATATGTTTGTTCTGTGTTATACTGCATTTTTAAAGTAAAAACTTTTTAATGTGCCTTAAAGCATACAAATGCTATCTTTCAAAATGGATTGGGGGGAATTCCTGAAATTACCTTTCAAATTACTGTCAATGGGGGGATAGGAGGACTGAAAAATCGCATTTGTCTCTAGGGAATAACAAAGTGAGGATAATGAGATAGCATGACCTTAAGGCAACTTAGAAGGCTAATGATTCATTCAGAAAGGAACGAAACATTTAATTCAATGACTGTTTATTAAGCAGCTACTATATGCAAGACACTGTGAGGGATGAAAAGATATTGTGTCCTTCAAGAATTTATAATCTGGGGGAGGAGATAAGATGTGTGCATCAATAAATGCAATATGGCAAAAGATGATAAGTAACTGACATAGTTGATAAATGTTACTGGTTTCATGGAAGTAGAAGCATTTGAGTTGACCCTTGAAGGTTGTATATGGTTTTGGTGGGCACTGAGAGGGTGACGAAGAACATTGAAGAGAGAGTGAAAGAATAAAAGAAGCAAAGGATCAGAGGCAAACAAATATAATGTCTAGAGAATGACATTTGGGTGTTAAAAAAATTAAAAAAGGTTTGGAGTGGAAGTTTTGTGGTAGATAAAACTGGAAAGGGAGATAGGGGCCAGACTGTGGAGCTTTAAATGCCAAGTTAAGGTTTTTGAAAGATCTCTTTAAAAAAAATAATACACCTTTTATTCATGTCCTTGGATATTTTTAGTGATCAGGCAAGTCTCCATTATGATGAATCTACCAGTCATGTTTATAAATGATTCTTTCATTGTAGCCTAGAGTCTATCAGTCTTACTAGAGATGCTAAGCAAACATTGATAGTATTTTTTTTTCTATAGGAAAATCAGGACATAAGACAATAGAGACAAAACCATCTACTACCACAGGTCCGGAACACACTAGATCATTTTTTTTCCTTCTATTTATTTTTAATTTTTTTTTAAATTCAAAGGTAAAATTAGCCCACTTGACAAAAAAAAAAAAAAGGAAAGAGAAAAGGAAATTGTTTGGCCCAAAACTTTACTGTGGCTTTCCATTTCTAAAGAAAACACATAAACATAACCAAGAAGAAAAGCCACTTGGAGATTTTTAGAAATGATTAACATAAAATGCTATGCTCATTCAAATTCAACTACTGAATAGTTACTTCGAATATTGAGAAGTGCAGCTGTCATGTCTGGAGGACAGAGGGGGAGAAAAAAAAATGGGAAGGCCAGTAGTCAAGAGAAACACTGATTGCATACTGATAATTCCAATCAATATAATATGATTATGAAACTGAATATATCTCTGGAGACAAAGGAAAAATTTACTTGGTAATTCCAGTGTTCATAATGAGCAGTTAAAATATTTGGAAGGAAGAGACAAGTGTGTGCTATGGCTTTTTGAAACTGTGAACTTCAGTCAAGTCCCAATAATTCAATTTCAACTTTGAAATTTTCATGTTTATCTCCTACAGTGGATAAGTAGATGATTTTAAATGTATCTGAAATGTTAATGTAAATCTGCATGTAACTGTAATCAACAAAAATGTGCGATTTCAATATTATAATTCTGTTTCAAAGATTCTTTTTTTTCCCTCTCTTGAAGCAGTAGTTAGACATTGAATGTTGAAGAAAATAAAGTATTTTTCAGTTCTATGTACATGCTGTCATTTTTGCACAAGCAGCACTGAGATATAGTGGAAAGAATTAATGGCCTTGGAGGCAAAAGACAAATGACACAAGCACTATGGTCACAAGTCATTCGTGTGGCTTGAATTTAAACTTCAACTTTAAACTTAAACATTTAAATTTTTGGAAGGCAATCTGCACAATCTTTCAATTTTGGTTTAGGCACAACACAGAACTTTGGTGCAGTTTTCTGGTATTATTTCTTTAATTATACTGTATGGAACTTATTATTTCTGTTCTTCTGGAAGACCTTAAGTCATCTCTACAAGTGATGTATTTGAGATGACTGTGTGTGTGTGTATGTGTGTTTTAACATTACTGCTTTTTGTGTATCTTCTTCCAGATTGTCCTTAACTTCTGGGTATTTGTGTTCCCAATCAGTTGTTCACACTTTTGTTTCTTTGGAGAGATGTCACTGTAATTTTTCAAGTTTTTCTATTCTGTTCATTACTTGTGCTAGGGAGGCCTTAAATTCTGCTTTCACAGTTCTTATTTTTCTCTTAAACCATTCAGAGTCATCTAGTGTGTTTCCATGCTCTCTTGGGAAAATGCAAGGTCTTTTGCATCATCTGATGTTTATATATTTTTCTTTGTCTTGCAGTATAGATAAATAGATGGCTGAAATCCTTTAACTAATCTGGAGATCATATTCCTTTCTGTTATCAGAATTTGCTCTGCTAGATTACCTGCTTGTGCTCAAGATTGATAACAGATTTCTTTTTTTCCTAAAAAAAATTTTGATAATTTCAGACTCCCCCCACTTTTCACCCATTTTTTGACTCCTTCCCTTTATTTGAGGTTTTATGGGGGCTAGACCTCAGTGCCCTCAGTGCTGTCTCAGCTTCCATGGGCATTGGGCAATTCACATTTCACCAGACTTGGAATTTTACCTAAGTTTGGTGGAGGAGAATCGAATTAGACACAATGAAATGCCAATACTTTCGCTTTAGGTCTATGTGGGGACACACTTGCTGACATCCTGCTTCCCCTCAGTTCTCTGGCTTAGTCCAGCAACAAAGAAAAATGGCGAACTGCTGCTCCAGCTAGACCAGGGTAGCTAGGAGAGGGCTGTGGAATATAGTATTGAGTTCTGTTGCAAATTCAGAGGTCAATTTGTCCAACCCTGAAAGAGCTTCATAACTGGTGATGAAGAGGGTAGGTGAGTGTGTTAGGTATTAGAGATTAACATTCCTTCTTGTTAACCTGGTTGTTACCTCTTTGGATTTCTTGGTGTATTATACTACTAGAACAGGTAAAGTTGCTTTGTTTCTTTCTTTGTTTCTCCCCACCCCCACCCCCCAACAGAATTTATTTATTTATTTTTAGTTTTCAATTTTCATTTCCACAAGATGTTGAGTTCCAAATTTTCTCTCCATCTTTCCCTTACCCCCCACCCCAAGATGGCAAGCATACTTATTGCCCCTTACCCCAGTCTGCCCTCTCTTATATCCCCCATCCCTCCTCTTACTTTCCTCCCCCTTATTTTTTATAGGGCAAGATGGATTTCTATATCCCATTGTCTGTCTATCATTTCTTGGTTGCATGCAAAAACAATTTTTTTTTTACATTTGTTTCCAAAACTTTGAGTTCCAAATTCTCTCCTTTTCTTCTCACCCACCCCCACTGGGAAGCCAAGCAATTCAATATAGGTTATACATGTGTAGTTATGCAAAACATTTCCATGGTAGTCATTTTGTGAAAGACTAACTACATTTCTCTCCATTCTATCCTGCACCCCATTTATTCTATTTTCTGCTTTGACCAAGTCCCTTTTCAAAAGTGTTTGCTTCTGACTATCTCCTCCCCCAATCTGCCCTCCCTTCTATCATCCTCCCCTCTTATCCCCTTTTCCCCTACTTTCCTTAGGATAAGATACCCAACTGAGTGTGTATGTTATTCCCTTCTTAAGCCAAATCCAGTGACAGTAAGTTTGACTCATTCCCTTTCACATCCCTACTCATCCCCTCCAAAGTAATAGCTTTCTCTCGCCTCTTTTATGTGAGACAATTTACCCTATTCTATCTCTCCTTTTCTCTTTCTCCCAATATATTACTATCTCACCTTTTAATTTTACTTTTTAGATATCATCCCTTCATATTCAACTCACTCTCTGCTCTCTATGTGTACATATACACACATACTTACACCCAAATATATATATATAAATATATATAAATGTATGTTTACACACACACATATATACACACACACATACATTCACCTATGCATACATATATAAGTATACATAAATATTCCCATAAACTATCTTCATACTGAAAAAAGTATCATGAGTTGCAAATATCATCTTTCCATGTAGGAATGTAACTACTTGTTACATGAATGTTCAACTTTAATGAGTTTCTAATGATTTTTCTTTCCTGTTTACCTTTTCAGGCTTCTCTTGCTTCTTATATTTGAAAGTCAAATTTTCTGTTCAGCTCTGGTCTTTTTATGAAGAATGCTTGAAAGTCCTTTATTTCATTGAATATCCATATTTTCCCCTAAAGTATTACACTCAGTTTTGCTGGGTAGGGGATCCTTGGTTTTAATCCTAACTCCTTTGATCTGTGGAATATCATATCCCAAGACATTTGATCCTTCGCTCTGTTTCTTGTTTATATTTTTAAGAGAATTTTTAAGGTTTGGAGAAAGTGTCTACTCCTACATCTTGTTGTTTCTATGACCTAGAAGTCCCCACTTAAACTTTCTGACTTCGATTTCTTGATATTTTTTTTGGTCTTTTTGGAGGGGTGAAGGCAGGGCAGTTGGGGTTAAGTGATTTGGCCAATGTCACACAACTAGTAAGTGTTATGTATCTGAGGTCAGATCTGAAATCAGGTCCTCCTGACTTCAGGACCTGTGCTCTACTCGCTGTGCCATCTAGCTGTCCCCATTTCTTGATATTTAAAAGGGGGCAATAATACTTGTAGTATCTAGCTCACAGAGGTTTGTGGAAAAAGCATTTGTAAATTGTAAAACATTTAATAAATTCCCTTTTGATACATTTATTTTTCAAAATTATTTATCAAGTGCTTTTATATGCATAAAATTGTATATCCCTAAGTTGGCCTTCACATTCCTGACTTTGTGAGCAGAGACACAGACTATATCATCTTATAGAATAAATGTATTTGAATTTTCATCCCATGTGCTAATATCCCTTTTGCTAAGAGATCTATACTTATATGCTATGCATAGCATGTATATTAATATCCCCTCCCCACTTTAAGTTCTGTTACTTTGAGTAATTGTTTATTAGTGTGGGCCATTTAAAGGATAATAATTGGTGTGCTTTTTTTTGGCTTCAGTCTTGTAATATTATACTGGGGTTTAGTTATGAACTCAATATCTGATGATAAGTTATAAGATTTTAATTTAACTCAATTTCACAAATATCCATTAAGTACTGGTAGTAATGTATAACAAGCATGGCATCTAATAAATCTCCCAAACCATAGGTTTAGGCAGTTATTTAGTGTAACCAGAAATTTTGTTACCTCTGCCCTTGCCATAGATCAAAACTCATTTGTCATTTGTTAATCCCTCAAAATGATAGAAATGTACTTTCTGTGATCCCAAAGCTTCTTTAAGTGTCTTATTCACAGAAGAACTGGGGGGGGGGGGACATCTAATTATGAAAATGTCAGGACACCATAAACTGTTAGAAGCCTAGTATAAGCCTTCTTAGGAGTTCTCTCACACTCTATACTCACCTCATTATTTAATTCACCGGTTTAGCTTTGGGCACTTATTTGGTGCACTGGATAGAAAGATTGCCCCAATTTAGGAAAACTTGCATTCAAATCTGGCCTCAGACACTTAATAGCTGTGTGACTCTGGCCAAGTCACTTGACCCTGTTGGTCTCAGTTTCCTCATCATTAAAATAAGATAGGGAATAAAATGACAAACTATTCCAGTATCTTTGCCAAGAAAATCTCAAACGGAATCATGAAGAATTGAATGTGAATGAAAACAACTGAACCATGATTTAAGCATTACAGATGCAGTTACATGATTCAGTGGACAGAGGTCTGGACCTGGAGTCGGAAGGACCCCAGTTCCAATCTGATCTTAGATGCTTATGCACTATGTGACCCTAGTTAAGTCGCTTAAGGTTTCTGTACCTCAATTTCCTCATCTGTATAATAGGGACAATACCAGCTACTACCCACCAAAATTATTGTGAGGATCAAAAAAGATAGTATTTGTAAAGTCCTTTGAATATCTCAAAGTGCTATCTATATAAATATTATTACAGGTAGCCTTTTAATTTGTTTAATTACTTTTTTCAAGGCAAAATATAAGCCTTTCAGAGTATGAATCCTAGGAAGAAAGTTAAATGACACTCTTAAGTGCACCTAAACATAGCTGTTGTAAATAAGACTTTGTTTTTACTCTAATACTAAAAAAATTGCATTTAGTTCCTTATATCTAATAAGGTACTCAATGGAAATAGGCAATATTCTTGATGAGATTCTGGATCTCAAGGTGGACCTCACTGAAGTTTCAAGAACTTTGATTCCTGTGAAACTTTATACAAGGTGATTATGTTAGGAGTACAGGGGCAAGGAAAGAGAGAAGAAACCATGTGGAAATATGAACATAATAGTGTCAGATAAAAGAAGAAGAAAAACAGTTTTCTCTTTCCAGATGTCAAGAACAAGGTTAAAGGAACCAAAAGAACCTCCCGCTATATCTGAGACTGTGTGAGAAGGGGCCTTCAGAAGTAGCATGACTGAATTTTTCTTCTACTTTCATTTCTAGTCATGCAAAAAACATTTGTTATGCTTTGCCTCCCATCAGAATATCTTTCAGAGCAGACGTTCCCACATTATTCATTCTGACATGAGAACCTAATCCCTCAAGAGTTTGAGTATTTAGTGTATTTTCCCTATTCCTTTGCTAATTATTTTAGTTCTGATTAAATTATTTGCTTTTAAAATAAATGTTCCTTGTTTGGTCTGGTAGTCAGGTATAAAATTAGCTTAGATGATTTTAGAGATTCTTATCTGAGCAAGGATCAGAATTAAGGCCAAACAAGGTAAACAGAGTATTCAATGTATCCTGCATAGTAATTTATGTGGAAACAAAATTGAGTATGCTACAGTAATTAAAAGTTGGGAGCATATTAACACTGACTGCTATGATCTGAATTATTATTCGTAAGATAGAATCTCAGATTTATCATAAGAAAACAATGTTGTGCTGAATAGCAATAAAAATGAATGAGTTAATGAATTATTAAACAAAACAAATAACTTATTGTAAAGACTTCAATAAGACAATCTTTTACTGATGAATTAAAAAGTATTTTTAAAAGGTTTCCATGACTAGTTTCACTTTCAATTACTGTGCTATGCCACTGTGACTACCCAAAAATCTTCAAACAATAAGATTCAATCCAGGATCTAGGTCACTGGGGGCTGCAGTGGCATGGAAGTCTTTGTAGATGAAGTGGGTCTTGAGTATAGCCCTGAAGGATAGTTAATATTGGACAGTCCCAGAACAGGGGACTAAGACATTTCAAATGGGAAGAACGACATAAGAAAAATTCCAAGGCCCCAATAAAAAAGATACAGCTTCAGGACTGTAAGTGATCTTCTTCAGATATGCATTTTAGGGGAGACTAGGAAATAAGACCGGAGTTGTGAAAAGACTTCAGTGTTTAGGTTTGGCTTTGGAAATGCAGTAGTGGGCCAATACAGACAAGTAAATAAAGGAATATTTCGCCTATAAACCTGAATTATCTTTGGTAAAGTAATACATTATATGGGTTTTGATTATAACAATACATGAAAAACTATGATTCAGAAGAAAAGAATATAAGCTTTGGTTGCTGAAAACTGAATGAAAACCTTCTGTGAGAAAGGCAAAGAAAAGATATCTAAATAAAGGCCACTGATCATAGATAGATAGATAGACAGACAGACAGAGAGAAGAGAGATAGAACAAGATATATATAGATATAAATATAGATATAGATATAGATATAAATATAGATATACATACACACATATCTATACATATATGTATATATACATATATATGTATATATATAAACATATGTGTCTATATATATTTTGTATATAAAATGTATGCATATATGTGCATATATATACTTTTATTAAAATGAAATATGCAAGTAGTGAATATGACATCAAAGATGCTTATAATACATAAGATAGTAATATAACATGGCATAATATATGATTTAATATAATATGATATAATAATATATGTGTGTATGCATACACACATATCAAGGCACCCCTAATTTTACCCCATCCAGTTACCTTGGACAAGTTTTAGTTCAGAATCCTCTCTAAATCATAGCTCTTGAGTCCCCACAACTCATTTTACTGATTTTCTCCCCGTAAACCTTGACTTCATTCTCCCATTGATCCATACACACTCAGAAGAAAGGATTTATGTGTGGGCTACAGGGAACCACACAGGCATCCTCAAATGCTAGAAAGTACCTACAGGGAATATGCATGATCAGGACACATGCAGAGTATTGCACTAGCCTCAGCTATGGTAAAGCTAACTTCTACTGATGTCATAATGATTCTCCCTGCCAGGCTATATTTTTTTAAACCAATTCAGGAATTGCTTTCCACTTCTCATTGCCAGATGTTGTTCTCTGTTCTTCTCTACCAGGTGTTGCTGCCCATTTATCCTCAACTTTATTTTCACCTAGTAACCTCAAACAATCTCCACTAGAAATGTTCTGGATATAATCCTTTCACTGACCACAACCATTTGTTGGGGATTTGTTGTGGTTACTAACCCGCTCCCCTGTAGAGGAAAAGCTACAACACATTCAGTCTCCTTCTGTGCCTCCACTTTCTTCTTTAGCTGAGATGTTAACTTCTGAAACTCAAAGGAAGTTCTGTAGTTAATGAACTGTTCCCATGTGAGGAACATTGCAGATAGCTTCAGTCAGTAATTCAGGATTCTCATTCAATAGCTATGAAATGCCCTTCGGCTTTCTCAGTCAGCTCTCTCAGCCAATGGCTAAGAAATTCTTCCCCTCAGCCAGGCATTATCAGAAAGCCACAAACTAAAGTGAGATGCGGCCTGCCCACTGACATCCTTAGATGTCTTCTCTTAACTTCTTGTCTGATGAACTGCTTTCTGAACCTACTTCAACTGAGCTATCCCCTTTATTTCTTAGGTCAACTCTCAGCTTATTTATAGCCAAAAAATTCAATTTTGTTTTTATTTTATTCTCCCTGTCTGAGGTACATATCCTCAGGGTTCTCCCTGTTTAAAAAGAAAAGAATTTGAGAGACACCGTGGTAATGGAACCTTTCTGATTTCACTCCCAGAAGGTCTTCTCTTTTCTGTAAATAACAACTGCTGTGCTGACTGGAGAAAAACAAGTGATCTTTATCCCCCTCCCCCTAGCAACATATTACAGACTTGTCTCTGTTTTTAGCTCTCCTATCTGTGTGTGTGTGTGTGTGTGTGTGTGTGTGTGTGTGTGTGTGCATATATCTATCTCTGTATCTCTATCTCTCTCTTAGTAGCAGTAATGTTTTGAATTGTATTAATAGTTATCATTGAGCTATAATGTATATTCAATTATTTAGAGTTGCTATATTTCCTAGAGTAATTATTTTAGATTTGAGAATAGCCTAGGATATCAAGATATTTTTTAATCTCTATAAACCATGGTGGGAAAATATTTTGATGTTGTAATTCTTAATTTCTCTAAATAATATTGATGTTCTGTGCCTATATATTATGAAGAAAGAAATAGATCTGTCTAGAACAGTGCTGATAAATATGAAATGGAGACCTAAGACTATGGTAAAGCAAAGCAATAACATTTTAGTTCCAAAAGTCTCACTTGTTGGCATGAACTTGAACCTACACTGCAGTGTCCACTAGTAGAAATTTGAATATCCCCAGCAACACATGCTATCAGGGACCTGGGAACACAAACTGATGAGGAGTTTCTAATTTGTTCAGTGTTTATCCAATCACATCTCTTCCTTGTTCAGTTCCTTTATCATCATTGCACTATTTTGCTCCTTATGGCTTCTTTAGCTGTAGATTTAATTGCTGCCTCTTCTATTATGTTTAGATAGTCTGTGATGGCACAGTCAATTTTAAGGGGAAGGGGAGAGGTACACAGACAGATGGATAGAGATAGAGATAAACATATATGCATATGTTAAATCTCCTCTGATAGAAGCCTATATGATTACCCATTTTAATACATAAATATGTGATAATGTGTCACATTCCTTATTGCCTTCTTATTGGCACTTATAAATGACAAATCAACCAAAATCATTCTTAAAGAAAAGGACAGGATGACTCATACAAAGAGGTTGAGCAAGGAATGTCCGTGTTGCTAAGTGGATAAGCCCTTCTTGATTGAAAACTATTGTGCCCATTAAAAGAGTGCAACACCTATAAAAATGAAGATGGTGATTTCATAATCAACAAACGTGTTTCAGAACACAGAAGTTGTAATTACACCTCCATTTTCCAGGGAGAGCTGAGGAACAGTCTATAGAAATATAAAAGAAATTGGAATTTTGTTTTTTTACACATAGACTCCAATTACTGGGATGGGTGTGGAGATCCCTCAGCATAGCAAGAAGTAGGTAAAAGATCCCTGGATTATTTTTTTTATCAGAAAATTAGTCTTCTAATAATAACTTTACTATTTAATATCCTCTGTCAACTTAACAAGTAATGTCAGTGGGCCTCCATTTCCTAAAAATGAAGTGAATGAATGACTTAGGGAAAAAAAAACCAGTGTCAAAAGTAATATATGAATAGATCTCTCCTGGCGTTTCATGCTACCTTATTTAAATAAAGAGAAACTGAAAGATATTCTGAAATGATATTATAAATGTTCTGGCCAAGTAGGATGAGAGTAGTCATAGGATCATAGAATTTAGAATTGGAAGGTGTGGGGAAGGGGAAGGGATGGTTAAATGTTATCTTGTCCAATGTCCTCATTTACAATATAATGAAGGAGATTATTTGAGAATTTATAGAAAAACATATGGGTATGCATATGCAAATATATGTACATGTGCATATTTTATATACATATGTATGATATGGCCTATTCTTCAGAATCTCTACATTTTCTACAATTTCTAGTCTAGTCATGTATAAGAGAGTTCAATAAACATTCCTGCCTACAACATGGGGTCAGAGTTTGTGGCAGGCAGTGGGAGGGGGGAGAGGAGAGAAAGAGTACACCAAGTGAGTCTATGCTATAAATACAGATATTTACAAAGTAAAAACAAAGTGATTTGGGTAAAAATTAATGGAATCAGGAAAAGTGTCTTATGGGAAGTGATAATTGAACTGAGCCTTGGAGACATCTAGGGATTCTAAGAAGAGGAGTTAAGAGAGTATTTAAGGGATGGGGGCCAGCCTATACAAAGGGATAAATATGGGAGATGGAGTGTCATTTATTAGGAACAGCAATTAGACCAGTTTGTTTGAAATGTAGAGCATGTGAGGGAAATTAATGTGTCATCACTCTGGAAAGAAAGGCTGGAGTCAGATTATTAAGGAGTATAAATTACAAAGGAGATTTTATTTTATCCTAGGAGGAATAGGCCATCACTGAAATTTTTTTGCAGGGATTATAGGATCAGAGAGGCATCTAGAGTTGGTAGAGACCTTGGACACCATCTAATCCAACTTCCTTATTTTAGAGATAAAGAAACTGAGGTTCGAGGAAGCTAAAAATTTTGCTAAAGGCCACACAGATAATGGGTAGCAGAGCTGGGAATCTAATACAAGTTTTCTGACTTAAGTCTGTGTTCCACTTGGCAAGGTCAGAGTATTGCTTTAGATATATCAATTCAGCAATGATGTGGAGAGGGAAAGACCAACTGAAGAAAGAATAATTAGGAGGCTAGAAGCACTACAATATAGAGCCTGAGAAGGAGTAATCAGCAAAGTAGTATGGGGAAAAAAATAAAACAAAACAAAAAACAAACAAAAAACAAGATGATAGTGTCATGAAAACCCAGACAGGAGAAAACATCTAGAAAGACTTTGTGTGCATTGTCTAATGCTTCAGAGAAATAAAGGATGGAGAATGAGGAAGGGCCACTGGATTTAACAAAGAGGATATGACTGATGACCAGTTAAATAGTTGCCACAGAAGTAGGATGTAAGGATTGAAAAGTGAGTAAGAAATTAGAAAGGAGAGTCAAAGTATATACATAGTTGTTGTTGTTTCTTTTTTCCTAGAAATGTGACTGAAAAAAAGCATTATAGAATAATGATTTAGAAAATAGTAGGGTCAAGTGAAGGTTTTGTGTGTGTGTGTGTGTGTGTGTGTGTGTGTGTGTGTGTGTGTGTGTGTGCTGTTTTTAATACTACGGGAATTCTGGGAATGATTATAGGAAATGATCCAGTCCTTTTCCCTCCTCCTATTCAACTCTGAGGTCAACTTATCTATTGTCAATCCTTATCTAAGATACATTCATATACATAAACAAATATATACAGGATGTTCTAAAAGTTCTAGGGCAACTTTAAGCTTTAATAGTCCCTACCATATGCGTATATGAGTGTACATACATACTTATTATGTGTAAGTAAAGATATGTATATACATATATATGTGTGTGAGTGTGTGTGTGTGTGTGTGTGTGTTATGTGTGCATATATATGCATCTCTATATATATGCATGGACATAGAAAGATGTATATGCATTTTGTGTAGTTATATATATGTATATATGTAGGTATGCATACATGTATGATCTATAAATTGTTTGATCAATAGCATACAGTCATTCTTGACAGTAGGAGTTCATCTACTTTTTTTTTTCCTTAAAGTAGATGAATCAAAACTCTTTTTTTTTGTTTGTTTTTGGGAGGGAGGAAGGCAGGGAAATTGGTGTTAAGTGACTTGCCCAAAGTCACAAGGCTAGTAAGTGTTAAGAGTCTGAGGTCGGATTTGTACTCAGGACCTCCTGACTCCAGGGCTGGTGCTCTAATCACTGTACCACCTAGCCGCCCCAAGTAAAAACTTTTTTTTTCATGTGACTATAGATCTCATTTAGAAGTCCTCATAATTTTCTAGGATTTGGTCAAATTGATCCAAAGTGAACAGGGAGATCATGAGATAATAGTCCAAAGGTAATCTGGAGTGAATATTGATTCTGAGCAGGATCACCTCCTAGATTGTTGATAGTTAGGCATTCTAATAGATAAATCTCCATTGATGTAGGTGTTCTTCTAACCATACTGGTTATAACCCACGCATGCCTATACATCCTGTGCAAATCTTAGCTATATCTAATGATCTAGGGCTATCCCTGTGGAAATTGCTCACTTACCTTTAACTTCATGAGCTGACCCCTAGAGCATGAAGGTTGCTCAATATTTAAGCTTTAATAGCTTAAAACTCCTCTAAAACCTTTGGAATATGCCATATAATTTTATCCTATTTGCAAATATTATTTTCTTTCTTTATATGGCTGTATAATAATTTTTTTTCATAGAATTTATTTTTGGTAGATGTATGTGTCTATACTGAAGTAAGATTTTTTTTTTCTAAACAATGAAAACCCAAGGGCTTTCTTCTTTGATGGTCCATTAAATACTCCTGTTTATTGAGAAAAGCTATATGTACGTTTTATTGAGATTCAGTTCATCCCCATGCTCTATTCACAAAATGCAAAGGATCACAGAGACAATAATCTGGGAAGGACAGAGGAAGCCAACAAGGACCCTCTCCCCTTACTTTTGTTACATTAATTGCCCCAGAGAAACCTTCCCTTATTCAATTAAGCAATTAATAGACAGTAAGAGAGCAAAAACTAAAGGAGCAACAACTGGGGGGGAGAGAAATAAGAAAAGAGAGACAGAGACAGAAAGGGCCAGAGAGAGTAGAGAGATAGAGTATAACAGAGACAGGAACACAGAGACAAAGAGGGGAAAACGGACAAAGTCAAAGAGAAAGACATCAATTGTCAAAGCAAGAAATGAGAAAGAGTAGTGCTACCTCTCTATAGCAGCAGTTCTCAACCCATGGGTTATGTTCAATTTGTAACAATGAAAATGCATCCTGCATATCTGATATTTACATTACAATTCATAACAATAGTGAAATTACAGTTATGAAGTAGCAATGAAAATAACTTTATGGTTGGGGGTTACCACAACATAAGGAACTGTATTAAAGGGTCGTGGCATTAGGAAGATTGAGAACCACTGAACTAAAGGATACAGTTCTTTAAAAGGATTTGAGCATATTTGTGTGTATTTTCCTTTTTTGTTAAATCACCTTTCTGTGATATGAGAAGGGCAATAAATAGGATAAAAGATTCAGAACTAGTAAGTATATATCACCTAAGCCAAATTCTCTGTTTACAGATGAAGAAATAGAAGCCCAAAGAAGACCACATAGGTAATAATAAAAGCTAATTATAGCGATTTATATAGCCCTTTAAAATTGCCAAAGTACTGGTTATATAATATTTGATCTTTCATTTGGGAAAGTAGGTGTTAATATTATCCCCATTAGGCAAATGAGGAAACTGAGTCTTAGGTAGATTCAATAACTAATCCAAGGTCTCACAAGTATTAAGTAGGCAGGATTTGAACTGGGATATTCCTTGTTCAAAGTTCCACTATCTCACCTAGCTGCCAATTAAGTAGGAAAGCCAAAATTTGAATACAGATGACTGTTTCTGATGCATCAAAAACCCGCCCTCTTCTTGCACACATAGGAATATTACACAGAGAATTTAACTGTCTTATTATTGATAACAAGAATAGCACTCACACTAAGATTTCATCTTCTGACTCTGCCTCCATCATTCTTGCTATTAGCTTTCCTTCATGTACATCCTAAATAATTTTAGTTATACACAGTGCTATGCTTGGAAATTATTCAAAATCATTGCAGGATTCTTTCACACTGTGTTTAACAGTGTTAGTAACAGGTATGCCATTAACATCTGCCAACATTTTCATGTATTACTCACTGTTTGTTTAAATTGTTATACCATCTGTCTACTTGGCCATTATTTACATCGACTAACTCTTGCTGGCAATATGGTATCTATCCTTTACATATAGATATTCTAATAGAAGAGTACTCATGGTTTAGTGTAACAAATTTCACTCACTTACAAAGAAATCATATAGGTCGCATCTCAGTCCACAGCATTGCCTATAGTTAACTACCTGTGACTTTGGAGAATACGCTCATCAGGGAACCAGCTGAATTTTATCCTACATAAAATCTGGGGATTTCATTTAAAATTTGCGTGCTTTCAGTCCTAAGCCATTGGCTTATTAGGAACCACCATTGCTTTTGTTCCTAGGATTCTGTCTATGGTGTTTTTGTTTTTGTTTTTTAATATTTTATTTTATTTTCAGTTCCAAATTCTTCCCCTCACCTCTCCCATACATTGAGAAGACAAGGGTAAGCGCGGACCTGAGAGCGACCTGAGACCAGAGTGCGGCAGACTGGGAAGCCCCACCCAGCAGACTCACCCAGCTGGGGGCTTCTGCAGCCCTCTCACGCCGGCCGAGGTGAGGACCAACGGAAGTGGGTAGGAGGGAACTCAGGGTGCATAGCAGGGTCAGTGGTTTTTCCTGGGGCTATCAACCCATGGCCTGGATTTTTGAAGCTACATGCCCAGACTTTCAGAAGTTGGGATGGAGGAATGAAATCTAGGGGCTCTCATCCCCCTCCCTGACACACAAAAAATCAAGAGGTAAAAGCCCCACCTAGAGTACATTCTTACATTAGTGTAAACAGCCCCAGGCTTGGAAATCACTGAGGAAGGGGGAAGGGAGATTTTACTGTATTGAGCCTAAACCCAGGTGGGTGGAGCCAGCAAGCACTAACAACAAAAGCCCAGGTGTGCTTTAGAACCACCTGGCCAATCAGCAAACCACAGCCCCACCCTTCTACTACAGTGAGCCTGCCTGAGAAGCAGACCAGAGAAAGAGGTGAAAACCTGAAACAGAATACCCCAGGCCTCAGGTAACTCAGGGGAAACACTGAGATTCCTGGCCCTGGCCTCAGTCGACATACTCAGAGGCC
>CM053582.1:426426771-426488164 GCA_028627135.1 Pseudochirops cupreus
GATAGTATCTTGATTTCTCATGAAGTCATTTGCTTCCATTTGCTCCACTCTAATTTTGATGGAATTATTCTCTTCAGAGTACTTTTGAGATTCTTTCTCCATTTCGCAAAGTTGACTTTTAAAGGCATTCTTCTCCTCATTGGCTTTTTGGGCCTCTTTTGTCATTTGAGTTAATCTATTTTTTAGGGTGTTGATTTCTTCAGTCATATTGTTGACTCTCTTTTCATGATTTTCTTGCAACATTCTTATTTCTCTTCCCATTTTTTCTTCCACTTCTCTTGTTTGGTTTTGAAAATCCTTCTTCAACTCATCTCTAGCTTTAAGGCATTCTTCATGTTTATTGGAGGCCCCTGGTGGGGGCGCTCTGGCTGAACTCTCCACCTCCCTCTCTTTGCCATGATCCTTCTTTTCCCCAAAGAAGTAATCTAGGGTTTGATTGCTGTTCTTACCCTGCTTCTTATGCTTATTGTTACTCATGGTTGGTCAGTCTGTGATTTTTTTTAAAATCTCTGTGGGGCTCTGCTTCCAGAAGGGAAAGCTCTGTTCCAAATCACTGGGGTCCTCCCGGCTGCCGTAGGTCTCAGGAAGGTGCTGGGTCCCTTTCCTACTTATTTCCAGCTCACTGGATAATGAAGACTCCAGGACCGAAAGCCCAAGAAAGCAATCTGGATCCAGGCGGCTCAACAAGAGAGCACTTGCCTCTGAACAATTGCTTAGTCTCCCTGCTGTCTGCAGGCCATGGGGCGCAGAAGCTGCAAGGCAGAGGCGGGTGCAAAACCTCTCCCTTTCGTTTTTCCACCCTGGAGGTGTTTTTGGGTGGAGCTTTTCTCCCCTGATTTCGCAAGTTCCACTGACCTAGTTCTGAACACTGCTCACAGCTGCTGCTAATCCGAGGCTCCTCCACTCCTCCCATCCAGCCGCCCCTGGGGCTCAGCCAGGGGTTCAGACCAGGCTGGTTTCAGTTCACAGTGCTGATATGGTTCCTCGTAGCCGAGCTGACTTTAGTGGGAAGTATCTTTATGTGCATTTTGGAGTTCTAGGATTAGTTTGGAGTCATATTTTATGGGTATTTTGGGGTGGCTATGTGAGAGCTGCGATATGTTGCTGCTGCTATATGTTCCCAAAGTTTCAAAAAGGGAGAGCAAGTTCCAAATGATCAATCTTAATCTACTGACCTAATTCAGGTGTTTTATAGTTCTAGATCACCACTAGACAACAATAAAGTCTTCAAGTATTCATCATGGAAAAGAGTACTATATAACATGGTACAAGATGTCAAATATAGCTGTATTTCATCATAAATTCTCCAAAAAAAAAAACAAAACATTGACCCATCCCTTCTGAGGGACCATGCCCTCAGCGTACAATTGCATTGATGAGTTGAACGCCCAGAAGGTAAATGTTAACTTGAGTTCTAATGGCCTGGGACAGGGATGTCATTGTTTATTAGTGCCCACTAGGGTTTTTCTCATTACTAATTATGCACTAGGAACAATCATTTATTAGGAAAAGCATTTATTTAAAATGGTATAGAAAAAAAGGTTTAACTCCCCCCCCCAATAGAAAATAACTGGGATACAATCTCCTGCAAATAGAAATAGCGCTCAAGGAGATTGTGAACACAGAGTACAGTGTTAGTGAAGCACACAGTAAGGTATATGTATAGAAAAAGCAACTCACAACTGCTGTGACTGCAAGCCTGGAAACTCCTTTCTCTCTCTGAAGAATCCTCACACAGCTCCTCTGGGGGATATTCTCTTTTGTGGGTTGGGCTGCTCAGCTGGATTTCCAGCACTTACTACTCTCCTCTGCTTCTCTCTTGATAATAAGGGCTGGTTCTCTCTGAGTCTATAGCTGATTCTCCGCTTAGCTATCAGTGTTTTTTTTTTTTTAATCAAAACGGCATTTTCCTTCAAATCACTGATTTTCCTCCATAGGTGTCTGTCTGTGCTGTGTCTCATTTTCTCTGGTTCTTCAAATGTGCTTTGAACACTCTCAAACTCTCCAACTGATAAATTCTTGAATAGCTGACAATATGTCTTCCTCTGTATATGTCACTACCAGATGTCATGACTCATGGTAGGGGGATGTGAGAGAATTTCCATCTCCTCCTAATTTCCATAAAGTACCTTGAACCTCCACTCTGATTCTCTAAGTTTTAGCTATTAAAAGATAATTTGTTGTGCAGACAATGGAGTAATTTTTTTTAATTCCATCATAGAAAGGAGTTTGTGTGTGATAAAAAAATCACCATATGTGGTGACCATTTTTATCAGTTAATTTAACCACATGTTACCACAGTAAAACATCACAATCTGTGATTAAATCTTATTTCTACATCTTTTTGAATTTAAGACAGAGTCGCATTCTCTCCTACAAAGGAAAGATGTGCCACATTTGGAATAAAAATCTAAAACCACACAATATGAAGAAAGAAACACTCCATAGTGTAAAAACCTAATGAAATAACACCATAGAACTGAAGGATTTAATTTTCTACTAATTATCTTTTGGCACAGTCATCATAAGCAAGCTCTTAGGCTTTTGCTTCATTTTTTGGCTATGGAGAGTCCCTGCTCAATACATTCATAGCAGTGACTCAGTCTGAATCTTCCCACATACTGACACCTCCTAAGATGTAGAAAAAATTGATTGTGCCAGCAATGTGAAGGAAAGGAATTACAAATGAGGGTGAGAGCAGGGAGGGCAAACAGTAATGCATAGTTAGATAAAAGGGAAATTCAAGTATAAGGGAAAAGAATTAGAAACCCCTTTGGAGTACTCCCACAGAGGTAATTTCAAGTAGGGTCTAGGTTGCGTTCCCTATCTCCCAATGAGAGTATGCTGAAGATGCCCATTTCTCATGGTCTGGGAAGCAGTGAAAGGAAAAAAGAGGGAAGAAACAGGCTAGAGAAAAGTTACAGAGTATACAAGGAAAAATGCTAAAGGCCGTAAAGTCCAAGAGAGAAAGTTTGGGTACTAACCTACCTCTCAGGCACTTTACCCCAAAGATATTCATGAAGATAGAATGAAAATGAATAAATATTCAAACAAAGGCGTAATAAATCCCTATGAAGGAAATTACCAAAATATATTGAAACAGAGAATTATGAATACTCAATTCCCAAACAGTAGGAACCTCTAGTATTGTTCAAGAAATTAATAGAATTTTAAAATAATGCATTATTATTATATCTAGGTCACAAATCAGAGTTCTCAAAGCAAAATTAAAGAAGACAATAAGACAAAAACATAAGGAAGAACAATGGATAAAACAAATATCTAAAGAAGGGGCTCTAATAGGCTAACAAATTTTGATCTCAAAGATCAAAAGTGTTATTCACAGCACCAAATACCTTGAAAATTTATGTGAAAGGAAAGAGACAGACAGACAGATGAACAAGCTAGAGTGGCATCATTAATTATATATGGAATGAGAATTTCTAAAAAAAATAAGGTATAAAGGAGAATATTAAAAATACACAATTTTGATCACATATCATTTTTAAAACCTTTGCGTAATGAAAAATGAATGAAACTAACATAAGAAAGGAAACATTGTTTGGGAAAATTTGCATTAAATATCTCTGACAAGTGCCTGATATCCAAAATATATAAGGAATTTTTGCAAATAGATTAAGACCAAGATCTATAGGTCCCCTTAGTTAAATTCTATGAACAAATAATTTTCACAAAGAAAATGGAACCAGGAACCAGGAATTTAATATGCATGCCCCAAACAATAAAAATGGAAAGAAAAATGAAAGGAAAACAATATTTTTTAATTAAAATGACCAAACTGGACCTTAAGGAAGAGACAATGAACCTCTCTTCCTTCACTGGAGAAGTTAAGAGATAATGGCTATGGTAGGTTGCATGTGCTGTTACATGTGTTGGTTGGTGTTACTGAACTGTTATCTTTTTCTTTCATTATTGTTAGCAAAAAAAAAGATAAAGACAGAGACTCCTTGGGTAGGATGTATGAAGTAGTTATCTTTAGTAAGAAATATGATATAAAAATGGATATTGATAATAATGAAAGTGAAACTTCTAACTAATGTTGCTTGCTAATAAATATAAATGATTATGTTTGTTTTTAAGGTAAAAAAAAAACTTCCCAAACCCATCATTGGTAAAATACAAAACACAGTAACCATGCTACAACCAACCAAAATAATGACAAACAAAATTATTTGCTTTTGCCTTGGCAATGTTCTGCAAGATACAATGATATTGCTATTTCTCATCTCAGTGAACTCTAAAGACACAAGAAATCTATGGAAATTGTACATGGAAAACATCTGCAAGATTTAAGAATATTCTCAAAATTAAACTGTCTAGATCTTTTGGAGAAAATTGATATAGATGTAACTAGGATTATTATTGAAGTTTACATATATTATATATGTATTATAAGTATAACTGACATAAGAAGTTTCTCTATATAATCAGAAGTAGTCATTTCATTTTTAAAAAAATCAAATATGAAGTGTGACAACAGAGAAACAAATGCAAAAGATGATTGATTGTCTTCACTCATTATGTTTTTGACATCATATGGTATATCATATAGTTCCTATAGCATAAATATATACATATGTGTATGCATATGTATATATATATATATACACACACGCACACACACATACATACATATGTTTATACTCATGCATATACATTTGGACATAATAAAGAAAAACAAACATAAAATATATTTATATGTGTGCATGTATATATACATATATACAAACACATATATGCAAACAATATTTTCTGCCTTCTGACTGAAGAAATTAAAATGTGAATTCATACATTTATTAGCCTTGAGCTAACCCTGAAATCACCCTTTAATGAATTCTCAAACTTTAATATCTCCTTGCAAAACTCTTTAATTTAACTATGCTGCATATTAATTTCTGAAGATGAGATTAAAAAGTAAGGCATCATGTTTCCATTAGTATAAATATTTGGAGAGATTTTTTTTTATATTTAAATATAGGGAAAATCTCTTGTAAAATTTTTCATAGCTCCAGGCAGATAAGAATACACTCCATGGAAGAAATAAAACCTTAATGAATAGTTTTAAGTGATAGTCTTTGGAATTGTTGTCAATACAAAGCATCCTCATTGTACTTTAGGGACATTTTTTTTTCTTCAAAGAAGATAATTTGCTAATGTCTGAAATTTTTCTGCCTCTAAGTTCCAACTCACTTTCTCTCCTCCCCACCACCACCACATATACACACATTAATTGATAGTAAAGCTGTAATGTAACTATTTCATGAAATATTCTTCCAGCTATTTGATGCTCCAGAAAGGACAATAATGTTTTAATAACTTAGAGTACTTAAGACATTTTTGATGAGCAGAGATGGGGATGGGGGAGGCATAGGGAGGGAATCTGCCATTCTTTCAAGCAATATTATTCCTATCCTTGATTAAAAGAGTTAAACATGGAGAAAATGTCTTTAACATGAGCAAGATATCAGTTTCTCCTTTATATATTCCATTAATGACCAAAACATAAAAATAAAAAATCAGCAGCAATAAATGGACCTTTCACATTGGAACCGTTACAAATTAATAGAGTGTTTGAATGATCCTCAAGTAACCTTTCCTGTCTTCTTTCAGGTGCTTCTCTGGGAATATATTAATCTTTAAAGCCTTCGTACATTATATATATTGCTTATGGCACAAATCATGCAAATTCACCCCTTTTCGTTTCTCCCAAGCTCCCCAGGTCAAGAGTTATCATTCAGACAAAATCAACTTTTTCAGGTAAACCATATTATATCCATGGCAGTTCACATCAAAATGCACAATGCAGCACAATGATAGATTCCCTCCAGCCCCTGGCAAAGCTGTTAATATGACTATGCTCAGAATAGAGGGCTTTCATGACTTGAGTATATCCTTCCTGTGGGGTTAAACAAATAATCAGTGGGAACCGTAACTATCAGAAAAACTTTTCAGTTTCTTATCTACAAGAAGGATGCCAATGCTGTCGGTCCCTAGGGCACTTTAAAGAAAAATGTACAAGGAGCATTCAGTAGCAAAGACCAATTTTTAAACCCTGTAGGACTTCTAAAGGTTTCTGGAGAACACTGTATATTGCTATCACATTTTGTTAAAAATGGAATATGTTTTCCAAGACTAGCCTTAAACAGATTTGTGAGGAAGCTACCTGTGTTACATGACTAACTACAACTTTGATTTCCACTCCAAAAATGCACTCATCCTTTTCAGGAACATCATGAAAGCATTCACTCTGTCATTTTATATTTTAACATGTTTTTTCATATGTCCACATATGTGTTTGTCTGTAGAAGTATTGTCTGTCTTAGGATTCAACTTTATCCTTCATTGGGTAAAAACTTACGTCTTTGAATTGGGTTTGAGAATTGAGTGTCCTTTTGGAATTTGTAGTTCAGAGGCATCAATATTCCAGAGAAGAACTATAAATCCCAGAATTCCAGAAACTTCTCAAACTCCTGTTATATATTCTTAAATTGCACTTGAGAAATCATCTATCCTGTTATGTTCATTTTTTCATGTGAGGAAATTGAGGTTGCATGATGTGACTTGCCTTAGTGTAGTTGTGAGAAAGAGAGCCATGATTTAGACCCAGATCCTCTGACTGCAACTGCATCTTTCTTCACTACACCATATTGTTTTCAGTGAATGACGAATTGTCCAGTGTTGCTGAAACTTGGAATACTAAAGTGAAATAGTACCAGGAATAAGTGAGAATGTGATTATTTTTGTTTAAAGCAGACTGGAACTTAGAAGTTAAATAGTACATTTTTCTCATTTTATAGATGAGTAAGCAAGTTGGGGGCCAGATGTTAGAGGGCTTTGAATGAAGTGCTAAGGAAGTTTGAGAATTAATAAGTAGATACTAAAAGGGTGTTGATCACTTTTCTTTCTCCTCTTCTCTTTTCTCTTCTCTTCTCTACTTTTTTTTTTTTAAGCAAAGGAGTGGTGTGATCAGAGCTTTGCCTTAGAATGATTAATCAGATGTTGGTGTCTAAGTTAGATTGGAATAGGGACAGATACCAGGATTGGGAAACCTGGTTAGCAGGTGTTAATGGTTATGCTGATAATGATGTAAACTATGATGATGAAGAGTAGCCATCTAATTGACTTCTGTAAATTAACATTCATCATTCTGACTTAGATGATGGCAAACATAAATTTGGGAGGGAAATATATACATTTTGAGCAATGGTATCTTTAGCTGGTCCCATATTTGCTAGCAGATTGGATTTTAGAACATCAGTGGGTAATTTTAGCCATCTGAAGGTTTAACAAGAATTGGTAGGTAAGTGTGTACATCTGATTTCTTTTTTGATTATGCCCTGATTGTAAAGAAGATTGAAATGGTGGGGAGAGTCATGCTATAGGCACTCTGGGTTCAATTTAATGTAACTCAATTCAATTAAACAAATATTTCTTGACAACTGACATAGATATCAGTACCACTTTCTGTTTCTAAACATGTGTTTCAATGCGTTGAGGGGAGTTTTCCAGGTTGGCTGTCACTCTTTATCAGATTCAGAATAAAAAAGCATCCTGATTTAGTATAATTGGGTCAAGTACTCATTCTGCCTAGACCTACTCATTCTAACTGCATGGAGGCAAACAACATCATAAGGGGATAGATTACGGTTTAAATTTTATTATATAAACACACTTTTTTTTAGAACTGCTCAATTGATTTTGAGAAATGGTGATGCAATTCAATTAATTGGCTAAATCATTTAAATGAAAAATATTATTGAATTCTACCTTCTGAATTTCAGAGCTTCAATATAATGCATGATCAATAAATGTCAGATGCAGCAGATGACTGAAGGGATAAATGGCTATTTTATGCTTGGGAAAGTCTCTAGCAGCACCCTGAAATTGCCCTCATACTTCTGTGAGACCTTGGGTCCAATTTTCGAATGAAAGATTGAAGAAAGTATCACCAAAATGCTGTATTTGTGACCCGTAGCAGATTGATTTTTGACCTCAGAAGACCTACAAAGGATAAGGCCCAGAGATTAGCTTTGGTCCTTCAATATGAAGAAATCTGGGGCAGGGTTACTAATTCTGCTAGTTTCTTGTAATTACTCCTTGATCAATTAACAAAATCAGTTGCTATTGTTTCTTTCCATTGCTGCCCATCAATCATAACCATCCCATTGCCAATACTCTCCTCAAGCAGTATTACCTGTTTATGACCTTTTTCCTAAAACTGTGCTCTCATAGGTGGGAATTTTCTGGTGGGAGATGCCTGTGAGTTTACTCAGCAAAGTAACTGTAATCAGTATCTCTAATCTAAGTCAACTATATTGTTCTTTGTCAGCTAGCCTGTATAATGGATAAAGCACTGGGCCTGTAGTCAGGAAAATCTGAGTTCAAATCCAGCATCTGGCATACAATATCTGCATGACTCTGGGCAAGTTGGTTATTTGCCTCATTTTCCTCA
Organism: Pseudochirops cupreus; assembly: GCA_028627135.1. Taxonomy (NCBI): domain Eukaryota; kingdom Metazoa; phylum Chordata; class Mammalia; order Diprotodontia; family Pseudocheiridae; genus Pseudochirops; species Pseudochirops cupreus. Next base: position 426,435,245 of record CM053582.1, read on the forward strand.
TGTATAAAAATGGGGATTGGGGCAGTTAGATGGCAAAGTGAATAGAGCACTGACCTTGGAGTCAGGAAGACTTGAGGTCAAATCTGTTCTCACACATTTGACATGTACTAGCTGTATGACCTCTGGCAAGTCACTTAACCCCAATTGCCTTGCCTTCGCTCTCCAAAAAAACAAAACCAAACCAGGGATAATAATAGCACATGTCCCAGGGTTGTTGTGAGAATTAAATGAGATAATAATTGTAAAACACTTAGCACAATATCTGGCACATATTAAATACTATATAAATGCAAGTTATTATTATTATTATTAATATTAATATTATTAATATTATTATTTATTTTATAGTTTCTGAATTATACCTCCAATTCCCAAATTTGAAATACATGCATTTATGAGTGGAATTTTGTTATTACTATTTGTTTACAGAAAACAACAAACAAGTATGTTTGCTACTACTTTGAGAAAGCCAATGAATAGATTGAATATTTTTACATCTATTGCGCTATTATTAATTCCAAAAGAACAAGATAAAATAAACGGGTAGAAATGGGTAGAACCTCTACGAAGTATTTGTTAGAACTGTATATCAATGACAAGCTATGGAGGGGTCTCAATCTGAACTACAGAAGAAAGGGCTATCCTAACGACATAAACCAGGCATCAGAAACTGTTACTGACAAAAAGTCTGCCTGGTACATGCCCATAATATTTAAATGAAAAAACGGAGAGAAGGGGAGGCTAATGGACAATACACTTCAGAGATGGAATTTAAAACCAGTTCCTCTGACTTCAGAGGCAAGGCTCTTCCTGTAGTACATCCAGGAATATGCAAGTGAATTTAGCTTTCCTGTATTAATTCTAAGGAGAAATGATTCTACAAAGCACAGTCTATTATGTTTTCTTAATTGAGAGCTAAGTGGCAAAAGGGAATAAAGAGGCCCCGAGTTCAAATCAAGCCTCAGGTCCTACTAACTGTGTGACCTTGGACAAGTCACTTAATCCTTGTCTATCTCAATTTCCTTAACTGTAAAGTGGGTTAATAATAGCATCTACTTCATGGACTTGTTGTGAAGATCAAATGCATTGATTGTAATGCATTTATCATAGGGCTAGTATATAGTAAATGCTTAAAAAATTCTTGTTTCTTTCCTCCCTTCTTTTCTTCCTTCTTTCTTCTCCTCCCTCCTTTCCTCCCTGTCTTCTTCCCTTCCTTCTTCCTTCCTTCCTTCCTTCTTTCTTTCATTCCTGTGTAATTAACCAATGTGGCCAGCAAATATTTTACCTAAATTAAGGTGTGGAAATGTTACTATAATGTGTCCCAGAGATATATTGCTGTCTTGCTGGGTAAACAAGCACTACATATTTCAATTTGTGTAGATTCTATTCTCTAAACCCTGAAATATGGCAGAGTTGTTGTTTTTCTTTTTTTAGTACAAAGTGAAAACAGTAAACTTCTATAATCTTGACTTAACAAATGGAAGCTATCTTGCAATCCAGCTTCTTAATATATCAATAATTGTTGAAATCAAAAGAGCATCATCAATTCCACTGGCATTTAATCAATAATGTATGCAGATTCTTGGTGAACTCTCTTCACATGGGACTAGCCAAGTACAAACTGCAAGCAAGACAATTCCCAGGAAGGTATGTGATAAAGATTAGAGATGTGTACTTAGTAATTTCAGCTACTACCATTGGGAAGATAGAATATGCTGCATCTACTCATTTTGTTATCAAGCTACTCATGAAGCACAGCATTGCAGTGGGAAAAAAAGAAACAGAACATAAGAGTTATGAAGAATTTGTCATTTTTCTAAGTTTGGGGTGGGGAAACCAGCATAGAAATTGCTTTCATTAAAATATTAGATCTGGGGAAGATCCTAGAAATTATCCAGCCAAACCCCTCATTTTATAATAAGAAAACTGAATAAGAGATAGTTGAGACATTCCTAAGATCACATGGCTAGGAAGTGGAGGAGCCAGGAATAGAACCCAATTTTTCCAATTGCAATGAATTTTCTCTTGATGTTAACATTATGCCTTTCATGACAAAACATATATACAAATACACACAGATTTTGATAGCTCAAACCTATTGTCTTATAATCACCTTCGACTAAAAAAACCAAAGGAAGAGGGATAGGATGGAGAAAATAATTTTAGGCTATTAATGAAGAGAGGAAATTATTCCACATTTATTCATATTTATCATTTTAATTATATTAGTTTAGTTTGCTATTAGAATAGGTTTTTTTTTTCCTCTGAAAACCAAGCCACATGATATAAACCACATCTACACTGTATAACTAGATATGTTATCTTTGGATGGAAAATTAGCTAGAGGTATTACACAGTGTTAACAATACTCAGCTTATTGAGTTGACTCCAGTATTTTAAGTGTTTCTTCTTTGGGGTAGTTGAAATATAATTATATTTTTCATTCTTAAATGTTTTGTTTTAGGGCTTTGTTAGTTCATTGCAAGGGAAATAAATACTACTCTTCCAATTTCTCATCATTCTAATCTAGCTAACAGACTACTACCAAAGTAATCTTTGGAAAACACAATTCTGATGATGTCATTCACTTGACAAAACACTGTAGTGGCTCCCTATTGCCCATAGAATGAAATCCATACTTTTAAATCAATGGAATAAATGTCTGCTAAATTCAAGATAGATTTCATATATTGAGTACAGTTATATACAAGTAAAATAATTAAACTTATTTATATAAAAATTATCTTTTTACATCTTTAAAAGTGACTATTTAGCATTTCATTCTTTTTGCTCTCATCAAACATTTCACACCATTTGAAACTGAGTTTACAAGATTTTAACACATTTTTTATTCTTTATCATGAAAACGTGCTCTTATACACACAGCAGTATGTGAGCTACTTGGCATAAGCAATAATTTTAGTATATTTTTATTTTGTGACAGCAATGGCTATGCCTTTGTGATTATCTGACACTAAAATCACTCATAATATGTAGTCTTTACCAGATAAAGCTGCATTGAGTTGGTTTCCATACTTTTGGTTAATTCTGTCAGTTAAGGACTGGATTTAATCCTTTATCTAAGAGATTTAATGCTTTTTTTCATTTTGCTTTTGATAATGTGGTATTTAAAAATTGATATTATTCCAAGGAAATAGGCAAAATTTGAGGGCTCTTAAAAACACATTTCAGCAACTACAAGGGATATTTCAGGGGCTATTTCTATGAAGTCAAGCATTTCAAAGATCATTCAAGTGAATCAAGCAGGATCAGGAATAATGGAATCACAATTTAGAAACACCTCATCACAATTTAGAAACACCTCATCTTCTTCCCCTCACCCAAAAAAGAAAGAAAAGAAAAGGAAGAAGAGAAGGGAAGAGAAGGGAAAGGAAGGGAAGGGAAGGAATGGGAAGGAAAGGGAAAGGAAGGGAAGGGAAAGGAAGGGAAGGGAAGGGAAGGAAAGGGAAGGGAGGGGGAGGGAAAGGAAGGGGAGGAAAGGGGAGGGAAGGAGAAGGAAGGAAGAAACAGCATAAAGAAAGAGGTATGTAAATAGTATCTAAGTTAACTGGAAAAGAGTGCCAGTCAGTTATGTGATGAGATTCAAAGACAACCAATGAGAAGCAAATTTGCTTCACTGGTAACTACATGAAGCAAAAGGATATTAGAGTCCATGACCAAAGAAAGACACTTCTAGAGTCTCATGTTCAGTACTGGCCACAATAATTTTGGAATCTATTGATGATCTGTTATGCATCTCAATATAGTTCATGTGACAAGATACCTAGAAGAAATGTATAACAGTGGTTAGAATTTTGAGAGTCAAGAAACCTAGGTTAAAATCTTGCCTCTGACATTTACTAGCTCTGCAAACAAGAAAAAATAAAATAAGCTTATTGAGTCCAAAGGTCCTAATTGATGACAATGGGTAAGCACGTTTCATGGCTAATTTGGCTAGGGCAAAAACAATCTTAATTATTTATTACTTTAACATTCTATCTTTTTATGTCATAGAAGAAAATTTATGATCATATGACCACTGAATCAGTCATTGTGACATCACATACAGATAAAACTATACCTTAATGGTACATTTTCTAACCTTTTAATTAACAGAGACATACTTATATGGACATTTATGTAATATCTATTACATTAAGGAGTTGCAAAATAAGCTATCAATAAAGAAATAGGAAAGATGAGATTTATATTTATAGGCATCTACTAACTCCAAAATTTGAATGCAAAACAACAAAGGGAAATAATGATGATGATGATGCAAAAAAAAAAAATGATTAGTTAAATAAGAGAAGCTAAATGGGCTAGGTTTACCACATTTATGAATTTGTCCTATTCTACTCATCACTTATATAGTAACTTCCCCAGTAGTAACCCTTCTGCTTCTCCTTTCCACCATGGGGACATATTATATATTCTTCCCACCTTAAATATCTCTTCTCCTAAGTTGAGTTTGTGATATTTGTTCCTAGGAATGACAGTGTTGAGGCTGTTTAATCTTATTCCACTTGAACAAATATTCTGTTTTCAAAGGTTAATGACAAACTTAGTGAATATAAGGAAAAACTATATAGGAAATAGTAATTTGATTTTTACTTAAAACATTTTGGGTGCCTTAAGTATCAATTAACTATCAATATCTTCATTATATTTTCTTTGTAATTTACTGTCTAAATGTTAGTTTTGGGGGGCTGAAATATAAATATAAGCTAATGAATTAATGAATAAAAATATTTATTAAACACTAACTATATGCCAAGTATTGTGTTAAACCCTGAAGATATAATTAGAAAAAAAAGGTAATTTAAAATGTTTGTGCTCACAGCTTACTCACTCTTTTTTTCACTTTTTTTCACTCATATTCTTTTATCTTTCAGGTTTTCCTTAGAAAAGGAAATATGCTAAAACCAGATTAACATTATCTGAATTTCATAAATCCATTTAATGAGGTCTTCTCCCCCCCCCCCCCACCGCCCGTTTCACTTTTCAAGGACACTCTTTTATTTAAGGGGTCATAGACCATCTCAAGATTCTCCATAAAAGACACTTGCCTCTTATAATAATATGGGAGAAAAACATTAACTTCACTTAAAAATAGTATTTAAGCCATACCTGCTTACTTCAGACTTTAGGACACTTCTATATTAGCAGATATGGGTGAGATTAAAACTAATATATCAATAGGCAAAAATCTTAGAAGATAGCTAGATGGTACAATAGTTAAAGCTAGCCCAGGAATCAGAAAAAACTGAGTTCTAATATGTATCACATGTTTACTACTTAGGTGACCATGGAAAACTTATTTACGTATACCTGCCTCAGTTTCCTGATTGTGAAATAGAAATCATGGTAGCACCTCCTTTCCAGAGTTGTTGTGAAGATAAAATGAGAAAATATTTGCAAAGCACTTTGTAAACCTTAAAGCACTATATGAATATTAGCGATTATGAGAAGCTTCTTCACAGTCTCCCTTCCTCTTCCCCTCCCCTATGCTTAAGTATTGAAATTCACCATGATGCTTCCCCGACCTTTACTTTTACATACCTGTTTGGTGGAACAATTACAATTCTTACATTGAATAATGTTCCCTCTCCAGGAACCTGTTCTGACCTAAATCTAGGTGATCTTAAACTCTCAATGGATATTTGCATTCAAAAATTACATGAATATAAGAAAGATCTCTGGTGGAATATCTATACAGGCCCAAACATGCTGAATCATGTTATACCCACGGGAAATAAAAATGAAAAAAAGATGAGTTGGCAGCTTTATCTGGCTGTGTGCCATTCAATTCCTCTGACTTTTGTAGTTTGAAATTTGTGCTGAGCCAAGATGACCACTTTCTTCTCTCTTACCCTTAAAATCTATCTCTTCTACTTTCAGAGACTTTTATGGATGACCAAACCAGGTCAACTAAGATAAGCCACTGCATCTCTCCTCTAAATCTTTCCATTCTTTTAAAGAATTGAACTGAGACTGAACTCATGTTAAAGTGTTTCTGATTATGACAGGGACAAGATGCCCAGACAACCATTACTACAGACTGCTCTTAGTACAATTTATTTGAATCGGGGAGGATTGCTGTGTTGCAACAGTCGATGTCTTAAATAATCTCTTCATTTCTAGTGTAATTGCCAAGTCACATATAGGGATAAAGTGTCAATAACAAGCTTCAATGAAAAATACAAGCTGCATTTTTTTTCTTTTGAAAATCTCAATACAATTTTGTGAGACTAAGGAGTTGAAGGACAGAAAGAACTCTTCCTAAAGGCTTTGGATCTGAGTTCTATGTCCATCACTAATTGCTGTATGACTTAGAGCAAATAATTTCATCTTTCTGTGTCTTATTTTCCTGATCTGAAAAATGAGAAGATTGGATTAGATAAAAACAGCTCCCATTTATATGGTGGTTTAAGGCTTATGAAAAAATGAAAGGAAAAGAGAGGGAGAGAAAGGGGGAGAGAGAGAGAGAGAGAGAGAAAGAGAGAGAGAGAGAAGGTAGATGGCACAGTGGATAGTGTGTAGTGTCATGCCTAGAATCAGGACAAATTATTTTCCTGAGTTTTCAATATGACACTTAATAATTGTGTGACTCTAGTTGAGTTACTCAATCTTGTTTGCCTCAATTTCCTGATCTGTAAAAGGAGCTAGAGAAGTGAATGGTGAACTTCTCAACTATCTTTTCCAAGAATACCCTAAATGGGGTCATGAAGGGTCAGACATGACTGAAATGACTTGATAACAACAAGATTAAACACATACGTATGTATATATTTAAACATCTATGTATATATGCATATACAAACATATATGTGTATATACATTCAAACAGCTATACATACATATAGAGAGAAAGAGAGAGACATAGAGATGGAGAAACAGAGAGGCAGAGTTCTTGTCAAGGCCAGGAAAAGCCATTACCACTTGAAACACAGGATGATAGTTATAGAATCACAAAATCTCAAGGATGAAAGGAACTCAGAGTTCATCTAGTGTAAATGTATCTGTGGACATAAATTCCTTCTAAAATATGCCTCACAAATATCCGTCCAGACCTCCTTAGCAGGGTGAGAGTGAGGGGAGAAAGGGATCCCTATCACCCAAAGCAGTGTTTTACACTTTGGGTCACCTAAAAGTATTGATGTTTTCCCTTAGTTCATCATAAATCTTTCTTAAAAATTTATATACAAAGCACATAATTTTGCTTTCATGGGCCAAAAAGAAAAAAAAAAGTCTGAATTCCTCTTTAATACTGATTTGAAGACAACTTTCATTTTCCTCCTAAAATAGTCTTTACTATTACTATACAGCTATACTAGGTCTCTATATCATTATGTAACATTCTCTCAAAGATTATACCATTCTGACTTCCCTCTTCTGGATGCCCTGAAGTTTCAGATCAGAGCACGATATCATAACATTATTATCTTCTATGTTTCTGTAATTATATCTCACTTAATGTAACTTAAAATCATAATAGATTTCTTTTAGTTTCCATCCCACATTGATGACTCATTTTCAGTTTACAATCCTAAAACCCTCAGACATTTTTCAGACAAATCACTATCTAATTATGTTTGTTTCTTTGCTTTTCAAACTACTTTTTCCCTTTTAAACTTTTAAAAATAAATTTAACTAAGCAAAAATCTGGTTTCCTTTTCTCATCCACTTGCATCTGCAGAAAAAGAAAACTTTTAACAAATATTTGTTTTCAAGCAAAACAAATTTCCACATTTCAGCCATGTCCAAAAATGTGTCTTATTTGTACTGTGAGTTCATCACCACTCAGTCAGGAGATGGGAAGCATGCTTGAGTAGTAATCCTCTGGAACTATGGTTGGTCATCGTATTATCCAGTTAGTTTATTTAACTCAAGTAGAGGATTTCATATTTATATGTATTAAGTTTCCTTTAATTAGATCTAGTCCAACATTCCACCTTTTTGAGATCTTTTTGCATCTTGACACTACCATTTAATATGTTAATCATCTCTTATGACCTTGTATTATCTACAAATTTGAAGTTCATGTCATCTATGCTTTTCTCTAAGTCACTAATGAAAGTCCTGAACAACACGAGACGAAGTAGAGAGTACTGGGGTACTCTAATAGAGACCCCCCTTGAAAGGGAGGATCAGGCATTAATGACTACTACTTGTGTGTGATCACTCAACCTGCTCAAATGTCACATAAACATGCTATTTGCTAGTCCATATCACTCCATATTACCCACAAAACTACTGTGAAAAACATCATAGGTTGCCTTCTTCTGTCCTTTATTGGTACAGTATTTCTGATTTTCTGATGTTAACACTATTGGAGAAGCTTAGGAACTGTCTTAATCAAGAATGGACCATGGAATTGTAAAAAGTACTTATGATTCTGGCACTGACAGAGTTAAAGGAATTGGTAGAGGAAGCAAGATGTACATTCTCTCAAAGTTTCTATTCTGAGTCAAGCAAATCTAGGGTACCTAGGGAAGACAAGTTTATGGACACAACAAATTGACTTCAGTCATTTAAAATGGCCAATGCCCCTAGGAGAAACAAGGTTCATTCTGCCTGCTTCTATTTCCCTATCAGGTCTGCTTCAGTGCCACATCTTCAACATGGCTTTGCTGCTCAACTTCACTGCTTCTTTAAACATGTTCAGCTGAAAGTGACACTGAAGAGAAAGAATGAACCTGGTTTTCTGCTCAAGTGCATTTCAAGAAGAAGAAAAAAAAAACCTAAGAGTAGCAACTTGGTCCTTTGAAATGAATTCTACCCTCTGGGCTCCAGTATGTTCACATTTTAGCCCTCCTACTCTCTCAGAAATACTAGCATTCACACACTACCTTCTATTGTAATTCTGTCAAACCTCAAATCCTAAGAAACTAAGCAAAGACCATAAAGGAAAATAGTTTTTTGTTTTTTGCTTTTTCTTCCCCCTGGGAAATTACTTGGAGGATTCATCTTACTCACTTTGGAATCAAATCCGTCTAACTGTTCAGACTAACTCTTGTCCCTCTTTTGTATGGCAAATGAGGACTTCAAATAAGACGTTCATTGTTGGACCATAATTCCAGAGATGTTTATTAGGAATTAATCAATGTTAATTTCGGATCATGTAACCAACAAGATGGATGACTAGACACTTTCTCTAATCTTAAGGGCCTCTCAAATTTCTCCATATAGAAATTATGCATAAGAAAGAAAGCAATTTCATTTCTCTCTCTGTCTCTCTGTCTCTGTCTCTGTCTCTGTCTCTCTCTTACTTTTCACTCTATTTTCCTGTTACTTTGTGTTGATTTTTTAATCTATCATTTTTATCAGTTTTCAAATTTATCCAGGTCTTAACATCTTAAAATATAAGATTGCCAATGTTATAGATATATAGAAGCTTTTCTGTATTAACATGATGTACTCATAATTTTGTTAGTTTTCCTTCAGTATTTTTTGTTCTAGCATTTCTTTTCTGCAATCAAATCAGGCCTTTTCTTCAGTTTTAAGAAAGTGGTGTATCATCACATTTCATAAACAGGAAATGGGTGCTGTGTTAAAATCTCTTGCATGAAAAAAATTAGAAGATGCAAAATTAGCAGCAGTCTTCATTCAGGCTGAATGAATCTAGCAAAAGATTGGTTAATTTTGGCTTTGGTTTGTAAAAATATATCCAACGCTCATGTATAAATTGTTTAAGTTCCTACTATTTTCATCTGTTCCTATTGAAAGTATGCTAAACCTTCATGAGTATAGTACAAAAGATAAATCTGATCAGCAAACCGATAAACAGCCCAAAGAACCATAGAACCATTTCAATTTTCTTTGATAAATGTATGTCTTTACCTTCTCCACTTTCAATTTTTCTGTTCTAACTTCCATTTCATTTTAGAAGTGACCAACTCATTTTCTTTCCTGTTTTGTCAGTTACTAGCGATTGAACACATGCAGCATAGTTTAACAAAAACTGTTGAATCTGGGTATAAATCCTCAGCTACATGAAATTCTTCATAGAAATTTTAGGGACCCTGAAGGTTTGAACCGTAAGCGATATGTTTAAATTGAAAGCTGAAGAAACAGTCTGTTTCATATATAAGTCCTGATGAGCCTGAGGAGGTTTAGAGACAAAGAAGCAGTCAAAAGCTCAATTTGTCTATTTCTCTTGGTTATACATTTCATCTTGGGAGTCAACAAGAACTGAGTAACTTAAAATTTTCTACCTCTTCCCTCTGAGCCCTCATATGAAAAACCAGCTCATGACTGGATTTCTGCTTCCATTTGATATCTTTTGTTCTACTGAGAATTATGGAAGTATTACAAAAAAGTGTCATATTCTCAAGGACAAAAAAACTAAACTTCCTCCCTCAGTCTGCAACTAATTCATTGACTTGTTAGTTGTATCACTAAATTTAACAAATTTTAATTGTTCAACAATTTCTGTAGTGTCTGACTCATTGTATTCCCATTTGGAGTTTTCTTGGCAAAGATACTGAAGTGATTTGCCATTTCTGTCTCTGGCTAATTTTACAGATGAAGAAACTGAGGCTAAAAAGATAAAGCAACTTTCCAAGGGTCACATAGCTTGTAAGTGTCTGCGGTCAGATTTGAATGCAGGCCTTCCTGATTGCAGGCCCAGTGCTCTATCAACTTTGCCATTTAGATTTCCTACCTAATAAATATGAGTCTCATAATATGCTTAATATTGCAACATTATTTTCCTAATTAAATAATTAGTTCCAAGCCTCAGCCCTGATAAAACTGGGAAAAACCAATTTTCCCATTATTTTTTTTTTCTCTCCTCACATTCTCAATCTCCGGATTCAGAGATTTAGAAAACCAATAGTGTTGCTTTCCATATAATTTATTAATAGTAATAAATAATCCAAATAGATACATATTTACATAATGTACTACTGTAACTTTACAGTGACAGTTGTACCTTCCCAAGGCTGTCATTACTGACTTTTCCAAAAACATTTAAACCACAACCCACCAATTCTTTTCTCTCCAACTGGCAGGGAAATTTACACAGAATACTTTTTCCACCATTTCCTAAAAAATGAAATAGTTTGCCATATACAGTTTCCTTGCAGAATGCTGGTTACACACAGTTTTATTTGTTTTGTTTTCCTTTTTTTTAATGTCTCGAGCTGTCAAGTCAAGTCAAGTCATAAAAGAGAAGCAAAAGTTCAGGCTGCGCTCTCAAGGATCTCACCTGAGAGCAATAGGGGAGGCAACATACAAATGGCTATGTATAAGCAAGATAGAGAAAAGGTAATTTGGAATTGATCTCAGAAGGAAGGCATTTGCACTATTAGAGATCAAAATGACTTTTGCTGAAAGTGGGATGCAAGCTGGCACCCAAAGGAGGTCAGTGAAGGAAGTAAGAAGAAAGGATGAAGCAAAAAAAAAAAAGTTCTAGACATGAAGGGCAGCTACTTTAAAATCAAGAAATTAAAAGCTGGACATATTGTTCAAGGAACATCAGAGATACCACAGTCAATGGAATACAGAGTAAGTGAAAAGGTCTTGGGTTAGAGCCTAGGGGGCTGCCCACAATTACTGGGGATGGTCCAATGGATGAAAATGCAAGGAGCCTGAGAAAGAGCAGTTCAGACAGGGGGCATATACCAGGAGAGAGAAATACCATCAGAACCTAGAGAGAAGATTGAATCAAAGAGAAGAGGGCCTTTGACTGTAAAAGGCTGCAGAGAGGTCAAAAAAATTGAGGATTGAGAAACTAACATTACATTACTCAATTGCAAGATTATTGGCAACTGGAGAGAATATTTTGGATTGAATGGAAAACTGACTTCAAAGAGTGAAAAATATATTGAGAAGAAAGAAAATGAAGACCTTTATTGTAGATGGATTTCTCAAGGAGTTTAGTCAAGAAAAGTGGAGAAAGATATAAGACAATAGCTAATGGGGATGGTAGATCAAAGGAGAAGTTTTAGAGTATGAAAGAGATGTGAATTTACTTGTAAGCAACAGTAAAGCATCTAGTAGGTAAAGAATGAAGATTAACAGAAAAAATGAGGACAACAGGGGAAGAAATCTGGGGAAGAGGAAAGAATGAAGCCATTTGTTCATGTAGAGGGATTGACCTTGGTAAGAAGAAGGACCTCTTCCTTATTTGAGTCACTGGTGAAGGCATCTGAGTGATTTGAGATGAAGAGGAAAGCAAGATGGAATGTTTTAATTAACCATAAGCATCCCACAAAGTTCTGATCTGGAATTTCTGATACCCCTCTATACTATTTCACTTCCTTTATTTAGCACTCACGGTTTTGATTATCATTTCTATATAAATGACTCAAAGATCTAATTGTCTAGCCCTAACTTCTCTCCAAACTTCATCTTGAATGTTCAACTTCCTTTATGACCTTTTGAGCTACATGTTCCATAGATTTAGACATCCTAAACTTAATATGTCAAAAAAGAACTCATTATATTTACCCCAAAATTTTCCCCTCCTCCTAACTTCTCTATTACAGCCAAGGATACTACCACCCTCTTCAAGGTCCAAAATCTAAATGCCATCCCCAATTCCTCATTTGTACTAAGAGTTCATAGCTATTAAGGTATTCTCACATATGTCCCTTTCTTTCCTTTTGTACTGGCCTTATGCTGGTATAGGCCCTTGTTACCTCATGCCTAGAACAATTCAATAGTTTCTTATTTGGTTTTCCAGTCTTAAATCTTTATCACTTTAGTTCATCCTCCACTCTGCTGTCAAATTGATCTTCCTGAAGCTCATGTTGTACCATTTATCACGCATATCTTATTTGTCTATTGTTGTTTGAATGTTATCTTCCATATTAGACTGTGAGTTCTTCAGGAGCATTTTGGCTTTTTTTGTAATCCCAGTGCTTAGCTCAGAGCCTACCATGTACTTTGCACTTAATGAATGTTAGTTGATTTTATTTAACTTGAAATATGAGGTGACATTCTATGCTCAGAGGATAGGAGTTGAGAGAGCAATACAAGGTTTGAAGATGAATGGAAAAGCTTTAAAAAGTCACTGAGGTGAGTGGGATAGTAAATAAATTAGGGAGGCATAAAAGGATTGCCTTGTTTTTATTATATAACATACATTGGAAGGGGCTCAGTCAGCATGATTTTGTCATTCTCTCTTCATTCAGCAGCATGTGAATAGGAATGAAGGTAGTATGTGTTGGGAGTGATCCCAACCTGGGACTTGGGGAGAAAAACTGATGATAAGATAAGGATTAAGGGAATTTAGTGAAGATAAAAGTGTAAAGTTGAACTAATTGACCAAGGGGTCAATATATGGAAGACAGAGAAGTATTGTCATTACAAGAATGCTGATCTGGGGAAAAAGCAAGGGGTAAAGGAATTCTAGAGGTCACAGTGAAGAATATGGTTAGGGGTACAATGTAGAAAGAGACAGAATGAAAACCAGTTATGATAAGATAAAGGAAATTTATGAACATGGATCATGTTCAAATGGGTATGCCAACACCTATATTTGGGGTGACAACAAAATTAGGGTTATGGCCATCTCTGAGATTAACTCAGGCAGGATAACAGAAAAAAAATATGGGAAATAAAAAAGTTGAGAGACTGGAAACTTACGGTGTTTGAGAGGTCAATACACACATAAAAGTTCTCCAATCTGAGGGAAGAGATGGAGAGAAAGCCTGTGAGCCAACAATTGAATTCCCGAAGTAAAAAAGAGTATAGTCTGGATGTTGGCAGGTAATGGCTACCAGAATATTTATTAGGTAGTAAATTTGAATTGAATGAACCTCAGAGGAGGAGAGATGATTGAGTGAAAGAGATAGAAGGACAACTTTAAAGTGGCAATCATACACAAGGAGTATTCCAATTTGTATAACATGACCAATGAGTTGGGGGTTTAAGTGAAAGTACAACCAGTTCTAGAAATGGTCATCAGGGGAGCTATGTCAATACAAGGCAGCCAGGTCTCAGTGAGTACAAGAAGAAGGAAGGAATGAGAAAAGATTTAAACAGGAAGCAAGTTTGTTTCCTGTGGAGCAGAAATTCCAGAGAACACAATGGAAGATGTGAGTAACTTTTGAGTAGGCTGTGTTGGGTTGAAGTGGATAGAAACAAGGAGTAGCAGTGACACATAATCTATAAAGTAAAAGCAATGGGTGAAGAATTATTAGTATTGAGGGTGGAGCCAAGATGGTAGAATAAAGGAAACACTCAGTCAGACTCTCTCCCCTCCACTCCCAGTCCCACCACTGCCCTCCAAACACCTTTCAAACACTTCCTCAAATTAAATGATGGAATAGCACAGAGAATAAAATGTCAAGTTGAGACATTTTTTCTAGTGGAAGATAGTTTAGGGGTAGAGGCTGGCACCCTTGATTGAAAAACCACTGGTGTAAATGCATGATGGTGATGAAAGCAACACCATTAGGAGCTCTCAAGAAAAAGATTTTAAGGGAATTTGGAAACTAGTTAGAAAGAGATTGTAGGGGCACCTGTCCTAGTATTGGTCATAGGAACAGACCCTATTTGGCAACTTCATTGTCTATATCCACTTCATGGCCACAGTTCAAAGGCGGAGAAGAGGATTTCAGTCAAGAGGATGCAGGAGCCCTGAGGACCATGATCACTTCTGCTTCAAAGGGAGCAGGGGCCCTTCCTGGGTAAGAACCAGAATGAAGTTCAGGATACTGATAACCATAACTCTCCCCAGACTGCACCACTTTGGAACCACTGAAATCTCACAAATCCTGGAACTAATTCTGAAGTTAGAAGTGGGAGAAAATCTGATGCTTGAGATGGTTCCCCTCCCTTCCACACTGGGAACAGAGCCCAACTTTAACATAAAGTTCAAAATCAAGACAAATGCTGGGAAAATGAGCCAACAACAACAATAACAAAGAACCTAACCACAAAAAGTTACTATGATGACAAGAAAAATTAAGAAACAAACTTAGAAGAAGACAGTATAGTCAAAACAGCTACATGCAAAGCCTCAAAAGAAAAAAAAAGAGTTGGATGTAAGCCAACCAAAAATTCTTGATATGTATTTTAAAAATATTTACAAAATCCGATAAGTATAACAGAGGATAAAGTAGGGAAAGAACTGAGAGTAAATGAAGAAAATTGTGAAAAGACAATAGCTTGGTTAAAAAACAAAGAGGCACAGAAAGTACTGAAGAAAACAGAACATGAAAGAAGGGAATTAACAGGAAAAAAAAAGGTAAAAAAAAAAAACTTCACTCATCAAAATAATTCCTTAAGATTAAAATTGGATCAGTGGAATCTAATGATTCCATGAAACCCCAAGAATCTATAAACAAAGAAGCAAAGTCAAGAGTGAAAAATGGAAGAAAATATGAGATGTCTCCTAGAAAAACTACCTGCAAAAAAGATCCATGAGGATCTTATCTCAGGAGAGATAATCCAACATTTATTTGACTACCTGAAAACCATGATCAAAGAAAGAGCCTAGACATTGTATTTTAAGAAATTATCTAAGGAAAATTGCTTCCATATCCATAAAGACAAGCATGAGCAGCTTTGCTGAGGACTGCTACTGTGAACAGCTTTCAAGGTTTTGATTATATAGTATAGTGAACTCTCCATTCAGTAACAAATCAGAGCAAAACATTCACAGAAAATCAAGGTATAGCATTCACCACGTCATAACTCAACAACTTATCACTAAAATGGCCACATAGTTTTCACCAAAGTGGTCACATAGTTTTCAACAAAATAATCATTTAGTCTTGCAATCATTCCATCATCCTTAAGGAGGTTTGCCTCATTAAGGGACACAAAGTACAAAAGTCAAAGCTCTCCACCCATGGAATGCAATTAAATTACTGTTTCAACAGTCACTACTCAGTACCCACAGAGAGATCTTTTCATCTTGACTCAAGGCAGGCTTTCAGCTCTCATGGTTCCTCTTCTATGGTCCCATGCCTGAATCCAACCAACTGCCACCTGAGTTCAAAGACAGACAGCTCCCCATTCCTTCTCCAGTTATCTGTGTAGCTCCTGCCCCACACTGAAACTCAGCGTGTCCAGTCCACCTCAAATCTCTCACAGTCTCTGTTCCTAGAAAGACAAGGCTTAACAAATCCACAATAACATCCATACACATTAATAAAGTCACAACAACATTTGTACAAAGTACCAGCACCATAGTCATGCTTCCTCAATTTTCTGCAGCTCCAGCTGGCCCTTGGAGGTCTTGCCAGCACAAGTTCAAGTTTTGCCACTACAAGTCTGAGTTCTGTGTCAGTTCTCAGTTCTCATTTCTCTTCTTCTGAATTCTCAGTTCAGTCCAGCAGTAGCAGCCCAGCCTCCAGATGTTTACTGAGAGAAATTATTTCTCCCTCTCTCTCCCTCCCTCCTTCTCTCTCTGTCTCTCTCTGTCTCTGTCTCTGTCTCTCTATCTCTGTCTCTGTCTCTCTGTGTCTCCCTGTCTCTCTGTCTCTCTCTGTCTGTCTCTCTCTCTGTGTCTCTCTCTCTGTGTCTCTCTGTCTCTCTCTCTCTCTCTCTGTCTCTCTCTCTGTCTCTCTCACTCTCTCTGTCTTTCTGTCTCTCTGTCCCTCTCCTAGGCAGCAGCTGCCCTGCTTCTACTATGCTTATACCAAGAAGTTCTGACTGTCCAGCTTGTGTCTTTCCTTATATACGTGTTAGCTCCTCCCTGTTCAGCCCCTTCCTGTTATGTCAGCAACATGGGTTTATACCTTGTTTCTTTACAGAGGCTTAATTTGAAATTGGTGCTAAGTACCCATTAGCTTGCCAATACAAAGAGATCTTCAAATTTTGTTACTATTATAATATCCTAGAACCAGAAAGAAAAATAGAAATGGGAAGAATTGGACAGAATCCATTGGGATACAGTGTGGCAAATTCCCACTACATTAAAGTGTCCAAGTAGGACTGGGCAGGGGGAGCACAGAGAGTGAAACACCGGGGGTTGCATCAGCAGACCCAAGACCAGACCACAATGGATTCAGAGGAGCCCTGGCAAGTAGATCTAATCACCACCAGGGCTATTCACAAACCTCTCACTGCAAGATGGAGGGCCTGTTGGAGCTGGATAAGAGAAAGCACAGGGCCAGTGGCAGTAGTAGTTACTCCTGGGTCTATCAAATTTTAAATCACCTATCTGAACTTCCAGCAGCCAAGATGGCAGAGTAAACCCCAGCACTTCTAATCTTCCTCCCTAACCCTGAAAATCCAGAGATTATTGCCCCAGTGTAAAATCTTGAAATAAAGGAATCAGCAGCAGGCTTGGGAATCCTAGAGGAAGGTTGTGACTGAGGCTGTGAGGAGCCTAAAGGGAAGGGTAGGAAATGCTCCAACTAGCCTCATCTGAGCTGACCAGCCAGAGATCCCAAAATAAAGGGGGGTAGAGTCTGAAAGCATTAACACCAGAAGCCCAAGTGTGCCTTGAATGGCCTAGCCACCAACTGCTGAACATGCCTGAGCTCTATCACAGTGGCACAGAGCAGGAAACCTGAAATGGCCAGACTACCTCTCCTCCACACCTTACTCTGTAAGCCTCTGGGTAACCCAGGAGAAGCACTGAATGTCCTGGCCTTGAACTTAGTCTAGACACCCAGAGACTACTGAACACAAAGTCAACATCCAGTCCCTTAGCTCCCAGGTTGAGAAGCATGAGTCAGAGACCTCTGTACTCCAGAAGCAGAACACCATTTTAAATACCAGGAAATAGGCAATCACAATGGTCAAGGATTAAGTTTGGAAAACAAAAACAAAAACAATTCAATCCTATTATAGCAAGCAAGAACAAACAAATTCAGAGGACAACATTGACTCTGTACTTGCACCTGAGACCACAGAAGGGAATACAAACTGATCTCAAGCCCAAAAATTATTTTTGAAAGAGCTCAAGAAGGATTTTAAAAACCAAATTAGAGAGGTAGAAGATAAATTGGCCAATTCTTTTAAAATTATACTTGCCAAAATGGAAAAAAAAATATATTTCTCACTGAAGAAAAATCCCTGGAAAATAAAATTTGTGAATTGTGAAGGGAGGTTCAAAATCTAACTGGGGAAAATAAATCCCTAAAATTGAAATCTGAACATATGGAAAAGGAACTTCAAAAATTAAGCAAGGAAAATAATTTGCTAAAAATTAAAATCAGTGAAATCAAAGCTAAAGGCTCTATGAGGCATGAAGAATCAGTCAAAAAAAACCTAAAGATTGAACAATTAGAAGAAAATGTAAAATATCTCAGTGGGAAAACTACTGACCTGGAGAACAGATCCAGGAGAGATAATCTAAGAAATATTGGTTTGCCAGGAAGCCATGATGAAAATAAAAAAAGACCCTGGACAACTTCTTCCAAGAAATCATAAAAGAAAACTGCTCTGAAGTCCTAGAACCAGAGGATAAAATAGTTATCAGAAGAATCTACCATTCACCTCCTGAAAGAGATACCAAATTAAAAATTCTCAGAAACATTGTAGCCAAATTCCAGAATCATCAGGTGAAGGAAAACATACTGTAAGCAGCCAAAACAAAAAACAAAAACAAAAAAACAACCCAACAATTTAAATACCACTGAACCAGAGGATCACATAGGACCTTGGCAGCTTCTATAGGAAAAGATTGGAGTGATTGAAGTATGATATTTCATAAGGCAAAAGAACTTGGACAGCAACCAAGGATCAACTATCCAGCAAAATTGAGCATAATATTTCAGGCAAGGAGATGGCCATTCAATGAAATAAGGGACTTCTACACTTTCCCAATGAAAAAGCCAGATCTCAATGGAAAATTTGATCTTCAAACACAAGACTCCAGAGAGAAATAAAAATGTAAATGAGAAACACACACACACACACCTACACATACATATTCATATAACTTGTGATTCAATAAGAGCAATCTTTTTACATCCCGATACGGGAAGTTGAAACCTGTCAATATTGAGACTTGTATAAATATTGTGACATTTTAAAGTTTTATATATATATATAGAGGATGTGGGTATAAATAAATTAATCTGATGATTAAAAAAACTTATTAAGGGGTAAAAAGGGATTATAATGGGTTAAAAGGAAAACAGTCTGCAGAAAAGGAAAAATTATGCCACAATAAGTGGCATAAAAACACACTATAGTAGAAGGAAAGAAGGGATGGAGATGACCATTATATGAACTTTACTTTCATTGGTTTCAGTTAAAGAAGGGAATAACAAAATCAGTTAAATATAAGATTCTAATATGAAGAGACACAAGAACTCATTATAGTAGAGGGAAAGAAGGGAGGGAGAGGAGCATTGTATGAGATTTACTCTCATCAATTGGGATCAAGGAGGGAATAACATACTTTGTTAAATACAAAAATCTATCATGCCCTACAGGCAGTAAGAGGGGAAAGGAGGGAAAAAGGAGGAGTGGTGGTTAGAAGGGAGAGTAGAAGTAGTAAGGGGGAATAAAAGGTAAAGGAAGGGGGTGCATATTAAGAGAATACTGAGGGAGGTGGTGGTCAAAAGGAAAACTCTTAAGGGAGAGGAAGGAAGAAGGCAGAAATAAATGCATAAACAGGGGATGGAATAGGATGGAGGGAAGACACAGATAGTAATCATTACAGTGAATGTGAATGGATTGAACTCTCCCATAAAACAGAGGTGGATTGCAGAATGGATTAAAAAACATAATCCTGCAATTTGCTGTATACAAGAAACACATTTGAAACAGGGGCATACACAGAGAGTAAAGGTGAAAAGCTAAGTAGAATACATTATACTTTGGCTAAATTTTTAAAAAGCAGAGGTAGCAATCCTTATCTCAGATAAAGCAAAAGCAAAAATCGATTTCATTAAAAGAGATATGGAAGGAAATTATATCCTGGTAAAATGCACCATTGAAAATGAACCAATGTCATGCACCAAGAGGTATAGCAGTCAAATTCCTAGAGGAGAAGTTAAGAGAGTTAGAGAAAGAAATAGATAGCAAAACTATTTTACTGGGAGGCCTCATTCTCCCTCTCTCTGAACTTGATAAATCTAACCTCAAAATAAACAAGACAGAAGTTAAGGAGGTGAATAGTATTTTATAGAAGGTAGATGTGATAGACCTCTGGAGAAAATTGAATGGTGATAAAAAGGAATATACCTTTTTCTCAGTGGAACATGGCACATACACAAAAATTTACCATGTACTAGGCCATAAAAACCTCACAATTCAGTGCAGAAAGTGCAAAATATTAAATGCATCCTCCCAGATCAGGATGCAATAAAAATTATGTAATAAAAGACCATGGAAGGATAGACTGAAAACTAATCAGAAACTAAATAATTTAATCCTGAATGAGTGAGTCAGACAAGAAATTATAGAAACAATCAGTAACTTCATTCAAGATAATGACAATAATGAGACAACATATCAAAACTGGGGGATGCAGCAAAAGCAGTTATTAAGGGATTTTTTGTATCTCTGAATGCATACATGAATAAAATAGAGAAAAATGAGGTCAATAAATTGGGCATACAATTGAAAAAGCTAGGAAAAGAACAAATTTAATATCCCCAATTAAATACTAAATTAGACATACTGAAAAACAAAGAAGAGATTAATAACATTGAAATTAAGAAAAATATTGAATTAATGAATAAAGCTAAGAGCTGGTTTTATGAAAAAAAAAACAAAAAAAATTGATAGACCTTTAGTCAATATGATAAAAAAAAGAAAGAAGAAAATGGAATTATTAGTATCAAAAATGGAAAGAATGAATCTACCTCCAATGAAGAGGAAATTAAAACAATAATTGAGAATTATTTTGCCCAATTACATGCCCACAGATTTGACAATCATAGTAAAATGTATGAATATTTATGAAAATATAAATTGCCCAGATTAACTGAAGAGGAAGTAAACTACTTAAATAACCCCATCGCAAAAAAAGAAATTGAACAAGCCATCAATGAACTCCTTAGGAAAAAATTTCCAGGGCTGGATTAATTTTCTAGTGAATTATATCAAATATTTAAAGAACAGTTGATTCCAATACTCTACAAACTATTTGGGAAAATTGGATAAGAAGGAGTCTTATCAAATTCTTTTTGTGACACAAATAAGGTACTGATACCTAAATTGGGAAGAGAAAAAATGGAGAAAGAAAATTATAGACCAATTTCCCTCATGAAAACAGAGGCAAAATTTTTAAGTAAAATATTAGCCAAAAGACTATAGCAAATTATCATGAGAAAAATACACTTCGATCAGGTAGGATATATTCCAGGAATTCAAGGATGGTTCAATATGAGGAAAATCATCAGTATAAACAATAGTATCAACACCAAAACTAGTAGAAACCATATAATTGTCTCAATAGGTGCAGAAAAAATTTTTAACAAAATAAAACACTCATTCCTATTAAAAATTCTAGGAAGTATAGAAATAGGGGGCATAGACAAGATGGAGGAGTAGAAGCACAAACTTGGCATGGGCTCCAGCTCCAAAAAATTCCAATACCCTTAAAAAAATGACTCTAAACAAATTCTAAAACTACAGAACCCACAAAGCAACAGAGAGAAACACAGCTCCCACTGAAGATAGCCCAGCTGGCCAACAGGAAAGATCTATCACAGCAGACTGGGAGCTGAGTGAAGTCCCACAGAAGCTACATGATTCCATCCTCAGGATGGCCCAGACCAGCAGTGGCCACAGCAGACTTCATTAGAGTGAATAACCAGCAGCTGTGGTGGCTTCCAGACTTCTAAACCCATAAACGCCAAAGCAAAAGATCAGTGTGGAAGTTTGTTGGGATAAGGGTGGATGGGAAAGCCTGTCCAAGTCCTGCCCTCAGATGAGAAGCAGTGGAGGCACAGCCGTATGGCTGCCTCAGGAGCTCCTGGCCAGCAAATTGTAGGGGGACCAACTGACCATTCAGAGGGTAATCATTCTTGCTTTAACCTGCTTGGCTCTGGATTGTAGTCTTGGGTGATGGTCCTGGGGTGTGTGACCAGTGAGCTAGAGCTTGTGGGGGCTGTAGAGATGGCATACTCCTAACAGCTCTGGCAGCTGTGAAAACTCCAGCAATTTGGGACAAAGCTCTCTCCATTCTGGAAGCAGAGTTCTACTGTGGCAAAGAGCTAAAACATCAAGTAATTGGCTGGCAATATAAGCAACCACACGAAGCACAAACAGACCATAGAATCCTTTTCTCAGGGGACAAAAAGGATCATAGCATGGAGTGGAAGACAGCAAAATCAGAACTCCTGCATCAAAAGCATCCAAGAAAAATATGATCTAGTCACAGGCCATGGAGGAGCTCAAGAAGCATTTTAAAAATCAAGTAAAAGAAGTAGAGGGAAAATTGGGAAGAGGAATGAGAATGATGCAAGAAAATCATGAAAAACAAGTCAACAGACTGCTAAGCGAGATCCAAAAATACACTGAAGAAAATAACGCCTTAAAAAATTGACTAACTCAAATAGCAAAAGAGGCTAATTTGCCAGATGGAAAAGGAATTTCAAAAAAACCACTGAAGAGAATAACTCTTTCAAAATTGGATTGGAACAATTGGAAGCTAATGACTTTATGAGAAATCAGAATACTATAAAACTGATACAAACAAATGAAAAAATAGAAGGCAATGTGAAATATCTCATTGGAAAAAACATTCACATAGAAAATAGATCCAGAAGAGATAATTTAAAAATTATTGGACTACCTGAAAGCCATGATCAAAAAAAAAAGAACCTAAACACCATCTTTCAATAAATTACCTTGCCTTGATATCCAGCAGTTCTCAACCTGTGGGTTATGTTCAATTTGTAACAGTGAAAATACATCCTGCATGTCAGATATTTACATTACAATTCATAACAGTAGCAAAATTACAGTTATGAAGTAACAACGAAAATAATTTTATGGTTGGGAGTCACCACAACATGAGGAACTGTATTAAAGTGTCACAGCATTAGGAAGGTTGAGAACCATTGTTTTAGGGGAATTATGGTCATTCAATGAAATAGAGAATTTTCAAGCATTCTTGATAAAAAAAAAAAAACCTGAGCTAAACAGAAAATTTGACTTTCACATACAAGAAGCAAGAGAAGCATGAGAAGGTAAACAGGAAAAAGAAATCATAAGGAACTTCTTAAAGCTGAACTATTTACATTCCTAGATGAAAAATGATCATTGTAACTCATAAGACTTTTCTCATTTTGAGGATAGATGAAGGGAATATACATGTATATATTTGTATACATATAGATATATAAATACATACATATATATATATATGTGTGTGTGTGTGTGTGTGTATGTATGTATGTATAGGAAGGTGTACGTGTATATGAAGTAGAAGGATTTCAACATTTCATAAGGAGAAAACCAGAATTAAACCAAAAAATTGATCCCCAGTATCAAGACCCAATAGAAGCATAAACGGTGAAAGGTGAAAATAAAACATAAGAGATTCAATAGAGTTTGACAGTTTACATCCTGACATTGGAAGATGATACTTGTAATTCTTAAAAATTGTACCATTAATTGTAAAACTAGAAAGAATATACATAGACAGAATGCACAGGTATAAGGTCAATTTGAGGGAATGACATAAAAAACAAATTTAAGGGATAAGAAAAAGGAGTAAACTGCATGCAAAAGGAAGGGAGAGGTAGAAAGAAGTAAATTATTTCACAAGAAGAGTAAACAAGGACCTATTGTAGTGGAGGTTAAGATGGGAAAGTTGACAATGATCATCACATGAACCTTAACTCTCATCAGTATTGGCTCAAAGAGAAAATCATATACATAATCAGTTGAATATAGAAATCTGTCTGACCCTACAGTAGGAAGTAGCAGGGTAAGACATTAAATCAAAAAGGGCAGAGCAATTGACAAAAAGGAGGGAAGATCAGGCGAGGTGGCAGATAGAAGCAAAACACTGATGAGGAGGGAAAGGGTGAATATGGAGGGCAAAACAGGAGGAAAAGTAGGATGGAGGGAAATACACAGAATTCAGAACTGTCAATGTGAATGGGATGAATATACCATGAAATGGAAGTGAATAGCAAAGTGAGTCACAACAACCAGAATCCTCCAATATGTTGTTTACAAGAAACATACTTGAAACAGAGAGATATACATAGAGTAAAAGTAAGGGGCTGGAGCAGAACATTTCAGATGAAGTTAAAAAAAAAAAAAGCAGGGGTAGCAATCCTGTTCTCAAAGTAAAAGCAAAGACCTAACTAAAAGAGATAAGGAAGGAAATTACATCTTGCTAATAAAAGATATCTTAGACAGGGAAGCAATACCAATATTAAACAAATATTCACCAAGATGTATGGTATCCAAATTATTTTTTTTATTTTGTATTTTTTATTATTTTAAGTAAATTTATTTATTTTAATGTTCAACATTCACCTCCATAAGTTTTAAATTTTCTTCCCTTCCCTCCACACCTCCTTCCTCTAAAGGGCATGTAATCTGATATAGGCTCTACATATACAGTCCTAGTAAACATATTTTCATATTAGTCATGTAGTATAGAAGAATTATAATGAATGGGAGAAACCATGAAAATGAAAAAAAAAACAATAACAAAAAGAGAAATAAAATATTCTGTTTCACTCTGCATTCAGACTCCATAGGTTTTTCTCTGTATGTGAATGGCATTTTCCATCACAAGTCCTTTGGAATTGTTTTAGGTCCTTGCATTACTGAGAAAGGCTAAGGCAATCAAAATCAGTCATTGAACTACACACTGTGGCTGTTACTGTACACAATGTTTTCCTGTTTCTGCTCATTTCACTTGGCATCAATTCAAAAATGTCTTTCCAGGTTTTCCCAAAGTCCACCTGTTAAAAATTTCTTATAGCACAATAGTATTCCATTAAATCCATATGCCACAATTGCTCAGCCATTTCCCAGTTGATGGACATCTCAAGTTCTAATCCTTGACCACCACAAAAAGAACTGCTATAAATACTTTTCCACATGTGGGTCCTTTTCCCATATTTGTGATCTCTTTGGGATACAAACATAGAAGTGGTATTGCTGGGTCAAAGGATATGCTCATTTTTATAGCACTTTGGGCATAGTTCTAAATTTCTCTCCAAAATTGTTGAATCAGCTCATGCCTCCACCAACAATGAATTAGTCTTCCAACTTTCGCACATCTTCTGCAACATTTATCATTTTCTTGTTTTTTCTTGTTAGCCAATCTAATAGGTATGATGTGGTACCTCAAAGTTCTTTTGATTTGCATCTCTTTAATCAATAGTGATTTAGAACATTTTTCCATATGACAATAGATAGCATTAATTTCTTCCTGTGAAAACTGCCTGTTCATATCCTTTGTCCATTTATCATTTGGGGAATGACTTGAGTTCTTATAAATTTGACTCATTTCTCTATATATTTTAGAAAAGAGGCCTTTATCAGAGACACAATTTGTCAAAATTCTTTTCCAGCTTTTTTGTTTCCCTCTTAATCCTGATTGCATTGGCTTTGTGCAAAACCTTTTCAATTTAATGTAATTACAATTATTCATTTTGCATTTCATAATGTTCTCTATGTATTGTTTGGTCATAAATTCCTCCATTCTCCATAAGTTTGACAGATAATCTGTTCCTTGCTTCTCTAATTTGTTTATACTGTCAGCCTTTATTCCTAAATGTACTCATTTGGACTTTGTTTAGGGATACGGTGTCAGACATTGGTCTATGCCCAATTTCTGCCATACTATTTTCCCAGAAATTTTGTCAAATAGTGAGTTGTTATCCCAGAAGCTGGAGTCTTTGGGTTTACCAAAAACTAGATTACTATAGTCATTCACTACTGTGTCCTCTGTACCTAACTTATTCCTCTGATCTACCCCTCTATCTCTTAACCAGTGTCAAGCAATTTTGATGAGTGCTGCTTTATAATACAATTTGAGATCTGATACGACTAGGCCACTTCCCCTAGCATTTCTTTTCATTAATCTCCTTGATATTCTGGACCTTTATTCTTCCAGATTATTTTTGATATTTTTTCTAGCTGTATAAATTAATTTTTGATAGTTTGGTGGGAATGGCACTGAAGTAAATTAATTTAGATAGAATTGTCATTTTTATTACATTAATTCAGCCTACTCATGAGCAACTAGTGTTTTTCCAATTATTTAGCTTTCACTTTATTTTTGTGAAAATGTTTTGTAATTGTGTTCATATAGTTCCTGGGGTTTTTTTTGTCAGGTAGACTCCCAAATATCTTTTTAATGTCTACAGTAACTTTAAATGGAATTTCTCTTTCTATCTCTTGCTATTGGGCTTTGTCAGTAATATATAGAAATACCTATAATTTAGGTGGATTTATTTTATATCCTGAAACTTTCCTAAAGTTATTTATTATTTCAAGTAGTTTTTTACTTCATTCTCTAAGTATATCACTTTGTCATGGGCAAAGAGTGATAACTTGGTTTCTTCCTTGACTATTCTAATTCCTTTGGTGTCCTCTTCTGTTATTGCTAAAGCTAGCATATCTAATACCATATTGAATAACAGTGGCGATAAAGGACATCCTTGTCTCACCCCAGATTTTATTGGAAATGCATCTAGCTTATCCCCATTATATATAATGCTTGCTGATGGTTTTAGGTAGATGCTACTTATCATTTTAAGGAAGGCTCCATTTATTCCTATGTTCTCTAGTATTTTTAATAGGAATGGGTGCTGTATTTTGTCTAAAGTTTTTTCTACATCTATCGAGATAATCATATGGTTGCTGTTATTTTGCTGTTAATATGATTAATTATGCTAATAGTTTTCCTAATATTGAACCAGTGCTGCATTCCTGGTAGAAATCCTACCTAAGCATCACAAATTTCTGTAATCTTTCAGCTAATTTGGTTTTTAGATTTTCCATTGATATTCATCAGAGAAATTAGTTTGTAATTTTCTTTCTATGTTTGGAGTCTTCCAGGTTTGGATATCAACACCATATCTGTGTCATAAAAAGACCCCTTCTTCTCCAATATTTTCAAATAGTCAGTATAGTATTGGAATTAATTGTTCTTTAAATGTTTGATAGAATTCAATTGTAAATCCATTTAGCCCTGGAGATTTGTTATAGGGAGTTCATTGATGACTTGCTCAAACATTTTTTTTTCCGTGAAATGGGATTATTTAAATATTTTACTTCCTCTTCTGTTAATCTGGGCAATTCATAGTTTGTTAAATATTAATCCATTTCACAAAGACTGTCAAATTGATGGTCATACAAGTAGCCAAAATAAATCCTAATTATTGTTTTAATTTCTACTTCATTGGTGGTAAATTCACCCTTTTCATTTTTGATACTGAAAAATGAAATTAATTAAACATTTAGCAATTTTATTATTTTCTTTCATAAAACCAGTTCTTAGTTTTATTTATTAGTTCAATAGTTTCCTTAAATTCAATTTATTTAATCTCTCCTTTGGTTTTCAGTATTTCTAATTTGGTATTTAACTGGGGATTTTGAATTTGTTCTATTTCTAGCCTTCTTGGTTGCATGCCCAATTCATTGACAGCTTCTTTCTCTATTTTATTTGTGTAAGCATGCAGAAATATAAAACTTCCCCTAAGAACCACTTTTGCTACATCCCATAAGTTTTGTTATGTTTTCTCATTATTGTCATTCTCTTGAACAAAGTTACTGATTGTTTCTGTGATTTGTTTTTTGACCCACTTTTTCTTTAGGATTGGATTATTTATTAATGAAAATTAATTATTAGTCTATGTTTCTATGGCACTTTATTACATATATTTTTAAATTGCATCATGATTTGAAAATATTGTGTTTAATATTTCTGCTTTCCTGCACCAGATTGCAAAGTTTTTATGTCCTAGTACGTGGTCAATTTTTGTGTATGTGCAATTTACTACTGAGGAAAAGGTATTTTCCTTTCTATAACCATTAAATTTTCCACAGAGATCTCACATATCAACCTTTTACTTAAATTCTATTCACCTCCTTACCTTATTACTTGTTTATTTTGATGTTATCAAGTTCAGAAAGGGTTAGGGGGAGGTCCCTCACTAGTATAGTTTTGGTATCTATTTGTTCCTGTAACTCCTTTAATGTCTCCTCTAAGAATTTGGATGCTATATCACAAGGCACATTTATGTTTAGTCACGATATTACTTCAATGTCTATGGTGCCTTTTAGAAGGATATAGTTTCCTTCCTTATCTCTTTTAATTAGAACTATTTTTGCTTTTGCTTTATCTGAGATTAGGATTGCTACCCCCGCTTTTTTAATATTTACTTTACCTGAAGCACAGTGTATTCCACTCCAGCCTTTCACCTTTACCCTGTATCCCTCTGTTTCAAATGTGTTTTGTAAACAACATATCAAAGAATTATGGTTTTTACTTGATTGTGCTATCTGCTTCCATTTTATGAGAAAGTTCATCCCCTTCACATTCACAGTTATTATTACTATCTACATTTTTCTCTCCATTCTATCCCCCCCCCCAGTTATGCTTTTATTTCTCCTCTCTTCTTTCTCTCCTCAAAGGAGTTTTGCTTTTAACCATTGCATCCCTCAATCTTCCCTCCATGCTATCAGTCCCCCTTCCCTTTTCTTTCACCTTTCCCC
Organism: Pseudochirops cupreus; assembly: GCA_028627135.1. Classification (NCBI taxonomy): domain Eukaryota; kingdom Metazoa; phylum Chordata; class Mammalia; order Diprotodontia; family Pseudocheiridae; genus Pseudochirops; species Pseudochirops cupreus. Next base: position 426,463,811 of record CM053582.1, read on the forward strand.
TCCTACTGTCTATAGGTAAAGTTAGATTTTTCCATTTCACTGAATATATTACTCCCTCCTTCAATCAAATGCAATGAGAATAAAGATCAAATAATGCTCTTCTCCTTCCTTCGTTCCCTCTACTATAATATAGTTTTGTGCTTCTTCATGTGATGTAATTTACAGTTTCCTCCTTCCTCCTTTCCTCTTCTCCCATTACAATCCCTTTGCACCCCTTAATTAGTTTTTTTAATAACTATATCAGTTAATTTATACCCACACACTCTGTCTATGCATATCATCTATGTTGTAATAAAGATACAATTCTCAATATTTTGCAAGGATCATCATTCCCATGCAGGCATGTAGACAGTTTTCCCTCATTGAAAAACACTTTTTTAAAAATTATTTTTTTTCCTGTTTACCTTTTTATGCCTCCCTTGTGTCTTGTGTTTGAAGATCACATTTTCCATTGACCTCTATCCTTTTGATCAGGAAGGTCCAGAAGTCCCTTATTTCATTCAATGTCCATCTCCTTGACTGAAAAACTGTGCTCAGTTTGCTGAGTAGTTGATCTTTGGCTGTAATCTAAGCTTCTTTGTCTTACAGAACATCATATTCCAATTTCTACAATCTTTTAACGTAGAAGCTGCTAGGTCTGATGTAATCCTCACTGTAATCCCATATTTGAATTGCTTCATTTTGGCTGTTTGCAGTATTTTCTCTCTAACCTGATAATTCTGGAATTTGGCTACAATATTCCTTGTTGTTTTCAATTTGGGATCTCTTTCAGGAGGTAAGCAGTGGATTCTTTTGATGACTATTTTACCCTCTGGTTCTAGGTCCTTGGAGCAATTTTCCTTGATAATTTCTTGGATGATTCTGTCCAGGCTCTTTTTTTTTTCATCATGACTTTCTAGTAGACAAATAATTTTTAAATTAGGGGGCAGAGTCAAGATAGAGGCACAGAAGCAGTAAAACTCCACAGCTCTCCCCATAACCACCTCAAATACATATAAAATATGACTCTGAACAAATTTTAAAGGTCCAGAACTCACAAAATGGCAGAGTAACAAAGTTACCAGTGAAGGCAAAGCAGATGGGAAGGGGTTCATTGAAGCATTCTGGGAGCCCAGACGATCGCCTCGTGAACCAGTGGATGTAGCCTAGAGCCACCAGAACAAGCTGTAGCTGGAGCGCGAATCACTGGCAGCTATGGCATTTTCCAGAATAACTAACCCATAAGAAACAAGGACTAAGTGAAAGATCAGTGGAACTTGGATAAATTTGGGGGAGAGGGTCTGGCCAACTGCCCCAGGGCTAGAAGCACCTGAAGCAGTGGCTCTGCAGTTACCTCCACGTGGCTGCTTCAGAAGCTCCCAGCCTGCAGATTGCAGTGGGGCCAAACAATCATTCAGAGGCTAAGTTCTCTTGCCTGGATGGAGATCACGGTCTTGGGTGGTGGTACTGAGGAGTGTTTTCAGTGAGCCAAAGCTTGTGGGGGCTGCAGAAACAGTGGCCTCCTAATAGCTCCGGTAGCTGTGAAAATCCCAGCAATTTGGGACAGAGCTCTCCCCTCTGAAAGCAGAGTTCTTTTGAACCTAAAAGTCAAGTAATTGACTGGCAACATGAGTAGGCAAAGGCAGCAAAGCAAACCCAGCAAAGCAACTTTAGATTGCTTTTTTGAGGACAAAAAGGATCAAAGCATGGAACGGGAGGAAGACAACACTGTCAGAACTCCTGCACCGAAAGCTTCCAAGAAAAATGTAGACTGGTTAGAAGTCATAGAGCAGCTTAAGAAGGATTGTGAAAACCAAATAAGAGAAATGGAGGAAAAATTGGGAAGAGAAATGAGAATGATGCAAGAAAATCATGAAAAGAAAGTCAACAGACTGACTGAAGAAAGTAACAGATGAAAAAATAGATTAACTCAATAGCAAAAGAGGCCCAAAAAGCCAATGAGGAGAAGAATGCCTTAAAAAGTCAAATTTGGCAGATGGAAAAAAAATCTCAATGCTTTCTGAAGAGAATATTTCCTTCAGAATTAGAGTGGAGCAAATGGAAGCAAATGACTTTATGAGAAATCAAGATACTATTAAACAGATCCAAATAAATGAAAAAATAGAAGGCAATGTGAAATATCTCCTTGAAACAGGTACTGATCTGGAAAATAAATCCAGCAGAGACAATTTAAAAATTATTGGACTACCTGAGAACCGTGATGAAAAAAAGAACTTCAAGAAATTCTCAAGGAAGATTGTCCTGATACTTTAGAACCAGTGGGCAAAATAGAACTTGGAAGAATTCACTGATCACCTCTTGAAAAAGATCCCCAAAAGAAAACTCCTTGGAATGTTATAGCCAGGTTCCAGAGCCCCCACATCAAGGAGAAAATATTACAAGCTGCAAAGAAGAAACAATTTGAATGCTGTGGAAACACAATCAGCATAACCCAGGATCTAGCAGATTCTACATTAAGGGATCAAAGGGCCTGGAATATTATATTCCAGAGATCAAGGGAGCTAGGATTAAAACCAAGAATCACCTACCCAGCAAAATTGAGTATAATGTTCAGGGGTCATCATGGTCATTCAGTGAGGTAGAGGACTTCCAAGCATTCTTGATGAAAAAAACAGAACTTAATAGAAAACTTGACATTTAAGTACAAGAAGCATGAGAAGGTAAACATGGTAAAGAATTCATAAGGAATTTACCAAAGCTGAACTATTTACATGCAAACATGGAAAAACAATAATTGTAACTTATGAAACTTTTCTTAGTATGAGGATAGGTAAAGGGAATATAAATGTGCGTGTGTGTATATATATATATATATATATACATATATATATATACATATACGCACACATATGTCTATATAAGAGGATACACACACACACACACACACACACACACACACACACACACATATATATATATATATATATATATATATATATATATATATATATATATATATATATATATATGTACATAGACAGAGGGCACAGGGCCAATTGAGGCCCAGGAATTAGTTGGGTCACGTGGAGGTCAGGGCATATTGCACTGTCCCCACCAGGGGATACTGCATTGCTCAGGACTTTCTTGCGTTGGGTTGCCCTCTGTTCCTGATTGGCATCTCCACACCTTGGGGCCTTCATACCCTTGTAATTGCACTCCCCCTCTCACAATTCTGTTCAGCTGGGTTCTGTCACGTGTGCTATGTGGATCTGGGGTCTATTTAAGACCAAGGGCTGGGAGGTATCTTGGGAAGCCTGCCTTAGTATATGGCTTTAAGGTTTCCCCATGCAAAGACCTTAATAAACTTTTCTGTTTAGACCTCAGAGCTGTGACTCTTCTGTTCCTGAAAGGTACGCTAGCGTCGTTGAGTTGTGTGTGTAACCAGTTGCCTCTGCTGGTAAATTAGGGCACTGTAAGAGAGTACCCTGACAATTTTAAGAGTTGAAATTGAGAGGTGAGAGAGGAATAGTATGAGAGGAGACAGGGAGAAACAGAACGGGGTTAATCCTCTCATACAGAAGAGGTAGGGGATAATTGTTACAATGGAGGAGAAGAACAGAAAGGCAAAAAGGAATGGGTCAACCCTACTCTCATTGAAGTTGGCTTAGGGGAGGAATGACATACACTGTAAATTGGGTATCTTGGCCTCCAAGAGAGTAGGGGGGAAGGGGATGCGAGGGGGGAGGATGGAGGAGAGGACAGGTTGGGGGTAGAGTTGTCAGAAGCATACACTTTTGTGAAGGGACAGGGACAAAGTAGAGAATAGAACAAGTGGGGGGTGGAATAAGAAGGAGGGAAATATACAGGTACTTGGGTAGGGAGATCCATCTTGCCCTACCTGAAAGTCAGAGGGGTGATGGGGAGGATATAGGAGAGAGCTGATTGGGGGAGGGCGTATATAGTAGAATCGCTGTTTTGGGATGGTGGGTAGGGGAAAGATGGGGAGACAATTTGTAAATCAAAATCTCATGGAAATGAATGGTGTAAACTAAAAATAAACAAAAGTTTAAAAAAGATAATAATTTTTAAATTATCTGTCCTAGATCTGTTTTCCAGGTCAATTGTTTTTCCATTTAGATATTTTATTTTTCATCTATTTTTTCCTTCTTTTGATTTTGTTTGACTGATTCTTGGTGCCTCATAGAATTATTAACTTCTACTTGCCCCATTATAATTTTTAACAAATTGTTGTCTTCAGGTAGCTTCTGTATATCCTTTTCCATTTAGCAAATTTTGCTTTTTAAGGAGTTGCTTTCTTCTGTAACTTTTTTTTCCGATTTTGTCAATTGTAATTTTAAAGGAATTATTCACTTTTTCTACCTCTCTAACTTGACTTTTATAATTCCTCTTGAGCTCTTTAAAAATGCTTTTTGGGGCTTGAGACCAGATCATATTCCCTTGTGAAGTTTCAGATGTTGGTATAATGTTGATGTTTTTACCTTCTAAATGCGTATTTTTATGTTCTCTGTCCCCATAGCAAAAATCTATGGTCTTTGTTTTTCTAAGTTGCTTTTTTGCTTATTGTGATTGACTTTTTCCTGGCTTTTAAAGTGGATGTCTGCTTCTGTATCACAAGATCCCTCTGGATCACACTTCTTGTACTAAGGTCCAGGGGCCTGGTTACACGCTTTGTGTGCTGTGGCCTCTGGTTCTGGCATCTGGAAGCTATATATTGTTGTAGCTTAGCTGTTGTTGAGCTGGAGCTGTCTGTTGTGTGCTGAGGTCAGGTGAGATCTTTCTGCATTTCCCTGAGGTTACATTGAAGCTCGCAGAGTAAGGTTTAGGGAAGTAGTGGTCTGGTCATTAAAGGTCTCCTGCTCCCCTAAGGCCATGCTAGAGCATGGATAGGCTCAGCCACTGGAAGACACCCATCTATACTAGTGTCTGCCTAGTCCCCAGGATGTGAGAAGGCATGCCTGGGGTCCTGGTATTGGTGTTTGCCAGCTCCACTGCCCTGTAGCTGAAGATTTCCTGCTGGGCTGTTGAGGTGCGGTTTGCTGCTGGCTTGCTGGGATGCCTCCCATCCTGTACTGGTCCCCTTCAGTCACAGCAAGAAGGACCTTTTCCTTAATTTTCCTTAGCCTCCCAAACTAAAAAACTGGCGTGTCCTATTTTTCTGCTGTCTCCACTGTTCCAGGATTTTTCCTGAGACAATATTCTCTGGGTTTTTCAAGGTCAACAACGAAGAGGGAGAGCAAGTTAGTAGTTACTCCACCATCTTGGCTCCTAGCATTTTAAATAGATGACTTTCAAACATTTAGTCTGTGGGCTAATTTACCCAGGAATAGCTTCTGCTGCTGCTGCTGCTGCCACTGCCACTGGTCTTGTACATGATATCCTTCTCTCCCAGTTCTGATAGACCCCACTCCTGTGCTGAGAGGTTTGGGAATTGCCACTGCTTGAGATGATTCAGTCTGTTGGGATTTTGTTTTGGCCTCTTTATGGACAGGTCTGTGGTGGTGCAACTTACATGCTAGTCTGTGCTCCTCTCCCAGCCTGGGGCAGCAGATCCTTCCAGTAGTCCTTCCAGGTTGTCCTGGGCTGAAAATCTGCCACATTCTGTCTCTGTGGATTTTTCTGCTCTAAAATTTGTTCAGGTTCACTTTTTAGTTGTATTTCAAGGTGATTGTAGGAGAGCTCAGGTAAGTTCCTGGTTTCACTCTGCCATCTTGGCTCTGCCCCTCTAGCATCCAAATTCTTTTTTTTTTTTTTAGCATCCAAATCCTTAAAGGAGAGGTGAAATGAGTTGTAGGAAGAAATAGACAGTAATACTATACTAGTGGGGGACTTCAACTGTCCCTTCTCTGAACTCAATAAGTCTGACCAAATATAAACAAGAAAGAAACTAAAGAGATAAATGAAATATCAGAAAAGTTATATATGATAGACCTTTGGAGAAAATTGAATGAGAATGGAAAAGGAATATCCCTTTTTCTAAGCAGCATATAGTACCTACACAAAAACTGCCCATGTATTAGAGCATAAAAACTTCAAAATCAATTGTAGAAAGACAGAAATATTAAATGAATTCTTTTCTGATTGTAATTCTATAAAAATTACATTCAACAAATGACAGTGGAAATTGGGGAATGGCTAAACAAGTTGTGGTATATGAATACAATGTAATACTATTGTGCTGTAGGAAACGAGGAGGAGATAGACTTCATAATAACCTGGAGAGACTTATATAAACTGGTGTTGAATGAGAAGAGCAGAACTGGAAGAAATTTGTACACAATTATAGACACAATTTATGTGTGATGACTAACTTTGATAGACTATGTTCCTATTATCAATGAAAGGTTATAAGACAACTCCAAAAGACTCATGATGAAAAGAGATATCCACATTGAGAGAAAGAACTACAGAGTGTGAATGCAGACTGAAGCAAACTCCTTACTCTCTCCCTCCCTCCCTCCCTCTCTCTCTCTCCCTCACTCTCCCTCTCTCTCCCTCCCTCTCTCTCTCTCTCTCTCTCTCTCTCTCTCTCTCTCTCTCTCTCTGTGTCTCTCTGTCTCTCTCTTTGTCTGTGTGTGTGTGTGTGTGTCTCTCTCTCTTTATTTTGTTTCCTCTTTCCCATTGTTCACTCCATTGGTTATAATTCCTCTTAACAACCTGACTAATGTTTAATGTGAAGGTATGTGTAGATCCTATATTTGATTGCATGCAGCCATGGGGTGGGGGAGGGAGGACAGAGAGGGGAATGTAGAACTGAATGTTGTAAACTAAAAGTAAATAAATAAATGTAAAAAAACAACAAAGGACAGTGGAAAGAAATATTAAAATTAATTGGAAACTAAATAATCTATTTATGAAAAATAAGTAGATCAAAGAACAAATCATAGCAATGATATAATTTCATCAAACGACAAGTAAAACATACTAAAATCCATAGGATGTTGCCAAAACAATACTTAGGGGAAATTTTATCTCTCTAAATTTTTACATCAACAAAATAGGCAAAAGAACAGATCAATGAATTGGTCATGCAACTACAAGAACTAGAAAAAGAACAAATTAAAAATTCCCAATTGAGCACCAAATTGGAAATTCTGAAAATCAAAGGTAAAATTAATAAAGTAAAAAGAAACAAACAAAACAAAACAAAACAAAATAGTGAGCTAATCAATAAATCTAGCAGCTAGTTTTATGAAAAAAATAATTAATGATCAATCATTGGTTAATTTGATGGAAGGAAAGAAAGAAAGAAAGAAAGAAAGAAAGAAAAAAAGAAAGAAAGAAAGAAATCAAATATCCAGTATAAAAAATGCAATGGGTGAAATCACCATTGAACCAATGGGGAAGAAAGTAAAGTTATGAAATATTTTGCCCAATTATATGCCAATAAATCTGACAATCTGAGCAAAGTCAGTGAATATTTATGAAAATATAAATCACTCAAATTAACAGATCAGGAAATCAAATGCCTAATAACCACATTCTAGAAAAGAAATCGAACAAGCCCTTAATGAACTCCCTAAGAAAAAACTGTGAGGGCCAGATGGGTTCACAAGTTAATTCTACCAAACATTTTCAGAACAATGAGTTGCAATATTATATAAGCTATTTGGGAAAATGGGCAAAGCAATCATATCAAGCTCCTTTTATGGCACAAGTATGGTGTTGGAAGACCTAAAACAGAAAAGAGAAAATTATAGATAAATTCCCCTATTAAATATAAATGCTATTAAAATATTAGAGATAAGCAAGAAAATACATATTGCTAAAAGACACCATAGACAATGAAGTAAAATAATTTAAACCTATATGTACCAAATGGCACAGCATTCAATTTCTTAAAGTAAAAATTAAATGAAATATAGCAGGCAATAGACCATGAAACTATCCTAGTGGGTACCTCAATTTTACCCTCTCAGAATAAATCTAATCATAAAATAAATAAGAAATAAGTTAAGAGATGAAGAGAATGTTAGAAAAGATAGACATGACACTCCTCTGGAGACAACTGAAAGTAGTATACCTTTACTCTCAGCTATACAAGGCACTTTCATAAACACACACACACACACACACACACACACACACACACACACACATATACAAACACACACACATCTATTAGGGCATAAAAACCTCACAACCAATTGCAGAAAATAAGATATATTAAATATAACTTTTCCAGGCCATAATGTAATACAAATTACATTCAATAAATTGTAGTTGGGGTAGCTAGGTGATGCACTGAATAGAGTACCAGCCCTGGAGTCAGGAGGACCTGAGTTCAAATCTGGCCTGAGACACTTAACACTTAACACTTACTAGCCATGTGATTTTGGGCAAGTCACTTGACCCCATTTGCCCTGCCTTCCTCCCTCCAAAAAAAATAAATACAATAAACTGCAGTGGAAGCATAGACTAAAACAATCATAGCAAAGTAAATAATCGAATCCTAAAGAATCAGTGGGTCAAAGAATAAGTCATGAAAAAAAGCAATAATTCCATTAAAGAGAATGACATGAATGAGATGGCATACCAAAAATTATGGGATACAGCCAAAGCAGTACTTAGGGGGAAATTTAAATCTCTAAAGATTAGATAGATAGATAGATAAATAGATGGATGGATGGATGGATATATGATAGATAAATAGATGAAAGATAGACACACATATATACATACATATACATATATATATGTATGCATATATGGGAGAAAGTGTAGATAAATAAAATAGTCATGCAACTAAAAAAATTAGAAAAAGAACAAATTAATAATCTCCAATTTAATGGCAAAATAGAAAATCAAAGCAGAGGTTAATAAAATTGAAATTTAAAAAATGAACTAATAAGTAAAACTAGTAGTTTTTATGAAAAAAAAGATAATCATTATGGTTCAACATCTCTCACCATACAAAAAAAGATAAGGTCAAAATAGAAAAATGACTTAGACCTAAAAGGTAATATAATAAGTAAATTAAGGAATTATCAAAAATGTACGTGTTAGACCATGGAGAAGGGAGGAATTTATTACCAAACAAGAAATAGAGATGATAATGGGAAATGAAATGGATAATTTTGATGACAAGAAATTCAAAAAAGTTTCATACCAACAAAAATAACACAGCTAAAATTGTAAGGAAATTGGGAAAAATGTATAACAAAGTGTTCTAATAAATGCTTCCTTTTTCAAATGTATAGGGAATGGAGTCAGTGTATTAAAAAAATTTGAGCTACTCCATAATTGATAGTCAATGGATATGAACAGGCAATTTTGAGAAAAATGAATTAAAGCTACTAGTAGTCACATGAAAAAAAGACATCATTGATTAGAGAAATGCAAATGAAAACAGCTCTGACATACCACCTTACACCTACCAGATTGGTTAAGATTACCATAAGGAAAAATGACTAATGTTGGAGGTGATGTGGAGAAATCAAGATACTAAGGCATTGTTGGGTTGCTAGATGGTGTAGTGGATAGAAGGTTAGGTCTGGAGTCATCTTCTTGTGTTCAAATCTGGCCTCAAACAATTACTAGATATGTGACCCTGGGCAAGTCAGTTTCCTCATCTGTAAAATTACCTAAAGAAGGAAATGGCAAACTACTCCAGCATCTTTGCCTAGAAAAATCCAAAATGAGGTCACAAAGAGTTGGATGTGACTGACAAATGACTGAACAGTAACAATACATTACTGGTGGCATCATGAACTGGTCAAATCATTCTGGAGAACAAACCAGAACTATGTCCAAAAAGTTATAAAAACTATTCATACCCTCGCTACAGCCTTGCCACTCCCGGGTGTGTATCCCAAAGAGATCAAAGAAAAGGAATACAAGCCATTTGTACAAAAATAATTATAGTGGCTCTTTGTTTGGTGGCAAAGAATTGCAAATTGAGGAGATACCCTTCAATTGAGGAATGGTTGAACAACTTGTGGCATATGATAGTAACGGACTATTGTTGTGTTATAAGAAATGATGAATAGGATGATTTCAAAAACCTTGGGAAGACTTATATGAACTAATGAAAGGAAAAGAGTAAAACTGGGAAAGCACTGGGCATAGTAACAACAATAGTATAAAAATAATTATTTGCAACTTATTTTTCTGATCAAGCACAATGATCAAAACAATTCCAAAGAGTACTTGATTAAAAAAAAAATGCTATCCATCTTTAGAGAGCTAACTTAGGAATTCTGAATACATACTTTTAAAACTTTTTTTTTCATTTTTTGTTTTATGTGTGTGTTTTCTTTTGTAACATGGCTAACATGTAAATGTATTTTTCATGGTTTCATGTTTATAACTGATATCATATTGCTTGCCATCTCAATTGGTGAGGGAAGAGTAAGAGAGAGGGAGAAAATTTAGAATTCAATTTAAAAAAATGAATGCTAAAAATTTACATATAACTGCAAAATATTTAATGAATAAAATAATTTTAAAAATATAAATAAAAAGCAGAAAAAAAGAATCACTAGTATTAAAGTGTACCTCTTGGCAAGAGGGTGTTAATTATTGAGGAATAAGTACAAATAGACTAAATTCTTACCTAGTGTGCCAGGTGCAGAGATATGGTAGTTGTGGTTGTGGAGAGTGAGCACTAAAGCTGGGCCTTGTCATCACATCTATCCTCTTGGAAATGATGATTAAAATGTATGGTATATATGGAATGAAACCGATTCTGTAGCAGCCAAATTACTCTTTCTTTACACACTCTTTTGAATTCCGCTTACATAAACACATTATACATAAACACATTTAAAATGCAATGTGGTTCAGTGCATGTTAGTATAAGCCTAGCTTAAATTACTTCTTCCATAGGTAACTTCTCTCAGAGTAACAATTAATTCTCCAAGGAGAATCCTTATGTTACGATATTTAACTGTAATTTCTCACTAACTCTTTCTCTATCATAGTTAATTCTCCAAATCTCCTCAGAAAGGTTCTGTCGGTCCTTTTACAGAGACTCACACAGATTCCATTTGAGTTACCTGTCACTCCTGAAATTCTTTAGTCTCCTAAGGCATATTAACAGTATCTAAAGTACCTGTGAAAAACTTAAGTAAGCTGGGCCTACATTAACAAACATACGAATGTTAGCCTCAGAACTATAAAAACAACAAAAATGTAAACATTTAATTTTCTAACTTCATATACACCACCTACATCATATTTTTTATGGTTAAAATTATTGTACGTTTTGTATATCAGTCTAAGAAAACAATAATTCAATGTAATCAAATCCCAACCAATACTTAAATAAGGATTAATTTGACTGCTTCAGATTTTTTTGTTTCATTTTTTGATTCCATTATAGAAATGTTTCACCATGAAGGAGTATTTGTAACTGAAATTTTTGAATTGTGGCAAGCATGATTGGGAATGCTTTGGAATGAGAAGAGAACCAGAATTTGAGCTTTGCAGTTCAAAAAAGGTATAAAATTATTGCAAGGAAATATACTTTGTGTTCCAAAGATCTTTCTGTCACCTAGTCAATTACTAGGCTTAACAGAGTGCAAGAAAATACTGAATTGGGGTTTGTGAGAAAAAAAGAGCAACCTGGCCCATAGTTGTGCCTTTTACATCCCTAATTAAGTAATTTCGGGGGCAGGGTGGGTTGAATTACCATGTCATTTAGCTAGTGGAATCATAGCTGTTGAAATGTAAGGGAAATCAGAGGTAAACCTCATTTATGACTTATAGCCAGAAAGTGAAGGAGGTAAGGTGATCTGCCCAAGGTCACAAGGCAAATAATAGTAAAGTCAGAATTTGAATCCAGGTCCTGCCATTCCAGAGCCAGCTCTCTTACATGCTACCTTGGTAATACCACTATAGTAAAGAGTGACTTTCCTTTTCCAATATTATCTCTCACTCCTATTCATGCATAGGCCTTCCATTCCTCTTCTCTAGATGATACTATTAGCATTTTTGCCTCTAGGCCTTTTCATATTGCCATTCCTCATTTGAAATCCTTTTAGTTATTTTTTTTCTATCAAAAATATCCCTTCACTTGAATACGAGCCCTTCTCATATTCTTCAGTAAGCATTCTAGCCCAGAGCAAACTCTCCTCTCTCTGAACCCTAAGAACTTACTTTCTGTATCACTGATTTGCAACTCAAACATATATCTCCTGATATCTCTCTTCTTTCTCTAAACTAAGTTTTGAGTAATCTAAGTCTCTTAATTTGATATTTCTTGAAATCGATCTTGTATCTCAATAACATATCATACATGTATATGTACACATATGTATAAGTGTGTACACACAGACATAAATCTATAATAGACACATCTATATTATTAGAAAGATAGATGTATCTCTATATAGCCAGAAAGGTACCTCCAAAGGAACTTTTAGAAGCTCATTCAATTTAAACTCCTCATTTTATATGTAAAATAACTGAACATCTCTGAATTTATGAGATCTTACACATGCATACAGTTAGCCTAAGGTAGCGCCAGGATTATAACTTAGCTCTCTTTTGTAGACCCCAGAGGGCTTTGAACATTTACTGTATAAGTACATATGTGAGCACAGGTTATCAGCAAAGCAACAACAATGAATTTGTGTATTTATTTAATCCTATCAACTACCTTACCACTGACCCATTGTCCACCCCTCCCCACTTACTCCTACCTGGAACGATACTCTCCAGAAGATCTTCAAGTCTTTATTAAGCATTTTACAACTTGCTCTTGAATGTTCAGGCACATTCTATCCCACTCCAATCCTTTTATTATCTCCAAAGTAGCATAAGAGGAGCTAAGTGGCACAGTGGATATAGGACGTGGGCCTTGGAATAGGAAAACTCATCTTCCTGAGTTCAAATCCAGCCTCAGACACTTACTAACTCTGCAACCTTAAGCAAGTCAATTAACCCTGTTTGCCTCAGTTTCTTCATCTGTAAAATAAGGTGGAGAAGGAAAAGGCAAATTGCTCTGTTATCTTTGCTAGGAAAACCCCAAAAGTGAGGTGATAAAGAGTTGGACACAACTGAACAACCATATAACAGGAAATACAAGTGGAAACTCCTATGGAAACTATGTTTTCATAATCCTTATCTTCTCCAAAATTTTAGTTAACCTGGATAGTACCAAGGGGTCCTGGTTCCAGATTCAGCATATGTCTGATGGTTGAGGAGAGTCATGGTTTTATAGACATATGAATGTTTGCTGTTTATTGTCATTTATTGTCTTTCTAGGAATAGAGATAGGGAGTGGGATACATATTGGACCTCGTTTCATTAGAATAGGAAACTCCCAAATGGGAAATCTTTCTTTACTATTTAATATCAATACTTCTCTGAAATTTACGGTCAGAGTTTCTTAGAGCTCTGAGAGGTTTAGTTACTTTTTGAGGGTAGCACAGTCAATATTAGTCACAGACAATACTTCAATCCAGGCCTTCCCAGTTTAAAGAAGGGTTCTCTATCTACTATGCAAACTGTCTCTGGTACTAAGTGCCACTTACTTGCTTACTGATTCTACGCTAAAAATAAAAACATTGAATGGAGTATACCGGCATATGCTTCTGCATGCATGAGGAATTAAGGTTATTATGGAAGGGGAAAAGTTATCTCTGAGGTACTGCGATAAGCAATTTACCAATGTTACCACATTTGACTATCACAACAGCCCTGGTAGGTAGTTACTATTATTATTGTCCCCAATTTACAGATATGGAAATTAAGGTCAGGCAATGGTTAAGTGATTTGTCCAAAGTCACTTAGCTAGTAAATATCTGAGGTCGAATTTGAATACAGTTCTACCTGACTCTAGGGCCAGAGTTCTATTCTCTGCTGCCACCTAGCTGTCATAGAACTAACATTTGTTGAAATATAATAAATCCAAAAAAAGTGGGATTAGACATAGGTAAATTACAGTTGGTAGAACCATAAAGTCCACATACCCTTAGATAATGAGTAGTACTGCCCCAAAGAGAAAGAACTGAAGAAAAGAATGCCCATAACCCTCTAGTAATTAGGCTGCAAAGTATTTTTACTTTATACACTGCAAAGTATATTATACACTGCACAGTAGTGTCCTAGTCTTAAATCTCTATCTAATTTCACCAGGATTTTGGCCCACACTTATGTTGGTTCTTGTATTCCTTTACAACGCTTCCATTTGTCTTATAAATACTCTTTTAATAGCATGATCCACTCAGCTTAGAATCTCATATTTATCTATACTCTGGTCTGACACTTTGCTATGATGATCTAGTATCTCATTGTCTTCCCAGTCCTAGAACAAGCTTAAGAACACCAGACAGGGATCTTGGCTCCTCTGAAGGTTGCCCTGATGGTTATTATCAGAACTCAATGATTGCCCCAAATGAAATCCACTTAGTCAATACTTTGTCTTTCTCTATAATATTTGCCTGTCTGCTGGATGTACAGCCTTCCACTCACTTTTATATAGCCTCTGATTCAGGTAGATCCAGCTCAGACTGAAACTGATTACAGATAAACAATACGAAATGACTTTTCTTAGCAATTGAAAAAATAAAATTTGTCTTTACCTTTTATTTTTCATTCTTCAAACTTATGTATTGATTTGCCAGGTACTGAAATATTGGGCAGTCTTCTTGTTATCAACTTCCTCCTGCTAATTGTGTCTCAGGATGACTCAGATGAATTTCCAAACTGAATCTCATTTGGTTATATCCTGTCCATATTTGTGAAGGGTCATTTCTGCTATTGCTCAGGCTTGTTGATGTTTGCAACACCTCCCAGCTCAGGATCATCTGCATATTTCATTAATATGATGCTTACTCCTGACTTCACATCATTATTAAAGAGTTTAAATGAGACTAGAGCTGTCAATCACAGGAACATAAAAAGCAAATTGCAAGGGAATGCAATGTATATTTCATCATAGCCATCAGCCTGTAAACTTAGCACGGGCCTCCAAGTCCCCATTTTTTTAACCAAAATAATAATAATTTTAACCACATCTTCATAAATCACCATGTAGACTGGCAACACTGACAAACTCTTTAATATAGCGTTCCTAAGAAGATCTGTATTAAAAATGAGAACAAGAAGAACGCACCCATGTAGATGCACTTGCTTCTGTTCTGTTCACTTCCTAAAGCTGCATTCTAAAAATAATTTCTGAAAGGAGAATAGGAAACCACCTTGTAAAGTGTGGTGACAAACATTGTCACTATATTAGGCAAGTTGCCTAAAGAGGCTATTATCTACACTACTCAGTAAGCTAGCTCTTATGGAAGATCCAAATGGAGGGGAAGGGGTCACAGCAGGCTTGTTCCACAGCTGCCTGTCCTCTTGAAGCTATAATGACGATTAAAATGATGCAGCTTGAACTAGATGGAAGAGTTTCAAAAATCCCTTGTTTGCTCACAGAGTATAGCCAACGAAGCACCCTCTTAGTAAACCTGATTTTCCTATTGGCATTTTAAAACCATTTAATACCATTTTGATGTAGATCCTGGGACCAAGGGTGTGGGACATTTAATATAATATTTTTTTATGTATTATTTAAATTCTTTTTTTGTTTGAGTACTTTCTTTTCTTTTTAAAAATCCCTTGTTATTAAAGGATGGTTTTCTGGAATGGGGAGGGGAGAAAATATGTGGGATTTTAGGTCACATAAAAGACATATTTATATCAATAAAATATTTTTAAATAAATAATATCATATTGAATGCTAATATGGGAGTCCTGGGTAGAGGGGCTGACATGGAAGTCAGGAAGAGCTAGGTGCAAGAAAAAACTCTGATATTTGTTACGTAGCTATGGGTAAGGCATTCGAAGTGTCAGTGCTCCAAGTCAACTCTCCAAAACAATAAGTTGCAGAAAAATTGCTGGTCTGCTGGAGTGACGGGAGTTCCCCAAAGAGGGATGAAATCTCATGTTTGGACCAAAATTCCACTTAGCCCTTGATTAAGGCATTAAGGTTCCCAAAGTGCTTTCATCATCATTATTTCAACTGTGATCTCAGCAGTTTGTTCAGATGCTAAAGATAAAAGATAAAGATAAAAGACCTCTGGGTCTGAGACATGAAGACACTTGGACAAAGTTAAATCTCAAGTAAATATCAGAGTTAGAAATTGGAATCTGATCTCACCTGCCTGTCAGTCTGGTACTTTCTGCCATGTCAGGCTGCCTGACTCAAGGAATATAGGCAGAGTAGTTAGCCCACCAAGTAATAGTTTTTAGAATCTGAGGTGTGCCAAAAGATCACACTGTCCTCTGCATTAATTTCCCATGGTCTTCAGAATTCTTTCCAACTGCAGTCACTTATTAGAGAATTTTTGGAAGTTTATCTCTATGAGGTGTGTGAAGACAAAACTCTAAAGGCAAGGGATGTTTTCAGAGCCTAGCTACAGAGGCTTCTGGGAGATGTAGTCCTAGACCTCCACATCTGTTTATTGTTGTTGTTGGTTTGCCTTATTTTGTTTTTTTATTTTCCTATAAGGAACTGACACTGTCTTGAACTCTGAGTCATCAAAGGCTAAGGTAATTGGAATATTAGTCCAAATTTTTTAATTCAGTACTAATTATTGAACTGTATTATGGCTTCTTAATACCTTTGGTGCTATGATGGAATTGGCTTATTGGTTTTGGCATTGGATTTTCTGATTTCTAAATAAATATTTCAGTTCTGTCCTCTACCTGGAGAATATGTTATATTTTGTGATCAAAGATCATGTGATATTTATAGTAACGGTCTTCATCACAGTATGAGTGGTAGTAATATGCTAGAGAATAAAGGACATCAAATAGAAATTAGAGATGGAGACAAGAAACTAGGAGGCAGGTATTAGAGGTGCCTGCCATTGAACCAACATTCAGTGATAAAGGTTAAGTTACATCAGCCTACATGCTTTCTTTATGGTACCACTACAGGAACCCACTAGGCCCTGCAATGTAACTCATCCATAATAGAGTGGTGATTATTGATTTTCCATCTTGGAGTATAGTTACAAGACTCTGAAGTACAGTCTTCCTCCTCTGCCTCCCTACACCCCCAGTAGGTCAGAAGCAGATTCCAAAACTTATTCAGATCTATGTAGTTACATTTCTAATTTTTATTTAAGTAATTTGAATTTATTATGATACAAACTTAAGCTTTATTTTGTCTTATTTGCAAATAAGGGGAAGCTTCAATAGGGAGAAAGAGTATTTTAACTGATATGTAGAAATTCAGAAAGGACCAGGGTGCAAGATTTCTTTCCCTCAAATGCCACACTTTCTCTTATCTGAGGTTAAGCCAAGTTGAGAATCTTATACATTTTACTTTTAATGATTTTGGATAAACTCCAAAGGCAGAACTAAAATATATTTTGCATTTTCTTTCTTCCTCTCAAAATAAATTAAGTCAGAGTACCATTTCTTCAGTCAAGGAGAAGACTAAGCTATTGAACCATATCAACCTTCTTACTCTGTTCATTCTTTTTTTATTCCCCTGACATTCACAGAAAAAGCTCTCTGCAGAGGTGGAGTCAAGAACAACAACTAAGGACTATGACTGGATCATTCCAATCATGTTCACATTCCAAAATGGGGGTTGGGGTTGGAAATAAGAGGGATACAGTAGCTTTTCTCTTTCATCTTCACCTATTACCTCAAGCTTATACTGAAACAGGCTGAGATAGCTGCATATTCATTTTAACTGATAATGTACTGGCACATTATGTACAATGCACTCCTCTAAAATTTTAACTGATACCTTATCAATGGCATGCAGATAAGCTAGGTTTTAGAAGACCGCTAAAGTGAGGTACAGGCTCTTGCATGGTATAATGGGAATGGGAATTTGAAGATCTTCCCTGCCCCTTAATAGACCTAGGAAGGAGTTTGAAGATCTCCTCTGCTTTGAAAGTAAACTCTGCCCCCCTAATAGGCTGAATGTAGTCACATGAAGCCTCTGGTGGGAGGAGTTTGCTGAAGGGAAGCAAAGACCACAGAAAACTGGGAGCCAGAGTCAGAGAGATGGTGGGAGAAAGAGGAGGTTGAGGCAAGGAGAAAGAAAGGTTTGTGAGTAAATATTGATCTTGTGTTTGTTTGTGGGAACACAAAAGGGTGCTGTGGCTCTCAGTGTTATTATAGCTTCTTAATATCTTTTGGTGCTATGATGGAATTGGCTTATTTGTTTTGGGATTGGGTTTTCTGGTTTCTAAATAAATGTTTCAGTTCTGTCCTCTACCTGGAGAATATGTTATATTTTGTGATCAAAGATCATGTGATATTTATAGTCATAGTCTTTATCATGATCGTGGGTGCTGTAAATATTTCATTGGTGCTACACAAGGTGGGATGGTTGTTAAAATCTAACAAAATGAAATTTATAAGCATGCATGTGAAAAAGTTATCATTTGGTCATTTAAAAAAATCAAGCTATACAAATATGGAATGGAGATGGTACATAATTACATTCACTAAGAGCTCCTTCCTCCTCCTCCTCCTCCTCCTCCTCCTCTCAAACAAACAACATTAACCTCTTTTACTGAAGAAGAGGTGACTCTTCTTACCAAGGCAAAACCCCTCTACATGCAAAAGCTATCCCATGGCATATTTTCTTTTCAGCTGATTGCCCCAGCTCCCACTATTATCCTTACTCTCTCACTGATCTTGAATATCTTCCTGTCTAATGTCTATTTCCCTTCTGCCTATGAACATAGTCATGTCTCCTCCATTTTCAAATAAATCTCACTTGATCTAACCATACATAGTAGTTAGCATCCTCTCTCTTCTCCATTTTGTGGCTAAAGTGCTTGAGAATGCCATCTATAATTGATGATGCCAGTTCCTTTACTCTCACTCTCTTCTAATATCTCTATAGTCTAGGTCCTGACCTCATCATTCAACTGAAGTCACTGTCTCCAAAATTACCAATTATATCTCTAATTGCTGAATCGAATGGCCTTTTCTCAATCCTCAGTCCTCTTGACCTTACTCCAGCCTTAGACATTGGTAATCATCCTTTTCTCCTTGATACTCTCTTCTCTAAGTTTATCTTTTCATTACATTTTTCTTTCATGGTTCTCCTTCACTCTGTGTGATTACTCCTTCTCAATTTCTTTTGCTGAATTTTCATCCAGATCAAAGCAACTAACTATGAGTGCCCTTTAAGACTTTGTCCTGGTTCCTCATCCATTCTCCCTCTATACTATTTCATTTGAAGATCTCATTAGCTTGATCAAATTGAACTACCATCTTGATGAAAATGATTTTCAGATCAATTTGTACAGCCTTAACTGATGTCCAATTTCTCACTCCAACTGCCTGTTGAACAGCTTGAACTGGAGGTCTCAAGCCTAGTATGTCCCAAACTGAACTCATTATCTCTCTCCACCAAACTCTCCCTTCCTCCCTAATTACCTATTATTGTTGAATCTATACCCTTCAAATCACTCAGGTTCACAACCTAGGTTTCATCTTCAAATCCTTA
This sequence comes from Pseudochirops cupreus, assembly GCA_028627135.1. Classification (NCBI taxonomy): domain Eukaryota; kingdom Metazoa; phylum Chordata; class Mammalia; order Diprotodontia; family Pseudocheiridae; genus Pseudochirops; species Pseudochirops cupreus. The sequence goes on from CM053582.1 coordinate 426,483,195, forward strand.
GGCTCTCACACTCCAATATCTAATCAGTTAGCACATCTTAACATTTTAAGCTTTATAGGATCTCTTGTATATGGAGCCTACTTTCTCCTGACACTGTCACTATCCAGATGTAGTCCACCAAGCTTGGATTATTCCAATAGCCTGAACAATTGATTTGATAATATCACCTCCACCCCTAACCTATTAAATTAACTCCATTGGCTCCCTCTTAATTCCATCATCAAATATAAAATCATTTTATTGGCTTTTAAGGCCCTTCAGTAGTTGACCCCTTTCTAATTTATAGTCTTCCTTATCTTTACTCCAATTCCTTTATCCCAAGCAGTATGCAATCCAATAACTACTATAGAGAGCCAGGAAAGAATAACATATAAAGCAATTGGGGTGTATTAAGACTAGATAACACACATTCCTAAGGAACCTAGTCTCAGCATTGTTCTGTCTTTTCTCCAGGAGCATTGACTATATATAGTAGGAAAAGGGGAGAAGGTGGATGATGGTAGGTTCAACCTAGGATTGAGATTTAGCAAGGTATTGTAAATGAAAGGGCAAGAGGAAAAGAGATTTAAGGGTAGAAGTTCTTTAATAGTTTAACTATTCAACCATATGGAGAAGGCTATGAATCACAAGGTAGAAGGACTGCACATTGTAGTTAAAAAAATGAAAAATACTTAAGGACCAGGCAGACAGGTAAATAAATAGAAAGATACAAATTTAGTGTCAGAAAGAAACCTTTTGGAGTTCTGTATGACACAAATGGAAAGTCACGTGTGAAAATCACATCAGTGCATTATGGTCTCTCTATGTCCCTAACTGAAGTTTAGGGGGAAAAACAAAACAAAACAAAACAAAACAAAACAAAAAACCACAACTTAATGGAGGAGCTAACAGATGAACTAAATTTCAAAGGAAAAGAGGTGTATGTAATGTCAAGCAAAGGCAGCTTCCAAGGTTTGGATTACCAGCATAGTAAACCCCATTTATTCAGTGACAGATTAAGGCATACATTCACAGAACAGAGAAAATCAAAATACACTGTAACTCATTCATTTAGCAAGTAAGTTCTCAATTCAATCCAGGTACTACTCCACCCCCAGACAGTTCATTCATTTAGTCAGTCAAAGTCTCTCTTCTCAAATGGAGATTAGTTTCCAATCATAAACAAAGTACATTCATTTGATCAATCACGGAGCACAACAAAGTCAAAGGTTTCCCACCCCTGGATCACTACTGGACTATAATACCATCCATTAATGCCAAGCACTTTCTCAAAAGGGGCAGGACAGCACAAAATGCCATCCACCCTTAAGCTACAACAAGGTTCAATGCCCAAGGAGAGATCCTGTCTTCATCTTGACCTGAGGGAAATACTCAGCAATCCCAGTTCCTGGGGAGGCAAAGCCTAACAAAGCCACAACACACATTGCCAGTGTCCTCATCAAGTCACTCTCTGCCTGCAGAACAGTCCCAGAACCCCTGAAAACATCAGCAAGGTCCTCTTCCAGGATTTCTGTAAATATACAATGAGAAAATCCTCCTTCAAGGCTTCTGAACCAACAGGAAGGTTCCAGGACCTCTACAACAGCAACATTGTCCTTTACCAGCAGGTGAGTCTGGCAAAACAACATCAAAAGAGACAGACAAAATAACGGCATCACAGCCACGCCTCCTCAGTTCTTGGAAGCTCTGAGTGGCAGTTCTGAAAATTCCTGGGCAGCTCCAACTGGCCCTCAGCAGTCCACAACACTGCTCTCCTAAAATCCCTCTGGCCTTCTCTACTTGGGCCTTCTCTCTGCTTGGGCCTTCCCTCCAAATCCACAGCTTTTCCCAGTTTGGCCCTCTCTCTTCAGGTCAACAAATCAATCCCACAAATGGGATTAACAAGCTCTGAGTTTCAAAACCCAATCCAAAAACCAAGCCAACTCAGGGGGATCTCCAAATTCCATTGCCATTACAATGTCCTGAAAAGGATAGCTTAGCATGGAAAGCACTTAAAACATGTATGGATGTGGGAGATTACATGTCAACATAAGGCAAAGGGCTTGTGTTCAACAGATGATAAAAAGGGGAATGAAATTTGAAATTTTACTGGGAAGGCAGATAAAAGCCATATAAATCTAGTCTCTCTAACCTGATTGACCTTGTAGCAAAGAAACAATGAGCGTGTGTGTGCGTGTGTGTGTTTGTGTATTTGGAGGGGCGGTATATTTCCTCTATCACTTAGAACAATGCTAGATTTCAAGTTAAATTAGACTGAGAAGGTGTATTGGAACCACATAAATACAGTTACTCTTTCAGAGTGATTTAAATGCTAGACCACACAGTTTGTATTGTAATCTGGTGGAGAAAATAAGAAATCCCTAAAGGATTTCAAGCAGGGAAATGAATAGATGTATTGTATATTAAAAACATGAAACTAAACTTCTTAATTTGTTCTGGATCTGATCTGTGACTATTATGCTAAAAAGAACAATGAAAACTTTCATTACTTTCAGAGAAGAGTATTTTTTTTATTCTATGGTCTTCAGTCCATTGTATTTGCAATGTACTTTCTGTGACAATCATCTGCCAAATATAAACTGAAATGAATTTCTGAAGACGAACTAACACCACCAACTTGCCACATTTGTACGTTATGCCTGACAAAGGTTTGATGCAAAAGTGCTTGAACACAAAACCAATCACAATTCATCCACAGCCAACCTAAGGAATACCTCCCACTAATTTTAAGTTTTAAACCTTTTAGAATGAAAGGACAGCCGTTTGCTGCAGAAATATAAGAACCAGGCTTCCCAGGCAATTCTCAGGCTCATTTCTAACTAAAATATCAGTTTTACCTAAATAGCATTGCCTTTGGGATTTCATCCATTGGAAAAATAGTCTAGAGATAGATGAATGCATTCCAAGACGATACCAAACTACATGAAATATCTTCCCAAAAGACAAATAGTCACTGGACTAAACTGAAGAAAACAACCTAGTTACAATTTCAAAGTTCTTATGTCTTTTTCAGTGTTTGAGATCAGAAGAAAACTTATGGAGAAATTAAAGGAAAACATAAGCATTGTTAAATTTTTACTCTTGAGTAGGAAAAAGAAAAGAAAACAAAACTTTGTTATAATTTCCCCCCTTTTGGCATGACTTTCCACCAATGGGGTCTTGGATAAGATCTAGTCTGGATAAGTATCACACGTCCTAGACATTGATTCAAACTGAACCTCTCTTACTTTGTGAATACAAACCATTCATGTTTAGAAGGAACAACTAAACACTCAGAGTCAACAGAGGAAAAGAAAACATTCACTTGTCACCACTGCTATAATATAAAAAGACAAATTGCTACCTTTATCCAGGGTCCCTACCACAGAACACGTAAGTACTCCGACAGAGCCATTAAGCTAAACACAACACCTAATGACATTCAAAGCCTTATGCCTTAACTATAAGTGAAAAGCAGAAATTATTACCCAAAGAAAGGAGAATAGCTAACTATTACAGCCCTACTCACATTTTCCATTTGGGATTTGTTATCCAGAGCACACTCTGTCTCTCAACCAGTGAAACAGACCATGGGATGGCCAAACTGGTCTGCACAGTTTTTGCTTCATCTTTCTGATTGAAATGCCTTGCTAACAGTATATCACTTATGAGCTAAAGCCATATGGATGGTTAAAAATCAGTGCAACAGTTCAATGGGAGCATTTCACCTAAGCCACAGACTCATTGAGAGCCCATAATTTCTACGTGTGATTGCTTATGTCTGGATGTGTGAAATGAAACATTGAACTTAAGTTAATTATCCAAATAATTTGAATTACAATACAAGCATCGCTTATCTAAGCATTCATACATAGCTAGATGTAGGACTGAAAGTTTCAATCATGCTGGTTCAACAGTAGTCATATTAATGCCACACAAACAATGAAATTTGGGCTTCCAATTCCTGTGCAAAACCAAACAAACCCTAGGCTAATTGAGTTTTCTCATAGACACAATATCCTTATCCAGCCCTAGGTATCCCCACCTCTCCCCCTATCAAAATCATTGACTTTTTTTTTATATGAAGGAGCATCAGATAAATAAAATATCTTGTAGTCTAATTATTTATGATATCACCAAACCTAACATTGCAAGGTCAATCTCTTGGGAGAGACTTATCGATCGAATCTATTGAGAACAACGATGTTAACAGCATCAACATCAAGAACAGGAACAACAATAGCTGACTTTTAAGTAGAATTTATTTTGTGCCAGGCATTGGGCAAAGCACTTTACAATTACTATGTCATTTGATCCCCCAACCATGGCAGAAGATAAGGGTTATTATTATCCCCATTTGACAGATGACGAAACTGAGGCAAACAGTACTTGGGTGATTTGTCCAAAGTCAAACATTTAGTAAATGCCCAAGGTCAGATTTGAGCTTAAGCGTTCCTGACTCCAGGTCCTCTGTCTATCTATTGCTCCGCTTAGCTGTCTCCAATCATGATGTAATTTATAATAAAGAGATTATGTGAAAAATCTGTAATTTCCTAGTGTGAGGGCACGGCAAGTTGGCAAGTGCTAGAAAGGTGCTTAGGGCTTACTGACTTAAGTTCTATGTAACTAACTTTATGAACAAGTTAAGGTACTGTCTTTTTCTGAGATGGTGTGGGGTTTTTCTCCTAGTCAAAAAGCTAGGAAATTTCAGAAAAAGGAGGTCTCTCTAATTCTAAAATGAACAATCTAACCATTACACTACATGACCTCAAAAATAAATTGAAAATAATCAAGTAACCAAAGGATATAGTTCTTTTTTTTAATGGTATTTTTGTTTTTTCAATTAAATATGAATATAGTTTATAACATTCATTTTTATAAGGTTTTGAGTTTCAATTTTTTTTCTCTCTCCCTCCCTCTCATATCCCTTCCCCAAGAAGACAAGCAATCTGATATAGATTATACATGTATAATCCTGTAAACATATTTCC
>CM053582.1:426488664-426512426 GCA_028627135.1 Pseudochirops cupreus
GACTCCATAGTTCTTTCTCTGGATATGAATAGCATTTTCCATCATGAGCCTTTTTTAAGAAAATTATTTTTAATTTATTTTAAACAGAAAAAGAAACATTATAAAGCTAAGTACTAAAATATTGATACGAATAAATACAAATTAGTAAAAGAAACAAAAATATTGCCATGGGCACAGTAGTAAGGTAGAATTCAAAATATACAGCAATAAATGTCCATTTCGAGAAAACCTACATAATAAATACTACACATATTGTTTTCAGAGCTGTCCATCCTTTCTTTGCTTCCTTGTAAGTTTTCCTTTGGTCTCTGCTGTGCATTATTTGCTTTGTTCTTTTTTCTACCTTTACTTCTCCCCTTCCCCAAGAAGGCTACATTTAAGAGCAGATTAGATAGATACATAGACAGACAGATAGATAGATAGATAGATAGATAGATAGATAGGTAGACAGATAGATACATACATACATACATACATACATATATACATAAACATACATATTTGTACACATATATTACATATGTACAAATATAGAGAGACATATATACTTAAATATCTATAATCATTCTCATATGTAGACATATACATTCATATTCATCTTTGTAAGGCCATACTATACTTCTTTGTCCTCTGTTTCTCTGAGGGTGGATAAAATCTTCCTTGATAAGTCCAAGTTTTTCCATATTTTTCAAAGTCCACAAATTCACCATTGCCTAAACCATAGCCATATTCCAACCTTAATCTTTCTAGTTATTTCAAATAGTCTAAAACAATATTGATTATTATGTCTGACATACAGTGTATCTTCCATATTTTTTCTTTTGATTAAATCTATTTTAGCTTTAATTTTGTCTTAGATCATGATTACTAGCCCTAATACTTTTTTCTAATAAATTCTACTCCTGATCTTTTTTTAATGTCTGTATGTATCTCTTATTTCCTATGCCTCCTGACTCCTCTGCTTTACTTCTAGCAGCTACCTTGTCTTCTATTACTTAACCTATCCCCCCTCCAAAGATCCCTCCCTTATCCCCTCCTGCAAACCTTACCCTTACCTTTTTGTTTCTGTATGAATTTAGAAGAGTTTTATACCCTTCCAAATATATGATCTTCCCTCTTTATCCCATTCCTATTAATCTAGACAGCTTTCTCTACCCCCATCCTATTCAATCATCCTCTGACTTCTTTTTATACTTAGAAGACTTTTATTCCCTTCTAAGTGTATATATTGCTCTCTTTAAGCTAGATCTGATGTGAATAGGGTTCCTTCTAAAAAGCTCTCCCTTATCCTCTCCCCCTGCCTATCCCTTTGCCTTATTTCTTTCTAATTTTTCTATGTTATTCCTTCTTTAATCCATCCCTAATGGGAGTAGGGTTCCAGAACTACCAGCCCTCCTTCCCTATCTAATTCCTCTGTCTCTGTTCTTCCTCTCCCAATTCATTTGTATATATTTACTCTTTTTACTATCTCCTAGATGGTATTACTTTTTAAAGCCATAACATACGCAGCTCTACCCCAAACTTTCTTTTGAACTACCCAATTACTAATTAGAATCTTAGTCATACAGTTTACATTTCCTTGTATAAAAAATAAACAGTTTGTGCTTATTGAGTCCCTTATAATTAGTCTTTAATGTTTAGCACGTATTTCTCTTGGATCCTGTAGGTTAAATTTTCTATTAAGTTGAGGTCTTTTTGTGATAGAATCCTGAAAGTCTGGCAATTCATCGAATGTATTTTCATTGTTGTTCTTGTTCAGGAATATTCTTAACTTTGCTGGGTTTGTTCATATAGTTGATTCTCTTAGATTCTCTATCATCAAAGAGTGATGGCTTCCTGTGTCTCTGATAAAGCCTCATTTCTAAAATGTATAGAGAACTGAATCAAATTTATAAGAATACAAATAATTCCCAACTGAGAAATGGTCAAAGGATATGAACAGGCTATTTTCATACGAAGAAATTAAAGTTATCTATAGTAATATGAAAAAATACTCTAAATCACTACATTTGTTATTTCTTTCCATTATAAATGCAAGCAATAAAACATTATTCTGAAAAAGGGTCCATAGGCCTCAGCAAATGCCAAAGAGACTTGTCAAGTCCTGAAATAAATCAAATATCTAAATGAAGGAATAGCTATCTTTAATCAAGATAAAGAAGTTTGCAAACTGGGGTCACCCATGAGTGCAGAGCACAGTGGATTTCCCAACCAAGAAACCCATGAAAAAGTTTTTATACTTTTAGGACGGGAGGGAAGAGACTAGTAGCAAAAGACAGCAAGGTCTGATCATGGCATGCCAGCCACCCTAGACAATACAAAGGAGGAAAACCATTCTGGCTGTTTTGCCCTTAAGTAAGGACATCTGGATCTGAAGTCTGGCTCAAAGTGCCTTAGTTTACAAGGACAATTTCTAGGATGGGGTCTTATGATGTGACTCAGCTCAAGCTAATGGACACTATCTTAAGTGTTGTTGTCCTTCATTTTGGAAGAGGACCATGACATCAGAGAGGTGATACCATGATATGCAAGTAAATTAGATTTAAGTGAAATAGGGTTGTGCATAGTTACCAGCCTCACTTTCTCCTCCACGGTCCAATGGCCAGATACAGGTTAGGACAACCAGAGATGGTATAGGATGCAGTGAAAGAGCTTGACCTTTTAAAGCTAAGGTCTTTAACTGGTGTCAATTTGACTGAGGCAGAGTCCATTTAGTGATTAAGGCTTAATAAGAAACAAGGCAGAAAACTGCCTCTTTACTTTGTCAAATCTGGAGGGGGAAGACTCCTAGAGTTTCTGGCCAAAACAGAAACAATTGATATTCACATTCTTAAGTGTAAAAATACAAGGACATTCCTATAATTCTGACATTTCTAGGGTGATTAAGAGATACTGAGAGTTAATGTCACATTTGGTGTAAACAATTTTCTGCCAGACCCAACACACACACACACACACACACACACACACACACACCTACCTTATGAACCACTCATATAAAGTATTCAAAAAAAGAGATCCTAGGAGAGATAGGGCTTGAACTAAGCCAAAATTCTCAATGAAACAACAATACTCTAACTATTTTTAAGTGTCAATAAGATAACTCACAAAGTTATCAACCACGCCTTCTTAGTATGGAAATTATGTACATTCACGTTAAAAATAATGACTAGCATCTGTATAATACTTAAAGGTATGCAAAGCACTTCGTAAATATTATCTTAACCTTAATGGAAAAATAGGTACTATTTTTATCCCTAATGATGAAGGAGGGAATTGAGGCAGGCAAAGGTTAAGTGACATACTCAGGGTCACATGGGTAGTTATTGTCTGCAGCTGGATTTGAATTATAGAGTATAAAACGCTAAAAGATATTGGTGGTATGTGAAAGAAATGGGAATGGTTTTCTCATGTAAAACACTTCTCTTTACAAGGTTGTATTGCTTATTACTGAGTCAAGAAATTGGAATGCGGGAGAAATATTTTAGATCAAAAGTACAAAAAAGTTGAAAATCCTTCTACCATACACACATAACCATAGAATGGAGATAATGGAGTTTGCATTTTCCCACATGAAAGGACTGAAAAGATTTATAATAAAAGCCATGTTAAGCTCTTAGGAATCTCCAGAAGAAGGCAACTCCTATAAAATCTAGGTGTTATACCTAGTTTTATATTAGTTTGGTTTGCAATGATGACAAGTGAATCTTACCTCAGGAATTTCAGCCTTAGCCCCTTATATCGAGGGCCTCTCATGGCAGTGTGCATGAGGAATAACAGGTATTCATCAGTGATGATGATGAGGGGTTAGTGAAAAAAAGGAGTCAAAACAATGGTGGGGAATCCTCCATGCAAAGACAACAACAACAAAAAGGTTCAGGTAGCTGGTTGGAATTTTTGTCTTTGTTCAATGATTTCCATAGAATAGAATGTTAAAATAGAATATTTTTAGTTTAGCTGTGGGTAAATAAAGGCAGGCAGATGAGACCGAATTTAAAAATTAACCCTTGTTCTCCTAAACCATCCCCTACACATACATACGGGAGGAGATATCTGAAATGTTTCAGTTTTTTTATAGAATTGATAGAATATTCTAGAAGTCATAAATATTGACTTTTTGAAATGAAGAGAGAGCTTGCTATTCAGGTACATTAAAATTGTTAATGCATTTGTTACAAAACAGGTACAGGTTAAGTGAACAGTTCAAGAGATTGGGTTATTATACGTAATTGAGGTGTTAATGATTGGGTTAATCAAACATAAAGTCATTTTTGGGCCAGAAAATGATGTTCTATTAATTTTATATATATATGTATGATACAGAAAAAATATAAATGCAAGTATTGATTTATATATGTATACATTTTGAATATGTGCATATCTATTTATCTATTTATATATGTATACATATACAATTATCCCTTGCATATCACAACTTTCCCCATCACAGTTTCAATATAGCACAGGTTGGCACAGGAACTTAAATGTGAATTTTGGGGGAGTTTTGTAGAAACTACAGACAACACAAAGAGGACAGCAGACAACACAGGAAAAAAGTTTAGAAACTCAGAAATGCATACAATTTTGTGTAATATTGTATAATATCAACATATGTTATCCTTTAATGCCATAATAATTCAGAATTCCTTTCTGGTATGAAGAGAACACCAAAAACTTTTACACAGATTTTCCATATTGCAGGCAGCTACATCCTTGGCCCCTGTTATATGGATGAGATAACTGTACATCCTATATATTTTCATTCCCCTCTTTACCCTGTTTTTGACTTTCTGAACCTTAGAACCATTTTTCCATCACTGATGAATCATCATGGAACTTCTTTCAGCCCTTAGGAGCAGACTTCAATTCAAAACCTCCCTTCCCCCAGTGCCAAGTTCCTTCTGGAGCCTCCATTTTGTGAAGAGGCCCAACAAAGCCTGCCTTCATACATTTTCATGCCCTCCTCCTGACTTTTTGGATTTCAGAAACACATCCTTGTGTGCACTTCTCCTCCCTTTTGTGTTTTTTCTTCTCTTCTTAGAACATAAGCTCTTTGAGGACAGGATCTGTCTTCCTTTTTGCTTATATTTATTTCCCTATCAAATAGTATAGTGGTTGGCACTTAGCAAGTGCTTACTAAATGTTTGTTGCTTTCCTTATTTCTGTATCAAGTAGTGAGGCCAGGTCCAAACTCAGACATATACTGCCTAAGTGACTCAGTGGCAAACTACTTAATTAACTCACTGTGCTCTAAGCAAGACTGTAGCTTGCAGGACACTTTGGCCCACATTGATTGGCCAAAAGTGGGTCTCAACCCAAGCCTCATTTGGTCATGGGTAGAGCTCTGATGGTTTAGAGTGAGTTTAAATAGTAATTGTTTCTGTTTTGTCCAGAAATCCTGAGGGTCTTCCCTTCCCAGATACATCATTTTTCTTTTGATTAGGCAAAAGAGGCCATTCTTTGCCTCATTTTTCACCTAGCTTTACTCAATGAATGAGTATTTCCTCAGACAAGATGAGAGCTGTTAAAAACCTTACTTTAGAAATGCCAAGGTCTCCACTGTATCCAGGGCCATCTCCAGTTGTCCTGATTTATATCTGGCCACTGGACCCAGATGGCTCTGGAAGAGACAGTAAGGCTGATGACTTTACATAGTCCTGCCTCACTTAAATCCAATTTACTTGCAAGGCATAGTGATAGTTCTCTTCAAGAATGAAGGAGAAACAACAACTTGCAGGAAAAAGATGCGAGAGTTTTCACATCTAGGAGTTTCTTCTAACAATGAAATGATAGATCCAGTTCCTATTGCAATTATATAGTGGTGGTTGTGATGATGGTCTTGAAGAGGACCAAAATGTCATCGCTATGTTGGGGTTGAGATACAGTATACAGGTTAAGTGGGTCCAGCTTTTCAGACCAACAGGAAATCAGGAGGCTCTATAACAGGTCAGTCACAAATAATCCATATGAACATTTGTTGTAGAGATGTCTATAAATTTGTGCACTTCTCATTTCTTCTGAGCTACTGCACAGAGCATAGCACCTTTTTTGATGTGCACACACCATGCTGGGTAGTCCTGTGACAGTGTCTACTGTATCACAATTGATTCCAAAGTTCTTCAGAGAAGGAAAGAGAGAGAATTCACAGATACAGAAATATGTATGTGTGTACATGTGCATACCTATATATATATATATATAATATTTATATATATATATACACATACACAAATATATGCATATATGTATGTGTGTGTATATATATATATATATATGTGTGTGTGTGTGTGTGTGTGTGTATAACATCTACATCTACATACATACCCACAAATATAGGGACACCTCTAATTTTGCCCTGTCCAACTACCTTTGTCAAGTTTTAAGTCAGAATTCTCTGAACTATAGCCCTTAAGTCTCCACAATTATTTTACTGGTTTACATACATAGCAAAAAAGAAACAAGTTTAAAACTGTAAGCCCAAGCTACTGGTTGTGAGAAGGTGGTAGAAAGGTTGTGAGGAGATTCCATGACTAAAGCTATGTCATAAATGGAGTGATAGTAGGGCTATAAAAACTCCTCTAAGACCTGTTTTGGATTAATGAACTTCTGAGCACCATCCAATTAGTTTGTCTTGCTTTTCAGGAACAATGTAGGTAATGAAACTTATCAAGGTACCCAATGGAAAGTCTGTCTCTATATGACCTTGTGACTTTAACCCAGTACAGATCATGGGTTTGAAGGCTAAAAAAGAAAGGTTATGGGACTTTCCTGCGGTCATATAGTCGGTAAATTTCAAGACTGGAAGTTATGTTTAGTTCTTTTGAATCCCTAAGACCAGTACCAACTGTTGTTTTTAACGAGTTAGGATGAACTATATGCCATGATATGGACAGGATTAGCAATGTTTGTTGTTGTTTTTTTTTTCTGAGCAATTTCAGAGATCCCCAAAATAAATAAAGTATAGGAGAGATGTAACATGGATAGACACATGTCCAGGTTTTCAAAAAAAAGAGAAAATTGTATTCTATCAGCCAGTGAGGTCGACCTGATTCCTAGCAACATTTTAGAATGCATTATTAAAGGGTTGTTTTCTCAAGCACTTAAAAAGAAAATGGTTGGTCACTCGGGGAGACCACAAGTTCATAAGGAGCTAAGCATGTCAAAATAATCTAATTTTCTTTTTTGACAAGGTTCCTAGACTGGCAAATAAAGAGAATGTTATAGACACAGTGTAGCTGGATTTCAGCGAATAATGGATTTGATAAAGTCAGTATCTCATCTCTCATAATATCCTTAGGGACAAATTGGAAAAATGCAGTCTGAAGGATGGCAGAGTTAGATGGATTCAAATCCTAATAGTGGTGATTATTGAATTGATGTTGACCTGGAGGGAGGTTTCTCATAGAATGCTGCAGTGCCGTGTCCTTGACTATTCATTTTTTTTTTTATGAATTTTGATGAAAGAATACATAGTATGCTTATAAAAGCTACAGATGGCATGGAGTTTAGAAGAATTTCTAATGGAACACCAAAAGATCTGGATGGGCTAAAATAATAAAACACATAGAATGTTATTAGTTGAGAATCAATTCAACTAAATGAATATTTATTAAGTGCCTACTATGTGCGTGGCAATATGGCATATTCTGTGGATATAAATATGTAAATGAAACAGTCCCTGCTCCCCAGAAGCTCACACTCTCTTCATATATTAGAATTTGTACATAGAAACAAAATTGTGAAATAATTTAAGCAGTAACAACTGGGCAAATCAGAAATGGCTTCACATAGGAAATGGTTCCTGATATCAATCCTGTAATTATTCAAATGCTCAGAGATCTGTAATAATAATAATACCAGTTTAAGAGTTCCCTCCAATTATATAGATAGCAACCCATCCATGCTTACCCATTTTTTTTTTAACTCTTATCCTTGTCCTCCCAAAAGTTCACCACAGAATCCATCTAATGTGCTGAACATCTTCCTCAATTGCTTTAAATATCATGAAGACATCAGTGAAATGCTCTGGCTACCTGCCTGTTATCCCTCACCTTTTCCACATGACCATACCTTTGTCTTCCTGCCATATATGCTTATCATTAGGACTAACGAAAACAGACAAACAAACAGACAAAAAATAAAAAAAAACCTACTCCACAGGTAGAAAACAGGTGATGTGCAGTTAAACAAGCATTTACATTAAAAAAAAATTCCAATGTAACAACATATCAGTAGCAGGACATGGCAACGAAAATTGCTAATGTTCTTTTTAGTTTTATTAAGAGAAGTATAATATCCTAAGGAAAAGCAATCATCATCATCATAATTTTCTACGTTTTAATTGCCATTTATATGTTACATTAAAGTTTTTAAAGTGTTTTATATTTAATCTATTTAATTTACATATATAGTCTATTACATCTACATATGTTTAAACCTTCAAATTTTAAGCTTAAGCCTTCAAAAACATTATCTGTGTGTGTGTGTGTGTGTGTGTGTGTGTGTGTGTGTGGAGAGAGACAGAAACAGAGAGAAACAGAGAGAGAAATTAATATTGTGGTTAACTAGGTACTATTTGGCAAAGGCTTCAGGACCTAGCCATCACTTCCTATCCCTATCACCTTTACTTGCCATTTTGGTTTGTCTGGGGTTCATTGCTCTGAGACTTTCTGCTTCTTTAATAAGACAATCAGTTTCCATAATTCTCATATTCATTGGATCAACACTCTCAATTTAGTTACTCTAGAGACAGTTCTATTGTTGGTTCTTAACCTGGGATTCTTTCTTACTTCCATCCCCACCTGATCAGTGGATGAAGTAAAGAAAGTACCTGATATATGACATAAGTCAGATATGGAACAGGTAGTTTATTACCACAAAGAAAAGGCAGTGCTATGTAAGAGGAAATCATGGAATTATTCAAACAGAACCCATGGTTTTACCACTATTACTACAAACAGCTGCAAGACAGGTAGTTTCTTTGCAAGGTTGTTAATTAGCTTTTTTTTTTACATTTTGTCTCTACCTGAGTATACTCTAGTCAAACACCACGTGTAATTCTCTTTCCAGTGTCTTGGCTGTCTCTCTCATCTTGACTCTTTCTACCACTGCTGTTGTATCCACAATAGCTCTGGGTAGCTGCTGCTGATTCTGCCTAGCAGTGGGAGGCCTTCTAGGACAGTTCAGTGCCTACAATGCCAACACTAAAGGAAGGAAATACAAAAGAGAAGAAAAAGTAGCCAGTGACTATACTGATTGAGTCTCTGATTCATATAGGGAACAAGACTCCCCACAATTATGTTGGAATACCGGAAAGCCTCCTTCACCTCTATGGAAATCTCATCTTGCTGCTTGGAGTGTAGAAGGCCAGAGGATTTTGGACCCCAAACCAGTTGTAGACTGATACATTTTTTAACAACTTGCTCTCTGAAACAAATGTACTCAATACACTTTTAATTTTAATCTCCATCACTAACATTTTCCAAACACATTTTTAATCTAAAAATCAACAATACAATAAATCATGACCTGATTGGTAATGTTTGCTGATATCTGGGGTGTAAATAATGAAAACTCAACTACCTGGAACTGGCTGGCTCTAGGAGATCATTGATATTTGGGTCAGAAGAGTGTCAGGTCAAAGATGAAATGACTGAGTAAACAAAGGTTTGAACATTTAAGCATATTGATTTAGTAAGCTACGCACTCCAATTTCATAACAATTCAAGACCAGGCCTCCTCAGCTTTGGCACTGGACCCTGAACATGGATGAGAGCAGAGGGAAAGACAGATTTTATTCATTAAAAAGAATTAATCAAATAAGTCCAATTAATTAAAGCAACTAACCAAAATATAAAAATTTGAGTAATACGATTTCTAATTGGAGGAAAGATTAAAACTTTCAAAGTCGAGAGAAGGAGAGTAAACAGGGACAATTCCTTGGAATCAGAAAGAGAGATCCCATCCCCCTAAGTATTTGTATTCAATCAAAACAAGATGAAAACAATAACTGATTGACCAATACAGTGCCAATTTTCAGATAAAACATATGGACTGTTTGAGATGTATAATTGTGAGAAAACTTGTTGCATTGATCTATGGATTTGACTGGACTTCTTATCCTTAGTTAATAACCTAGGTGCTTAGTTAAGGGTCTCTAAGCAGCAGGTGGAGGTGATTCAGCTTTCCAATCATGCAAGGCTAGATTCATACAATGCAATAAAGTTTTCTCACACTTCCCATAATTGAATACAGTTTTTTTCACATGACAGAAATTAGACTAGACCCATAATTGAATAAAAAGGCAACTGAGCTAGATCCAGAATTGAGTCACAAGATAGAATCAGTGTGGTTCACTCAATGTCCACAGATGTTGAACTTCTCTTCCACCAAATGTGTCATCCAGAGTCATTAACTCTGCCTGCTCAGCAACCAGTTTGGGGAATTCGACAGAGCAATTCAACATTTTTTACAATGAGGGAAGCAGGCAGAAAAATATCCCAGCATGCTCAAGTTTCTACACTGTCCAAAAGGGGGAGGGTGAAATTTGTTACATTAATAGCAAGGAAAGGAATGAAGTAATAAAGCTATTCTTTGCCCCATATAAAAATGGCAATAATCTTCTCTACCTCCTCAAAATGCAGCATGAGGGGAAGTGTGATCTGTAATGTCCTATGAGGAAATTTTGGAAGGGGTGTGGAAGCCAGCCTTTAACCAGGGAATGGATGGCATAAGAAAATTGTCCATTTTTCCAGAGTCTTCTCACAGCAGGTTCCTTAGGGCAGGCTAGACAATTTTGTGAAGAATATCAGCTGGCCTCTGGGAACATCAGGATTCTGTTAGGGCACTCAGGTTCCTCTTCAATCTTGGCATTCCAGTCCAATGGCTGGCCTCTCCATCTCACAGCAGTTTAGGAGCCCTAGGATGCCCCAGATGCTAAGATCAGTCACCTCTCTTTTCTTCCACTTTATCACTCTAATGAAAATCCTGGTTCTGATGTATGTCTCCAAGGTTTCTGATGTCCTAGATTTTCTCCAACAACTTTCTCTTGTATCATAATTTTTTATCTGAGTTGGAGAACATAAATTAAATTCAACCTGCCACTATCACTTTTTTTTAAAAAAGCAGACCCAGATCACTCGTATTGAACAACTACTACAGAGTGACCTTTTGTGTTTATTCAAATATGAGTGTGTTGCTTGATGGAGAGATCTTCCAAAATCTCCCACCAACCAAGGAATCATATTTTTATATTCAGACTATCTGATTTTACTAACAGATTTTAATTAGTCATTAAATAACTTGAGGAAAAGGATAATCCTTTCTCCATTTTCTAGCTGTCCTCTAACCAGCACTTATAAATCCTTGCTAAAGAAAGATGAGTGAGTGTACACACACACACACACACACACACACACACACACACACACACACACACCCCACATCTATATAAACCTTGTGTAAAGGGTGTTCCAAAAAGTCTTAGTGTGGTTTTAAGACATTAAAGCTTAAAACTTTAAATTGCAAATTGGAAGTCACAGCTAGAGTCAATTAGATAATTTGTCCAGAGTGAATTACACCATACTGTGTTTTAAGCTATTCAAGCTTAAAAGTGCACTAAGACTTTTGGGATTCCCTGTATTTAACTAACTCTCTTTCTCTCTCTCTTTTGCTTTCTTCCCCCCTTTCACCGTCTCCCCCCTTCCCCTTTCATTTTCTCCCTCTCTATTTCTATCTCTGTGTCTCTGTCTCTCTCTCCCCCTACCTGTTGTTCTTTTCCCCTGTCTGTCTCTCTCCATGTGTGGATGTGTATACACACACACTATATAGATATATATGTGTGTATATATATATACATATATATATACATACACACACATATATGTGTATATATATATACATATGTGTGTATATATGTATGTATATATGCACACACTCTGTATGTATGTATGTGTGCATGTGTACACATGCACACACAAACACACACACATACATATATAGAATTAAATGTAAAGAATTACATAATTTGTCTAGAGAGAATTCCAGTAGGCTGTTTTAAAGTGTTTTATTTTTCTTACACCAAAATTACTTATTCAATAACTATTTATTGAGTACCTACTATTTTAAAGTAACAATTTACAATATGGTAAGGGGGGTAAATGTTCCTTTTCCTTTCAAATACCCAAACACACACACACACACACACACACACACACACACACACACACCCTTTCATTCACCTTTCCTACTTCATATATAGATATTTTCATGGAGAAGCAAGATCTCAATTTAAAAGCATTATTTCAATGGAAGTACTGTCCAGAGACGGAGATAAAGATCATGGTGTCCAGAGAGGGTCAATGATTTACTGCCGGCCACACAGAAACTCAATAACTCAACTAAGAAATGGACAAAAAGTCCTGGCTCCAAGCTCCTAGCTGTCAGATTCCAGTCAACACTCCTCCCCTCCCCTAGTTTCTCTCTCCCTTACACACATATGGAAATCTATATAAAAGCCACTATTTACAGACTAATTCTGACAATTTAAAACCAAATTAAGAAATGTACAAGGAAAATCTCTTCTTTTTTATAGGGGCTGGGTAGAGAGGAATGAAGCAGGGGATTAGAGAAGGAGTTGTTTTTGGCAAGAAAACTTTCCAGGGCTGTAGTGACAGTGACTTTACTGACAGATACTTTGTGCTCCATCTTAAATGAATGCCTGTTTTGTTGGTGCATTTGAAAATGCTCCACATGTTGAACAGCTGTCTCTTTGGGAGTTCAACATGTGTTAGATGAGTCAGCTCCAAGGTGTGCATTTACTTGGAGGAGGAGGAGGGGAAAAGAAGCAAATGAACTGAAAACCCAGAGTGTTTACAGGACAAAGGCGTATTCTTCACTTTGAATAGCAAAGCATATTCCATTCAGACAGAAATCAAAACTCCGAAACAAGATCATAATGATTTTTGACATTGTATGTACGCAAGAAAAGTAAAAATGAAGGGTTTGTTTTTTGGAGTCTTTTAGTTTTTTGGTTTATTTTGTTATTGTTGTTCTTCAAAGATAATAATAATTGACATTTATGGAGCATTTACAAGCTCACAAAATACCTTAAATATATTATCTCATTTGACTTTGATAATAATCCTGTGAAATGGGTACTACAGGTATTATTATTTTTCCTATTTTACTGATGTGGAAACTGAGGCATAAAGAATTAAGCAATTTCCATGTAGTAATGATGAGGTATAGGCTCTGGGAACCTCTTAGAGTCTTCCCATTGAATCCAGCATACCTCTGAGGCCATAAATCTTCCATTATCATGAGGAATGAATCTCTTTTAGCCTTAATCTAGTTTAGCCCCACATTGTCTGTTACCTCTACCTGTTTCCTAGACTTGATCCCATCAAAATCCCCTTCTCTTTGTTCCTGGAATCAGACCTCAGGCCCATCAAGATCCTCCCTGGACCCCTCCTCCCATCACCCCAGACTACTAGACCACTCCTAGATCCCTTCCATAGTCTTTCTCTATATAAGATCCATCTTGTCTCCAGGAAGGTGTTCAGATTCTATCCTGACAGGCTCAAAGTTCAATCTGGCCCTACCACATTAGTGATACAAATGCTCAGGCTCCTAAATATGTACCCAATATGTCAAATCTTTAATAAACTTTGCTTTACTTTGAATGAAAGAAGACTTGTGTCTAATTAATTCAAGCTGGACCCGGCATGTCAGTATTTTGGGGTCCCAAGCACCCCTAAACCTAAACAGTAAAATATTTAATAAGTATCAGAAGTGATATTTGAACCCAGATTCTCCTGATTATAGGTTCAGCTTGCTATCCACTGAGCGATATTGGTTCCTCTAGCATTATTTAATATAATTAATTTGCATAAAATACTTATAGAGATTTGGGGACTTGTGGTACCTCAAGTGAGGTCTCCTTGAGATGGCTTATTCCTGGTATAGGGAGACAAAAATTTGAACCACAGTGGGCCTACTATTTAAAAGCTAACAGTTATTGTACCATAAGTTTTACCAACCGTTCTATTAGATCGCAGAGTCAGTATGCTTATACTAGATTATCACTACATTTTAACCTAGAGGGTTCAAGTTCGAATTTCAGTCTTGTTATTTAGTACCTGTATGATCTTGGAAACTGGATTTGAGAGAGGGAGGACTGTACAAACTCACCAGACTCACTTTCTCCTCCAGAGCCATCTGTGTCCAGTACCCAGATATAGATCAGGATAACTGGAGATGGCCCAGGATGCACTGAGTGACCTCGGCCTTTTTAAGTGATGGTCTTTCTAGTTCTCACTTTGAGTAAGGCAATGCCCATTCAGTGAATAGAACTAAGAAGTGAGTCAAGGGATGGAGACTTTAATTTAAAAAAAAAAGTCAAATGGTTAGGGGAAGATCCTCTGGGTTGCTAAGCCAAAAGACAAGTTGTCATTTTTGTTCACTTGTAGCTAGGAGGACCCCAAAAATAAGCATTAAATGGTGCTTGAGCAGGGACTTCTTATTGTCCTGTCAATGAGATCTAGAGTGAATTTGGTTTAAGGCATCATCTTTGAGAAAGCAATCTAGCTAGTAAACTGAGAGTGATCTGGGTAGGTTTCCCCCATCAAAATTAACCTTCCTTTGGGCAGAACACCCTCAGGAAAGGGATGATACCCCATGAGAAGACAGGAGTATAACACAGTGGAGGGATGGGGAGAGGGGAGGAAAGAACAAGCTGACCAGTTGGGTCCCCATTCAGGCAACTGGAATTACTCACAGATTGGGTTTGATCCTTCCTGATATCAGGGAGATGATGACATCACTTCCAATTAAATTGGATTTGAGGGAGGGAGGGCTATGCAAAGTTACCAGCCTCAGTTAATCTTCAAGAGCCATCAGGGACCAGTGCCCATATATTGATCAGGATAGTTACAGATGTCCCAGGGTGCAATGGGAGACCTGCTTCCACTAAGTGGGTCTCAGTTTTCCCATCCGCAAAAGGAATAGTTATTCCTAGCTCATAGCTTAGGTTCACTTCATCTCCAAATCCTATGCAATGAGATTATTTAGGCAAATCTCCTTGTTTTTAAACATGAGGAAACTGCAATCCAGAAAGATTTCCTGAATTGTTAAAAGTCCCAAAAATAATAAATAAGCCAGAATTTGAACTTTGGTTTTCTGACTACTTTCTGAAATACTAGGCCTCCTCATCTACCAAAAGGTTAAAGATTTATGAGTAAGAATGTGGATCACTATTATCACTCAATGCCTTTTATACAGACAAAAAAAAAGCACTCAATAAAAGGCATTGCCCTAATATCAGTATCCCTAATATGAATGATTTTGATTGCTTTTCCTTCAAGAAAATTAAGGAAATACTCTTCATCCTTGTAATATTTCCATAAGTAACTCTATGTGAACTATAGCTATACAATTTATAGTGATCATCAGAGAATGAACAAGATGATAGAAAACATGCCAATTTATTGTTTTTAGTGTAATTTATTGTTCTTTAACTTTTTCAATTTATTTCATTTCAATGATTTTTTCAATTCATTCCAATTTATTCAATTCAATTCATTTGAACAGATGTTATCTGAGGACTCATTATATGCAAGCCCTGTATTTTTGTATCTAGGAGAGATAAAAGGCCCTGAACTTATCTATCAAGAGTTCACAGTCTTTGATAGTTCAGTTATGGATTTTTAATAAAAAGAAACAAGGTCCTCATTCAGCAAAAGAAAAGAAAATAACGAAACAACCAACCTTGAAACATTTTAAGCTAGCTGTCACAGTGTCAGCCTAAGTAAGGAATGCTGGATTTAGGTATTCAGAGGAGGTGAGTGTGAAAATGTGCATTACCCTATTGCCTTTCTAAATTAGAACCAGCCCCTTCTCCTAAAGGAGACTGCTAGGTTATACTTCCTGGTTGGCTCAATTTGAAATCAGCCATATTGAGCCTGGGAAGGGAGGATGGGTCACCCCCTCTTTCCACTCAAATGCTTACCTTGAGTCATGAGATCAGTAGCATCAGGAACATGCCTCCAATAAGAAATCTCAGAAAGTCACATTTCAATGACATGCCTCAAAGTATCAACAGTCAGGAATAACTGAGTTCCAGAGCCTTCTTTTCCTCTCTTATAAAATGAGTAGGTTCAATAAAATACCCTAGCAGGTTTCATCCAGTTCTCAATCTCAATTCAATTTTAATTTACATAATAGCAGAATAAATCTTCCTCTGTAACCTTAGGCAAATCATTTCTGTAGTTCCTCAATTTCCTACTTTTATTTTTTAAAATAAAATTGGTTTATTTACTTTTAGTTTACAACATTCAGTTCCACAGTCCCTTGAGTTTCAGATTTTCTCTCCCTCCCTCTAATCTCCCACCCCCCATCATGGAGACATGCACTTGAATATAGGATCTACAAATATCTTCACATTAATCATTAGTCAGGTTGTAAAGAAGGATTATAACTGATGGAATGATCAGTGGGAAAGAGGAAACAAAACAAAACAAGAAAAAAGAAACAGAGCAAGTAGTTTGTTTCAATCTGCACTCAGACTCTGCATCTCTTTCTCTGGATGTGGATGTCTCTTTCCATCATGAGTTTTTGGGAGTAGTCCTATAACCTTACAATGCTGAGAGGACCCCAGTCTATTGAAGTTAGTTGTCACATATATGTTGTGTCTGTGATTGTATAGAAATTTCTCCTCGTTCTGCTCTTCTTGCTCAGCATCAGTTTATATATGTCTCTCCAGGTTATTATGAAGTCCTTCCGCTCCTCGTTTCTTATAGCACAGTAGTATTCCATTACATTCATATACCACAACTTGTTCAGCCATTGCCCAATTGATAGATATCCCCTTGTTTTCCAACTTTTTGGCACCACAAAAAGAGCCATTATAAATATTTTTGTACATACAGGTCCTCTTTCCACTTCTCTGATCTCTTTAGGATATAACCCTAGAAGTGGTATTGCTGGGTCAAAGGCTATGTATGCACTTATTTATAGTCCTTTGGGCATAGTTCCAGATTGCTCTCCAGAAAGGCTGGATCACTTCACAGCTCCACAAACAATGCTTTAGTGTTCTAGTTTTTCCATATCCTCTCCATCATTTACCATTTTTCTGTTTTGTCAATTTAGCCAATTGGGCCGGTGAAATGTGATACCTCAGAGTTGTTTTGATTTGCATTTCTCTAATCAATAGTGATGTACAGAATTTTTATATGCTTATAGAAGTCTTTAATTTCATCAGCTGAGAATTGCCTGTTCATATCCTTTGGCTTGTATTCTTATAGATTTGACCAAATATTTTGTATATTTTAGAAATGAGACCTTTATCAGACACAATGGTTGTAAAAATTCTTTCCCAATTTTCTACTTTCCTCTTAATCTTGGTTACATTGGCTTTATTTGTACAGAAACTTTTCAATTTAATGTAATCAAAATTATCCATTTTGCATTTTATAATGTTCTCTAACTCTTGTTTCCTCATGAAGTCTTCCCCCTCTCCATAGATCTGACAGGTAAACTATTCCTTGCTCTCCCAGATTGCTTACAGTATCAGCCTTTATACCTAGGTCATACACCCATTTCAATTTTATTTTGGTATACAGTATTAGATAATGGTTTATGACCAATTTCTGCCATACTATGTTCCAGTTTTCCCAGAAGTTTTTGTCAAATAGTGTGTTCTTATCCCCAAAACTGGGATCTTTGGGTTTATCAAATAGTAGGTCACTACAGTCATTGGCTGCTGAGTCTCATGTACTCAATCTATTCCATTGATCCACTACTCTATTCCTCAACCAGTACCAAGTAGTTTTGATGACTGCTGCTTTATCACACAGATTAAAATCTGGTATACCTACGATACCTTCCCTAGCATTTCTTTTCATTAATTCTCTTGATATTCTGGACCTTTTGTTGCTCTAAATGAATTTTGCTACTATTTTTTCTAGCTCTACAAAGTAATTTTTTTGGTAGATTGATTGGTATGGCACTAAATATGGAATTAAATTTAGGTAAAATTGTAATGTTTATTATATTAGCTCAACCCAGCCATGAGCAATTGATGTTTTTTTTTTCAATTAGTTAGATCTGACTTTATTTGTGTGAAAAGTATTTTGTAATTGTGTTCTTATAAGTCCTGGGTTTGTTTTGGCAGGTAGACTCCCAAATATTTCATAATGTCTACAGTGACTTTAAATGGAATTTCTCTTTCTATTCCTTGCTGTTGGATTTCGTCAGAGATATATAGGAATGCTGAGAATTTATGTGGGCTTATTTTATATCCTGCAACTTTGCCAAATTTGTTTATTATCTCAAGTAGCATTTTTTTTTCTTCATTCTCTAAGTATATCATCATCTCTTCTGCAAAGAGAGATAGTTTAGTCCCTTCTTTGCCTAATTTGATTCCTTCCATTTCTTTTACTTCTCTATAAATAAGGGCTATAAATAAGTGCATACCCTTTGACCCAGCAATACCGCTTCTAGGGTTATGTCTCAAAGAGATCAGAGAAGTGGGAGGAGGACTCATATGTACAAAAATATTTATAGCAGCTCTTTTTGTGGCGGCAAAGAAATGGAAATCAAGGGCTTGTCCATCAATTGGGGAAGGGCTGAACAAGTTGTGGTACATGAATGTTATGGAATATTGCTGTGCTATAAGAAATGAGGAGCAGGTGGACTTCATAATAACCTGGAGAGACATATAAACTGATGCTGAGTGAGAAGAACAGAAAGAGGAGAAATTTGTACACAATCACAGACACAACATATGTGTGACGACTAACTTTGATAGACTGGGCTCCTGTCAGCAATGTAAGGGTATAAGACAACTCCAAAAGACTCATGATCAAAAGAGATATCCACATCGAGACAAAGAGCTTGGGAGCCTGAATGCAGATTGAAGCAAACTACTTGCTCTGTTTCTTTTTCTTGATTTGTTTTATTTTCTCTTTCCCACTAATCATTCCATCAGTTACAATCCTTCTTAACAACCTAACAAATGATTAACGTGAAGATAACTGTAGATCCTATATTTGATTGCATGCAGCCATGGAGGGAGGGGGAAGGAGGGGGGAAGTAAATTTGAAACTCAAGGGACTGTGGAATTGAATGTTGTAAACTAAAAGTAAATTAACAAATGTAAAATAAAATAAAATAAAATAGGGATAAAAAAATAAAACAGAAGGGTTGTTTTGTTTTCTTTTGTGAGATTGGCTTCAAACCTTTTCTCCTCTTTTTCCTTAAATGTATTTTTGCCGTAGCATTCAAGTAATTAGGATTCTTGGATAAAAATAATAGTATTTATGTTACACCTTAAGGTTTGAAAAGTGCTTTTCAAACATCTCATTTTATCCTCACAACAATCATAGGAGGTTGGTGCTATCATTATCTCCATATTACAAATGAGGAAAATGGGGCACATGTAGGTTAAATGGATCACACAGCTAGTAAGTATCTGAAGCAACATTTAAACTCAGGTCTTTGTGACTCAGTGTCTAGAGTCCTATCTGATGTTCTAATGGCTTAAGTGATCCTAGGGAGGAAAGGTAAAATAACACATGAACTTAATACCTTTTTTCATCAATAATAATTATTTAAAATAGGAAGCTACCACTCAGTGGCTTCCCCAATAGAGACCTCAAGGTCCTGGGGTTTTTGACTACTGAGGTCTGTGTCTTGATATTTATGTCTTGATGTCTCTGTCTCCTCCCATGAGGGGGCTGTCTACCCATCCTTCACCAATTAGGGGCACCTCTTGTGCCATTTGTTCTGAGCAAAGTTTGTCATACTTACTCCGGGAACAAAAATTCCTCATAATGGTAGAGCCCCATAACTATAAGCCACTGAAATTGGTCTCTGCGAGGAGGCTAGACTGTTGTACTCCTTGTTGGAGGAGAAAATAAAACACCATCTTTACTGAAGGAAAGAGAGAAGGAGGGGTATGCTGGAGCCAGATAATATCTGGTTCTTAAGAACAGATTGCTAAACTTTCGGTGTAAAGATTTTCACCTGGGAAATAAGCAAATGAAGCAAATCAGGAATTAGTTTATTGTTTTGTTAATTGTCTAGGCTTAAGAAAATGATGGAGAAAATGTTAATGATACAGATTAAACTTAAAAGTGTGTCAATAGTACTTTTTTTTTTGGAGTGCTAGTTAAACATTTGCCAGCACACCTCTAAAGAGAAGGGAACATTGGATAAATTATTAACTGTTGTCTTATATAGCAATTAACACACATAACAAGCATTAGGATCATCCTTAGGGAAAATTGCTCACCTCTTATCTCCTATTTTCTTGGCACCTTTATCACACCTAGGTGACCCTAACTATCTATTTAACATGTAGCCTCCCCAGATAATCTTTTAGATTGATAATAGTCTTCTGATCAGAGAAACATAGCTATTTTGTTGTTGATTCTTTCAGTCTTGTCCAACACTTCTGGACCCCACTTGGGGTTTTCTTGGCAAAGATATTGGAATGGTTCTCCATTTCCTTCTCGAATTTATTTTACAGATGAAGAAAGTGAGGCAAGCACAGTTAAGTGAATTGCCTGGTGTCACACAGCTAGTAAGCATCTGATTTGAACTCAGGAAGATGAGTCTTACTGACTCTACCCCTGGCACTCTATCCATGTACAACTCAACTGCTTTAGGTTCACTGGCAAAGCTTTCCACATGGAGATATATCCATGCCAAATGTATTAATTATGTGAATTTCAGAAACAAAGACCAGCTAGGTCTATGTTCTCAAATGTCTACTTGTCTGTGTTTTAGGGGAGAGTCAGAGAGGAGGAGTGATCTTACAGAATCCCTCAAATCATACTGGCCATTCTATCTATATCTGGGGGTATGGTTAAAATCCTCTTACATAAACAGTGCAACAGAGTTGAGTGATTTGTTGGTTAAATGGAAATAACTCTTAGCACATTCTGAGAAAAAGACTGGAGTGGAGGAAGGGATTTACAAAACTGATTGAGGCTTTTTCATGTCTTGGCTTTTCTCTAATAGCCCTCCCTCTGTGATAAAAAGCATCCATCTCAAGTTCAATCCTTTAAACCTTTTCCCTCTCACTTCTTCTTTATTGATGTCTACTTTCCCATTCCTTACTGCAGGGCTATTGGGTTTTGTTTTTGCTTTTTTCCTGTTTTTTTTTTAGCTGCAATTCTGATGTGGAGTCATTTACCTGCAAGCTTAACAAGCAAATTTAAAATGTTTTGAATGTTGAGTCCTAATTTAATATATTTGTACAAAATGACAGTTGCAAATGATCTTGAAATGGATCTAGAAATAGAACAAGAAAAACACACCTTTGAAACTTTCCCTCACAAAATCTCTTCCTTTAAAAACATGTAATACCCCTACCAGCCCTTATTCAACAAACTCTAGTGGTTCCCTATCACATCCAGGATTGAATAGAAATTCTTTTTTAACTCTTAAAATCTTTCATTACCTCCCCTTCCTACCTTTCTAGTCTACTTACATTTACTTTCCTTCAGTGATCCTGAAATTCTTGCTATTCGTCCCACAGGACATTCCATCTCCCCACTCTGTTTTCCCTGCCATACCCCATGACTCAAAATCTCTCTCTCCTCATCTCTTCCTCCTAATTTTTTTAGCTTCCTTCAATAAACATGCATTTGTGCCTAATGTGTGTCAGGAACCATGCTAAGTACTTCCTTCAGGTTTAAATGTTTCCTTCTATGAGAAACATTTCCCTATAAGAAGCTACATTTAATTTAAGAACTTAATGACTTCCTTCTGAGACTTCTTCCAGTTTATCCTTTATAAGTTCTTTTTTTTACATAGTCTTGATACAGAGCTGTTTGCTAATATCCCATTAGACTATGGGCTCCTTGAAAACAGGTACTGTTTTTTGTTTCCTGGGTTGTTTTATTTTTTTGTTGTTGTTGTTATTTTGGTCTTTTTGGAGAGGGGTCAAGGCAGGGCAATTGGGATTAAGTAACTTGCCCAAGGTCACACAGCTAGTAAGTGTTCAATGTCTGTGACCAGATTTGAATTCAGGTCTTCCTGACTCCAGGGCTGGTATGCTATTCACTGTGCCAACTAGCTGCCCCTCCTTTTTTTTTTCTTGATTCTTCGTATCCCTTTCACTTAACATAATTCCTGGAATATAGTAGACACTTAATAAATGCTAGCTGACTGACTGAATGACTTAACCAAAATAAGAAATTTTGGACATGTTGAATCTAAGGTAACATGAAAAATTGAGATATCAAGATACTTCTCTCCCAATTGTTCCCTTGCCATGCTTGCCCATCATTGATTCTACTCCTGTTCCTTATGCTGACCCTCTGAACTAGATTCTCAGAGACTAGGCCTTGGAAGAGTTAAGTCACTCAGTATTGGAACTCATGCCCTAGGGTTGTGTTACTCTGATTTATTATATAGTAACATTTAGCTGATTTCAGTTATGCTTCACCTTCACACTTCTATGCCCATGCTTTCCACCCCTTGCTCTAAGAAGACTAATCAAATGAGAGCTACCATTGCTTTTCTGGATGCAGTATTTCAATCAATGGCTCTACAGGTCTCCTCACCATCTTTGTCTCTTCCTATGCCAAACGCTCTTGCCTTGTCACCATCTTCCTGTGGTAATAGACTATCACTTTTATATGTGAATGCCCAGTCCTTAGAACAGCACCAGGTACATAGTAAATATGTTTGCTTTTTTGCTAATTAATTCCTTCCTTCTTTCTTTTTTCTTTTTCTTTTTTTGGACGCAATTGAAGTTAAATGACTTGCCCAAGGTCACACGGCTAGTTTTTGTGTTAATTGTCTGAGGCCACATTTGAACTCAGGTCCTCCTGACTCCAGAGCTGGTGCTCTATTCACTGTGCCGCCTAGCTGCCCCTTCATTCTTTCAAAAACTGAATGTTGAGCTTCCACTTAAAGACTCTCTGGGACTAACAACCCAGTTCTTTTAGGTCTGGGGTCAGGAAGAAATGAGTTCAAATTCAACATCAGATAATACATTACTAGAAATTACTAGCTCTGTGAAAAATAGTTATTAGGTATAACATATATATATACATATGTATTACATGTATACATACATATCACTATCTATCTATCTATCTATCTATCCATGCACATACATATGTTGCCATATATATCTATATAAGCATATGTATGTACGTGTGTGCATATGTATGTATGTGTATGTGTATACGCATATAGGAACATGTGTGTATGCATATATGTATATATGCACATGCATATACACGCATAAATACATACACATATATATCTTAAAATATATATTGGGAATCCACCTTAAAACCTTAGTCAAATCCTTTAGCTATCAATTAACACAGCTTATGCCTTATCAGTGAATAGCAGAGTAGTTGTAGAAAAATATGTTGGAGAAATGAAGTATTGAATGTGAGTAAAAGAAGAAAAAACTTGTGTCATCGGAACAAAGAAAAGGTGGTTCAGAGTGGCAAATGCAAATGTCACCTCAGTGGATCAGTTAAGAAGAATTTATGAAAAAGGCCTATCATGTGCCCAGTATCATACAAAGAGTTTGAGATGCGAAGAAAGGCAAAACGCAGTCCTTACCCTCAAGTAGATCACATTCTAATGGAGAAGACAACATGTAAACAACTGTGTATATACATGACATATGCAGTGTAAACATGGTAAACATATATAGATAGATAGATAGATAGATAGATAGATACACACACACACACACAGACATATATATATATATATATATATATATATAT
>CM053582.1:426512526-426526764 GCA_028627135.1 Pseudochirops cupreus
TGGGATTTCAAAAGGAGATTCCTATTGCCCAAAAGTCTGGTTTAGCCCTTAGAACATTGATTATTTACTGTTATGGAATAACAACCTAAGAACATTCATTCTAGACCTTACTTTGAAATCAATTCTGTATATGATGTTGAGATAGAAGTTCAAAATTCAAACCCTGATGAACATCCTCACAGCTTTGAATAAAATGACACACTCCACATAAAATTAGAGCTTCATTAGCAGAACATGGGATGCATGACAAAGGGAGGACGTCATGCTTGTGCATATGTAGGAGAAATAAGTAGTAGGTATATGGGAAAAATTGAAACCCTGAAGAGAAGGAACCAATCTGTCCTCTGAAGGGAGTGTGCAAGCTAGACTAATGATATAAAGCTTCCCTGGATACTGTATTCTCTACTCCTACTTCCCAAAAAAAGGTGGAGTCCACTTCTGACCAGAAGAAGAAAAAGGAAAAGTGGCAGATCTTGCTTTTAAGTCTTATATTGTGTTGCTACCAAAAAATGAAAGAAGAAAAAACCCTCCCCAGTATCTATGAATAAGCTGAAATATCCCTTTTTTTCCCAAAGCAAATGAGTCTACCTACTTATGCATATCATTTGCATAGCAGTGTCCATTATGCCCACAGAACCCTAACATCAAATTCAAAATAATATTCAAAACATAGAATGTCATGTATAAAATATATAACCAATTTTTATGTTATTCGATCATATCACAGCTGACACTAATGAGGATGGCCCATAGGTTTGCCTTAGTGAGGGAAGTAAAAGATCATAGAATTGACTCCCCTGAGTACCTGGAATATGCAGAGGTAACATGTTATGAAAGGCTTGGTAATCTTGCTTTATATTATTAATGATAGGAATAGGGAAAAAAAATACCACGAACATAATTTCTTATGAGATATAATCTTATTATAATCTGTCCCTTTCCCCCCTTTGTACATCATAGTTATTTCTATGTATAGCCTCCTTGTCACTCATCACTACCTAAGTACCTTCTCCTATATCAAGAAAAATACTTAAAACCAATTGACACTGTGGCTACAATCAATAGTGTAAGTAACATTCCATACCCATAGTCCCCCATTTCTCTAATCAAAGGAGGGAGATGCATTTTGTCATCTCTTTTTACAGATTATTACAATTTCTTAGCTTTCAGTTTAATTTTGCTGTTCTTTATGTTTATGTTGTGATGCTAAAATAAAATGGATAATTTTCCTTGTCCTGCTTTCTTTGCTATATTTTGGTTCACAGAAGTCTTTACAGATTTCTCTGAATTCTTTGTAAGCTTTGGTTCTTATGCTACAATAGGATTCCACAACTTTTTTCCCATGTTCATTACTCAATCAATGATCATCCACTTTATTTTCAATTTTTGCTCTCAGAAAAAGTACTGCTACATTGGGGAATGGCTGTACAAATTATGGCATTTGAATATAATGAAATATTGTTACACTGTAAAAAAATGACAAAATGGATGAATTTAGCAGCATCAGTTTAGAACAAATTATACAAGTACAATAATGTAAAGTAAAAGGAACGTAACAGGAAACTGCAGTATTTAAGAATTCTGATTAATACAATGACTCTGGAAGACTCATGATTAATTTCACTTCCTGTCTGTTGGCAGAGAGAAAATGGGATGAGATATAACACTTTCTGACAGGTCCAATGAATGGATTTGCTTTGTTTACCTATTTACTAGTTACCAGGGAAAGTGCCTAGATAATGCATAGTACTACTAAGAACAGAAAAAAAAAAGTATCAGTGAGATTTTAAATAATACAGAGAAAAGATCAGAAGAAAATTCAAAAGTTTTTATTATCCTGTTACATTTAATATAATTATATATATAATTTTAATTTTTTTAAAATGGAAACCATATGCAATACTTCACAGCTTAATTCGCCCCCTACTATTCTTTTTGTTTACTGAAATGGTCATGTTTGCTAAGGTAATGATAAATGTGAGCCCTTACTTTCTGTATATGACCTAATTGGGTCATATGCCCAGCAGTGGAATTTCTTTGTCAAAGGATATGAACAGTTTTAGTAACCTTTCTTATAATTCCAATTTGTTTTCCCATGGAGATGAACTAATTCAGAGCTCAGTTGGTAGTGATTGGTGTGTCTGTCTTCCCTCAGCCTCTACAACGCTATTTCTGTCTTCTATCATTTTTAGAAAGTTAAAAATTATGAGGTGAAACTTCAAAGATGTTTAAACCTTCATTTCTGTCATTACTAGTGCCTTGGAATTCTTTCACATGATATTTTGTAATTTATAGGGTCTAAGATTTCTACCTTACCTATAAGGGACTTTAGGAGCTATTTAGTCCAACCTCTTGATGTATAGATGTGAAATGAGAACCAGAGGTAATGTGTCTTGCCTAAGCTAGAGGACAACGAGGCAGTGTAATGAATGAAACATTGGGTCTTAAGCCTGGAAAAACTGAATTCAAATGTGGCCTGCTAGCTGTGTGACCTAGGTCAATCTCTTAATCTCTATGTACCTCAGTTTCCCCATCTATAAAATGGAAATAACAACAGTATCTACCTCCCAGAATTCTTACACATATCAAATTTGATATGAATAGTAAAGCACTTAAAACAGTGCCAGGCACATAAATGAGCACTATACAAATGAGGTATAGTGATTATAATTATTTCTTTTTTATTAAACAGGCAGCATGATATTCAAAGTCAGAGCTTCTGTTTTGAAGTCTAGCATTCTTGCCTTTGCACTATTTATCTGCAGTTCTTTCTCTGAGAGTTTTCTACTCATCATCTCTTTGATCTTTGACCTCTACAGGAATGATTCTTGTTCTTAAGTGTTTATATCAATATACCCCCAGACAAGTACCAGATACATTTTCTCTGAATATTTTTCTCATCAATAATCTCTTCCTTTTGTATTTTCAATGATTTTATCTAATTGAAATTGTCTAATTTAACTTTTATGACTACCTCCATCCCTTGAAATCAGGCAACAAAGCATTTATTAAGGGACTACTGTGTAACCAGAATTAAAGATAAAAGTTAAGTCAATTCAGGTCAACAAGTATTGAGAAAGCATTAGGTTATATGAATGCCACTGAGATAAGCCCTGGGAACACAAACTCAAGGAAAAGCAAAAGCAGTCTCTGCCCTTAACAACTTACATTTCAATGGGAGAAGATAACACTTGGAAGTAAGGGGAAAGGAGAAAGGACCTAACTGGTCTATTATGGAGGAAGATTTCCACAGAGTTAGAAGTGGAGCACCAAGAGGAATGAAGGAGTAAAAGGGACTGGTCTTATTACTTTCCTTGAAAGTGAGATTCCAGGAGGAACTAATCAATTAGAGGAAGGGATACAGGTGCAAAATGATCTTCCAACATGAGAAGAAGTCAAGAGAGGAGGCACGAAAGAGATGAATGAGTAAATACGGCTGGTCTATTCACTTTCCTCAAAACAGATGTTCTAGTAGGAACTGATCAAATAGAGAAATGGGCCTTGGAATGGAGGGAGCTGCTGCTTTTCAGTGTTGCCCAAAAGTGAAGATTTCAGTCCTTGCCATTGATTTAATTGTATTTTTTCATTATATTGATATTATACAATATTTCTGTTGTGTTCGATCAAATTTGCCCTCTTGTGTTGAACTTTCTACTCTGTAGATGACCAGAAATTGTACATGTTCTTCTTAGAGAATTTTCTCTGTCTTTGAATTTGTTTGCATCTAAAGGCTCTGGGTATAGTTGATTTAAAATCTTGTTGTTTATTGCACTGATTTGATTATGGTGTATTATTTTGTGTGTTGATTATTTAGCTCTTATATCACTTTATTCTCTTCACTTTTGCTTTCAAGAGTGGAATAAGAGCATCTAGAATTTCTACAATCCTTTTCTTTTTCCATATTCCATTCCAAATTTTTCTATTTTGTTGCCTTCAGTGGTGTGATATAGTGTTCAAGTTTTCTACTGCACGTACTAGATAGATATTGTCCTAATCTTCAAATGTCTTTCTTCAAGTTGTCCACAGGTATTTCATGCCTGTTCTTAGCAGCAATCCTAACTCCGGTTTTTCTCTTTTTATATTTGCCATGACAATAAATACAACATATACAGTTATATTAAAGTACTAAAAGTTTGTAAGGTTTTGTCTTAAATATGATGAAAGACAGTGTCAGTTACTGAAAATGTTAAATATTAGATTTTGGCAAACAATTATTTTGCTTTCCTATGGTTTATTTATTTATTGGTTTCATGCTATCAAATTTAATGAAGTTACTTGGAAATTTTATTTTAAATCTACTCATCTTCTTTTCAAAATTATTTTTAGATACCGTCTTTTTGTCATCGATCTCATTATTATAGGTGAGCACTTTCGGATTCTGTATAAAGATTATTTATATAAGTGCACTTAGGTTCATTAGATCTTTTCAGATTTAAACAATTTCAATTTCTGTTCTTTTTTAATCCACCTCAAATATAAAAATGAAGTTATTTCCTTATCATTATTATTCATGTCCACTCAAGCACATGAACAATATTTGACCTTACTTTTAAGTGAATTTACAGAAATAAATACACTTAGAAGACACAGAGCTATATTTTTGTACTGATGATTTTAAAGAATATTGGCTTTGCAAAAGGTGTGACTCCAGGATTATTTTAAGTCAAGGGTTCTTAATGTTCCTTGATATGCCCCTTAAGGGATCTGTGGATGGATTTCAGGAGCTTTGTGACCTTGGCTGAGAAGAAAATTATATCTTTATTTCAATGTAATTGGTTTCCTTTGTAATTCAATGTGTCTTTTGCATTTAAAAACATTATTCTGAGTAAGGGCGCATTGGCTTCCCCAGATTTTTAAATAGTCCAAGACACACACAACAAATGCTAAGAACTCTTGCTTTAAGTCATGCATGTAAAATAGGATTTTATTTGCCAAAACAAACAATAACACTTTGTCCACAATATTTTAGCAGCAAACCTATTACAAGGAACAAGCTCTACCTGGACACCAAATTAAATACATTCACCAGGTAGAGTAGTCATTTTAGATACCAGCTCTTAGCTCCTAAATAATTTT
This sequence comes from Pseudochirops cupreus, assembly GCA_028627135.1. Classification (NCBI taxonomy): domain Eukaryota; kingdom Metazoa; phylum Chordata; class Mammalia; order Diprotodontia; family Pseudocheiridae; genus Pseudochirops; species Pseudochirops cupreus. Next base: position 426,517,603 of record CM053582.1, read on the forward strand.
CCTCCAAACATAATAATAAACTGAGTCTCATAATATTTAAGTTCTCTCTATGTGGTTCCCACCATAAATATTAAAATAACCCTGGAAACATCCTCTAGCATGGGTATTAATGGACTCAGAGGCACAAATATTTGAGTTACTGACCATTAAAGTATTTACCAGAGGCAATTACAGTAAATCAATAAACAGTAGTAATTGGGCAACTCAGCAAAATGGGATTTAGAAGACTAACAGTTAAAAAGAACACATTTGCTACAGACACCATTTCAGAACTGAAGCTGTTACAGTTCCCTCCTGTGTCCTCCCACAGAAGGCAGCTATTTAAGAGACAAAATACAGCAGTAATGCAAAGTATCACAAGCATAGCTGCTTACCCAGAGACATTTTGAGTTCATAAAATCACAGTTCACTAAAATATTCAACAATTCCCCTTCCGACCAATTACCAGGATGAGATTAAAATGTTTGTAAGGATAAATGTTTCATTGACTTGGGACTCAGGCTTCCAACACCATTGCACACTCACAAAATAGAGTTTAAAGTAATGTAAATCACAGCTACTCAAGAACAGAAAAAGTTTATACAGCTTTGACCTGTCTTGATGGACTGAAGAGACGGTGATGAAAACTGTAATCTTAATACATCTCCTGCGGCTAGAGGTTTAAAACTCATACTGTTTCAAATTAGTGAGGACAGCAATATTTATTTGTTGCTGAATTCAAGCCAGCATGGCATTTCAGCAGGAAACGCTTTATAAGACTTAAACTTATGAGTACCAAAGTTGCTTTCTTTTTTTTTAAGGCCCCAATTTAATGATTCATTCTATTCCAAAATGAAAACAAGCCCTACTTTCTCCTCATTTCTAATCATTCTTTGTCTTTATTACCCAAAATAAGAGTGTAACTTTGTTTGCCTGATGTTTTTTTTTATTTTTGAAAGAGGTTTTATACCCATTATCACTTTAGAGATTCATATTAAGCCCTTGAAGTAGGAAGGACAGGTATGATCCCCATTTTACCAAAGAGGAAACTGAGTCAGAGTATGTAGGTATTGTGTCCAAGGTCACATCAAAACTTTGTGGTGGTGCTACAGATTGTGTCTAATATTCTTTATTTCTCAGTCAGGCCTTAGATGTCACTACCAAAAAAGAAAAGTTTTATTCAGTTCTATTCAATGACGGTATTAAATGCCTACTGTGTGCAGAATTTTTTAATGGAGGGAATAAAAAAAAACAATATATGAGTACATACGAAATGAGGTATATCATTCTTTGTCATGAATTTTATGATTATCATTTTCTTACTTTGGATCATTATTTCCAATCAGCCCTCTTTTTTCTCCTTCTTTGGGAGAATGAAAGCCATTTCAGTTGATCTAAAAGTGGTTGTGGGAATACATATCCCTCACTTCATAAAAGGAGCAGTGAACAGATCTACCATGTGTTTAATCAACTATAACTGCTTTGTCAAGATGAAGGGTGATAGGGGAAAAGAAGAGTTTGGAAAGAACTCTGTGACATACTAAGACTCAAACTGGTGCTCATGTGTTGTCTTTCCATTTTTATTCCAGTACTGAAGGAAGCTGTCCTGTATAGCACTTATAAAAATATGAGAATATTCTTCAAGGACAGGGAAGAGCAGGCCAGGGTTCACAGGCTTGTTTAATAGCAGGCCTAAGTAGCCCAGAAGTGCCTTTCAGAATAATATTCAGTTTTAAAAAATCCACTTCATTAGAATTAATGAAGTACTCCAATGGAGCCATTTCTTTACACAACGGAATGCTTTCACATGAATGAGGTAACAAATTTGAAGAATTAGTGTTGGACAGCAAAAAGAAAATGTATTTTCAGATGTTTACTACCTGTATAACCAGGGGCAAATCCCTGGTCCTCTCTGAGCCTTGGAGTCACCAAAAGGAAAAAGAAATAAGCATCCTACCTCATCATAGCTATGTGATATAGAAAGCATTGTAAACCTCAGCATTTTATATAGATATAATTACTATTAGAACAAGGGGTAGTCTTCCTGATTTCTGATAAGGAAATCAAATTTGATGATAGCATCTGAGAATGTCCAGTAATCAAAAGGGACAGATAAAATTATTTTCACAATCTAAACTGATATAGAGTCATAAGGGCAGAAAGGGAACAAGATTCCACTTATAGTATATCACTTGACAAGGGATCACCAATAAGAATGAGGCCTAGAGTAGGACAATCTAACTCTTTGTTTAGGTTCAATATTCTGTTTCTGTCTCTGTCTCTCTCTCTGTCTCTGTCTCTGTCTGTCTGTCTCTCTCTCCCCTCCCTTTCTCTATCTTTCTATATATTTCTGTCTTTCTCTCCCTTTCCTCTCTTCCTTCCTGCCCTTTCTATCTCTCTGCTTCTTCCTTTTTCTTCTTTGCCTTTCTGTTTCTGCCTATTTCTGTCTTTTTCTTATCTCTTTCTCCCTTCTCCTTTTCCCCCATCAATGTCTATTTCTGTCTCTTTTTCCCCTCTGATTCTTTTTCACTCTGTCTCTCTCTATCCTACCTTCCTCTTTCTTCCTTTTTGTCTTACCTGTCTGTCCATCTGTCTGTATCTTCCCTGTTCTATGAGTCTATCTTTCTCCTCATGTCTCTCCCCTGTCTCCCTTTTTGAATCTCCTTCCCATTTTTTCCAGTTTCTCTGACTCCTCTTTTCCTCATCCCATGTCTTTGGGTCTTTCTTTTCCTTTCTTCCTTTCTCCCTTCCCTCTCTTGCTTTTATCTCTCTGCTTCTTGCTCTCTGCCTGTCCTTCTGTTTCTGCTTGTTTCTGTTTTTCTACTCCCCCTTCTTTTTTCTCTATCTCTGTCTCCATCTTTATCTCTGTTTCTCCCTGTCTTTCTGTCTCTCTGTCTCTGTCTTTTCCTCTCTCCCCACCCTACCTTCCTTGCTTCACTTTTGTCTATGTCCATCCATCTGTCCATCTGTCCATCTGAGTATCTGTTTGTCCCTCAGTCTATGTCTCTTTCTCCTTATGCTCTGTTCCTCTATCTCTCCTGTCTTCCTCTTTTTTTCTCTCTCCTTTTCTCTCCTCTCTCCTCATTTTCTTTCATTTCTCTGTCTCTGTTTCTCCTAATCCCATATCTTGGTCTCTATATCTGTCTTCTCTCTCCTCTGTCTCACTTTCTCATCCTTTCTATTTCTCTCTGTTTCTTTCTCTGATCTATTTCTCTGTCTGTATGTGTCTTCTCTTTCTATCTCTCACTTTCCCCTTTTACTAGCAGCTTGTTTCTCTTTGTTGTTGGATTTTCTAATCATTAGCTTAAAAGTCTATTTCCTGCATGTCTCTTAAAAATTTTTCTTGACCCAATAATTCGAACAGGAAGATTCCATGCAAAGCATGTGATTTCGCATACATTCTAATTCATTTTTGTCAAAAGAGATCAATTAAATGGCCAGGTGATTAGAAAGTCATCTTGGGGGCAGATAACACTTTGATTGAGTACACTTGCCTGAAACAACTTTGGCTTGAGTATGAAACTCTAATTGATTTCTGAGTATAGAGGGGCTCAAAGGGGTGCAATCCTAATAACTAGCAAAATGACAAATTGAGAAATCCCAAGTCCCCACAATCTCAAGCGTGTCTGCCGTTTAGCTCAATGCCAAAAGTAATCTCTACTTTCAAGTGGAGCTGAAGTGCTTGCCTAAAGTTAATATCAGGCTGTCCGTGTACTTTAAGTCATAAAAATTTGAGTTCAGGTTCAGTAGGTATCCTATTTAACCAAACGTGAAATTCCCTTGATGCAGTGAGTGAGTCTCTATCTAAGCAGCAGGGCTGCCTGCCATGAATTTACAGCCATATGGACTTCACCATTGACTAAATGTCAAAGTGACAGAGCAATCTTTTTGGACCCCTCATAGATATGCTTTATTTTACCGCGGATTTGGGTTAATTGCTAAGCCAGTGGACACTAGAATGAAATCCTCAGTTCAAAATTGCTCATTGAATTCTAAAAGTTTTAACAGCAAAAGCAGCAAATTCACGTCTACTATATGTAAGGCATTGGTCAAAGCACTGAGGATACAAATAAAAAATGAAATAGTCTTGACTTTATGGAGGTTATTGTTTACTGGGACAATGACTTAAGTAAACCACTATTTCTACCCCTAACAAAATGTCAAGGGTCACAAGTCTGAGTATGTTGGTCTTTAGCAACAGTAATTGATTATCAATGGAAAATGCATTACTAATGGTCTTTCATAACACATTTGTAAAAGTATTCCTCTCGCTCATTCCTCAAAAACATCTCATCACACAAGACTGAGGTTACCCTTATTTTATTAGGAGGGGAGAGGGAATGGAGGCTGGAAGTCGGGGAAATACACACACATACATACATACATACATATATGTATTCTCTATTGTATATGAATGTACTCACTATATGTTATATAAATTACTAGTATAATGCTAGGTTATATATGTGTCTATTCATACACACACATATATGTATACACCCATATCTAGCTAGCTAGCCATTTATCTATCCATTCCTTATTGGCTGTATGATACTGCAAAACTTCAAAGACATATATATTGGGTTTATGATTATATAAACATACATACATACCCACACAGTATGCATAGGCCAGCATTATGATTTATAAAATAAATTCTTGAATTTAATTTGGCCAGTATATAAGATTAAAAAGCATAATGAGTGAGAGGGAAAACATAAATATAAGTTGTATGTGTGATTTACATAAATAAATGTATTCATATTTAGTATAATATATACAAATAATACAAAAAGTGGAACATTTCTTCTTAAATTTCAAATTCCAATATCATATAGAAATCAAATGTTTTATGTATCATTGAGAAATAATAATGATAATTATAATGGTTAGATATTGATAAATAATAAACACTTTAAGGCTAACAAAGTTCTTTACAAAGTACTCAGGAGAGTTGCTTATGCTTGACTTTACAACCACCTAATGTTCTAAGGAGTATTGTGTGAAGTAAGCCCTGGAATGTCATGTTTTGCAATGGATAGAGCTGCAATGGACAAAGCAGTGGATCCGGAATCAGGATAACGAGTTCAAATCTGCCTTCAGACATCTATTACCTCTATGACCCTGGGCAAATTAGTAAACTTCTGTGTGCCTCAGTTTCTTCAACTGTAAAATGGGGAGCATAAAAACATTTACCTGTCAGTGTTATGACAAACTTATTGAATGATACCTGTACTGAGCAGAATGAATGGAACATAGTGGGTGCTTAATAAATATGTGTTTGTTTGTTTTTTCTTCTTTACTATAAAATAATAGTTTAGAGATAATTCCTAACTTTCCTTCCTTATTTAAAATACTATAATTGCAGTCATTTGTGTCTAGTACATTCTCCACTTGTGCAGCCACAACTATTTAAAACCCATACCATCTCCCAACTGGATTATTGTAATAACCTCCTATTTGTCTTTCACCTTCCAGACACTCTCTTCCTAATCCATCTTCACATAGCTTCCCAAATAACCTTCCTCAAACAAAGTCCACATCAATTCTTTGCTCAATAAACTTCAGTGGCTCCCACTTGCCTCAAAGATAAAATGAAACTGCCTCCATTCAGCTTTTGAAGCCCAATATGATCTTGTCTTGCTTGCCTTTCAAGATGGATTTCATATTTCTCCCCCTCCTGAATTCTAAATTCTAGCCCAACTGGGTGTTCAGGAAGTATCACTTTCTGTGGTATCACAAAAATTTCCTGAAATAAATGGGATTAACCATCTATGGCAGTCTTTTTAGAAACAATCCACCCTAGGAGATGATTTATAATTGTTCTGATTGTTAGACTAGGAGATACCCCCCTAAAATCTCATTAAAAAGACACAAATCTAAAAAATAACATATAAAATAAGCTGTAATCTTGAAAATGGTAACATTAGAAAATGTGGTAACAACTGAAAGCTTTTGGTGACTACTGAGAATATTGAGAAAGTAAAGTTGGACCATAAAAAAAAAAGTATTACTTTCCATGGGAAGAGAGAATTCTCAGATAACTGATGACTGACATTGATTATTTAGACAAAAATATTCTTGAAGTGAAAAAGACCAATTAATCAAGTTACCATAGGTCGGTGGGAACATCTCTTTAAGAAATCTAACCTGTTTTGTTCTAATTCTAGCTGTTATAATTCCATTTGGTCATTTTTAACAGATCAACCCACCAGGAAGGATTGTCCAGGGTAGGAAATGTGTTCTTGGATCAAGGAATTGGGAAAATTTGATATTTTGTAGTGCAAAGTAGTCTCCTGTGAACTTGGTCAGGTTAAATTTATCTCCTTGATCCCAATTATCCCTGAGTAGTAATAGGAGGAGGAGGGGGAGGAGGAGGAAAAAAAAAGAGGAAGAGGAGGAGGAAAAATCAAGAGGAGCATAAAGAGATGGTAGATGTTGTTATTATCCCCATTTTAGAGCTGAAGAAACTGAAACTAGTTCTGTCTCAAAGTAGAGGGTAGGCAATGAGGTAATATGAGAAAAGAGGCCAAGAATGATGATTTATGGAAGGCAATCAAATTTGGAAAGGGGCTATATCAAATTCGGAAAGAGTAATCCCAGTTGAATCAAGAGCTTGGAAGTTTTGGTTCTAAAGAAATTTAGCCATATCTATAGATTTATTGCCTGGAAGTCTCTACCCACAGAACTGAAGTAATTAATACCAAAACTCACTGTTTCATTGGTTTTCTCAAGTGATTTGTAAAATTTTCCTTTTCAAGGTTACACTCACCTTAAGCTAATCAATTTTTTTTTGATAACATAAAAACCACCCATGTAATACTCATTCATACAGGGAACATGCAAAGGAGAAACATATGTTTGCAGTATCAATCACCATTTTGTCTCTTGGTTTGGCTCTAGCAAATGAAACCAGATTTGCTAACACCAGTAAAATGTTAATTCTACTTAGCAGCCCAGCGTGTTGGAGAGGGCACTGAATCTGCAGTTACAGCATCTGAAATCAAATTCTTGATAATTATTGTCACTGATTACCTGTGTGACCTTGAACAACTTATATAACCTCCCTGGGACAGTTTTCTCAGCTGTAAAATAAGGTGACTGGCGCACGGGTATTAAGAACTCTTTGGTTTCGTACCAAGTTAGACAAAAATGTTCTGGAACCTTTTACAGATGCACCTTTCTAGGGTAAACAGATGTAAGACACCTTCGTGCACACTGATCATAAATTAAGGGTAAACATACATGTTTGTAGAATTCCTTTGGAGTCAAGGACCGTACGCATGAACATATCAGTCACTCTAACTATACCCGTCTTCCTTTCCTGCTACTTTCCTGGGAGGGAAGGGGACCAGCTTGCATCAATTTTGCCAAAAGTCATAAAAGTAAGAAATAGAATTAAAAACTTAATTCTAATATATCTGCCTCAGCCATCTCAACTTTATTTTTAGTGTTTTGTAAAGTTGGAATATTCCCAAAATGTTGGTATAAATCACTTTTTTCAATGACAATTAGAATGGCCATAGCTCAGGAGACTATTATTTTTCTTTTAGTTCTTTGATTTAAGTAGGAGAAAGACCAACTTGATTCAAAGCCAAATTGGATGACAAGCTGGGTGGAAGCGATTGTCCACTATGCTCTTATATTGTGACTAGTTTTTCATTTCACAGACTTGCACAGGGTCTTGCTTAATAAGTATTTGCTCTATTGAGTTGAAAACACCTAAAAACAGGGGGTTCTTAACCAGAGATCTATGGATAATAGATATCCTTTTCAAAGAGAGCCATTTATGTATATATTAGAAAGATATATACATATATATGCACTTACATATATACACATACACAAAGAACTACATACATATATGTGTGTGTGTGCCTGTGTGTGTCTGTGTACTCTGTGTGTATATTTTTCCCCATCTAAGTTCACAGATATGTGTATATATGTTTATTCCCTTCTTTTCCCACTCCCCACCACCATTTGAATAGATATGATAGTTGAAATTGTGAGATGATGAGATCATTAGGAAGAAAACTGGGATATACTTACATACAGAGAAAGAGATACCGATAGAGATCCAGCAAGGGTGTGTCTAGACAGGAAGGAAACAATTATTTATTGAACACCTTCTGTGAGCCAGGAATTTGGGAAATATCTCATTTGATCTCCACACCCACAGAGGGAGGTAGCTGCTGTTATTATCACCATTTTACAGGTGAGAAAACTGAAATAGATAAAGTTAAGGTATGTGTATTTGTGTCCCATCCAAGTTGATGTACTTCCCTCCCTCTGAAATCTGTATGTGCATCATATCTTTGTATCATCTATCATGTATTTCTATCTATCAATGGTATGAGATTCTCTCCTTTTTTGTTGAGATGAATGCCCTACCTTGTGTGAGGGATTGGTCAAGCTTTCCAAAAGGAGCTGGCTCTAAAAAGTCTCAAAGGGACACTCCCATTTAAGGAATCCCCAAGGGGATTGGACCTGAAAAATCACACAGGGAAACTGGCAAAGACTGGAGCTCTCTTGCCTCTTACCAACTCCATCCAATCCCTCACACAAGGCAGGCCATTCTAATTGTCATTGCTATGATTTGAATAAATAGACTTTTTGCTATCTCTCTATACATGTTTATTGTCAACCTGGATTTAGGTGAGAAAAAGTCAAGCCTTGTATCTAGAGCTTGCGGTCCCTCTTACTTCCAAAATGACTAAGGCATCATAAGTTAGCTGCAACCTGATTATATTCCCTAGGCTAACAATATTTAAGGTAGTGGACATATATATCTAACTTCGTTCTCCTTCTTTTTCACAAGAGCAGAATGGTATTTGGTTGCAGCCTCTTGTTTCTCCTCTTTGCAGGAATGAAAGTCTCCCTTGGAAAAGAATGGGAGGAAACAAGGCTAGAGATACCTATTTCACATCGTTTCAAGTTACACAAAAAGAGGCCTCTTGTCACACATGGGGCCTCACTATCAATGAGACTCCCACCACCACCCACACCCCCCCGCCCTGTCAATTCTACATATATGTGTACTGAACCTTGAACTGAAATTTAGAGTTTCCTTGACTGATAAACGTAGGTAAGAAAAAACAAAAAACAATTTGCCATAGGGATCCATCTCTCTCTCTCTCTCTCTCTCTCTCTCTCTCTCTCTCTCTCTCTCTCTCTCTCTCTCTC
>CM053582.1:426527264-426565904 GCA_028627135.1 Pseudochirops cupreus
TCGTCCTCCTTGTCCTCTTCCTTCTTCTCCTTCTCCTTCTCCTTCTTCTTCTTCTCCTTCTCCTTCCTCTTCCTCCTCTCCTCCTCCTCCTCCTCTTCCTCCTTCTCCTCCTCCTCCTCCTCCTCCTCCTCCTCCTCCTCCTCTTCTTCTTCTTCTTCTTCTTCTTCTTCTTCTTCTTCTTCTTCTTCTTTCTTCCAAAGAATGAGACTTCATTTTAAATTACTAGATTTTATTATTTAAGTCAAGAATTTCATGTTCTCTAAACATATCTTTTAAAGTATTACATGCAAAGAAGATTTGGTTTTGAATATAAGGATGTAGTTGTGCTCCAGGGTAGAAAAACAGATGTGCAAATCCAATTACATCTTTAGCCATTTCCCACTGTGCTGCTGATTGTGATTTTCTCTTTAGTTGTCTCCCACATAGTATCTTGCCTTTACCAGAAGAAGGGCCATAAAACCTGTTCTCAAAAAAGATGCAAGTAAAAGTATCTAATAAGAACTATAGACATAATTTTCCCTCCTTTCTATAAAAAAAGATGATTTTCCTTAATCACACAAAAATTATAAGCTTTCCTATGAAGTTAGATTCCAAATATGAAGGATGTAGGAAATTAAAAGGCCAGTATATGATGCCTCATTCATTAAAACATATGACTGGGGAAATATGTAATTGTGATCTATTCAATGAATTAGACTCTCCTGGGGTTAACAGTTGAGTTTTCTTTTCACAATGCTGAAGAAACTAGTTTATATTTTAAATCATTCTTTCAGCCAGTTGTCTATATATTGCCAAACACTCAATTGACATATTTTTCCAGACATTAGATTAAAATGAACAATTCAATAAAGCATTCCTTTTTGAGATTTATATGATAGCAAATAAACAACTGGACCTGGAATCTAAGCTCCTTCACAGTGGGTGCTTTAAGAATATTTGGTTGATTGACAAGAATTCTAAATCTTTATTGACTCAACTTGGATTTTCACATAAATCAACCAGGCCAATAGATAACCTGGGGAAAATGAAAAGGTGTGTTTGCCAAAGGAACAAAGCATATGATGAACCCACTTTTCTTGACAAATAGAAGGGACTAAAGGGTAAAAGAAACCTCATCTTCCTCAGAGTTAGGCTACACTATCCAGAAATATAAAGTCTAGACAAAAAGTGTTCCTTGCCCTTACACTAGTGTGTTTATAGCCTGACAAGGGGATAAGAAACAAACTTAGATGACCATAGTCTCAATTGAGCAGTACTATAGATCAATCAATCAACACACATCAATTACATCCGTATTATATGCCAAGCTCTGTGTTAAATGTTAGAAATAGAAAAAAAAAGGACTATATTTTTTATACCTTCCTTTTGAGGTCTCTATTATCATCTCACATGTCAAATTCTCATTTTCATACTGTGACAATGAATATGCATAATATGCTAGGAACAAGGGTGAGTCTATGCTATGCTTTTAACCTCTTAATCTCATAACATATCTCTGGCAAGGAAAAGGAATGACATTAAATTCCCTCCAATCATCTCTCACCTTTGAGAAAAGCAATGTTCTTTATTGCACCAAAGTACTAGAAAAGCCAGGACAAATCCAAGAATCTGCCAAGAAAGGAAAATTACCAGGTGTTTAGATGGCATACATCCATGGGATAGTGTTGAATGAATAAAAATGAATGAAGGATGAAACATTTGGTTTGAAGTTGATTCAAGCAAAAAATTAAGCCAGACTATCCCCTGAAATATAATTTAATCTCTTCATTTTGCTCTAGTTAACCTTTACTTCCAAAAATATGCACTGAACAAACAGGAACTATGTATAATATTAAGAAAACATATGGTAAGGCTCAAAAGAGAAGTGTCAGACTTGCAACTAAGCAAACATAGTGCTCCCACTGGACACAAATTAAACCTGGAGAGACTGTTAAATCAAAAGCCAGAAAAAATAGGAAATATACTTTACTCAAAGAGAAAGATAAGGCAAATAGAATAAAAGAGCATGACAGTTGTCCATCCCCTCAAGAAAGCATACCAGTAAAAGCACATTCTTTTCACAAAATGGATAAAAAGGATGCAAATCTGCAAGAGGAAATGAGGTGACATCAGTGAATATGAGGAAATCCTTTTTAGTGCTCAGTAAGGAGTCAGATCATAAAAGGACCATGTACCATCATGGAAATAAAAAAAAAAAATCAATGTCCCCACAGGACTCTCATGTTTATTGCTATTGGGCAGTTATCTGATAAAAAAAAATGATGGAGGTTTACTCATCTGTCCAGGAAACTGCCCAGTATTATATTCTAAAGAAATAATAGTTTCTCATTCATGTTTATTAAAGACAATGTCAAGCAGCTGTTTGCTAAAGCAGTGTCTCCTAATGTTTTCTCATTGTGCCACAAAATTGGACAGCCATGAGTTCTTATGACCCACAGGCCTAAGAAAGGCTAAAACAGCTAATAGAATAAGGATTTTACCAATTTTAATTGTATGAGGATCTACTTTGTGAGGAATCATGATCTAGTAATGAAAACCAAAGTCTTCCCTGTGATTTACAGTCTTAAGAAGTTATCTGGATATTGAGAGAATATGTGACTCACCAATGGTAGCATAGGCAATAGGTGTCAGAGTTGGTTCTTGAACCCATGTGGTTCCAGATCTAAGAGCAATTCTATATTCCAATATGCTATGCTGCCACTGATTGGTCCATTTCTCTATCTACCTCTATTATACCTATATTTTTGGAAACTGATGGAACAACTTGAGCCATGTTGTTTATTTAAACCAGGCCATGTTCTTTATTTAAAAGAGTTTAGTGTCTGAGACTGAGAATCCCTCGTTAAAAGGGATTTGGTTTAAAAAGATAAAAAACTCTCTGTAGTTAATTGTCTTGCCATTTTTTTTCTTCTTCTTACTTAAGGGTTAATTTTATTTTTATTTTAAATTTGCTTGTTTTTCTATATAAGTTCAAGGAGAAAATATATGTATATATACATATATATTTATATTTATATACCTATAGTCTGTAATATAAGACAGCATGACAGTACCCACTCTTTTACAAGAAAAAAAAAACTGGGTAAATTTCAAACGATCCAGAAGCTGGAGATAGTGGAGACTAAAACTTAATTGAATCCACATGGTCTACACATCCAAAAGAGTGAAAAGTATTAGAGACTGTTTGTCGAGCAGGGCAGCGTCTGGGAAAAACTAATGAGGATTGTCAAAAGCAAGCTTCTCCAATAGCAACTATGAGACGAGAGCATTCACGTGACATCATCAAAAGGAATCAGTGGTCCCAGTGTCAGAAATATGAGTGGTGTGGATATGGTCGTAACCACTTGTAATACTTGCTACCAGGGAAAATTGGTCAAAGATGGAAAATTGGTCAAAGATGGAAAATGGAGCAGATGAAATACCCTATACTGATCTGAGTGGGAAAGGACCCATAGGTAGCAACTGCACTTTCAGTTTAGGCAAGATACGGAAATTCAGTCTTAAAAAAACACCCATCCATATCCACATAAATAAATGTATTATATATTTAAGATAGATTTCTATATATTTAATATTTAATCCTACCTATTCATTTTATATTTATTACTTCTTATATAACATAATATACAATGTGATGATCTGACAATCACATCATATGCTATGGTGTGATATGACATACTTACATAGAATGGCATGTGAATTGTCCCTTCATACAGGTAAAGTGAACCTTCCATGTATGTCCCCTAGCCACATGTTTTCCCTGTGTTCATTTTCATGTGTGTTCCCCCTGTGTATATATTTTCCCCCTGATGTTTTCTGTACTTTTTGGAGAATATTTCCCACCTTTATGGTGATATTTAACTGCTACTTTTCTTGCTGTGATATTTCATTAAGTACCTTTAATTTAAATTGGTGACTTTGAAAGATAAACTCACCCTGAACTATGCATTTCAGGATTGTGGACCTAGCGAGTATCTTTATCCTGAGGTGGCTGTATACTAAGGGACCTGTCTTGATGTTGGCTTATATGCTTGTGTTTGGATGTTCCCAAGCAACAGAGCCACAACTCTAAATTAGATCTTCTAACTATACAGCTATTTCTAGCACCCCAAACTATCCCAGAGAGTCCAGGTTGTCATTTTTTATTTTGGTTTAAAAAGTGTGAATAATAGAAGGAAAAACTGAGCAGATTTAAATATACTGCAAATGAAAGAGCAGAGAACAGGAACATGAAAGAAGATCCATTCATAAACATTATCTCTTTAGAACAAGAGTTTTAAAACATTTTGTGTGCCATGCACCTCTGTGAAAATCTGGTGAGGTCTAAGAACTTTTTTTCAGAAGAATATATTTTAATTCCTAAAATATATAAGATTAAAAAGAAAAAAGTCATTTTAAAATACAGCACGGATTTTTAAAGCTATTTTTTTCAGTTGTGTCTGATTCTTTGGGACCCCTTTTGAGTTTTCTTGGCAAAGATACTGGAGGGCAGAGATAATGGAGTGATTTGCCATTTCCTACTTGAGCTCATTTTACAGATGAGGAAACTGAAGCAAACATGGTTAAGTGATTTTGCCAGGGTCACACAGCTAGTATTTGTCTGAGGCCAGATTTGCACTCAGGAAGATGAGTCTTCCTGACTCCAGGTCCAGCACTCTATTCATTGCACAACCTACCTGCTAAAATACATCTGTCTGGTATTTAAAAAGGATAAACAAATAAGTCAACAGGCCCTAACTTATAGATTACACCTTTCAAATATCTCTATTCTGAATCTACAATTCATCTATATAAAAGGACTTTTCTTATAGGAAAAGTATCCTTTGGTAGTTACTTTAAGATAAGCCTTAAATTTTACCACATAATTAACACTAAGAGGCAGAGTATCCTGGCAGAAAGTGGACCTTAAAGCCAGGAAGACCTAAGTCAACTTCTACTTCTGGCATATATTGACGATGGGACTCTGTCCAAGTCGCTTAAATTCTCTGTGTTCTAGGCAAATAAATTCTCTGATGATGATGATGACGATGATGATGTTGATCATGATAATGATGATGCCTTAGAGCCAGTGGTTAAAAAAAAAATCCTCTTTCATTGAAAGGTTTTGAGATTTTTCTAATTTTGGGCACTCACCAAATGAAACCGAAGGAAAATTGACATATACCTGATAAAGAATGAGGATAATATGATAGTGAAGCGCAGGGCAGCAGTTATTCAACCTTCAGGAGATTATCTGTCATTCGATCCATTTATTCTTTGCTGAGGGAGAAATATATTTGACCCAATCCTATGAATAGTTATTTTTTTAAGAGTCATGGATTTTTGTTTCACATTTGGCCATTGTGGCTAAATGAGACTGTTCTCTTTCTTTAACAGATGAGTCATTCTCTGCTGGATTTCTATGACATACTGTATAATTATATGACCTTAAGGATCTATGTGTTGACTTGTTTCGAACAGACAGATTGGAAATGGAAGTGACCTCAATTGAAATCTGTGTTAAGTGTACAGAAGTAAAAAAAAAAAATGGCTCTTTGCAAAGATTGAATGCAGAAGCTGTTTTCAAAGCATCTTCACCAGCCAAATAATCAACCATAGCTCACCTGAAATGCATCCTTTGTCTTACTCTATTTGTGCTTTAATTGGCATTTTGAAGACATAGTTGCTACCTTCCTATTTCCAGGGAATACATGATTCTTAAAACAGGAATAAGAAAATGAAATATCTGGTTGTAATTAAATAAAAAATTGACCAATGCTAAAATCAATGATAGGAGATCAAGAATATTTTTCCCCTGTAAGTTGTTTTGAGCATGTGAAATTCACCTGGAATCCATGGTATATATCAACATATACTGGACTGTATCATATACTTTGAAAGTCATAAAATATTAGAGATAGGAGGGATCTTAGAGATCACTTTATCTAATTTTTTCCATATAGACAAGGAAACAGAACTAGAAAAATGAAGAGACTTCTCTAAGATCACAAAGAAATTTAATCAAGAATCTGGATCTTAATTCTCAGACTAGTGCCCTTGCCACATCAACCTGCTGCCTTTTATAGTCTATCCCATCCTCTCCTATCCCATCCTATCTTACCCTAGATTATCCTACTGTATCTGTATCTGTGTATATATTTATATCAATGTATACATGTATGCACATATCAAATCTTTATCTCTATATTTATGTGACTATACATACATATATTTGTCTCTTTATCTATATCAAGAGAGAGACAGAGAGATGATCTGAGGCCATCTGTTTACTTTGTATTCGAGATTTGGTGAATCTATCATTTAAGTTGGTTGTTGTCCTTTGTTCTTGTTCTTGAAGACAAATAAAATGACATTACCATGCTAGAGTCAAGTTACAATGTGTCCAAATGTGGCTGAGTAGAGCACTACAAGCTTGAAAGATTCTACCAAAGGTCAGGCACAAAAAGTCCATGTGAACATTTGGGGTGGATTCTCTAAATTCGTGCAAGCTCTCAGGGCAGTTTTTCTTGAGTGGTTTTCCTTGATGAGCCCTTGGAAGATATTGTCCAGACTCATTTTTTCATCATGATTTTCTGGTAGACCAATGATTCTCAGACTGTCTCTCCTGAATCTGTTTTCCAGGTCAGTTATTTTTTTCATTGAGATATTTTTTCTCATTTTCTAATTTTTCAATCTCAATATTTTGTTTGACTGATTCTTGGTTCCTCATAGAGTCATTGGCTTCAATTTGGTTGATTCTAGATTTTAGTGATTTATTCTCCTCAGTCAGGTTTTGAAGCTCCTTTCTCATATGCTCAGATTTCATTTTTAGTTCATACATTTTACTTTTTAAGGAGCTGTTCTCTTCATTGTAATGTTTTTCTAATTTCGCACTTTTGTTTTTATAAGAGGTGTTGATTTTATCTTCTACCTCTCTAAGCCAGATTTCAAAGTTCTTTTTGAGCTCATCCAGGAATGGTTTCTGTGTCTGAGACCAGGTCATAGTCCCTGTTAAGGCTTCAGGTGGTCCTGTATCCCCCTGTGTCAATTCTTTTCTTTCTTTCTTTCTTTCTTTCTTTCTTTCTTTCTTTCTTTCTTTCTTTCTTTCTTTCTTTCTTTTTTTTCTTTGCTTTTTAGAGGGAGGAGGCTAGGCAGTCAGGGTTAAATGACTTGCCCAAGGTCATACAGCTAGTAAGTGTTAAGTGTCTGAGGTCAGATTTGAACTCAGGCCCTTCTGACTCCAGGGTTGGTGCTCTATTCACTGTGCTAGTGTTATGGGAATCTGAAGATCTTCCCTGCCCCTAGGCCCTTTGATAGGCTTAAGTGGTTCTGAGAACCTTCCCTGATTTGAAAGTATACTCTGCCCCCTAATAGGCTGAATGTGGTCACATGGAGACTGTGGTGGGAGACTTGTTTTTCAGGAATGCTCACATCTTATTATTTTGTGATTGGGCAGTGAGTTCAAGAGGGCTGTGACATTCTCTGATCCAGGAGAAGGCTATATATACCCTGATGTGAGTTTTTGCTTTGGGTTTCACTTGGGAAAGAGTTGTGTGATTTGGTGAGACTCTGGGCAGCCATTGAGCCCCCCGGCTTTGAAAACCCAGATGTTGGTGCTTCTCTCTCTGGTAACCAACTAGGTATGAATGTAATGGTCAGATGATTGGAAGCCCATCTGCTAATCTGTTTCTTTGTCTGCTTGTAACTTCTCTTTGTATTCTCTGAAGTTCAGGGTGCTAACTTTTTCCCCTGAACTAGGTAAATGATATATGTTTGATTAAAGTAAGGCTGTTAACCCATTTTGAGTTGCTTTCATTTAGAAAAGCAAATGTAAGAACCTGTGCTAGCAGCCATCCTGGGTATGTTAGGGTGCTTGCTGATACAGCTGATACAGCTAGCCACCCCAATTACAAAGTTCTTAAGTAAGATCTTGTCAGTGTCCTTGTATCACTTCTTCTGAGCACCATGTGAACATTTCACATGTGTGAGTGCTCCATAAAAATAATCTGTTTGGCAAGCACACATTTGGCATTCAAAGAACATGGCCAGACAATCAGAGTTGTGCTCTCTGCAGCAGAGTTGGAATGCTTGACAGTTTAGTTCGAGTAAGGACCTCAGTGTCCTCTACCTTACCTGCCAGGTGATCTTCAGAATCTTCCTAAGACAATTCAAATGGAAGCAATTCAGTTTCCTGGCATGGCGCTGGCATATTGTACAGGTTTCACTAGCATACAACAATGAGGTCAACACATAATGCAGCCTCTGAATTGGAGATGTGACAAAGTATGGATCAATTCTTTGCTGCTGGTGCTAATTTCGGTCTAACAATTAACACCAAGAAAATGCAAGTGCTCTGTTAGGTACCACTGTATCATCCATATATATGCAACTATCAGTTAAAGCAAAGGGAGAAGTTTTGGATGCTGTGGATGAATTCACTTACCTTGGAAGTATACTTTCCAAGGACGTACACATTGATAATGAGGTGACACATACATTGAGAGAGATAACTCAGTGTTTGGGAGGCTCTGAAGGACAGTGTGGGAGAGAAGAGGTATTAGAGTACCAAGTTGAATTCTACAGAGTCGTTGTTCTGACCTCATTGTCGAGTCAGCTAAGTAACTGAAATGCAATGTGTCTGCTTCTTTTGTAAGCTTCTTGAGGGCAAGGATCATCTTTTGTTTCTTTTTGTATCCCTAACATGTCATATGATGCCTGACACACAGTAGGTGCTTAATAAATATTGATTGATTAATCTATCTACCTGAAATTTCATTGTTGAATATTTATTCAAATTATAGAATAAAAGAACTGGAAGGAATATTAGAACTCATCTAGTTCAACTCTTTCATTTTCATGATGGAAAAACTGAGTATCAACAAAGTTAAGGAACAAATCCAATTCCATTTAATTTGTGTGACAGAACCAGCACTAGAATTCAGGTTCACTAATTCCTAATATGATATTCTTTCTATCACACCAACTTTCCCTTTTTCAAATGCTACTTTTCTTGCTGGACTAAATGATCTGTTCCTTTTTTCCTACTTGTCCTGCCTACCAAAGTATTTCCTCATCAAAGAATGGGATAAATTTAGATTAGCAGATACTGCTCTTACAAGATCAGACCTTAGTTAGGACCCTGGTACCAAGAGAGAGAATAATAATAGTAAATAATAAAAACAACAACAAAACCTCACACATTTATAAGACATTCTTAATGTTTTAAATATCTCTTAGGATAGATAGTGTAAATGTTATTATCACTATTTTACAGATGAAGAAACTGAGACTTAGAACAATAAGAGCATTTGGAAAGAAAAGCATGAAAAACATAAAGGGCTGGGATAATTCCATAAAGGAGAGTGAGAATTTTAATTATGTGAAACCAGAATTTTAAAGTTGTCATAGATCGTCTAGCCCACCCCTTCTGATAGAATGAAACCCATTATAATACTTCCTACTAAATTTACCTATGAGGTAGTGTGATATAATGGGTAGAGATCTGGCTTTGACAAGTGGAAGATTCATGTTCAAGTATCATCTCTGACATACACAGACTCTGTGATGCTTTATGTAAGTCAACCAACATCTTGGTGCTTCCGGCAACTCTCCAAGATTTTCAGTATTGACTTACATTGACACAGGGAGTTTCTTTACTCATGCATTCCCTATACTAATGAAATCCAATTTAGAATTCCCATCTTCATGAAATGCATACACATTCCAAACTTCACCTATATACAGTGCTGTCTAGGGCTGATAATATGCATGTGGTAATAGAGCTACAATGTCATCTGGATAAATCGTGTTTTGTTCTGCTCTACACTTTCCTTGGATTCTCTTCTTTCCCCATCACATGAAGACAATAGAATCCAGTGGCAGTGACTTTCAGCTTGAGCTAAGGAAAACCAGGTTCCTGTTTTGGTTTTTCTACTGCCTCATAACTTAATCTCATCATTTGGGTTTCTTTCGGAAATAACTTTAAGCCATGGAAAATCTATAAGCATTTTGTAAAAGAGCTCCTTATTCTTAAAAAAAAAAAATCCAGTGAATATATTCTGTGAGACAAAGAATTGGATTGTTTTGTGGTAAGAGCAGTGAAATTTCTTACTCAACTGTGCCCCAGCTTCATGTTATTGCCTGACAAATATAAGCAAAAAATGCATAAATAAAATAAGGAAAAAATATGATCCATAGACTTTGAGAGACTAGGAAGCTTGCACGCGTGCGAATACACACACACACACACACACACACACACACACACACACACAGATCCAACAACTCCCAAACAGATGTTTCTTTTCCCCCATTTTGAACAAACATATTTTTCCAAAGTTCTTCACACCAGATTTTACTAATTAATCTGAAAGAGGCAGTGACGGGTGCTGCTGATGCTAATCACAGGAAACAGATACCAAACTGAGGACCATTTTTTTCTTCTTCTGACAGCAGCATCTGGCTCCTTGGCAGGCTATGTCAACCTTTGTATTGACATCATTGGAGATGCTTTTGGAGCTGTCAGTTTCCCAGGATGCTGCTGTGGGCTAATGCCTGCTGTAATCATTATCTTTTTGCTTATATTGGCTTTGGAAGAATTTGTTCTTATGTACTCTAATTATTGAAAAATTATTTCCAAAATTGGCCCAAACATTTTTAAAGCAATATGAGATAGGTATTTTCTTCACCAGTTTAGTGACAATCAGAGAACAGTTTTGTTTTCTTGCCATAGAAGAATTTGACAAATGGAAAGGTTCTCTATGTTTTTATAAGGTAAATAAGGAACCATATTAAGAGCTGTTGGGATTACTGATATGAAACTAAGCCACTAAGAGTTAGAATAAATGGAAAAAAAATCTTTCCTAATTGAGATGTCTAATCATGGTTGTGCTTTACTTTTCCTTCAGGTAGTGATATATATATATATGGAAAAGTCAAATATATATATATAACATAAAGGACAAAAGGAGGCATCTAGATGGGACTGTGGATAGAGTGCTAGACCTGGAATCAGGAAGATTCATCTACCTGAGTTCATTTCCAGCCTCAGACACTTACTGAGTGACCCTGGACAAGTCACTTAACCCTGTTTCTTTCCTCCTCTATAAAATGAGCTGGAGAAGGAAATGGCAAACAAGTCCAGTATCTTTGCCAAGAAAGCCCCAAATGGGGTCATAAAGAGTCAGATATGATTGAACAAAAACATAAAAGGATAAAATAATTTCAGAGAGAATGAAGATTTGAAGATGTAATTATCCTCCAGCACTACTACAGTTGAAGAATGTGGGATCTGGAGTCTGAAGATCTGAACTTAAATTCTTGCTCTGACATCTACTATCACAGGTGTGCTAGTAAATGTATAACAACCTGCTACCTGAAATATGACACACTCGTAAATTTAATCTGAATTATTAACATTTTTTCTATCACTTAAGTTAAATCTAGGCAATCAACAAAACAATAAATCAAGCTCTGATTCATAGCATTAACTGATTTCTGAGGAATAAATCCTCACTCTGAAAATATAGCAATTGGTTCTCAGCATGTCCCTGGACTATCCATGTAAGTCTTTGTATCTCACTAGGCCTCAGTTTCCTCATCTATAAATTAATATCAAGAGTACTAAATAATCTCTAAGGTCCTTTCTAACTTGATGATCCAGTGAATTGCTAACACTCAATTTCTAAATTCCAATCTAAATTAGTGTTTTTAGATTTGCTGGAAAGTTACATGTTTGGAGAATTAGATGGTAAATTAGGTGGCTCCCAGCACATAACTTACTTAGGTGACAAATGTCTTGGGAATGAATCTCTATTTTGTTTTTTACATGTAATTTATATCTTTTGCAATAAAAATGATGAATGAGATGAATCAATTTTTAAAAAAAATATACTGAATACTCTTCATAAAGTTTTTTCTCTTCCAGTTTTGAAGGGGAAAATATCTTCCAATGAAAGCAAGGGTTATAATTTCACATTTTCTTACATGTAGTCTCATTTTATTGTTTACTCCTTTAGACAAAAAGAGAGCCCTCCTTTAAATTCAAATGCTGCCATGGCTGTGCTTACAATCTGTTTCAACCGTTTTGAATGAACTGACAAGTCAATTCAATCCAAATGGTTGAACTGGTTAAGGCAGGTAGACACATGGTGAGATCAACTCAATAAAGCTTAGGTTTGCCAGCCAGCTGAAACATTGCCTAGCAAAAAATAAATTGGCCTTGGGTTAACTTTGGCAATCCAGATATAAATATGCTGGTGGTCTGTCCCTCTGTTCAAATGAATACTGTTTCCTCTGCTCTATGTAAAACTAAAGAACACAAAGCAGTTTTATGGGACTTCTTTGAATGATTTACAGATTAAGTGTGCAGCTTGATAACTACTATCATTGCATGTGAGGTCCCAAAGACATGGAACACCAGAAATTGTTCTAGAGGCATCTGTCAGCTAAGATAGAGGAGGGAGTAGGGAAGAAAAAAGAAAGAGAGAGAGACAGAGAAAGAGACAGAGACAGAGAGACAGAGAGACAGAGAGAGAGGCAGAGAGAGGCAGAGAGAGACAGAGGAATAGGCTTTGAACTCAGGTCTCTGTTGCAGTACACTGCCCCATCCCCACAACAATAGGCCCTTGTTTTTTGCTTTATAAGAGGAAATCAGTTCTCAGTAAGTATAAAAGTAATTGGAATATGTGCTTTGTATACATAGAGAATTATGATAACTTAAATCTTTTATAATAGAATAGATATTGAATGATCATAATATAAACTAAAAGTTTTAAATGTGCTATGGAAACCAATTAAAGTAATGCCACCACAACTACTATTATGGGATGATTTTTTTTTTTAATAATCCAAATAATGGCTCTCAAGATTTTGTTCAGAGGATATGTGGTGTGGTGGTTTCCCAGGAAGCCTTGTGACAGGAAGACATGGGTTCATATACATAGGAAGTTCTTGGACCTGTTAAACAGTTCTACATCGGAAACAGACAGCATTTTATCAGTGAAAATGTCTTTAAAGTAGAGTCATTAATATCTGCTCTGTTGCAGTGCCCTAAGGACTATGGTACTTTTCCATTTGACTTGTGACTGAAGCCTTCCATATGTTGTCTCATTAGAATATGAGCTCTGTGAGAGTAGAAACTGTCTTACTTTTCTCTTTGTAACCCCAACACTTAGCACAAAATGAATGGTCTATTCATCCATCTATCCAGTCACCCAGCCATTTACTCATTTATACTAGCTGTATGATTTGTTTCAAGACTACTTTCTAAGACAATAAATTACAAAGTAGAAGCCAACTTGCTTTTGTAGAGGGAGTTTCCCCACCTAATAGTTCCTGCATTCACTGAAATCACAGATCCTAGTTCATATTCTTAATTTATTTTTAAATTTTGGAGATTTTTATTAGAGTTCCTTATCACATGGAATAACTTTATGTGGAAATCATACCTTAAAAGGACATGGTCAAGAAAGAATAATTTGAAAGTTTTGTAAGAATTGATGTGTTTATTCTTGCTCTTACATTTCACTAAGCCAAAATGTAGATAATTAGAGTATATTTCAAGAAGCTGGGATGATTTAGTTTTCCTATGGAGGCAAGAGAACCACTACTAATAGGTGATATTGATATATGCCCCTAAATTCTGCAAAAATTTAACATATACTGTCTTATTGGGTCTTCACAACAACCCTCTGAGGTAGAAGTTATTTTTTTAAACAGGCACTTTGATTTCATTTATATATGAAACATTGCTGTACTAGTTGTTATTTTATCAGTATAGTCTTACAGAGTTACCAGGGCCAATGAGAGTTTAAGTGACCTTCCCAGAGTCATAGAATCTGAATATGTGAAAAATAAGGCTGAAACCCAATTCAACCTGATTCAGAGGTTGTTCTGTAGTCACCATATCATGATACTTCTCTATTGCAATTATTATTTCCATTTTACAGGTGATGAAGTTTAGAGAGGATAAGCAACTTTTCCTCTGTCACACCACTAGTAACTGCCTGAAGTTGGATTTAAATAAGTGGGATTTTGATCTCCCTCATATCAAGTCTGGCACTCTGCCCCAATCATCTCAGAAACTCTTTTATCCCTCTACTTCTATTCTTAATTTACACATAGTAATTTATAGGTTGCATTTCTACCTCTAATACTAACTTTATCAAGAATTTTCACTAATCCTCTTAATTCATCTTGGATAAAGCTTATATTCACAGACTTCTTGTGAATTATTATGAACAGCTTGTGAATTTATTGTGAATTAATTAACATCTTGTTGATTAATTGGCTTATCAAGATAAAATTTTAATTGCCAGTAGGAACATGCCACCATATTAGATACTACTTCCATACGTAAGATATTTCTTTAAATCTGAAATAACTGACATTTTTTGCCTACAAGTCATCTTTGTATAATATGAGTTTAAGAAATGACTGGCATTCTGGGATTGCAATTCACAAGAATAAGCATTCTCTCATAAGCCAAGGAACAATTTGGGACTATTGTGAACTTTTAAAATGTAACTTATATATTTATTTATCAATAAATGTGATAAAATAATAGATATGATAAGCTATTCACAATATAGTGCCCACTCTAGGGCCAATGCAACATAAGATTTGGTTTCATGTTTAGCTCTAGCCAGGTGTCCCAAGCAACATCCCAGATCCATCTGCTAGAAATACTTAATGACTGATGAGTTTTTTTGAATAAGTATTTTTTTTAATAATGTATTTTTATTGAGAGAAAGCAAATTCTTTGACAGCTACTAATATAAGATCTGCCAGTTCAACTGAGAAGGAAGAAAATGTGCCTTCATCATACTGGAGATAATTGAAGTTTGTCTGATAGCAGCTGTTGAACTCTTCTTTGTACTGTCTCAGCCTGGAATTTTCCATATGGTTCCATTCTACATGTGTTAGCATATTTTACTTTTCCCATTGTCTTCCACTGATCTTTACCTATATCAGTGATCGATGCATCCAATGCAGGTTCAACATATAGAACATCATGTATTGATTCTCTCAGTGTTTCTGTAAGATTTGTGCATATGACTCCTTCTCAAACATGCTGGGCCTCAGCTCTCTTGGCCTGGAGCCCAGGGGTCCCAGACATCTACGTTGGCATTTCCGGAGCCTTCATGCCTCAGGTGACAGAAGTAGGGGTAGCGGAGGAAGGGAGGCTTCGTTTTTCCATGGTGCTTCTCCTCCTCTTTCTCCTAAGCCACGTCCAGGCAGGTCTGTTTTACAGCAAGCACCTGTTCCTGCCCGGCCTCTCAGAGCCTGGTTTCTAGCCGCAGCACCATGACCTTCCCTCTGAGGTACTGAGGGAAACCCGCTCGCTGATGATTGTGAACTTTGAGTCAGTAAGTGGACTTAAGTCACATCTGGGTTTTCTTAAGAGGACACAAAATCTGCAAGAGCCTTTAGAAGAACTGAGACACGATCGTGGTAACAGAGGGGTGACACTTTGCATTCTTGCCTGGGATCGTCCTGAGAATGAGGAAGAAAGAGATGGTGGCAAAAAGACAATAACAACAACAACAAAATGAAGACAAATGTAGTAGCCTATTGGAAAACTGGAAAGAGAGTAAAATTGCAGAAGGGAGAGATGGGGGAGGGCTGTCAGGCCTTGGACAAGTCACTTAACCTCTGTTTGACTTCATCGACTAGAGAAGGAAATGGCACCATTTATATCTTTGCCAAAAAAAAATATCATAGACAGTAAGGTCCACAGGGTGACAAAGAGTAAGACACAATTAAACAACAACATATACTTGGCATGTTTGTTATGTTTAAGTGCTTTTTGTGCCCTGATTTGTTTGCTTCAAACAGAAAGAGACCCAGAGAGACACAAAACTGTCAGGACAGAAAGCCAAACATCTCTCTGCATGTTGGGAATTACATTAACTGGGAACTAGGAGATGTTGTGATTGAACTCATAATTTTTTGTCTGATATAATCTCCATAAAACATCAGCAAGAGGGGATACAACGACCAAAAAGGCGTTATTTAAGTGCTTGTTAACATACTGCACCTGAAATAAAAGATACAAAAGATACAATGACTATTGCAAACTTTGAGTCAGTAAGTGGACTTATTTGTATACAATTAGATACAAAATAAGTATGTATCTTTATAATTAGATACAAAATAAGTGTGTATCTTTACAATTAGATACAAAATAAGTATACTTATTTCGTATCTAATTGTATCTTCAGCCTATGATGTCAGGAAGGAAAGGGTCGAGGTAGAAACTGGTGCAGCTAGGTAGGATTTAGCTTGACCCTTTCCAGAAGGGAGGTGGGACAGAGATGAATGAGTATTTTTTCAAAGTATTACATACTAGTGATACATGGGGAAAGCTGCATTCTATATTTTCTAAAATTCTCCTCTCATACTCATTCACACACTTATGAGTGCTACTTTGATTTACCTGACTTTCCATCAATTCCATATTTTAAGTATGGATGTCCACAGAAGTCTACACTAATTACCCTCTTCTGGCTTGGAGTACCTGAAAGGCAGGTCAGAATGTTGGAGTTGAAAGAACTTGACCTTCAAAGTTAGGGAATAACTGTGTTTCAAATTCTGATTTTTATCCTGATAAACTGGGAGAGGAAGGGCATGCCATTAAATCTATCTTAGTTTCAGATTCCTCAACTGTAAAATATAGATAATGATACTTTTCCTGCCTACCTGGCTAGGTTGTTGTGAAGAAACTATGAAAGTGTTGCATAAATATTTAAGTGAGCCCAGAAACTCCTCTAACCATTAAACACATAATCCTCTCGTATGCTATCAACACAAATAATGGAGGTTAGAGAATTTTGCTTCTAGAAAACATGTTTATTAATGGAAAATGTTGGTAGGAATAAAGTATGTGTTGTTTCTGCTACAGTGACATGATTACTATCTGTGTTGAAAGTACAAATTGGTCGGTTCTCCAGAAGAAGACTCAAATAGACTCCAGGAACACCTTTCTATTTTCTAGGTAATCAGAAAGAAGGCAGTGTTTCTCTAAAAACTGGGAAAGATAATTTAGAGGAAAGGAAATAAGAAAAAGGATTTGAACCAACAGAGAATCCTGTCTAATGTTAAAAGGTTGGAAAGTAGAAGACACAGGGAAATGGAAGAAGGATCACTGAACATGTGAAGCTAAGTAATAAATACAAGGCTTTTAGAAATTAATATTATCTGGGAGGAAGAACCTGGACATTTGGAACAAGAAGCAACTTCTTGCAATCAATCAAACAATGAATGAGCATTTATTTAAAAAAAACACACCTTCTATGCTCCAGGAAGTTTGCTAAATGCTAGGGTACAAACACAAAAGTGATGTAATTTCTTTCCTTGAGACACTTACATTCTAGTTAGTGAAGCAAGATATTCACAGATAACAATAATAATTGTTAACAGTTGTATAATGATAGAGAGTTTACAAAGCACATTATATGTTCTCTCATTTGGTCCTCAAAATAGTCCTGTGAGATAGGAGATATTATTACCCTCATTTTATAGTAAGGAAACTAAAGTGCTAGGAATTTAAAAAAAAATTAATCTGGGTCACACAGTGTCAACATATGACCTCAAGTCTCCCTAACTCTAGAACTATCCTTTTCCAGCTCATTAGTACAAGGATCGGAGTTTGAAACTCTACCCTCTGATTTCAAAAACCAAGTTATTTCAAATCTCACATACTGGCCTAGCTTTCAGATACACTGCATCACCTCCAAGCCAGAACAGGAAATGTTGGAGTAGACTTTTGTGGACATTTACACTTAAAATATGAAACTGATGAAAAGTCAGGGCCCCTACCCAATTTGCCACCCAGATGTTTCTAATCTTAAGTATGGGACATATCAACAGCAGGACTTTTCAATGCCAAATTGTAATAGTTAACTATTCCTCATAGAAGTTTTTGGTAGGCCCAGAGCAGAAGTAGGAGGTAGACATCATTTACTAGCCAACATGGCATGAGTTGGTGGAAAGCTGCCACCCAGTGGATGAACTTAGACACAAGAGCAGGCTTTCATGTGTGTGGAATTTTGAAGAGGATCATTCTGGAGGAGAGGAAAGATGACCCCTTTTTGTCCCTTGGGATTGTCTCCGATGGAATGGAATAACCATGCAGGGGATTACTGTATAAGATTCAAAAAGCTATGGGGAGCTATGCTCATTGACATTTTGTTCCTCAGAAAAACAGCCACTTGATTTGAAGATTGTCACCCCATGATTGTTACATTTGTTCCATAACAGAGCCAACCTACAATGAGATAATGGCATTCCATCTCCCACCTTTGCACAGGTTGTAGTGTATTCCTGCCCCGCTGTCACCTCTTAGAATTCTTGGCTTATTTCAAAGGTATCAGTGGTACTTCCTATACAAGGGCTGTTATGATCTCCCCAGTTGCTTGTGCTCCTCGAAAAAGAAATATGTTGTATTTATGTTATATATGATGATGATCTGCTTTGGTAAAAGGAATTCCTCACACCAATTAAATAATAGGTGTAGTCAAAAACATTTACTTATGTGGGAATTTATTTCCTGTAATAAAATGTAAACTCATTAAGGTCAGAAAATACTGTTTTTAGTGTTCCCACCATCTAGTTCAGTGCCTGTCGTATAAATACTCAAATGGATCTTTGATCCCTTTGGAAGTTCCCACTGATGTTGTAGATGGCCTTCCATCCAGATATGCCTATTCTGTACAATATGTGTTTAAGTTTACCCAATAGGAAGGAGGCTTTCTTAATTTTCTCCTGATGTAGGAAAGGTACCAGTGGAAAATTCTGGCAGTGCAGTTGTTATCCCACACTGTCAATATATGACCAACCCAACTTCTCTACCTTTAATTAATGTAGTCTCTTTGATGATGTCTTTTATTCATAGGCTTCTTCAGTTTCTCAGTGGTTATATCTTACATCTTGTTCACCCATACTATGAGTCTCTCTATTGCCTTTGTTTATAAAATATGCCAGGCACTGTACTAAGTGATATTTGATGTTCATTTTTAATTCTTCAGAGATTTATGCATTTCATACTTTGTTGCTATCAAGCAATAGATATAAAATTTTGCTATGCATAAGAATGGACCTCTGCTTTTAAGTAAAGTTTGGTGTCATTAAAAAAAACTTTGCTAATTACTCAAGGCCATCCCACCCATTATCTTCCTGTTCAACTCTGGCCCTAAGTTATTACACTATCTGTCTCAGATATACACACTGATGGGTAGGTTCTATAGTTTACCCATCAAAATGCATGTTGTACCCTAAGTAGTAGTCATTTTTCATCCACCTGGTTTTTCCCATGTAGATGGTCATGCCAAACTCCTTTGGGTCATTAAGGTTTCTTCTAGGAGCTTCTGCCATGGGACTTTATGCAGTAAGCAAAGAGGCTTCACCATCGATAGGAAAACTTTTTTCACCTTGACCTCTTTACCAAGTCAATCAGCCATTCAGTCAATAAATAATTAAGTGCCTATAATGTTCCAGGCACTGTATTCAGTGCTGAGGATCTAAAGGAAGTAAAAAAAAAAAAGTACCTGCTTTCAAAAAACTCACAGTCTAATGGGGGAGACAACATGCAAACAACTATCTACAAACAAGGCAAATTAGAGATAATGAACAAAGGGAAAGCACTAGCATTAAAAGGAGTTGGGGAAGTATTTTTCCAGATAGTGGGGACTTTAACTCGGACTTGAAGGAAATTTAATGAAGTTAGAAGTCAGAGATGAGGAAAGAAAGTATTCCATGCATGGAGAAGAACCAGGGAAAATGTCCAGAGCTGGGAAATAAAGTATCTAATTCAAAGAACAAGAATTACAGCTTTACTCAATGGAAGAGTTGGGAATGTGATGTTCAGGTATAACACTAGAAAGGTAGGAGTAGACTGGGCTGTGAAGGGCTTTGAATTCCAGAGGATTTTATATTTGATCCTGCAGCTGATAGTATGCAACTAGAGATTGTTGAGGAGAGGGATGAGACCTGAATGTCAGATCTGCACTTTAAGAAGGTCACTTTGACAACCGAGTGGAGGTTGGACTAGAGTGGAAAGAGATATGCAACTGTGAGAAAAATCAGAAGTCAGTGGCCAATGTGCAGGTGGAAGACAACAGAAAATCTTGCACCAGAATTGTGCCAGTATCAGAGGAGAGAAGAGGTTATAGAAAAAAGATAGATATAGTTACATATAAGTGTGTGTGTGTGTGTGTGTGTGTGTGTGTGTGTGTGTGTGTGTGTGTGAGTATGTCCTTAGGTTGTGAATGTTGGTGACTGAGATGCTGGTAATACCTTCAAAAGTAATAACAAAGTTAGGAAAAGAAGAATTTTTTTGGGGGGGGGAGGAAAAAGTTCACTTTTGGACACATTGAATTTATGATGACTATAAGACATGCTGTTCTAAATGTGCAATAGGCCATTGGACATATGTGAGTGGAGGTCAGTAAAGAGGTATTACAGAGGCAAAAATCTTTGACAAGAATATATCGATATGCCTGGCATATTGTAGGTATAATAAAAACTACTTGTTGAATGAATTAAATGAAAGAAATTCATTGAACTAATTTTGCACTGAAAAGGCAAGACTTTGGCATGCAGCTGAGGCAGCCTTGAGTTATCCCATCAACATTTTTGACTGTGAATGAAAAATGAGCTGTCTTCAGCCTTGCACAGTAGGAGAGGATCAGATTGGGATGTATTGGGGAAAACACTTAGTATTTTTCCTATTCACAACTCCTTATGGCTGTAAAAAGCACATTTGTTTAACATTCATTTTCCCAGTGATTATGGACAACTATGAATCATAAAAGTCAATTATCTTGGAAGAATTAAAATTACAAATAAGTAAAGGGCAAAGAATGAATGTGTGTGTGTTTGTGTTGTAAGGAGGATGAGTGAGTAGGCTGTACATTAATAAGAATGTTTTCTGAACATAACAAGATATTTATAAGATTAATAGGCTATGCTGACCAGCTGGATATTACTGGGTTGAATTGTTTGGCTCCCAAAATTAAGTTTGTATATTAAGTTTTCATATGATCCAAGCACACATGGTAGATGAATCTCATTCATTCAGTTGATAATTTCAGGCTTAATCTTTCCAATTAGGTATATGGCACACGTAGCTTCACTAGGAAACAATGTGACCTGTCTACTGCAATACAAAAATACAGCATGACAAGGACATACAGGAGTTTATCACAGAGACATAGAGTAGACTGTCAAACATTTTACAGTGATGTCTTGTTTCTATCATATTACCATTACATCAGGGCTGTTTGTAGAAGAAGGGATTGATCTTGCCAAGTAGCCAGCCCCAGATCCCTCTGTCATTTCTATGCTGAAAATATTTAAATACATGTCTATTTTAGCACCAATTATGGCAAAACCTGTATCTCTTCCTAGGTTTGCTATTTTATTACCAAGTGACTAAAAACCTTGTATCTTTTCCTATAATTTAAGTTCTATAATTATCTATAATTATTCTATAATTTTTCTATAATTTATAATTTAATTTCTATAGTTTCTATAACCTTGAAGCCACACATTTTTCACATCCAATCTATTGACAAGTCTTGTTCATTTCACTTCCACATCATATCTCAAATCCATTTCCTTTTTTTAACTCACCTAGTTAAGGCCCTTATCATCTCTGGCCTAGGCTCTTACAATAGTCTCCTAGTTGGACCCCATGCATCTAATATCTTACAGCTTAAATCTATTCTCTGTAATACTCCCAAGTAGGACCTATTATCCCAATCTCCCACAACCCCTATGAAAAACTCTCAGTGTCTCTCTACTGTAGGTTTTTTGTTTTGTCTTGTTTTTCATTTTTAGTCATTGATTCCTTTAACAATCTGGTGAAGCCTAAGGACTCTTGCTTGGAATATTTCAAATGTATGAAGAAAAATGCATAGGATAAGAAAGGAAACCAATTATAGTAAAATACAGGTATAAAAATATTTTAAAAACACATATTCAAAAAGGCCAGTTTAAGAACCCAGACATTTAGTGACTATGTGATAAAATATAAACCTTTTCAAAATCTAGTTCCATCCTACCTTTCCAGACATTTCGCATGATTCTTTTTATTCTATGTTATTGCCAAATTTGCCTAAATCCTATCTCTGCCTATATGCCTTCTCATGCATAACTCTCCTCCAGGCCTGAAATGTACTCGCTCCACTTCTGCCTCTTAAACTCCCTAGATTCCCTGATAATGTAGTTCATGGAACACCTTGATTGCAGAGACTGGTTTATGTTTTGGTTTCAAATTCCTACAACCTAGATTTTCAAGGACTGTCCTAGAGCAATGTTTTTCACTTAATAATTTAATGTTGTATTGGACTGGATTATATCACCCCTGTTTGCTGTTTTCTTGAAGCTTCATGAGATCTGGCACTTGGATCAGTGAAGGGTTTCCTAAAGAATAAAACTTAGATTAATTTCCTTATTTTGACATTTGTATAATGATGTCTCTGGAATAATTCACAGATGTTCTATTTTTCTAATTTAAAAAATTCAGTCTTTGTTCCTTCATCTCCAGAAGATTTTTATAATCTCTCTTTCCTTCCCCCAATTTCTCTAAATTTTAAATTGGTCTTCTTTTTTTCTCATTTCTGTACACTATTATCCCAGGCAAGAACCACTTTTCCTGCACCTACTATTATTCCATCTTCTTTCTTCCCCTGTCTGTTCTGTTTTTATTTGGACAAGTGAAATAAATACTATATTCTCTTCCTTCCCATATGGGTTATGCAAGATCATATATCTACCTCATGCACCAGTGCACTCCCATTTGTCCACACCTGAAACATTCAAACATAAAATAAAACAGACCTACTTCAGTGTTCCCAAGATGGACATTTACAGTGGGTGTGTATCTTTAGGAGTGTCTCTTTGTTCCCAGGTAAAAGATTATGTGCAGATGGTTTATTTCTTGCCACATTTCTACATCACATTTATATTCCTCTGCCTATATTCCCAATCCATCTAATGTCCTATTTGACAGACTTGTAACAGCACAAAGATTCTATCTGCATCAACCATTTGCTTTTTAAAAGCTATGATGTGTAAACAATTTAACCATACCCTATTTAATATGATTTCTGCAAAATCCAGGCAGGCAAATTCATTTTTTTCTTCCAGAAAATCTTTCGTGGTAAATCATAAATTTCTGTTCCTTTCCAAAGGCTAGTACCACCATACTTATTTGTAGCCAGCATCAAAGGAGGCTTTTTTTTTTTTAAGGAAAAAAGTCTTTTCCTGGACCTGATTCCAACCAGTATGGAAGAACTGATTGCAGAAATAGAAGTAAAGGAAAGTTTGAGAAGTGACCATGTCTTTTAGAGTTTATGATTGTAATAGGGATATGAGGATTTAGATGTACTCTTTATTTTGGGAGAGAAGGTTTCAAAGAGTTCACAGAAAGAAGATGGCCCCCGCAGCTGAAGGTCTTAAGATGAACTCAGCTCAAGTACAAAGAAATCCTTTCAAGAATGAAATTTTGATGAGGAAAAAAGCAGATAGCTGTCTGAAGAGACTAATATGACTGTAGAGAGAATTCATCAGCTGACTTATTAAAAACAAAAGACATGTGACAAAGAGCTACCAAGTTAGGTGAATAAAAAAAGAAATGAACGATCCTAAGAGATGCTTAGATTCAGAACAGGACTGAAGTTGGTCATTAATGATCAATATAACAAAAGGGGCCTTTTAAAGCTATGCCGGGGGTCATAGAAGCAACACAGAAGCAGAAAGTGATAAAAAGATGGTAGAAAGAAAAGAGAACCATTAAATTCTTATATGCTGATGTTATGCGCACACACACACACAAACACACACACACATACACACACATACACACACACATACACACATATACACACATACACACACATACACACACATACACACACATACACCCATACACACAATACACATACACATACACACACATACACACACATACACACACATACACACATACACACACATACACACATACACACACATACACACACACACTTATTGGATATGATTACTGAACCACTGTCAGTAATCTTTGCAAAATAAATGTGCGACAGTCCTGGATGTCTCTCATGTTGGAAAAAAGGGAAAGGGAAGATTCTGTAAAGTATAAGGTGGTGAGATTTGCTTCAATATCTGTCAGATTCTATACCATTTTATTAAAGGTGATTACTAAAAATTACTCCTAGAGGTACACTGAGAAAAAGTCATTCCAAGTCAATTTTATTTTTTCATCAACTCATTCATTTATTTGTTTGCTTTATTAATTCACTTTTTTGGTTTATTAATTCACTTTTATTATAAGTTATTTTGACACGTAAAGATTTCAGTTAATTTCTGCAAAGACTTTTATCAAAATGTGTCTTATTATTCATAAAGATATTATGGAAACCTGTAGACTCAATGATAGTATAGTAAAATCTATTTATACCTAATGGAATAGTGAAAAAAAGTCAATGATTAATTGATCGGTAGTGACCTGAACGGATAGCTCTGGTAGAATGCATTGGGTATCTTGACCCAGTGGTGGTCAACATTTTTACTGATGACTTTTATGAAGGTGTATCTATTGCAGAAATCATAAAATTATTAAATGGTTTGAAGTTAGGAATGGGGTATGTTAACACGTATCCTAATGATAGGACTAGAATCTAAGGAAGACCTCAAAAGGCTGGAATTTTGCACCAAATAAAATTGGATAACATTTGATAAGAATAGATTTCAGTTCAAGCATGTTAAGGGAAAAGCATGCTTAGAAAACAGGGAATGTGAAAAACACCTGAATGTCTTAGTGGATTGCAAGCTCAATGTGTCAATTGCTAGGGATGGAGTCAAATGGCAGAGTAACATAAGCACTACAATCCAACTTTCTGAACATTCTCCTCTAAATAAATATAAAATAATGCCAAAAGATGAATTCAATAGCAGCATAGCAAACAAAAAGTCAGAATGACATAGTCTTCCAGCTTAAGTCAGAAGAAGAAGTCTATGACATAGTGGTGGAGACTGATCCAGAGCCCACAAGGATGCAAGGCCAGTGGCAGAATTTAGTGTTAGCACAAGCAGCAGTGACAATAGCTTCTGGAGCTCTCAAGCCAAACATAGTAAAGTATAGGGCACCTGGCCAGGAAGAGATTACAGAAAAACCCTATGCTATCACTGTCTTCACAATGAGATTCTATTTGTCAATTCTGTGGCCTAAAACCCACTTCTGAGTCACAGTTTAAGGGTAGAGAGAAACATTTTCTGTCAGAAGGGAGCAGGGGCCCTGCGGAGCAGTATAGCTTTTAGTCCCAATGGAGCAGGGACTCTTCCTAGGTAAGGAGCAGAGTGAAAACCAGTAGAGCATTTGTCACACCTCTCCCTGCATGACACCAATTTGAAAGCTACAAAATCTTCTGACTCTCCAGAACCACAACAGTGAGAAA
Source organism: Pseudochirops cupreus (assembly GCA_028627135.1). NCBI lineage: Eukaryota > Metazoa > Chordata > Mammalia > Diprotodontia > Pseudocheiridae > Pseudochirops > Pseudochirops cupreus. Next base: position 426,552,704 of record CM053582.1, read on the forward strand.
AAGTCTGAAGCTTTGGACAATGCCCATCTCCCACCCCCAGTGCCAGAAAAAAAAGCCCAACTTTAAGATAGTCAAGAATCTAAGTCAAGGTCTCAGTCAAGAATTGGCTGGAAAATAAGCAAACAACAAAAAAGGAACCTGATCAGGAAAAAAAAAATAAAACAACAGCCTAATATGATGACAGGGAAGATAACGGGCTCTTTTGGTGTGGTGGGTGTGGCTTGTTGTTACTTGGATGCATGGGGAAATGGAAGCTGCAATTGGTTGTTCTTAGGGAAATTTTCTTAATAATAAGCTTCCTACAATTTGAGGATTGCTTCAGAAGATGAGTTTATCTTGGTTTTATATGGAGACTCTATGACCACTTGTGGCTGATGTCATAGAGATATGTCATTCAAGGCTTTTGATGGCCTTTTCAATCTAAGATTCTGTGAATAACTGATGAATTGAGAATACTGGGCCATATTTTTTGACTAAGGCCTGCCTATTATGCAAATACAGAATGAATGATAATAAACTGAAAAATGTAGTCAAACGATTGCATAGGGCCCAAGTATGGCCCCAAATATGGCCCCAAATTGAATTGATCAACACTATTAGGATTGAATTGAATCAATCAGTTCATTGTTCTGTCATTACATTGAAATGACTGTGGTAATCTCAAGATCATTGCTACCTAATAAATATGTAGGTGTATCTGTTTCCTTATTGAAATAAAATAAGGGGCACAAAGCTAGGTCTATGAATACCAATTAGCTATATTTCAATACTATACTATAAATACACTTAGGATGATATTCACTTGGTTTTGCCTATTAAAGATAGTACAAATTTAAAGATTAAGATTATTTAAGATATACTTACCAGCTGTGTGACCTTGTACAAGTCATCTCTTTTTTGCCTCAGGTTCCTCCACTATAAAATGAGGATTAATTATAGCACCTACCTCCCATGGCTAGTAAGAGGATCAAATGAGATAATATTTATAAAGTGCTTAGGTGGGGAACCTGCTACCTCGAGGCCACACGTGGCCCTCTAGGTCCTCAAGTATGGCCCTTTGACTAAATTCAAATGTTGTTCTGCAGAGTTTGGATTTAGTCAAAGGGTCACACTTGAGGTCCTAGAGGGCCACATGTACCCTCAAGGCTGCAGGTTCCCCACCACTGTGGTGTCTGTCATATATAAATGTATATAGCTGGATGCTACATAAATGATATGAGGATGATGATGATGCATCCAGGAAATGGGTGAAGGAGAATTTCAGAAAAACAAGAACACCTATTTTTTGTTATTAAGGTAAGGAAGGAGGGGTTGGGAAGCAACTTGATTGTTTTATTTTACTAATAATTATTGTTGTCTAGGTACTAAGTCCAGTTGCTTCTATGCTGCTGGAATATAAGTTCTTTCAGTACTCACTAAATTTCAGTACTCTTGGGGCATACCTCTACCTGTCACACCCCATTTAATATTTCTGTTTGCTGCTTTTGATTTGTTCCGGTTTAAAGATTTCTGCTGCTCAAAGGAACCATTCTCTTGGAGTGCTTATGACATAAAAAACAAAGACAAAGCAAAGCAAGACAAAAAAGTTATTGAACAGAAAAGAGCAAGAATTAAATGGAATAGAGGAGTTTATGCATAAAATGTTTGCCTTCTTCTTTTAATGCCTTACCGATATGGAATATCCTTTGAATGGCTCTCACGTCATTATTACTCTATTTGTTCTTCCTTTCTTTTACTGGAACCTAACAGGAATCAATAAGTACTATCCTCGTGTTCAAATTCCATTTGCCATCCTTTCCCAATTTGTTTTAATTTTTTAGAATTTACTTATTTTGTGAATAACTGCTACAAAATATACATTATTGGACAGGTTGTCTATAGCAGTACATGTAAAAGCCAATCTCTGACCTTAAGGCATTTATAATCTATTTCCATTTCCTTCCTTAGGCATTTAATATTCCATAACAGACAAAATACTTAGATAATTTATTATTAAATAATCCAGGAATTTATACTAGATAGGGCTGGTAGAGTTCAGCAAGGTGACTGCCATATAAATTCTTGATAAATGAATGCTGACTCAACAATGGACTTGGAAATCTCCTTTTTCAGGTTTCATTAGTGATTTATTTTTGTTTGGGACCATTGGTCAACCACAAGGTCATTATCTTCATTTAAAATTAACCTCTTTCAGAACAGTATCTTTTTCCCTACATAGGAAATAGAATATTATTAGTCTGTCATAACCTAGTTTCTCATACCTGTTATGTTAACAAATTTATCATAGTCCTTCCAGTTTTCAACGTTCATTTCCACAAGATTTTGAGTCATAAATGTTCTCCTTGTCTGTCCCCCTAACCCCACCCCAAGATAGCAAGCATATGCTACAAAATGAGCTGAATCCCCCTTCTCCCAATCTTTTCTCTCATATATTCCCCTTCATCCCCCCCCTTATTTTCTTGTAGGGCAAGGTGGGTTTCTATACCCCACAGCCTGTATATCTCATTTCCCAGTTGCATGTAAAAACTTTTTTAATATTTATTTTTAAAACTTTGAGTTCCAGATTATTTCTCTTCTTCTCTCCTCACCCACCCCGACTTGGAAGACAAACAATTCAACATAGGTTGTACATGTGTAGTTACACAAAACATTTCCATAGCAGTTATATTGTGAAAGACTAACTATATTTCCCTCCATCCTATCCTGCCCCACAATTTATTCTATTTTCTCCTCTTACCCTGTCCCTTTTCAAAAATGTTTTCTTCTGACTATCCTCTCCCCCAATCTGCCCTCCTTTCTATCAACTCCCTCTTCTCCTCTTCCCCTTTCTTTCCTGTAGGGTAAGATACCCAACTGAGTGTGTATGTTATTCCCTCGTTAAGCCAAATCCAATGAGAGTAATGCTGACTCATTCTGTTTCACCTTCCTGCTCTTCCCCTCCATTGCAACAGTTTTCTCTTGCCTCTTTTATGTAAGATAATTTAACCTATTCTGTCTTTCCCTTTCTCCTCTCAATATATTCCTCTCTCATCTCTTAATTTTATTTTTTAGATATCATCCCATCCTATTCAACTCATCCTGTGCCCTCTGACTATGAATGCATGTACATATATATACACCCACTCACACATATTATATACACATACATATATACCCTCCTATATATGCATACATATTCCCTTCAATTATCCTCATACTGAGGAAAGTCTCATGAGTTACAATTATCGTTTTTTCCATGTAGGAATGTAAATAGTTCAATTTTAATAAGTTCCTTATTTCTTTTTCATAGTCCTTCCAATTACAAACTTTCATAGTATTTCATATATATACACATATACACACATATATGTGTATGTCTATGTGTGTATATATGTATGTATTTGTATGTATATATGTACACACACACACATATATCAGCCCATTCATTTTTAGGGAAATAGGAAAGACTTAGCAAAATAGATTGCATGAACAATTAAATGTTCAATGCAAAATATCTTTTTTTTCTTCATCTGATGAGAGAGACAGACAGAGAGACAGAGAGAGAGAATGTGGGAAGGTACGCGAAGTAAGAGGTGAAACATGAAAACACATTGTAGTTATAGGTGAGCAAAGAAAAATAAGAAATGAAAATACAGACATTACTAAAGGTTTGGAAAATCAGTGACAAATCTGTACGATTGTTTCTGGGGAGCTGGCTTCATGCAGGCAGCAAATCACTAGGCTTTCTGCTATTTGTTGAGCAAATTGCTAGGAGCTGAAGAGTAAGAGGCATGCAAAATCGCCTTACAGATGACTTATTCTGCTAAGTTCAGAGGAAGGAAGTGGTGAAAGCTATGGCTGGCAGGAAATAAGAGAAGTTCAGGAGGTTAAAAAGTCTGCCACCCACTGCTCCCTATTAAATAAGTATTACAATGTTGGCAGTGGCCCATGGGTTTTTATGCCAGGTGGGGGAGAGAAAGTTAGATGCCTACAGATTAAAGCATTGGTCATGCTGAAAAGGTTAAAAAAAAATCTCCAACTCATTCATTTGTTTCTCTTCAAGCCAATTAAAGTGTGGCCTGCCTAGCTAATTAGCCTCACCCTAACTCCCAGGGAGGGGACTACCTTCTCAATAACTTACAGGTGACTTATGTTTCCTGCCAACTCGGTTCTATGTTTACCTCCAAACCTAAAATAATCCATTTGTATCAAATTATGCATGTCAGTTTTGGGAGGTGAGTTGCAATCTCCTATGAAATGAATAAAAGGCAAGCCAACTGACTTCATTTTGCCACACAAGCTGAGGTTTGGGGTGGGGGGAAGTGAACACTTTGTTTAACCTTTAAAAGATTAAATTTTACTCTGATCCATTTGTGAAGCAGTGGGGAAATGAGAGCACTTTGGTTCAGAAATGTATATTGGGTCTGGGGGATGATGAGATTAAGCCTCTCAAAGTTACTGTGACAGGAGTCCTCAAGTCTGTCGTTTGACATTGTCTTAGACTTCTTTGGCAGTCTATTGAAGCCTATGGTCCCCTTTTCAAAATGACATTTTTAGATGCATAACATAAAATAGAAAATTACACTGAAATGGCTATCACACACATGTTTAAATGTATACACAAGTTCATGGATCCCAGGCTTAGATCCCCTGATTCTTGATGTATGCACTGGGGAAAGAGGAGGGCTAGGAGTAAGGAAAACTCTTTTATATGACACTAACTTAAATCCTTTTCCTGAAGAATAAGGTACACTAATTTTTTGAAGCTCTAAATATGTCCAGAAGAAATTCAAAGCCCATCAACATTCAACCTTTGCACTTTGTTTTAGTACTCAGTTGAAAGAATGACTATTTAGCACTAGACTACAGGGAATTTGGAGGATTTGGGGGCTATCTTCTAGGCCTGACTTTGGAGGGTTGAGGTAGAAGGCTATTTTGACATACTGATTCAATTCAACAAACCTTTTCAAGCCCCTAGGTGCCAGGTACTCAGCTAGATGTTAATGGATATGGAGACAGAAAAATGAAACAGTACCCGTCGTAGCTTAAATTTTACAGGTCTGAGGCCATTAAAGACCAGACTTCCAGTTGCTAGAACTCATCAATAAATCCATATTGTTAAGCATTTACTTTGAAAATAATAATAATAACAGCTAGTATTTATAATAGTACCTTAAGGTTTGTGAAACCCTTCGTATGTTCAATTTTATTTGCTTTTCACAACCCAGGTAATGTAGGTTTTAAAAAAAAACTATTATCCCAATTAGGCGATAGTGAGAATAAGGTGATATCCATTTTTATTCTACTCTCTCATTTTACAACTGAGCAAACTGAGGCAAAAAGAGGTTCAGATCACAGAACCATTAAGGGTCCTAGGGGGTTTTGAACCCCATCTAGTTGCTTCTATGTGCCAGGCATTGTGTTAAACTCTGGGGATACAGAGAAAAGCAAAACCAAAGCCTTCTTCCAATGAGCTTGTATTCTAACAGGCTAGAGCCTGTGAATAAATTTTCATGTACAAAATGCTGACAAAGTAGATGGAAGATAAGCTTCCATAGGAAGACTCATCAGAAACAAGATCAGAAAAGCAACACCAGTGGCTAGTTGCTGTGGATAAGAGGAAACAAACACCAGAAATCCAAGATAATAGAGTTAGAAGTGAAAAGTTTGTAGTTATGCATAGACGTGTAGTATAACTTGCAACATCTATCAGCTGTGGCATGGAGCTCCCTAACCTACCATGCCAAGGGTAGTGATTCAGCTTGTCCTCTCTATCAGCAATTCCCTGAATGATGAAACTCTGAGAGGGTCTGGGCCCTGCCACTGAGATGTGAGGCTCTATTATTTGGCCAATATGTACTTTAAGAGTTCTAAGTCATTAAAGGAAGACTACTGTCACATATTTTCCCATAAAAATATAAAACCATGTCTATTAAATGATGGTTCACTGAAAATAAATTTATGCTAAACTTATTTACATGAGTCTTCTGAAATGTTTCATTTGACATTTAGATTATTAGGCATGACAGAACAATATGTATGGTTAAATGTTACCTAAAACATTCTTTCCTCAGTTCCTGGGAAACTGGCATAGCATAAAAACCCATTTGCTCATCTTTTTTCCTTGAAATTCAGGGGTGACTGAGTGCCACTAGGGAGTCTTAAACAACTTCCCCTTAGCAGTTTTCCATTGATAGACCTCTTGGCATTATTGGTCTTAGAGTGATTGAACATGCTAGTTAAGGAAAAAAACCCATGCCACTTTAAGACTTAGCCAATATGGGGATTTGCTTTCCTTGACTATGCTTAATCTATTGCAAAAGTTTCCTTTTTATTTTTTTTTTCAAGTGGAGGAGTGGACTAAATGCATAATAATTCAAAAATAAAACTTCATTTAAGAAATAGCTTGTATATTTAGATGCTCAGCTCCTGCTTCAGCCAGTGAACTATAGTAGTAACCCTTTTTGACATATTAATTTCCCTTTAGAGTCAGGGGAAAAGTATTTGTGTTTCATAAGACTTCTACTATGATTCACAGAGGTCATTTCAAGTGTGGCTGCCATCTCCACAGGGGTCCTTTCCTGTTCCTTGTTTCCTCTTTGGAATTGAAGAGGAAAAATTAAAAAAAAAAGTCTTAAAGGCAAGTTTGGCAATAATTTAAAATCTATGTAGTTACAAGGGTTTTTCAGAGAAAGCAAGGGATTTTTATAGATACATAATGTGAATTTAAAAAAATTGTTAAAAGATGAAATCGTAATCTACTTTCTACAAAACTACAAAAAAGTTTTTTTCTGGTTTCTTAAAAAAAAAGTTTTCTTCAACTCTGGAATCAGAAGGGATTGAAATATCCTTATACCTGGAATCCTGTGTCTTTCTTTTTTAAGTAAAGATTTTAATGAGCTGGTAGTGAGCCCACTTCAACACCCTGCGACCTTAGAGGCTAGGATTTGACCCAGAAATGGTGAATGCAAGGATACTTTGTGATGTCTGCCAGGAGCCAGACACTCCCTAAACATTCCTGCTAGTGCCTGTTAGAGCTTTCAGCTGTCTGACACCACAGCTCTGTTGCTGACTTACTTCTTAGACAGGGTGGATGGAATTTCATTAAACTGGCTTTAGTCCTTGCCTCAGAGAACCCAAAAGGTAGTTATAAATAGCTATCCTTTAGATTCCTCACACACAGAGAGCTCCATGAGGATGCACGAAATTCCTTTATCTAATATTTATATGAAGTCACAGTGTGAGGGTATAATACACCAAAGATGGCAAAAACCATTTTTAGGCCAAAGATACAAGCCAACTTTCTTTCTTATCAAATGTCAACATCTTTAGTATCTGGAATATTATGGGATTTTTTCCCCTGGGGGAATATATGCCTACAAAGAGCAAATGAAAGACTGTGATTAACATGGTAAAGTCCATAAGCTAATTAATATCGATCAGTTGATTATTTATCAAACATTTCTGTTTTCAACCTGATTAAAAAACAAACAAACGTCAACTGCTGGATTCCCTTGTCCCATAGGAAGTATTTTGTGAGCAAAGTGTTACATTGAGATCATCTCTGTGTGACTCTCATTCATATCCTTCAAAAATCCACCATGAGGGATTTACCCAACATGGTGATAATCTCCCTGAAGCCTTCTTTATCAAAGAAGAATACAGTCTGTTTCTTGTTTTCTCCTGCATTGTCAGGGGGTGCATATAAAGCCCATTCTTCTCCTTTTGCCCTAATCATCAGAACAATGAAGTAAAAAAAAAAAGCTACTAAAGTTAAGGAGTTTATATTCTAAATCACCACTCTGGCTTATAGTTGCCATACTCATAAAAGGAGAAAAATTGGACTTTATGTTTTCTAAGCACTTTTCTACATTTGACATTGTACGATCCATATCCGGTTAAATAATTACAATCCTCATGTTCAGGTGAACATAAGATGGAGAAATGACAGAGGTGAGAATAGAGTATCTTGGAAATTGTTGCCATAACTGCTTAATTCCTAGTTTGGTTCTATTTCACCAAGCTCATTGTTCCTAGTAATATTTTTTTTAATATTCTAAATTTTAATGGAATTTTCTTCTGAGATTTTATTTTGTAAAAACCCTTCTGCTTTTGATTCTTTCTCTACCTCATCTCATTTTAATTATCCTTATTTTTTTTTACCATGCCAATATTCCAATAAAATAAATGTTTCCTTGACACTAATGTACTTTAACTGGTGTAGTACTTGAGCACTTTAATTTGGTGAATTTCTAATGTTTTGGAGGCTCTTGGAGAAAATGTAATAACTTTTTGTCTTTCTGTGTTGAACTTCCTGATAATAAGCAGGGGCTTTGGGGGAACTTAGTGTTTTTCATGTCTAATTTTTGGAGTAACAGCAGTACTTGATGGGGATGGAGGTGTGTGGAGAAGAAGGGAAAACATCTAAACCTGGTTATAATCATAGTGGTTCCCTTTTTCTAATGGGAATTAAGTTTGAGTATGCTTAGATCTTAGACGAAAGCATTTCCTCTCAGTTCCTTATGAGCTTTTCAAAGTCCAAATTGAATAAGGGCATTTCAATAACGGGCATAAAGAAAGGTGTGTGAATGAAACCTTTATCAAGGCTGCTCTTCCATCTTTGGTGTCCAATTTTCACCTGTGGCTCTGAGAAGCTGTAGCATGCATGGTGGCTACACCCCAGTAAACTGTTTTGGTAGATGGGTTAGACCAGGTTGAGAGCAACCATGGTGCCTCAAGTATGTTGGTGACTTAGCAGGGCATCTATACCAAGCACACAAAGACTTCCCCTGGTGGAATAGGCAGATATGAACATGTTGTTTCAATGGGCCACTAAGGGAGTAGTAGCAGGCTCTGTAAAGCACTTAGACCTTGGTTAGACATTGGAGATGCCAATGTCATTCACTGCATCCTGACCCACCACCATTTGTCTTGACTTTTGTCTTGCCACTGGGCCCCACTGACTCTGAAAGTAAGAGTGAGGTTGACTGCTTCATACAACTCTGCCTCACTAAAACCCAATTTATGCATGAGTTAAAAGACATCACTCATATCATTTCACGTGTTTACCTACCTCAGAATCCTGTGGAGATGGGCAAATGATGAAATAGTAGAGTCACGCATTGGGAGCTGTCGTCAAAACCCAGCATACAGGCACCCTAGGCCATAAGGCTGTCTTCTCACTGTAATGAAGCAGTGGTGGGATTAAGCAGCCACTTGGGTGTCTGAGCAGCCTCTTTTTTAAAGGACTTTTGCTCATCTCCTGGCATGAGGAAGGAGCTAGAAAAGATGGCATATAGATTGAAACCCTGGCCTACTTACCACAGCAGGCAGGCATCTTACCCTGCATTTGAAGCACACACACACACACACACACACACACACACACACACACACACACATGCAGACACATGTACATGCACATGCACACACACAAATTTATGAAAGCTTTTGTGGAGATGATTCCATTTGACATTGGTATGTGGAATGTTTGAACACTTATGGACAACATGAAATCCAGTCGACCTAAAAAACAAACTGCTCTTGTTACAAAAGAACTTAGCAGGTATCATATCCAAATAGCAGCAGTCCTGAGGGAAACACAGCTGGTAAATGGAGGCCAGCTTTAACCAAAGTCTGATCTGGATACAAATTTTTCTTTAGTGGATTCAGTAACAGGAAGTGCTGTAAAGCTAGAATTTTTTGTTTTGGCAAAACAAAAAGGTTTGGCACCAAAAACTAATCTAGCCAACAAGCTTGTGTAACTCCCAAAAGGACAGAATGACAGACTCATGACAATAAGACTGCCATTTGCAGGAAAGAACCATGCCACAATCATCTGTGTATATGTTCCATCTATGCTGAATCCTAAAGATGTCAAAGAAAAATTTTATAAAGACCTGGAGACTGTCATCATCCATGTGCCAAAAAAGGACAAGCATGCATTGCCAGGGTTAGCCTTGTATTTGGAAGACTTTTAAGGAATGTGTGGGGATGAAGATGTATTAGGCTTCCTACCAAACTGAAGGTCTCATAACTGTTGTGCTGACCACATTGTTATATGCCTGTGAAACCTAAGTGGTATACCAGGACCATGCCAGGAAACTGAATTATTTCCATTTGAATTGTCTAAGGAAGATTCTGAAGATCACCTGGTAAAATAAAGTACTAGACACTAAGGTCGTTTCTCAAGTTGAAGCATTCAAACTCTACTGCAGGGAGCCCAACTCTGAGGAGCTAGTCACATTGCTTGAATGCCAAACAAAAGTTTGCCTAAAAGACTATTTTAAGAGAACTCAAACAAAGCAAGCACTCACACAGAGGTCAGAAAAAGCAATACAAGTATACTTTTAAGGTCTTTGTGCAGTACTTTGGAATTGATTGTGTGACATGGGAGACCCTGATGCAGGACCACTCAGCATGGCATGCCCACATCAGAGAAGGTGCTGTGCAAAGCAGAATTCCGATAGCTCAAGAGAAACATGAGATGCAAAAATTTAGATACCTCTTCACTCCCAATGTTGATATGGACTATTTGTGCCCAACCTGTGGTACAGCCTCCCTAGGTCATACTGATCTGATCAGCCACAGTTAGACACACTGTAAGTTGAACCTGACATAGTTATGTCATTCTGGTGCTCTTCAAGTTATCCAGGTTGGACTTCCTCAATTCTTCCCTTTTCATCACCCCACAGAGTCAATGTGGTGCTAATTCAATGCTTTTAACTTTACCATTTCCCATTTATTTCACTCAAATGGCTACCACCCTAGCTAAAGCCTTAAATTTACCTATCACTTAAATCATTGCAACAGCCTCATTTTGGCTTATAGTTTCTCCCTTCTAATTACAACTGACAAAATATTCCTTGTAAAGTATATTTGATTATTCCATCCCTCTACTAAAACACTGTCAATGATTCCTTACTGCCTGTAGTATGAAATACAAATTCTTCAGATTGACTTTTAAAGATCTTTATGATCTTGCTCCAGCCCACCTTTTAAGATACTTCAGTTTTTCTTTATGCAAACTGTACTCAAGGAATATTGTCCTACATGCTGTTGCCTCCTGTATTTCCCTTCTCTGTATCATTGAAAGACTTTTCCCCATGCCTCGATATGACCTACCTCCTCACCTCTGCCTCTTGGAATCCTTTGCTTCTTTCATGGTTCAGCTAATGTGCTTAATGCTACGGGAAGTCTTTTCTGATTTTATAGTTGTTCTTTGTATTCTTTCTGCCTTAAACTGTCAAATGATCCAGGAGTGTTGAACCTGCGGCCTTGTAGCCACATGTGGCCCTCTAGGTCCTTAAGTGTGACCCTTCAACTGAATCCAAACTTCATAGAATAAATCCTTTTAATAAAAGATTGTGTTCTGTAAAATTTTTACTGAGTCAAAAGGCCACGCCCAAAGTCTTAGAAGATCATATGTGAGCTCAAGGTCACAGATTCCCCAAACCTGCAGACAATCACAAGTTATATCTCCATAGTAGATTGCAAGATACTTGAGAGCAGGAACAGCTTTTTGGTTTTTGTTTTATCTGCCAACCTTAACAAAGTGTTTTATGCACTTTACATGCTTAATAAACACTTACTGAATCATATTGGATAGTGGGCATGAAGGGTAGGTATGCATTCTACTCATTCCACTCAAATCCTTTCTTCCTTTCCTTTCCTTACCTTGCTTCAAACCCGAAGTGATATGATGCAGTTAACATGGAAATTTGTTCTCTTTCAAATTAAAAAGATATAGTCATTGGCACATCATTATGATGCTTGCATAAATGCTCTACCAAATGACCATAGAGATAAGTCATTTCTCCCAAGTTGTCATTTCACGCTTGGAACTATTTCTCTGAGCTACTACGTGAAAAGACTGTCTAAATTCACTGAATATGAATTGACCCTCAGTCTTTTATCTCAAGCAACGTTTAGAAATCAAAAGAAAGCCATCTAATTTGTATTCTGAAAATCTTTTTCTTGTGGGAAAGAGAGAAAATGTATTGCTAGCCAGAAAACGGGACAAATTAACCAAATTATAAGCATGCCCTGCACAGCATGATTCCAACCAACATCATTTCACAATAACTTAATTGATACAATGCAACTGTTTCTCTGTACCAAAGAGTTGCATGTCTCCTCCAAGGCATACTTTGGCTAATTAGCCATTTAGAGCATTGTTTCTATGTTTTTCTGTCTTCTCCTGTATTTTATCAACTGAGCAGTACACTTCACCTTTCAGTGCTCTAGGCAGTTAATGGTTGCCAAGATGTAGCCCAGCTGAACTGTTAAAGGGAGATTCTTCACCCTGAGGATAACAAGGAAATTATAGGTCTGATACCTGTCGCTATCACCTATCCCTGTCTTTGGATGTGTGCAGGTTTTCTCCTCTAATAAAATGTGATTCCTTTAAGAGTAGAACTTATTGCATTCTTTGTATTTATATCCCAGTGCATATCACCATGCCTGATATATATTAGCACAATATACACGTGTTGATTAATTGATCCAGTGAATCTAATTTCCTTCCATCTTCTCCTATACCGCATTCTAGTTTTGTTATTTTGTCTAATGCTATATTCTTGCAGAACCAACAAATGATTTTGTCTATGGTGCATATGGGAGGAGGACAGAAAGTTGTATAGTTTAGGGGAAAATTCCAAAGTTATTTTAATGACCTCAAGTGCCTTCTTGAAGTCAAGACATAGAGGTCCATCTCTCATTCTTTTTTTGTTTAAAGAAAGATTTTTCTTGTAGTAAATATAATGAATGTGTGTCATACATATACATATGTATACATGCATATATATATACATATATTACACACACATACATCATATGCCAGTCCATTCATTTGAGTGATTCACAAAGTTTATATGGATTATGAAACACATACATATACATATATGTATATATAGCGTATGCATGTTATGTGTGTATATACATATACATGTGTATATAGGTACACATACACATGTATACATGTATGTTTTATAATATTTTTCATGTATACACATATATGAACAGGAACACATATCTCTATCTGTGTATCTGTAGTAGAATCTCTGTAAACTTTTGTAATGACTCAAAGGGTAATGGGTACTTGGATATGATATGTATAATTGTAATGGTAATGGAATTTGGAGATGCCTCTGTATTGGCTTGGTTTTTGGATTGAATGTTAAAACCCAGAGCTTGTGAATCCCACTTGTGGGATGGACTTGTT
>CM053582.1:426576174-426624041 GCA_028627135.1 Pseudochirops cupreus
TGGAGTGTCAAACTTTCTTTTCAGTTCTGGTTTTTTCAGCAAGAATGTTTGAAAGTCCTCCACCTCACTGAATGACCATATTTTCCCCTGGAACACTATACTCAATTTTGCTGGGTAGCTGATTCTTGGTTTTAATCCTAGCTCCCTTGATCTGTTTGAGGCCGGACTGGTTTCTGCTCTCAGAGTTGAAATGGTCACTTTGAGCTGAGCTAAAGCAGGAAATATATCTGTGTGTGTTTTAGAGCCCTAGAATTTGTTTAGAGTCCTATTTTTTGGGTATTTGATGTGGATGTGTCGGAGCTGTGATTTCTTGCTGCTCCTATGCTGCCATCTTGGCTCCACCCCCTGGTTGTATGTTTCCATCTTTGTCACCAAACTTATATTCTATAGTCTGAGCCCTCTTTCCCCCACCCCAATTGCTCATTTTCTCAACTAATTACTTGACTATTTAACTTTATGTTAAGGTAGGGTTCTGGCACTCTTTTCTGCCTTGGAATTGTGAAAAGGATTTCTTCTCCACTGCCACCACAAACTCTGCCATGCCAGTGTTCCTATTTGCCCCAGGACTTCCACCTAAGACTGTGACACAGATCCAACTGCCAAGTTTGCCAATTCACCAAGCAAAAGAATCCTACCTCAACACAAGCAAAGAGATACCTGCAATCCCCCTCTGATTAGCAACTCTATCCTCCCACCATCTGTGTACCAAGAGCTCTGACAGCATCCACAGCTGCCACTGCCCCATGGCTAGGGCTGACCACACTCCTCTCTCACACAGGTCCAATAGATCTTTCCTACTGACCTTCTAAGTTGTCTTTGGTGTTTGTGTGTTGAGAAGTCTGGAAACCACTACAGCTGACAGCTGTTCAGTTCCCTGAGGCATGCTCTGAGCTTGCTTAGGCAGGTCTGTGCTGGTGTGGTTTGTGCTTGACTGTGCCCCTCTCCCAGCCAGGTGCAGCAGACCTTTCTAATTGGCATTCCAGCTTGTCTTGGGCTGGAAATTTGTTTCACTCTTTCTTTTTGTAGGTTCTCCTGCTCTAGAATTTGTTTAGAGTAATTTTTTACAGGTATGTGGAGGGGTTTGGGAGACAACTCAAGCAAGTCCTTGATTTTACTCCACCATCTTGGCTTTGTCCCTCCCACTTCTAAGATTTAAAATATCAATAGGAGAACATTCAAGATGTTCTGACATCCAAGTGCCCCAGCACCTGGGCATTTGGCTTTCCTAGATACCTCAGCATCCATTCATCAAAGAATCATGTTTAAGAGAGACCTTCTTTACCCAGTTCAGAAGTAGCTGAAGTGATTATTCTTCCAGCAGTCATGGAACATCTGGACATGAACGCAGTGGGACTAGTGCTATGTAAGTACTTTGCTAGGAGTGAAGTTCCTCTCTCCAGAAATAGAGATGGGGTATAGTAGAATGTTCCCCCGAGTTACTGAGCAGAAATGCTTATACTTTTATTATTGCTATATCTTTAAAGCAAATATCCATTTGTAAAAACTAATTTATGCTAACTGGTTAAATAGAACTGGAGTATTAATCACTGACAGGTAACAGTAGGGTTATATAGGCAATAGGAACTTGAGCTAAATGTATTAGAAAAGAGACACCTGCGGTAAGCTGAAGAGTGATGCTGCAGTGCTCAATCTAGCAGAATGTGATCAAAGCATACTTATTATACTTAAATTTACATTTGTTCTGTATTGTATATAATTACATTTTTCACTATTTGAAGTTTATTCTTTATGGTTTTTGTGGAACATTTGAGGTTTTTTTACTGTATACCCCATATTATTAAATTCTTTCCCTAATTTCTGATGTTCTTTTTTATTTCTTAAGAACTGTTTGATTTCCTTTTCTGATTTTCTTCTCTCTTTATACTCTTATTTTACATGGGCCTGTGGTTTTAAGAATACTACTGATTCTTGCTTAACAATTTTTAAATGTGTCATTTATTCACCAAAAAAAGGACTTTTCATGATATATTGTTTGGTTTCTTTTTCTATCTCTGTTATTTGAACTGCATCAGTTTTTATATATTATTTTAAAATTATATCTCTATTTGTATTTTAGAGCAGTGGGGAGAGATTTAGAGATTTTCATGTGGGTGCATGTGTTTACTTATGTGTGTGTGTGTGTGTTAAACTGCTTTTCTTTCCTTTGATGTGTCTGTTTATTCCTTCCTCCCCCTTTCTTTCCTCCACTCACTCATTTACTTGTTCATTTATCCTTCCATTCCTTCATTCTGTGCTTTCATATTTCCTTTATTTCTTCCTTCCTTGCTTGTTACTTTTTATTATATGGATTGTGTGAAGAGCTCAGCCTCCTTCAGTCCTCTCATTCTGACTCCTTGGATCAATCTTCACTTTTTAAAAGAAGTTAGAAGACTTTGATTTTGGTTCCCAGGTCTACAATTACTAGGCACTTATTAAAAACCTTAGGAAATTCAAAATTTAACATCCCTAAGGCTATATAACCAAAGTCAAACAAGATGGTTTTCAGAACCTCAGCTCATTCTAATCCTGCATCTTTCCACGTAGCATCTGTTAACTGATTTGCAGAATTGTTCCATTTTTAAAAATTATTACTTGAAGCTTAATGAATCATTTTCTCTCATAAAAGGCTAGCATTAAAAAGATCCTTAGAGAGCATCTCACTAACTCCTTCATATTACAGATGAGCAAGTAGAGCTCCTGAAAAGATAAAGGATAAATGTGTTGTCTAAAGTCATATAGATAGTAAGTGGCAGGCTCACTATGAACAGCAAGATAGCTAATTTGTTACTTTCTCTTGACACCTGTAACTTCCAGCCCTCCTAAAAAAGGAATTACATGAACTGGATGTGGAATAATTACAGCTAAACCCATAGGACAAAGGAGATATAGTTCTGTAAAAGTAAAATGCAAAAATGAAGAAATTTAATACATAAAATACTGCCCTTCCTCCACTGAGTTGCATAAATCAAATCAGGTGTACATGCAAACACACAAATTTGCTCCTTGACTTACTTTAGGGATCTGCTTCCATCCCCTGCTGCAGAAACTGTGCTAGAAATTTCCCCTTTCCCCTCTCCCCCCACGTTCCTTCCCAGTCATATAAAGAAGAATGGAAAATGACTGGAAAGATTCTGGCTTCTGATTCAGTCTTAGACCTAAGTTAAATTGGAGCCATGTGACTTAAAATACCTTACTGGAAATACCTTCCTTCCTTCTCTTCCACCTTAAAAGGTGAGAGAAGCTGATTCAACGCAGACACAAAGTAGAAAGAAAAGCCAAAAGAGAACTTAGGGCTGGTACTTCTGTGGCTATGCATAGGAAATGGCACATAAACACAGCTGGGACAGGTCCTACTTCCCATAACTTCTGAAGGAAGCATCCCTAAGACATTAGATACAATGACCACCAAGTGAAAAAGGCTCAGGTCCCCTCGTATGCAGCCTCAGGAGTACACCCACCAACCAAAGAGGGAAGAATAATCCAGAAAATTAGGGACAAGAAAAAAACAACAAAAAGATGAAACACTAAATTAAGACAAAAATCATCATAAAAAGCCCTGAGCACAAGCAAATAAATAAACAGAGAATTCTAAAACCTGAAAGGAATCATAAAACCTCAAAGAGAATACAAAGCTTTAAATAAATTTAAGATGAAAGAAAAAATATATGATGAAATAAAAAATACCATTTACTCCCAAGAAAGCTAGAATAACAAGAAACTATAAAATGGTTCAAAAGGGAATTTAGATGCATAAAAATTAGTGTATATATGAATAAAAGCTTAGACTTCTCAATGTAACTTGAGGAAAAATTAATTCACCATGGAGGATATCTCTTAAGTGAGAGATGAATAGATTTGGTACACGAAAATACTGATAAAAGGGAAGCAAAGGACAATAAAATAAAAAAGAATGCAAGGACTCTGTTCAAGTCAAATCAGTTGATGGCTAAGATGGTTGGTTGTAGTTGAGGTTTAGGTGGTTTTAGTCACGTCAATCCTTTGTGACTTCATTTGGGGTTTTCTTGACAAAGATCATTGAGTGGTTTGCCATTTCCTTCTTCAGCTCATTTTATAGATGAAGAAACTGACACAAATAGGATGAAGTGACTTTCCCAGGGTCACACAGCTATTAAGTGTCTGAGGCCAAATTTGAACTCAGGAAGATGAGTCCTGCTGACTCTAGCCTAGGACCCTATCCACTGTACCACCTATTGGTTAGAGACAACTTAAAGTTCAAGGGTCTCTCCCTTCTAAAGAGCATAATAAATGAAAATGCCCTAATACTATTAAGCAGAAAATAATGAGAAAACTTCCTAGAACTTCTAAATACAAAGCACCAATTAAGAGAATAAACACAGCAGCTCCAGAAAATAGAAACAAATAGCAACAGAAAAAATAAAATAAAACCTCTGCATTATAAACCCCAAGGCACAGAATGGTTAAATTAAACTTGTTCAATGACAAATATCAAACCTGGCAAGCAGCCAGGAGAAATATTAGGGATGGGATATTTGAATAACGCAAGATTATTCTATAGTCAAAAGATATGACAGAATAAAATTGTTATATATACATATATAGATATACATATATCTTTTTTGTATATATATATATATATATATATATATATATATATGTACATATATGAAATGTATCAAAAAAGCACAGTATCTTAAGCCTCAATGTCAAATAAGTGGCAGACTCAATACTAAGATCCAGTTCTTTTGATGTCAAGCCATGTGCCCTATCCATTACGTCTTCCACACTCTAGCCTCCACATCTTCAACACTCCCTCTGAGAAAGGAAAGGGTCTCATAACTATATTTCTCACTAACAAATGATATGATTTCTATTTTCTTGAGTGCTGGATTGAGTTAAATTGAGGAGGAGGATGAGTTAAGGAAATTTTATATTTTAATTTTCCTTTCTCTATTACAATTGACTAAATTTCATGCATTATCTGTTTACAGAAACACAAATACAGTGTTTTTAAAGAAAAATTAGTTCTAACATTCCAGAGGTAGAAAGAATGAAGTTTATCTAGGAAAAGTTTCACATATTACATATCATTAAAAACCAAGGCCCACAATATTAAGTAATTTGGAGGACTGATCACTAGATATTGACAGAACTGACTCAGTTTCCCTAACCTCTGACCTCATGTTTTTTTTTCCCTGATACACCATATTGTTACTGGTAATGACTCTCAAAACATTGTACAAAACAGAATAAAAAAAATACATCAGTGGCTAAAAAGATCATAAGAAAAAATAATTGTAGCATGAAAAAGAAAAGACATATGATATATAAGTAATTGAAATTTTATCATGCCTTAGCCTTTCTCACATGTGACTCACTGTTTTATAATGTCCATCATCTGTCTAAATGTACAAATGAGGCTAATCAGAAGCATTAAAAAAATAGAGAACTGATGAGAACACAAAATGAAAGGACACACACTATGACAAGGCACCTGTTAGTGGTGCCTACACCACTCTGACAAAATAGTCCAAGAGAGTGGCTTCATGCTCAATTCTGATCATTGAGGAGACCCTCCCTAGTAATTCATTAATCAAAACATCGTTCTTGGCAGGCTCCCATAGACAGCTTGTCAATGGCCACTGTCCTATTCAAACACACAGATAAATATCTGATTATAGATACAGAGTCTATAGGGAAGAGAACTTGGCACTCTGCCCCTTGCAAATCTCACTGTAGACCAAATGGAACTGTTTGGATTAGTATAGTCCTCCTGGCGAATCTGATTGTAACTTGCAGTTTATTTTCTTGCTCTGATAATTTTCTAAAACCCTTACAATGCTTACAGCTGAACTGTAGCTACTGCATGAGACCCAGAAGTGCTTGATCAAATTTGATCAAATCATTACCCTATTTAAAATTCCAAAAATTCCTAGGTGTTTTTCTTGATGAAGGTTTCCCATAGCGGTAAAGTGATGGGATTACAAAACTTAATTCATTTTGTTACTAAGATAATAAGTTTATGAGGCAAAGCCTTTTCAGGCATTGATTGACTAAATATGTCTGATCGTTCAGAAACATGGCTGAGAGTGTTACAGAAACCTTACCTCCTGATCTTGATAGGAGAAGGGAGAGAGTTATGGTTTTGAATGACAGTATTGTTTGATACTTATTAGTAAATAATATGATCTCTTTTATATTATGACCTCTATAGGCAAAAATGGAAAATACATGGGAATAGTGACCATCAACTATAAGGTGAGGTCTCTGGCCAGGGAACATAATTCCTTTATGAGGAAGAGAGGTACAAAAGAAAGCATAAGTTTAAGATGTATTAATCAGCTAATTGAAATAACTGTACATTTTTTCCTCTATGGAACTTAACTGGAGGGGCTGACTTTTCCTGAAGCATATGACAGACCTCGGCAGTAGCCAAGACTTTAAGGAAACAAGACAAGGAAAACTTTCTGATAATACTAGGGCCAGTATTTTTATTTTTCTGCTTTTTCAAAAAAAAAAAAGGGAAAAAATTTGTGTTTAGGCTTTAAGCCAAGAAAGCATGGTAGTGCTTGTTGTTTCCTAAGGAAGAAATAGTCAAGGATTTCGGCTTAGCCAAAAGCTAGAATTGATAAAGACTACATTAAAGTAGCCCCTGTCAGAAATTATTGTGAATCAGTGGTGACTGGAGACTATAAAACCATCAGGGAAGAGGCCCATCCAGCACGTACCAATGAGAACAACATGATGACCATATTGAACTAGAAGATATCAGTGATTCTGTAATGTTGGAAGTATTTTTTTCCTATGTCTATGACTTGGTCATGTGCTCCCCGTGTGTGTCTAATCCATATTCTAATTCAATGCGTTTTTGTACTCTTTCCACTAATAATTATGAGGGGAAATGTTTTGTTGCTACTTGTAGGCACAGTTCTAACCCCACATATTCTTCATTCAGATTAAATATTGGGACAAAATTAGGTACTCATGAGTCATTGAATAGAGAAGACTTATTTTGTCCCAACACAGCAAAGATATACAGCAAGAATACAATGACCCTTATCTTCTCTGGAAACCGCCTTCATCATTTCCGTCTGAAAATTTGTCTGGTCAATATATCATCAGGGTTTGGTAACTTGCATTGTCTCAGGTACCCAGCAAGTCTGAGACACACCATTGATGGGGCCTAGGACCTAGGGCTTTTTATGTCTGTAGGCTTGGAAGCTTTATTAGGGAAGCTGGAGTCAGGAGGACCTGAGTTCAAATCCGACCTCAAACACTTGACACACTTACTAGCCATGTGACTTGGGGCAAGTCACTTAACCCCAGTTGCCCTCCAAAAAAAATAAAATCAAAAAAAGAAAAATAGTGAGTCTGATCAGGGAGCTGAAACATCTAGCTACAATCTGACAATCTCTCCCTTATTTTGCTGTTGAGTGAAATGTATTTTTACAGGAAACTAAGAGTGAGAGAGGAGAAAGGGGGAGGGAGAGGGAGTTAGAGGGAGGAAAGATTAAGGGAAGGATTAGTCCTAAGCAAAAAGCTCTAAAGATGTACTAAAATATTTATAGCTCTTTTTGAGGTAGCAAAGATTGGGAATTTGGGTGCATACTTGTAAATAGAAGAATAGATGGAACAAGTTATGGTATATAAATGTGATGGGATGCAATTATTCTGGACTTTTTCAGCATAGTGATAAAACAGTATTCTTGAAGGCTAATGATGAAACATGTCACTCAACCGCTAATAGAGAGGTAAAGAATTCACAATGCATAATGGGACATTTTGTTGGTACGGTCAATGTGGAAATTCGTTTTGATTGACTTATACATGTTTGTAATGGATTTTGTTTTTCTCATATTCTCATGTTCTTAACTGGGGTTTGATTGGTGTGGAGAGTGATAAGGCAGATCACTCATTTAAACAAATCATAGATAGATAGGCAGACAGACAGACAGATAGGAACTACTGGGAAAACTAGAAAGCACTTGGGGAGAAAATAGGCTTACACAATATTCCACAATAAATTCAGAATGGATATGTGGCCTTAATAATAACCTTAAACAAGTGAATTTAACAGAACTAGGAGAACACTGTATATAGGAATAGTAATATTGTAATGATAATCACCTGTGAAATACTTAGCAACTCTGATTAATACAATGATTCGTGTCATTTACAAAGGATTCATGATGAAAAATGCTATCTACTGAGAGCTGATAAAGTCTGAGTGCAGATTAAAGAAAAATAATTTCTTTCTTTTTATGCAACATAGTCAATGTAGAAATCTGTCTTTCATGAGTCCATTATGTACAATGGACACTGTATTTTTTGCCTTCTCAATGGAGGGGGGGAAAGAGTGGAGGGAAGAAGAAAATTTGAAACTAAATATTAAAAAATCATTAAATAGAGCATAATATTTTAAGAATGAAGAATTTTTTAGCTCCTGAGGGCCCTTGTAGTTTTTAATTTATTGAGTATGATATATGACCTATGATGTCCAAATGGTACTTTTCAAGCAACAGAAAGTGATGATCACTCTCCTCTCACAATATTGATTGAAAAACACAGCTGTATCAGTTAACAAGTATTATTGAACACTGTAATAATAGCTAGGATTTATATAGGATTTTAAAAATTTCTAAATACTTTACATACGTAATATCATTTATCTTCACAATGACATTGTGAGGCAGGTGCTATTATTATTCCTGTTATACAGATGAGGATACCAAGGCAAACAGAAACCAAGTGACAAATGACTTGTGCAGGGTCACATAGCTATCAGTAGTCTGCAACAGAAGAATTAAACCCAGATCTTTCTGACTCTAGTTCCGTTGCCTATCCACTTAGCCATCTAGCCATAAATCTTATAAAAGTACTACAAACTTTGAATTATCCTAAGTAATGAAGGTAATATGATAGTAGAATAAGGGAAAGAATTGTTCCCCAAGTAATGTACAG
Source organism: Pseudochirops cupreus (assembly GCA_028627135.1). Taxonomy (NCBI): domain Eukaryota; kingdom Metazoa; phylum Chordata; class Mammalia; order Diprotodontia; family Pseudocheiridae; genus Pseudochirops; species Pseudochirops cupreus. The sequence continues at coordinate 426,585,115 of CM053582.1, forward strand.
AAAGGATGTCACTGGTAAAATCTAGTCATCCATTTCTGTCTTTTTCTTTCTTTCATTTTTTTTTTTTGGTCAGGCCACAACACCGTACTTAACCTTGTAGAATGGTAAAGTAGGTTAAAGATAAACAATAGAGTATGATAAGGATGTGCCTGGACCCCAGGGAAGGTATCACTAGGCTGGTGAGAATTTTTTGTGATCCATTTACCCTCTCCCAAATATGAAAAATTGATAAAGACATTTAGAGACTCTAGAAAGTAGACAAGAAAGCATTTTAGTCCTAAAGAATTTTTGAGAACTTTCCATAACTATTCAGTTACAGAAAGAGGTGGAAAGGACATACACAAAGAGAAATTGAACTTAAATATATTCCTCTGGTCAATCAAATGCTGAAAATAAAATCAATCAAAAAGCATTTTCCCCTTAATGCAGCATTTTCCCCCCAAATGTTTTCAAGAGCATGAGTTTACAGGGAAAAGAGACACCCAGATCTTCATATAATCCTCAGTAAAATAGCTAATATTTCCATAGAACTTACTATGTGTCAGACACTGTGCTAAGTACTTTACAATTATCTTATTTGAGCCTCATAACAATACTGAGAAATAGGTGCTATAATCATCTTCATTTTACAACTGAGGAAACTAACGCAAATTGAGTTTAAGTGAATTTCTAAGGGCCTCATAGCTAGTAAGAGTCTGAAGTTAGATTTAAACTCAGGCCTTCCTGACGTCAGACCCAGCATTCTACCTACTGAGTTACCTACCTGCCCCCATAAATAAACATTCATTAAATTATGCTCCAGGCATTGTGCTAGGTGTTCAGGATAGACCAAAATGAAGCCTCTGTTACCCTCAAAAAGCTTACGTTATGTTGTTGGTTCGTTTGTGTGTGTGTGTGTGTGTGTGTGTGTGTATACACCCATACACATAGTAGATGGGGAAATCAAGAGAGAGAGAGAGAGAGAGAGAGAGAGATAGAAAAGAAGGAGTGAATACATGTTGTACAAACATTAAGGTCTTCTTTACTAATCTATAAGGATATTTGGTTTATTTTAATATACCTGTTTCTGCCCCTGGATAATCAAGATTCTTATTTGCCAAAAAATGGAAAAATGAGAAATAATGGGTAGAATTCGCAGCGGTAAAATAGACTTTATGTAGAGAAAAGCTTCCTACCAATTAGAGCTATTTAAAAGTATGATGGATTGCATCAGAAGGTAGTGGCTTTCTCCTTCATTAGAAGTCTTCAGGCAAAGTTTGGGTGACCAAGACTTGGTGACTTCATGGTCAGGTATATGGTGAGTTCCCTTAAAATCATGTGTATCTGTGATTTGGATTGTGCTGGTTTTATGCAGATTCTTCTTAATGTTTGATAATGTCACCTTCTTATTAGTGTCATCTCAAGAAAGGCAAATATTCCATAATTCTTTGTTCAAACCATTCCCATATATGCTCAAACTGTAGTGGAAAGAGCCTAATCAGCTCTGGAATAAGACAATCTATGTTCATGTCTTGCTTCTGATAGTTACTTGCTACCTGTATGACACTGAGCAAGTCAAATAATTTCCCTGGGCTCAAGTTTCTCATCTACAAATTAAGGCATTGGATTTCATGTCCTTTAGAGTGCCCTAGAGTTCTATATCTATGATTATTCTAATTATTGAGCCAAAACATCTTTTTATTAAATGACCTGACCCTGGTCACCTTAGCAAAGTACCCTTAGCTCCAGATTCTGACACTGTTCACCACATTCAGAAACTGACGGAGTGATGACAGTATACTAATATAGTGCTTGACTAACAGAGCTTTGGATTGTTTGCTTACAGTCATCCTGTGGACAGTTTAACAGTGTCACACACAGTTTCATGAAGTCATTTGCAGAACTCTTGTCAGGGAAATAATATACTCTTTCCATAGCCTCCTGGAAAACTATTAAGACATCGTTAGTAGTTTCCTAGCAAGGCTATGCTAAAAAATATTTCTTAATAATATAATCTGGCTCCAAGCCAATATTTCCCTGGTAGGACATATGGAGTATTCTAAAGTTTCAATAAAATATACCTGGCACACTTGCAAAATCCACAAGTTGTGAATTAAACTTGCTTCCCTTGTATCTTAACAACAAAAAAATTTATACCTAATTACAAAGCAGTTTATTTATTATTTCTTCCAGAAGATCACATTTCTCTACCTCACTCCCAAGATGTTATGTAAAAATACAAAACAAAGCAAAACAAAAAAAAACCATAATGTGGATATATCACTGTCTTAGATGCACCTGGATAGATGTTAAATGTGGGCATGTGATTACTGGTTCACTATATTATGAGTTGTTAATCAGAAGAGGTTAATAAGATTCAATTAAGGATTAAATATTTATAAGGAATTTAATAGCATGTTCTAGAGATAGAGTTGCTCTATAACACTAGTTTCAAGATAAATGGTAATCAAGCCTGGCTCCAGGGAATAAGCTAACCAGTTACCAGGGTCAGGAAGAAATTTTCTCGGTGGTGCTATATTTCCCAATTAGGTGCATCATGGTGAGTTTATGATTTCCTCTAAAACATCTGTCATTAGACACAGTGGGAAGCAGGATGCTAGACTGGATGGACCATTGGTCATTTCTGGTGTGTGAATTCCTATCCTGAGTTTGAAAAACTCTCCAGACTCAAAGTTGTCTAAATTTCCTTTGGGCTCTGGAGCTTCAATCATCACACATTGATAAACAGAGATATATTTAAGCTTCTGAGAAGAAACAAACCTCTTGGGGGAAAAGCCAAAGTGATGGGACTTTGAAAAATACACTCTCACTTAATTTCTCATCATATTTTTTATTTGCAGAAACACATACACACATATATGTATACACATGCATACACACATTCACACATACATATACACGTATACATATATATTTGTTTCTAGACAAATTTCGGTAAGATCATAGCTCATTTTCTGAATTCTTCAGAGAAGGGAAAATGCTTTCAAAATTTCTAATAAAATACGTAAATTAATTTTAAAGTTGATGTATCGATTCCTAAACATATGAAAACTTGTAGAATAGTTAGATATAGTACAATTAAGAAGGAGAAGCAGTGAGGGGAAAGTGAAGTATTGACATAATAATTTCATGCTAAAAATCACAATATTCAGTAATTATTTCCCATTATATAGGAATGCATTTCCTGATGGTTAAAGCTAAAAACTAAAAGCTTGGTCTCAAATTCTACCCTTGTAGTGATTCATCACATATTATAGTGCTGATGCAAACACTAGAGCATTGTCAGAAACCAGTAGAACAGAATGTAGAAATTAAGAAAAATGAGGAAAATAATAAGCCAAGCAATATAGATTTGGTCCAGTGGATGTTGAGTACCTGCCTATTGAATAAGCACTCTTTGGAGCTTGGAGGAAAGGAATAAGGTTAAAAGGGAGAATTGATAACAATAATCACCTTGTGTATTTTGCTTCTGTCCAACTCTCAACCCTTCTTGATTCTGATAAGGTTATTCTGAGCTTTGAGTTAGTTCTTTAACATTCCACAGCTCTCAAAGAAAGATGCATAAAATTGAGTGACATGCCTCATATCCTGATTAGCAGCTAGAAGAATATACTACCCGGTTACCCTTTTCCACTGGACACTGAACAACCCCTCCCTCCCCAACTCCTTCTGTTCTGAATGTAGTTTTGCTCTGTACTTTGACCTCATTGTCTCTTCCCTTCTCCAATCTTCCCCTTCCCTTTTCCTTCCCTTTCTGTTCCTTTTCCGTTCTTCTTCTTTCCCCTTCCCTTTCCCTATTTCTTTCCTTTTCCTTCTCTTTCTTTTTCCTTTTCCTTATCTTCCCATCCCCTTTCCTCCTTTCTTTAACCTTCCCTTTGCAAAGGAATAGGGATTGAGGAATTTATGCAAATTTTTGTACACATAAATAGTCACAGGCACACACTTTAGTGGAAACTGCTGAGATGACTGAGTTGTGTGAATGTCCATCTGTAGATCTCACATGTCCTCATGGAATGGAAGCAACAACTTTCATAATATTTTAACCTATTATCTTTTAAATGGAATGTTGTGGAATAGACAAATAATATGAACACACACATGTATCCGGAGGAAATTCAAGCTTAATATTCATCCTCATTCTTCTGCCTTCCTTGATACTCACTTTATTCGGTGTGGTATAGTAGAAAGTTGGCCAACTTTGGATTTAGGACACCTTCATCAATAGTCTTATGACCATGGGCAATTTAAGTCACCTATCTTTTTTTACAGAATTATTGGGTAGAAATTACTTTCTAAATTTAAAGTACTATTCAAAAATCATTTATTATTACCTGGTTTACCTTGAGCACATCCCACATCTCCTCTGAGTCTTATTTTCCTGATCTATAAAATGAGGCTGTTATTTGTCTTAATTACCTAATGGAATTATTATAAGGCAAGTACCTTGTAAACCTTAAAGTGCTGTAAAAAAAGAAAGAAAGAAAGAAAGAAAGAAAGAAAGAAAGAAAGAAAGAAAGAAGGAAAGAAAGAAAAAAGAAAAAGAAATAGGAGGAGTAGTGTAGTTCAGTGGAAATAGCACTAAATTTAAAGTCAGACAACACAAGTTCAAACCTTGGTTCTGTCATTCATTATCTATATGAAATTTAACAATCATTTAACCTCCCTGGACTTCACTTTCTTTGTCTTTAAGAGGAGGAGGATTGGCTAGATGATTTTTTCATCATTCAATCTGTGCTCCTATTAATGTTACTGTGGAAGGTAGCAGTATCTCTTCAGAGAAAATGAGGAAAAACTTTGAAGGAGGCCTTATTTTGTTCTATTTGAATTAATGAACTTCAAAGTAAATTGCCCCCAGCTAGTCCAAGGTAGGTCAGTATGTTTTCTGTGGAATGAATGTTTTGCTCAGTTTGAAGGCACGTACTAAGACCTTCCTAAACTGTTCTCTCTCGCTCCCGTAATTTGGTCTATGGCACCACCATTCAATTAGGCTCCTGTTACCTCGGCATTGATATTTAATTCCTCCCTCCTTGGTATACCTTTCAAGTATTACCAATTCTACTTCCAAAGCATCTATTGAATCAATTTTCCCTTATCTACTCCCATTTTCATTACTCTACTTCAGATCTTTCTTACTGAGCTGAAATATTACATTAATTTCCTTTAGGTCTTCTTACATCCACTCTTCCCCACAAGCCTCCCCCACCCCCTTCTAAGTTTCACCACCACCACCATATTAAATTTTCTTATATATCAGTTTAGGCATCTAACTCCTCTCCTCAAAGCCCTTCCAAGTCTTATCTTGCTTAATGCCTAAATACATTATAAAAGCAACATTGAAATTCTTCCCAAATCTGGCAGCACTCTACTATTCCAGTCAAATTTCATATTATACTCTAAGCTCCAGACACACTAGGTTCTCAAAATACCACACTTATAAACCCTGTTTTCATACCATTTTCTTTGCTTACTCAGTTTCCTTTCCATATCCAACCAAGTTCAAATACCATCTCCTCTGAAAAGCTTTTCTTCACCTCACCAGTTGGAGATTATCCTTCCTCAGTTCCACCAACGATACCACAAAACAATTTCTAACACTTCAGCTTTTATTTTAATTATATTTGATATTATTTGTATGCAATATCATAGTAGACTATGAGCAAGTATTGTTTTACTTGGTATGAATATTTGCCTTTTTATATAACTTTAATAACTTCTTACACACTTCATGCCTTATATGTTAAGTCAAAGGACACTGTAGTAGAAAGAATATTGGATATCAAAATCAACGAACTGAGTTCAAAACCCACCTCTGCTAGTATATTGTGTGATTTTGGATAAAACATTTTCTTCATGTTTTCCCATCGGTAAAATTAGGATGTTGGACTGCATGAACTATTCTTTTTGCTTTAAAGTCTAATCCACGATAAGTGAATGAATGAGTGAATTAATGAATGAATGAATGGATGAATGGATGAATGGATGGATGGATGGATGAATAAAATCTAATGACCATTCCACATCCATCTTGACTTCTCTGCAACATTTGGTCCAACTGAATACTCCTTCCTATTGGGCACTACCTCTTCTTTGAGTTTTTGTGAAATTGTTCTCTTCTTTGTTGTCTCATTCATCATGCCCACTCTAATCCAACAAACATTTAGTAAGCAATCACATGTGCATGGTACTATACTAGGTGCTCAGAATATACAGAGAAAAAACTTACCCTCAAAGAATTCACTTTCTATGAGGAGGATGCACAGAGCAGATAAGCATGTACATGATAATTTAAGAGAAAGGGAGAGAGCACTAAAACTAGGAGAATCAGGAAAGACTTCTCAAGTGAGAAAAACATGGAATGAGCCATAAAAGATGCTAGGGATTTTAAAATGTGAAAATGATGAAAGACTACACTCCAAGGATGGGTGACCATCTCCACAAAGGTAAGGACACAAAATAGTAAGTTCAGGGACCAGCACTCAAGCCAGTTTAGACAGAATGTACATTTCACAAAGCATAATAGTTACAAGCAACAGGCTGGGAAAGATAGACTGGGGACAGATGGTAAAGTGCTTTCAATGCCAAGTTGAGAAATCTATATTTTATCATAAGGGAATTAGGCAGTCATTGATAGTTCTTGGAAAGGGGGTGCTATCATCAGACTTAGGCTTTAGACTTTTTTCTTTGTTTTGTTTTTCTTGGAAAGGAGAGAACCTAGAGGTTGAGACTAATTAGGAAGCTATGATAATAGTCTCAGAAAGATGTGATGAGGTCCTGAATCACTGCAGTGGCTATGTGATTGAAGAGAAAAAGAATGATGTAGCAAATTCTTTGAAAGAATAATTGATAAGTATTGACAACATGAGGGAGACAATTACTTATTGAGATAATAGTATAGGAAGAAAAAATAGGAAACCCCTCACTGAGGAGCTGATAAACTATCAGATGGAATGAGACAGAGAGGAACTTGCAAACTAGCAGAAGAATACATTGAGTATCAATATATGGAGTTTTTCTGTTGCATAAAGATGCTAGTTGTTCTGGTTGAATTCAGAGACATTATTTCATCTTCAATATTTGTTGTGTCAGATTTTATTATCTCTAGTTGTTAGACAAAAGCAGAAGGAAGCTGTATTAACTCCTTCTATTAGGAAGTCTCCCGCTTTAGATAAATCACAACCTCTGAAGACTATATATCTCCTTTCTTTCCTAGAACAATCTTGGTACACTTAACTTTACTTCTGTTCCTTTCACTCATTTGTTAATCTTTTTGCAATTTGGTTGCTGATCTCAGCACTCATTTGAAATGGCTTTCTTTTTTTAAAGTTACCACTGATCTCTTAATTATAAATCTAATGACCATTCCACATCCATCTTGACTTCTCTGCAACATTTGGTCCAACTGAATACTCCTTCCTATTGGGCACTACCTCTTCTTTGAGTTTTTGTGAAATTGTTCTCTTCTTTGTTGTCTCACCACCATCTCCCCGCTCCCCCCCGCCCCGCTTAATTGTGCATATATCCTCTCTTGCCATTTCTCTCTTGGTGATCTTATCAACTTTAATTGCTTTAATTATCATCTCTGTGCAGATTGCAACCGGATCTATGTAGCCAGACTTATTCTTTCTCCTAAACTTCAGTCCCACATCAACAATTTTCTGTTGTAAATTTTAAACAGGAAATGGCGTAGGCTCCTCAAACACAATATATGCAAAACAGGACTCTTCATTTCCCAAAAAATTCACCCCTCCTCCCAACTCCCTTATTTTTGTAAAGGGCTTAACATCTTTCCAGTTTTCTAGATTTGTAACTTCAGCATTATCTTTCATTCTTTATTCTCCTTCATCCCGTATTTCTAATCAGTTTCCAAATCTTTTCATTTCTACCTTCATGATATCTTTCTAATCTAAAGCTTCTCTTGGCTCACAGGAATCACTTTAGTTCAAGCCCTTATCACCTCTCACCTGGACCAATGCAATAGCTTCATAATCGGTTTCTCTGCCTCAAGTCCTTTTGCAATCCAATCTCCGCCTGGATGTGAATGTGATTTTTAAGAAGCTCATATCTGACCATATCATTACGCTAGTCAATAAACTCTATTGGCATCCTATCGTCTGTAGTTTCAAATACAAGATGTCATTGAATCCATTCACAACTTTCTCCCAAACTCATCATGTATTACTTCCTTTCCTACAATCTACAGTCCAGATAGAATGATCTTCTCTGTGTCCTTCAAATGCTGAATTATCTCTCATCTCTGTTACCTCGCACTAACTGTTCCTTATATAGGATGGATGTACTTCCCCCCCACCACTGCCTCAGAGTATCCCTCACTTCCATCAATTTGAAATTCAGGTACTATCTTCTTTAGGAAGCCTTTTCTGATCCCACCCTCAACTGTCATCATATTCACTATTTTGTATTTGCTTTGCACCTATTCTCTATATATACTCATATGTGCACATATTGTCTACCCCAATAGAATGTAACTCTTTGAGAGCAGGAATGAATTCATTCTTATTATTTGTATTCCCAGCACCTAGTACACTACCTGGTATGTAGTAAGGCTTAATAAATGCTTGTTGAATACTTATTTCTTCAATTTCATAAATAGAATCACAAACTTTTGAGATATAAGAGGGTATACCATGATCCTGTCCAATGGTGATAATAATTCTGTCAATGTTTTTTATTAGGATCAAAGAATAATTTATACAAAAACACTCTGAACAAATTAAAAAGTGCTATATGAATAAGTATTCTAACCATATATTGCTGCTATTAAGAGTTGATATGTCTATGTAGATGAAAATGAATTAGATCTTTGTTCATGTAAAGGGTAAATATAAATAGTCAGACTGTATAAGTCAAGGCTCTTTACCAAATGAAGGCATTATAAGTCTCAGGAAAACTGGCGTTGGAGAGGGAGAAAGGAGGGAATGGAAAATAGGACTGGCAATTGTCCACACACCATAATTGCTATTTTGTAGTGATATATCTTATATAAAAGAAGGACATATGGTAAAGATATGTGGTTTCATTGGCTTAGGGAGCTCCTAATGTAGGAAAGCCCTTCAGGAAAACATCATATGATTTAGTATGGTACACAAGTTTTAGGGAATTATGTGAGGATCATAGATATTAAAAGATTTACCCAGAATAACCTGTCTATTTTCACAATAAAGACTTGAATTCAGGTCTTCTTGATGTTGATAAACTAGAGAATACAAAGAAGTGTGCAACTCAGGCAGTAAGTACTCCTTAGATAACATTTATTTGAAGGAACTGGGAACAGGTAGACTTCAGAAGAGAAGAAGCAGGGGGGGAAATGTGTTTTAGTGACTTTCATGGGGAAGAGGGATTGAGCTTTTTTTCTTTTTTTTTTTACTTTTTGACCCCAGACAGGAGAATAGGGAGCAAGAGGGAAAAGTTGCAAAGACATGTATTTAAATTGGTTTTTTAGAGGGCTACCTCCTAAAAATAAAATTGTACAAAAACAGAAAGGGCTTCCTCCAAAGTTAGTGTCCCATGAGAGTCCTCATACAGAAGTTGCAAGATCAGTTGTCAGATATTGATTGGTGAGGATTTCTTTGGGAGATATGGGTTAGATTCTATGACCTCTGAGATCTCCAACTCTAAATTCTGTGATTCTTGGCTTTAAGTTTAGATCTTAGCTATTCTCACTCTAAATCTGTCTATCCACATAATATGTAAGGGGTTTATATGTGTGCACATATATTTATTCATAAATAGACATTTAAAAATTATATTCGTGTTTTCAAAACACTGCACTTAATGAAAGATTGTTTGCAAAGATAAAGTTCATATCAACATATAATCAACATGCAAACCTACCAGTATATGGTAGTTGTCCTTCATTCTCAAAGAGGAACAAAATGATATCACTATGTAGGTGTCAAGTACAGTGTGTCCAACTTCAGCTGATCAGACCAAAACAAAAATATGAGGTTCTACCATAGTTTGGGCACAAAGAGTCCATACAAACATTTGAAGTGGAGATGTCTCCAATTCTGTGCATCTCGTGTTTCTTTTGAGATACTACAATTTTGTTTTGCTCATAGAGCCTAGCTCCTTCTTTGAGATGAATATACCATGCTGGGCAGTCCTATGCCAGTGTCTCATAATCAGTTCCACAGTTTTTAAGAGAGATCTTTAGACTATCCTTTTATCTGTGTGAATGCTAACCTTTTGTGACTTCTCTGTAAAATAGTCTTTTTTGAAAAAAACTTATATTTGGCATTCAAACAATATGGACAGCCCATTGGAGTTGTGCTCTCCACAGTAGAGTTCAAATGTTTGGCAGTTCAGCTTGAAAAATAACCTTAGTGCCTAGTCCCTTATCTTTCCAGGTGATGTTCAGAATCTTCCCAAGACAATTCAAATCGAAGTCATTCAATTTCCTGGCAAGGTACTGGTAGACATACAAGAAGAAGTTCACAATGGCTCTGTAAACCAACAATTTGGTAGGCAGTGTACTGCCTCTTCTTTCCCACCTTTTTTTTTTTCTGAGCCTCCCAAACACTGAGTTATCTCTGGCAATGTGTGCATCAAACTCATCATCTATGGGGACATTCCTGGAAAGTATAAAGCTAAGGGAAGTGAACTATTCCACAGCATTCAAAATTTTTCCATTTGTTGAAACCAATGGTTCCATATATGGATATTTTGGTGCTGGTTCGTGGAGAACCTTTGTTTTCTTGGTTTTCATTGTCAGCCAAAAATTAGCACAAGCATCAGGAATCAATACACACTCTATTGCATCTCAGCCTTAGAGACTGCATTGACTGCATAATCAACTGTAAACTAAACAAAAATTGTTATGTCTGCCTTCTTATTAAGACAAGAATCTTACATCTCTCTAAACTTCACTTGCATTTTGCTGCTGATGGAGTTTAACACTACTTTCTTAGAGACAGATGAACTACCCTGATAGTAAACCCTGTGGAGTTCCTTTTTTTTCATTTAGCAACTTCTGAATTTCTTCAATGTTTTGGTCAAACCAATCTTGATGTTTGTGAATATTCTGGCCCAGTAGAGTAAATGCAGTCTTGTACAACAGATCTCTGATGATCATTTCTCTCCTGCTCCACTGTTACCAACTGTGTATTGGCTCTGATTTCCCTCCCAGTTAGCAACAAATGGTCTAATCTGTTAACCATAAGTCTTCTGGTGATTATCTTGCATTGGGCTCCCTGAATTTATTAAATGTGAATATTTAGCTTAGAGAGGAAAATTCTATGTTCAGTCTAGTACTCTGTGCCACACATCACCTTCATCACTCTTGTATCCCTTCTTTTTTCCTTATAATGACATAGTCTATGAAATGCTAATGTTTGCTATGAAGGTGAATCTATGACATCTTATTGCATTTAGGTTAACAGAAGACAGAGTTGGTTATGAAATACACAAGTCTTCAGTAGCAAGTGACTATTACTGTTGCTGCTTCCAATTCTATTCTTCCCAAGGACTCCTTGTCATATCTAGTATTCAGTGCCTACTATAGTGTTAAAGTCTACCAAAATACCAATCATATCCTCTTTTGGCACATTAATTCTGTTGTTCACGAATTTTTCTTTGACCTCATCAAGGATGGAGCATAAGCACTGATGATGGTGGTGTGGCACTTCCCAGAAAATTGTGATCATGTTGTCATGAGCCCATCATTCACTCTTGTGGGAGTCATCTTTGTTGACTAGATTAGTTTTGATTGTGAAACTGACAAAAGCTTCATGGTGCTCCCCATCATTTCACCCACCCCAGAAAAACATGTATCTAGCTCCAACTTTGGTAAGCTGGCCTTCATTTACCAACCTTGTTTCATTCACGGCTGCTATTTGGATGTGATACCTGCTGAATTCTCTCATAAGAGCTCTTTTGTCTATTGGATTTCAAGTTGTCCACAAGCATGCACACATTCCATATACTGATGGTGAATGAATGGAATCATCTTTGAAAAAAATTTTGTACTTTTTTTTCATGTTTTAAATATAAGGTGGAATGCCTACCTACTATGGTAAACAGGCTTGAGTTAGATGAAGAGGAAAAATTTTTATGGTATTTTTTCTATCTCCTTGCTCATTGATAGGAGGTGAGCAGCACAATTCTTTAAAAAGTTTGCTCAGACACCCAAGGGGCTGCCAAATGTCACTGTTGCTTCAGTACAGTGAGAAGATGACCCAATGGCCTGCCTGTGTGCAGGGTTGTAAATAAAGCTCCTAGTGTATCTGCACCTGTTGCTTCATCGCTTGCCTGTTGCCATAGGACTTTGAGGTAGTAAAAAGAGGAAATGATAAGAGTGATATCTTTTGATTTGTGCATAAATTGGACATAATGAGGCAGAGTTGTGGGAAGTCATCAGCTTTACTCTCTCTTCCAGAGCCATTGGAGTTCAATGGCAAGACAAAAGTAAAGATGATGGGCAATGGCTCAAGATGCATTGTATAATCTTGGTGTCTGATGTCTAATCAAGCTCTAAGCTCTCTGCAGTACCTACTTCAGTCTGCTTCATGACTATTGAAACTAATAGTTCTCGCTTGCCTATTCTACCAAGGGAAGTCTTCACATGCTTATGGGAGATGCTCCCCTCATACACCAACAGCTTTGAGACTCCTCAGTTACCCTCAATCTGGTTAAACTTGTCTGCCTAAAAATTTTACTTGGGTGTGGTTCCTATGCATTCTGCAGCTTTTTAGAGCCACAGATGAGAAGTTGGGTGCATCAAGCGGACATCAAAGGTGGAAAGCAGCCCTAAAAAGGGACTCCAGAGATACTAGTTTTCCTGAACACCCCTATACCCCAGACTACTAATGTAAATTCTATCATAAGCACATTTTCCTTAAACTATAGTCTTAGTGTTTGCTAACAAGCAAAAACATTTACTTCTATTTAGATCTCTAAATTAAGCTGGAAAGTTTAGATAATCTTATTTCATTTCTATCTATCACTTTATACCTATATCTGTCTATCTATAAATCTCTACTTATAGGTATTATGTTTGTGTGTGCATTTTTATGTATGCATCATGTGTATAACTATTTACTAGTGCAGACAGACTTGGAATCAGAAGCTGTGGTTTCAAATCCAACTTAAAGATATTAGTCATAGGACACAGATCAAGTCATTTAAGCCCTTACTGCCCCAGTTGATACTAAAAATCACAGAAAAGTTGCTAACCTGCATTTTTGTAGGGAGTTTTAATAGCAAGAGGTTTTTCTATCAGTGGAATCATAGGTATGGACCAAAAAAGTAGGTTACTTGAAAATTTCAGTTGTTGTTGAGTCATTTCAGTTATATCCAACTCTTTATAACCCCATTTGGGTTTTTTTTTTGCAAAGATACTGGAGTGTTTTTCCATTTCCTTCACCAGCTCATTTTATATATGAGGAAACTGAGGCAAACAGGATGAAGTGACTTGCCCAGGATCACACAGCTAGTAAGTGTCTGAGACCAGATTTTAATTCAGGAAGAAGAGTCTTCCTGACTCCTGGCCCAGAACTCTATTCATTGGACCACCTAGCTGTGTATACTTGAAAATTACCCTAGTAAAGATGTAGGTGATGACATGAAAGGAAGTGTGTTTTCCTCTTTGAAATTAACACAGTTTTCTTTTCCATAAGAGAATTTTTTTCTTCTTTCATTTGTAATCATCTCCAGGCATCCTTGGGTGAGGAGTTCAAGAAGAATTGATTGTTTAAAAAGAACTTTATCTTTAGAAATTGCACTTAGAGAAAGATGAATATTTGGTATTTTGGTAACACAAGATCTCCCTCAGCATTTAAGAGTTGTCTTTTAGAGCTGGGTTAAGTACTATGACATAGACAGAAAGCATGGACTCTCCCTTATGTGGATCAAAAGAAGATGTGAGCAGTTTGAATGGGCAGATGATAATTCACATCTGCTACAAACTTATGCAGTTTCAGCTTTTTTTTTTTCCAAAGCCTGCCATACACCCAATGCTGCTTGAAGTTTGTCTCAGCAGATCTGAATTCTTCCCTTCTTCAGTCTCTTCACAGATATATTGTCATTTCTGGGAGACATGTGCAGGCACAGAGAAAATACTGCCTTTGCTCTCAAAAAAATGAAAAACTGGTAAGACTTCGAAGGCACAACTTTTCCCATATGTGCGTGTCTTATGACTAATTCTTGTTCCAAGAAAATGGGCAAAGCATTTCTTCATGGCAGATATTAGAGGTCTATTGAGAAAGATTTCTGGCTGTTGTTGCAGCTCTGGGAATTCATAGAGAGGTCAATGCCAGCTATGAAACAGTACGATGATGGGCAAAATAGAAGCAATGCATTTGGGATTGTGCTAGTACTATATTCTGTTACACGTAGATAATTTATCTTGCAAACTAGGTAGAAAAAAATGTTAACATTACATATTTAGCAACATTTGTGAGCAATTGGTGTCATTTAGCAGTGATTTCCCTTTTCTCAGGCACTGACAAGTGTAGATAATCAATGTTGCTGAGTGACTGATTTTCTCAGGTAACTGTGGGGTGTGAGGTGTGTGTGTGTGTGTGTGTGTGTGTGTGTGTGTGTGTGTGTGTGTGTGTGTATTTTCTCTTTAAACAGATAGCTTTCACTTTAAGACATACTGTCACTTTCATCTGCTAAATAGGAATGCTCATTCTTCCAGAATAATGCTTAATTGACTAATTGCCCCTTAACGATTCCCACATACCAGCACCATTACAAAGTTTCAATGTCTTGCTTGTCAAGTACATAACACATCAACTCAGGTAAAATCCATAAAGGTAGCTCTCATCCATTATGAAGAGAAGTTTTTATGTAGGTATGTGACCAGAACATTAGCTACACTCAAAAACTATATTTCATTACCTCAGGTAAACCCAATACTTTGTGGGTTAAATGGAATCTCTAAAGATAAAAGGTAAATGAAGTTTTTTCTTTGTTAAAATTCCTAAAACTTCTGTTAAGTTTAGATAGAGAATTTTAACAGCTCTCAATCCATATAAAGTTAAAATATTACTGAAAATGGAGTGGGGGTACTTTTCAAAAAATAATAGTAATACTACCATCATAGTAATAACTAACATTTAATACAACATTTTAATACTTGCAATGCGTTTAATACTTATGTCTTTTGAGAAAAAGAATAAGGATTATTTTAATAGCCTTTGAAAGGCTCTGCTAGCCTTCAATCTCCTTCTATTCTAATCTGTTCTATTCACTGGAGCTATCATAGTAAGCTTCATAATGCAGAATGCTGATCACAGCACTTTGAGTTTAAGCTCCAAAACATTCAGAGGTTCTCAATTACTACTAAAGTTCAAAGTTTTCGCTTTAATATTTGAAGTCATCCATAATCTGTCTTTAACCGAACTCTGTTTTTGTTTTGTTTTGTTTTTTTATCACACTCTTCCCTTTTATAAAAGCTGAAGTCCTGTCAAAGTATGCCTGATAAAAAAAGTCACTTTACCTCTGTGGTCCTCAGTTTCTTCATCTAAAAGAAGGAGGTTGAACTTGATTTCTAAGGTCCCTTCTAGCTCTAAATTCTGTTCTCCTAAATTTCTCTAATTCGGCTGTCTCCAAATTAATTTTGCCTTTCCCTGCTCCAAACATTTGCTCATTCTGTCCCCTACACTTGAAATTCCATCTTTTTCCTTTCCTTCTCACTGCTTGTAATGTCTTTAAATGCTACCTATCCTTCTGGGCCTTTTCCTCACCTGCCCTACTGCAAGCAGTCTGTCCCTCCTGGTACTTCTTAATCAATCAAGAAACATGTCTCAAGCACCTTTTATGTGGCAGACACTATCCTAGGTGCTCAGAATACAAAGATAAAAACAAAAGTTAACATTGTAATGAGTGAGACAACATAAAAAATATATTCAAAACATGTAACTTTGGGAAGGAATTCTCTAAAAGGTGGAGGGATAAAGAACGTCTTCCTAGAGAAGGTTGGTACTTGAGCTGAGACTTAAAGAAAACTAGTGATTCCAAGAGGCAGAAGTGAGAAGAAAGTACAATATACCAGGAATATCTAAAATCAAGTAGTTCCTGCTTACAAGGATCTTACAGACTATTGTGGGAGAAAAGTACTTATAAAGATGTATACAGAATAAAATATAAAGATAATAAATATCAATGTGTACAAAGAAGTTAAATAGAATATATTTTGGAAGAGAAGTCACTAGCAGTTTGTGCAACTGGGGAAAGGTTCATGCAAAATATGATGCCTGAGCTAGATCTTAAGGGAAGAGTGGGAAGACAGAAGGCAGAGGTAAGCAAGGGAGTATGTTCCAAAGCCTGTGGGAAAGCCAATGCAGAGACCTAAGAGATGTAGCATCCTGTATGAAGACTAGACAGAAGGCCAGTTTGTCTGGATTGAAGAATGTAGGTGTGGGATCAGTGTCCAATGAGGCTAGAAAAAATAGATTTGGATCAGATTGGGTTGGGTTTAGAGAGCTGAATAGAATAATCTAAATTTTATCCTAGAGGCAATATGGATCCATTAGAATTGTTTGAGAAGGAGAGCCACCTGGTCATAACTGTCCCTAAGCAAATTTACTTTGTATAAAACCCTTAGGAGCTGTCAGAGTAGATTGGAACCTATGTGGAGAGCATGGAGGTGATCTGGAAAAAGAAGAAAATGAGCTCAACTACTCTTTCTAGCTTTCCTGTGATTGCATATGGCTTGCAATGACCAGCTATGCAATCTTAAATATTGATTTTTCATGGTGAAGCATAAATGTACTAAATGCTAATGTTTTCTCTCTTTAATCTTTAATCAGTTTTAAACTGTGAAAATTATAACCAAAATCCATACAAACCATGTGACTACAATGTGTGTAACTAAAGACATGTATATACTTGCATTCTGAGATCATTTATCCAACTCTATGAGGACCAAACTTGATTGGAAGGGAGGAAAAGTTTGATTTTCCAAATACAACAACATTCTATTATCTAGACTGCCAAGGAGATTGTCCCAGCATTTGTTCCACACTGATTTAAGTTACAGAACAGAAGAATTTGAAAAGTTTAGATCTGGAAATATGATTATTTTGTTAAATTTATGGCAAAGGAAATCAGAAAAATCAATGGTTTGCTAGATTAGGAAACTTTCCAGGCAGCTGAACATGCCCTCTGGCTACTTGCTTGGAGATGAAACAGTGATTGATCTCCCTTGATTGGGGTTGGAGGGGGAGGAGAGGTCTGTCTCATATTGGCAAATCAGAAGATTATCTGAACAATCTTGCTATAGATGTGGCATCTTAGAGGTCAATTTAGCTTTGTGAATTATAGACATTCTGAAAACCTTAGGATATATCATCCAGTTGCTTAATAGATGGCTTATTTTGACCTTTTTACTAACTATTAATAAGCTTATTCATTATTTGAGGTGTACTATGCAGAGAGCATGATATTATGTAATGTATGAGGATATAAATGACACGGCCTCTACCCACAATGATAAGTTGAAGAAATTGGGTATGTTTTGCCTGGAAAGAAAGATTTGGAGGGCATATTCACAATCTTCCAATATGTTTTTATTTTACCATCAGATTTATATTCCTTATGTGAAAACTTTGACCATGTTGGTCCTTGATCCAGAAAGGATGTAGAATCAGAAGGTCTATGTTTGAATCCTGACTCTGCAACTTTGAAACTTTCACTTTTTCATTCAGCCTTAGTTTCTTCTTTCTGACTCTAAATCTATTATCCCACGAACATTTTAATTGTTGTTTAGTTGTTTTTCAGTCATGTAGGACTCTTTGTGACCCCACTTGGGGTTTTCTTGGCAAAGATATTGAAAGGATTTGCTATTTCCTTTTTCAGCTCATTTTATAAGTGAAGAACTGAGGCAAACAGGGTTAAGTGATTTGCCCAGGGTCATACAGCTAGTAAGTGTCTGAGGTCAAGATTTTAATCCAAGAAGATGAGTCTTCCTGACTCCAGGCCTGGGATCTCTATCCATTGTGCCACCCAAGCTTCCCCTCTATGAACTGTTAATAACTGCCTATTGAATAAAGTTAAAATCCCTCTGCCCAACATTTAAGGTCTTCCACAAGTTCAGCCTTCCTGTCTAGTTACATGACATATGACTTCTCTTCAATTATTCTGTATTTCATTCAAACAGGAGTTGCACCTCTATGTTACTTTCATGTCTTGGTTGCTTCTTTTCCTTATGCTTGGAATACTTTGGCCCAATTTAAAGAAATTCTCCGAATCCTGTAAAACCCACTTCAACGTCATTTTTTTTTCAATCACTCAATCAAAAATGACTTATTAAACACTAAGAATGTTTTCAAAAACACTTTGCTAGGGTAGAAAGAAAAAAGTGAAAGTTTCTGCCCTCAAAGAGCTTATGTTCTAACAGGGTACAAAACATACACATTTATGGGTACTTATAAGCCTAGGGTAATAAGGCTATGCTAGTTATAAATGGGGCAACTAGGTGGCACAGTGGATAGAGCATTGGACGATGAATCAGGAAGACTCATTTCCTTGAGTTCAAATCTGGCCTCAGATATTTATTAGCTGTGTGACCCTGGGCAAATTACTTAACCCTGTTTGCTTTAGTTTTCTTATCTATAAAATGAGCTGGAGAAGTAAATGATAAATCATTCCACTATCCCTGCCAAGAAAACCCCAAATTGGCTCATGGAGAGTTGGAGTCACTGAAAAATGACTTAACAATAACAAAGGTGTAACTAGGCTAGTTCAGAATGAGAACAAAATGAGATATCCATACATCAACTAATAATTAACAAAATGTGGCTTATTTAGCCATAGCTGGTGAAGGATATTAGAAACAGGGAATGTTTATTACTAGTTTATATCCTAAATTCAATGAGTATAGTGTTAGCCATGGTCATGCTACTGCTCTATTGCCCAAAACTGGAGACACAAGCTTCAGTGTCCTCAATCTTGGCTATTTTTGTACTAAGGGGATGAGGAAGCCATGTTGATACCCAGAGCTTAGTACTGGGAGTCAAGTAAATCTTGAGGAGAGTTTCAGCATTTTTTAAGGAAAAAAAAACAAAACAAAACACTGGCCTAATATTCATGGAGTGAGACCTTGAGATATTGCTTGTACTATGTATATGTAATAGGGAATAGTGGTGGTGCTAGAGTAAGGGGAATGTTTGTTCCCCTTTTCCAATTCAGTTTTTTTTTCCAGTCATATTAAGTAAGGAACTAATAATAGAGGTTGTGGTCTTAAAATTTTTAAACAAAGTGAAAAAAATTTTGTCTTCTCTATTACCCTTTAGGAAGTTTGAAGTTTTCCTGATAGAATTGGAAAAGCATCTTGCTATTGGTTAGTTAAAGACTGGAAGCATCCCCGGTGGCCTTTATAAAACTAACCACACCAGCCTGGGAGGCAACAGATAGAATCTACACAAGAAGTACTTTTATGGAGTGTTATAACTCATGCCTTTCTAAAAGGGTAAAAGAGGGAGCAGGGATTTCTCTACCATGCATCCCTACACATTATTGGTCATTGTGTCTTACAGCACAGTTACCCAATCAATAGAAAACAAAACAGAGGGCAGAGAGAGAAGCACTTGGGGTAGGAAGCATATACAAGTAAAATGTGAACACACTATTAAAGGAATGTTAGATATTGTTGATACTTAGCCAAAGAGAAGAGAGGAGCAGGTCCTAAGAACCATCTGAGTGATCTTTCCAGAAAAAATGCTATCCCTGGTGGGGAGGAAAGTGAAGACACTATAAGAACTGAAAGCACATTGGGCCCTACTGTACTAAAAGTCTGAGTTATCTATATGTAATTATTACTACCAGCACAGCCTAGGTTTGTGGTCATTTTTTTTCCTCTTGTGCCCTATGTATTTGCTGGAGAATGATTCCAAGTTTATGAAGGAGAACATGGTATAACTACTGTTCAAACTACACCTTTTTAGCAAATGTCTGCTTTAAATAATTAGAAGTTCATAACATAGAATTTTAAAAGTATGGACCAACAGGACACTTGTTTTCTTAAAAAACAACAATCGTTTATTTATTTTTTAACATTTTTAAAACATTGAATTCCAAATTCTCTTGTTCCCTTCCGTTCATTGAAAAGGCAAGCAATATATCAATTATTCATGTGAAATTATGCAAAACATTTCTGTATTAGTCATGTTGCATAAAAAGCAAGAAAGATAAAGTGGAAAAAAAATGCTTCAATTTGCACTCATACTTCATCAGTTCTCTCTCCGGAGATAGCATTTTTCTCAGTCCTTTGGAATTACTTAGATCATTGGATTGCTCAGAGTAGCCAAGTTTTTCATAATTAATCATTATTACGACATTGCCAGCAGTATGTAAAACGATTGTTTCTACTCACTTTTCTTTGCATTGTTTCATACAACACTTCACAGATTTTCTTACAGTAGCAGCTTCATCATATGGTACAGTATTATTCAATCAAAATCATATACCAAAATCTGTTCAACTATTCCTCAATTGATGGGCATCCCCTTGACTTTCATTACTTTGCTATCACAATAAGAGTTGCTAAAATATTTTTGTGTGTTTAGATTTTTTCCCTGTTCTTTGACCTCTTTGGGATATAGACCTACTAGAGGTTTTTGTGGGTCAAAGGTTATGCACAGTTTGATAGTCCATTGGGCATAGCTTCAGATTATTCTCCATGATGGTTGTACCAGTTCATAACTCGACAAATAGTGCATTAGTGTCACTACTTTTCCACATCCTTTCCTGCATTTATCATTTTTGTTTTCTTTCATGTTAACCAACCTGATAGGTATGAGGTGTCTACTCAAAGATTTTTTTAAGTTGCATTTTGCTAGCCAATACTGATTCAGGAAAAAGTGACTACAAACCAAGACTGTGCTGGTAGTAATGATGGCATATAGATAATTCATGTGACTTTTGATAGTTTTGATTCCTTTATCTGAAAACTACCTGTTTATATCTTTTGATCATTTATTAATTGAAGGATAACTCTTATTTGTATATATTTGACTCAGTTACTATATATTTAAGAAATGAGGCTATTATAAGGGAAACTTGCTGTAAAAATTGTTTGCCAGTTTGCTGTTTACCTTCTAATTATGGCTATGTTGGTTTATTTTGAGTAACTACTTTTTAATTTGAATAAATTTTAAGAAAACTTTTTAAATTGCATTAAATCAAACTTATTTATTATTTTTCCTGTGATCCTCTTTAGCATTTGTTTGGTCATTAAAATTTTCCCTTCTCTTTAGATCTAACAGGTGAAAATCTCTGTGTTTCCCAAATTTGCCTGTGATATCACCATTGAGGTCTAAATCATGTACCCATTTTAATGTTGTTTTTGTACACAGTATGAGATGTTACTTGATGCCTTCTGTCAAACCGCTCTCTAGTTTTCCCAACATTTTTTCTCCAATGATGATTTTATTCTTGCTTGAATCTTTGAAGTTATCCAACATTGTCTTTTACTACTATGTTTTGTATACCTAGTCTATTCCACTGTTCCACCACTTTTTGTAAGCCAGTACCGGATTGGTTTGATGATTACTGTTTTGAATTTGGTTTGAAATTTCATACTGCTGGACCACATTCCTTCACATATTTATTTTTTCATTAATTCTTTTGATATTTTTAAATTTTTGTTCTTCTCTAGAAATTTTGTTTTATTTTTTCTAGATCTATAAAATAATACTTTGATAGGCTGATCAATGTGGCACTGAATTAATTCAGGTAGAATTCACATTTTTATTAGACCAATATATGAGCAGATGTTTGGATCTCTTTAGTTACGGGAAAAGTATTTTATAATTGTATTCATATACTGCCTGAATTTGTCCCCTCAGGTAGCCTCCCAAGTATTTCATAATGCCTGCAGTTACGGAATTTCACTTTCCATCTCTCTCTCCCACATTTTGTTGGTGTTTAAATGCTGATGATTTACACAAGTTTCTTTTATATCCTAACATTTTGGAAAGTTTCAAGTAGTTTATTAGTTACTTCCATGGGATTCTCTAAGTATTTCATCACATTACCTGAAAAGTAACAGTTTTGTTTGCTTATTACCTATTCTTATTCCTTCAATTATTTTTCCCCTAGTGATGGTAACAGACATCGTTGCTTCCCACCTGATCTTAATGGGAGGGCTTCAAGTGTATTCACATTACCGATCATGGTTGCATGGTTTTAGATAAATACTACTTATCAATTTAAGGAGAGCTTCATTTATTTCTATGCTATCTAGTGTTTTAATAGGAATGTGTAGTATTTTTTGTTAAAACATTTTCTGCACTTATTAAAACAATCATATGATTTTTGATGTTTTTTTTTGTTTGTTTTGTTTTGTTTTTTTGTTTTGTTATGATTAAGGTCACCTATGCTATTCCTTTTACCAATATTGAACCAGCTCTGCAATCCTGGCATTACTTCCAACTGGTCATTGTGTATGAGATTTAGTAATATATTGTTATAATCTCCTTGTTCGTATTTTATTTAAAAAATTCTGCATGAGGCCGGCCCAGGCAGGCCAGGGAGAGGTTGCTGCCGCCACCGCTGCTTGCCCTCGCCCCGGTCCCCGCCCCACTGCCCCCTCCTCCTCCTCCTCCTCCTCCTCCTCCTCCTCCTCCTCCTGCTGCTGCTGCTGCCTCTGCCCTCCGAGCTGAGGAGACCGATTGGGTCTGACTGCCCAGCAAGTGCGAGGTGTGCTAGTATGTAGCCGTGGGACTGAAGTCAGCTTTTGAGGAAGTAATTGACACCGGCTCTGGCTTCCTAAACCATGAAGTCTCCGGCGTCAAATACAAAGAATCGGATCTTCGGTTAATTGAAGTAAATGAGACCATCTGCAAGAGAGTTCTGGACAATAGCTTGCATAAGGAAAGGAGTGGCAGTAACCAGTTTGCTAAGGGCCTGTATGAGACTTTTGAAACACTCCCCAACTTAGTCCACAAAGAGGTGAAGGTGGTGATGGACATACCCTATAAACTGTGAAAAGAGACTTCAGCTGAGGTAGCTGACCTCAAGAAGGAGTGCGATGTGCTGCTGATGGAGGAATTTGAGGAAGTGATTGCGGACTGGTATCGGAAGCACCAGGAAGAGGACCTAATCTCCGTTCTTTGTGCTAATCATGTGTTAAAGGGGAAAGATATAAGTTGCCTGACTGAACAATGGATCAGCAAGAAAGGGGACAAAGTACCCCATGGAGGGAAGAAAGACAAGAAAAAGGGGGGCAAAGGCAAGGTGTCTAACAAGACGAACAGCAAGCAGAGGAAGGATCCAAGAACCTTAGATGAAGACCCTCATCCTGAAAAGGATGAGGGGTCCAGAAAGCCACCCCTCTCACACAGCCCCACTGATGAACTGTAGAATCAAACCAAGCACCCCATCTGCTGTCCCGGGGGTGCAGAGGGAAGTGCTTGGCTGAGAGAGACTCTTGTTTTCTCTTGTGCTTCTGGCAGACAAAAATGGACTCCTCAGCTCTGGCGGTTCACTGCACCCCCTACTGTGCCCTTGTCTGGTTGAGGATTACAGAGCTTGCCTTTCCTTTTCCTTTCCTGGCAGCTGCTTCTCCACAGAGCTTGGAAGAAGAGCTGTGTGGTGGCCCCCAGACCTAAAAACTGCATTATAAACCTTCGAGGGAGGGGTCTGAGCATTGCTGAGGCCTCAAGGAGGACTCCATCAGTCATCGTCCTGTGGTTGCACCCCCACTTTCTTCCAGTGGGGGTGGTTCAGCAACACCACTCCCATTGTATCAGAAACAGCTCTGTCCTGACCCAGTCTTACCAGGAAGGCCTTCCTCACCCCAGTCCTGGTCAAAGTCGTTTTCCCCAGGGCTCTAGCCCCCCACAGCCATGTGATGCACAGTCTCTACCCCTCCCCAACCCATTTTACTGCACAATGTGCAGAGTAAAAATATTTGGCCTTTTAAAAAAAATTCTGCATGAATATTCATTAGGGAAATTTAACAATATTTTTTTTCTCTGTTTTTGCTCTCCCTGGTTTATGTATGAAAACTCTATTTGTGTCACAGAATGAATTTGGTAGGATGGCTTCTTTATGTCCTCTCTCCCCCTCAAATAGTTTATTTAGTATTGGAATGTATTATTCCTTGAAGGCTTGGTAGAATTTACTTTTAAGTCCTCATCTATTTTAGTATGTTTGAGGGTAGGGTATGGAGAGGGAAGAGCTTATATATGGCTCATAAATTTCCTTTGCCTAACATAGATTTACTTTGTAAATATTTTTTTTTCCATTTCACTGAGACTGTTAGTTTTATTGATCATAATTGGGCAAAATAATTCTTAATAATTGCTTTAATTTCATCATCATTGGTGGCTAATTCGCTCTTTTCAATTTTGATATTGTAATTTAGGTTTCTTTTTTTATTTTTAATCAAATTAGTCAATGATTTATGTATTTTATTGTTTCTTTTCATGAAACCAATGCCTAGCTTTATTGATTGATTTTTTCATTTTTCATTTTATTAGTTTCTCCTTTGATAATTTGTTCTAGTTTTTTTTAGTTGCATGTTCAATTCATTGATCTGCTCTTTCTCTTTTTTATTGATTTACATACTTAGAGATATAAATTTTTATCTAAGTCTTGCTTTGGTTATATCTCACAAATCTGGTATGTTTTCTCAAGGTTGTTATTATGTTTAATGGAATTATTGATTGTTTTTGTGATTTATTCTTAAACCAACTCATTCTTTAGAATTGGTCTATTTCATTTCCAGTTAATTTTTAATTTATCTTTCTACTGTATTTTATTGAATATCAATATTATTGCATTATGGTTAAACAAAACAAAATATATAATACTTCTGCTTTTCTGTATTTGTGAGATTTTTAATGGCCTAATACATGGTCAGTTTTTGTGAAGATGCCATGTAAAGCTGAGGAAAAGATAAATTCCTTTCTATTCCCATTCCGTTTTCTCCAGAGTTTTATTTTATGGTTAGATTTATCTATTTCTGAGACAGGAAAGTTAAGTTTCCTTCATTATCATAGTTTTACTATTCCCTTCTGTTACTCATTTTACTTTTCTTCTTTCCTGTTTACCTTTTTATGCCTCTCTTGAGTCTTGTATATTGATCAAATTTTCCATTGAGCTCTGATCTTTTCATCAGGAAAGTATGGTAGTCCCTTATTTCACTGGTTGTCCATCTCCTCCCCTGAAAGATTATACTCAGTTTCTCTGGATAGCAGATCCTTGGCTGTAATCCAAGTCCCTTTGCCTTACAGAACATCGTATTCCAAACTCTCTGCTCTTTTAATGTAGAAGCCACAAAGCCAGTTTCCATGCTCCCCCACAGTCATAAATGTTGCTCTATGGAAATACAACCTAGAATGGTCTTTGTGCAATGAGACGATAAATACTGTCCATTCCTGCACAACATGTCAACTTAAGGACCTTTGTGATCTCTATCTGACCGATTGTTCAATCCCCTCACAGTCTCTGGAGTGAAACCTCCTTGGAAGCTGCTGTTGTCATTTCCATTTCAAAGGTCCATTGCTAGTGTTGCTCCAGTTCAGCTTCCACTCCAGTGTCACGATCTCTACTGACAGCCTCCTAAGTTGTTTTGGCCTGGAAAAATATCTCAAACTAATCTTTTCTTGGTTCTGCCATTCCATCACTCAATTTGATAAATTATTTTAAAACTGTTTGAGGTAGAGTAGGGAAATATTGCAAGAATTCACCTGGGTTGCAGCCTTTTCTCCACCATCTTGAATCCTCTGGAACAGCATATCTTTAAACTTAAGGTACTAAATTTTTCCTATGGTTATCTAATCTGTACCTTGCATTTGCTAAATTTGGGGAAATGGACAAGAGAGGGCATTACATAGGCATATATAAATGCATACAAAACAGATCTATGATAATTTTGAGAGAGAAGGCAGGGGAACTAGGGAAATAAAAAACAATCTCATGCAGAAGGTAGCCTTTGGTTGAATTTTGAAGTTTCTTCAAAGAAAATAAAGTATCTTTCGAGGTAGAGGTGGCCATAATCTCCAAAAAAGTTGGGATTTTTGTTTGTTTGTTTGCTTGCTTTCAATTGTTTTTTCCTTTGAATTCCTAGTACTCAGTAAGTGTCTTCTCACTTAGTAGGCAATTAGTAAATACTAGTTGACTGAGTAACTGAGAAGAGAGTTCATTCCAGTCATAAGGAGTTAGCCCATGCAAAGATGAAGATACAGGAGATAGAACATTTTTTTCCAATTCTTATTTTTCCTTTTTCCCCAATTTACTAAATTATATAGTTTTAGTTTTCAACATTCAGTTCCATAAGTTTTGAATTTTCTGCCCCTTCTCCTCTCTCTCCCCAAGACAACATTCAATTTGAGATGAGCTCTACACATACATTCCTATTAAATACATTTTCACGTTATTTATGCAGCATAGAAGAATTCTGTCAAGTGGGAAAAGCCATGAGAAGGGAAAAAAATAAAACAAAACAAAAAGGAAAATAGCCTGCTTCATTCTGCGTTTTGACTCCACAGTTCTTTCTCTAGATGTGGTGAGCCTTTTCCCTTGTCTGTCCTTTGGAATTGTATTAGGTCCTTGCATTGCTGAGAGTAACTAAGTCTATCAGAATCAGTCCTTGCACACTGTGGCTGTTACTGTGCACAGTGTTCTCCTGGTTCTGCTCCCCTCACACAGCATCAGTTCATATACAGTTTTACATGTTTCTCTGAAGTCTGCTTGTTGATCATTTCTTACAGCACAATAATATTCCATTACATTCATATACCACAACTTGTTTAGCCATACCCCAATTGATTGGCATTCCCTCAATTTCCAGTTCTTGGTCACCACAAAAAGAGCTGCTATAAATATGTTTGTACATGTGGATCCTATTGCCATTCTTATAATCTTTTTGGGATACAGCCATGGAAGTGGTATTACTGGGTCAAAGGGAATACATATTTTTATAGCCCTTTGGGGATAGTTCCAAACTGCTCTCCAGAATGGATAGATCAGCTTATACTCCATCAACAATGAAATAGTGTTCCAACATTCCCACATCTCTCTAACATTTATCATTTTCCTGTTTTGTCATGTTAGCCAATCTGATAGTTGCGATGTGGTACCACAGAGTTGTTTTGATTTGCATCTCTGTAATCAGTAGTGATTTAGAACATTTTTTTAATATGGTTATAGATATCTTTAAATTCTTCCTCTAAAAACTGTCTGTTCACATCCTTTGATCATTTATCAATTGGGGAATGACTTATATTCTTGTAAATTTGACTCGTTTTTCTACATATTTTAGAACTGAGGCCTTTATCAGAGACAGGAGTTGAAAAAATTCTTTCCCAGTTTTCTGCTTCCCTCCTCATCTTGGTTGCATTGGCTTTGTGCAAAATCTTGTCAATTTAATGTAATCAAAATTATTCATTTTGCATTTCATCATTTTTTCTCCCTTGTTTGGTCCTCCATTCTCTATAAATCTGACAGATAAACTATTCCTTGATCCCCTTATTGTTTATAGTATCAGCCTTCTTACCTAGATTGTTTAGCCATTTGGTATATATTCTGGTATACTCTGTCAGACATTAGTCTATGACCAGTTTCTGCCTTACTATTTTGCAGTTTTCCCAGAAGTTTTTTTTTAGTCAAACAGTGAGTATTTATCCCAGAAGAAGGAGTCTTTGAATTTATCAAACAGTAGATTGCTATACTCATTGACTTCTGTGTCTTGGGCACCTAACCTATTCCACTGCCTCTATTTCTTAGCAAGTACCAAGTTATTTTGATGATTACTGCTTTGTAATACAATTTAGGATCCAGTATGGCTAGGCCACCTTCCCTAGCATTTCTTTTCATTAATTCCCTTGATATTCTGTACCTTTTGTTCTTCCAGAAGAAGTACGATATTATTTTTTCTTGCTCTAAAAATAATTGTTGTAGTTTGATTGACATGGTACTGAATAAGTAAAATAATTTAGGTAGAATTGTCATTTTTATTATATTAGCTTGACCTACCCACAAGCAACTGATCTTTTTCCAATTATTTAGATTTGAATTAATTTATGTCAAAAGTGTTTTGTAACTGTATTCATATGTCCATGGATTTGTTTCAGCAATAGCCTCCCAAATATTTTACAGCGTCTACAGTAACTTTAAATGGAACTTCTCTTTCTATCTCTTACTGTTAGACTCTGTTAATAATTTCCAGAAATGCAGATGATTTATATGGGTTTAGATAGACCATTTTCTGCAAGGAACCAGAGCACCAGTTTGAATATATGGAGGAAAGTAATATTTAATGAGTCGAGAAAAGTAGGTGGGGACAAGGTAGTCACAAGCTTTAAATGTCAAACATTGCCATTTATAGTAGATCTTAGTGATAATAGAGAGTTAGTAGGGATTAATAAGCAGTGTGGTGAAATAGACTTGTGCTTTTGACAAATTATTTTGGCAACCATCTAGAGATGGACTGAAGTGAGGAGATACTTGAGACTAGGAAACCATTTAAGAATCGATTGCAATCATCCAGGTGAGAGATGATGATGTACTGAACTAGGGTGATGGCTGAAGGAGTGGAGAAAAAGGAGCTATACATGAGGGATGCTGTGGAGGAAGAAATAATGAGATTTGTCAAGTGATTTCATATAGGAGATGAGGAACATTTAAGAGGGCTAATGATTTTGAGATGTCAAAAATGAAAGACTGTATGGATGGTGGAGCCTTTGACAAAAATATGGATAAAAATGATGGATTTGGGAAAGTAACATAACGAATTCTGACACACTGAGTTTGAGATACCCCAAAAAAATTCAGTTTGAAATATTTAATAAACACTTAGTGACACAGAACTGGCACTTAGGATTAGTAGAGTGACTAGGCCTGGATAATGATTGAATTCATGGCAACTGACAAGATCACTAAGTGATAAAGTACCTAGAGGAAGCAGTCAAGGTTACAGATAGAGTCTTAGAGTATATCTAGAGTTACAGGGTGTAACATGCATGATGAGCCACCAAACTATCTTTGTCAGGAAAACCAAGGGAGAAGATAGCATTAATTGCTTCACGAAGGTAGAGAAGGAAGATTGAGAAAAGGTCAGTAGACATGGGAATAAATAAATTCCAGAATCCCTACCAAGGTGATGATTCTTTACTCCTGGACTTCAGCTGGTATCGTCCCTTCCTTACAGATACAACATTCATTATTTTGAATTGTACTTACTTTTAAAAAAATAATGTTGGAAATATGTGTATTAAACTATGTGGGAGAGAAGATATTTGACTAAAGAGAATGAGAAACAGACTTTTGGATGTCTGCTGTATTCATATGAACCTTTATTTTCAACCTCTCCCTTTGGATCTTGACTTACTCTTTACAGTTGTGTCACTTACTAATTACATGATTTGGGGGAGGTCACAACTATTCTGTGCTTTCATTTCTTCATTTGTAAAAAATAGGTTGCACTAGATGGCCTCTTAACCCCTACTAAATCTAAAACTAGGATCCTGTGATTATATTGAGCATTTTTAGTAGTATTTACCAGTATCTTTGTCAAGAAAACTCCATGGGCTTATTATACTATGGTACAAGGGGTTAGGAGAACTGGACATGACTGAACAACAACAATAACACAGTGGGAAAATATTTTGTCAAAAAGTATGATGAAATAATTTGAGAAAAAAATTGGGAAGATTACTATGAAGTGTTGAAGAGCAAAGTGACTAGGAGAATAGCCTATACAATTAAAATGTTAAGGAGTAAATAAAACTTTAAAAAGACTTCAGAACTCTGATAAATACAATGGATTTTATGAGTCCAAAGGATTAAAGATGAAACGAGTAACATAGCTACAGCTAAAGATATGGTGAACTTAAAATCCAACTGAGGCCTTTTGATGGAGCCAATGTAGAAGCCTGTTTTGCTGGACTACACATATTTGTTATGAAGATTTTATTTTCATTTTTAGTTGTTCAATTAAAGTGGGAGAGCCAGAGGAGGGAGAGAGGACAAATGCTTGTTAAAACAAATGAATAAAGAAAAGAAATAATGCAGAGGAAAAAAAAAACTTGAGTAGCTACAAGTAAGTAGAGTTAAGCATTCAAAACATCTACAGAATACCAAAAGGAGCAGAGACACAATGGGGGAGTAGAAGCAGAAAATTCCATGACCTCCTCCAAAAACCATATAAAATATGACTCTAGGCAAATTTTCGAGCTACAGAACCCACAGAGTCACAGAGAGAAACAAATCTCTAGCTGAAGGCTGCCTGGCAGGCCAATAGGAAGGGTTCAGTGCTGCACACTAGGAGCCAAGTGCAGTCCCACTGGAGCCACATGGTTTTGGCCCCAGGGAGGCAGCATTGGCCAGAGCAGACTTCAGGAGAATGAATTACCAGCAGCTGTGGTGGTTTTCAGACTTTGTAGTCCATAAATACCTAAAAGAAAGTAAAAGGTTGGTCAGGAACTCTGTTGGAAAGGAACAGTGGAGTCAGGCCTCTGTCCCCAGGGTAAGAAGTGGTGGAGAAAAGATGGCTGCAGCGTTTGCTGCATGGCTGCCTCAGGAGTTTCTGGCTTACAGATTGCAGTGGAACCAAGGGACCATTCAGAGGGTAATCACTCTTGCTTTGACCTGTTTGGATCAGGGTCGCTTTCTTGGGTGGTGGTCCTGGGGTGAGAAATGCTAGTTTGCCAGTGTGGTGCCTGTAGAGGTGGCACCCTCTTCAAATCTCTGACAAAAGCTGTGAAAATCTCAGTGATTTGGGACAAAGCTCTCCTCTCTGGAAGCAGAGTTCTACCATGGCAAAAAGCTCAAAAGTCAACTAATTGACTGGCAATATGAGCAAGCAGAGGAAGCACAAACAGACCATAGAATCCTTTTTTGGGGACAAAATGGGTCAAAGCATGGAGTGGGAGGAAGACAACAAAGTCAGAACTCTTGCATCAAAAGCTTCGAAGAAAAATGTGAACTGAATACAGGACACAGAGGAGCTCAAGAAGGATTTTGAACATCAAGTAGGGGAAGTGGAGGAAAAACTGGGAAGAGAAATGAGAATGATGCAAGAAAATCATGAAAAGAAAGTCAACAACCTGACTGAAGAAAGTAAACCCTAAAAAAATAGACTAACTCAAATGGCAAAAGAGACCAAAAAAGCTAATGAGGAGAAGTATGCCTTACCAGATAGAAAAGGGATTTCAAAAACTCACTGAAGAGATCAATTCCTTCAAAATTAGATTAGAGCAAATGGAAGCTAATGACTTTATGGGAAATAAAGATAATATGAAATAGAACTGAACAAATGAAAAAAATAAAAGGCAATGTGAAATATATTATTGGAAAAAACACAGAGCTGGAAAATAGATCCAGGAGAGATGATTTAAAAATTATTGGGCTACTTGAAGGCCATGATCATAAAAAGATCCTAGAAGTCATGCTTCAAGAAATTCTCAAAGAAAATTGGCCTGATATTTTAGAACCAGAGGGCAAAATAGAAATTGAAAGAATTTGCCAATTGTCTCTTGATAAAGATCCCAAAAAAGAATTCTAGGAATATTATAGCCAAATTCCAGAGTTCCCAGTTCAAGGAGAAAATATTACAAGCTGTCAGGAAGAAACAATTTGAGTGTTATGGAAACACAATCAGGATAACACAAGATCTAGCAGCTTCTACATTAAGGGATCAAAGGACTTGGAATATGATATTCCGGAGGTCAAAGGAGCTAGGATTAAAATCAATAATCACCTACCCAGCAAAACTGAGTATAATGTTTTAGGAGGAAATATTGTCCTTCAATGAAACAAAGGAATTTCAAGCATTCTTGATGAAAAAACCAGAGTTGAATAGAAAATTTGACTTTCAAATACAAGAAGCATGAGAAGGTAAACAGGGGGAAAAAATCATAGGGAACTTATTAAAATTGAACTATTTAAATTCCTACATGGTGAAAAGATACTTCTAACTCACATGACTTTTATATATATATATATTTGTGTGTGTGAGTGTGTGTGTGTATGTATTGTGTACATATAATGTGTATTATATATGTGTGTATGTATGTGTATATATAATGTGTGTGCATATATGTATACATATATGTGTATATTTACATAGGAAGGTATGTGTGCATATAAGAGGCAGGAGAAAACTGTTACAATGGGGGCAAAGAACAGGGAGGCAAAAGGGAATGGGTCAATGTTACTCTCGTTGAATTTGGCTTAAGGAGGGAATAACATATAGACTAAACTGGGGTATCTTACAATGCAGGAAAGTAGTGGGGAGGGGATAAGAGGGGGATGATAGAAGGGAGGGCAGATTGGTGGAGGGTAGTTAGAAGCACACACTTTTGAAAAGGTACAGGGACAAAGTAGAGGATAGAATAAGTGGGGGGCAGGAAAGGATGGAAGGAAATATAGTCATTCTTTCACAATATATCTACTATGGAAATGTTTTGTGTAACTACACATGTATAACCTATATTGAATTGCTTTTCCTCTCAGCAGGGGTGGGTGATGAGGGAAGAAGGGAAAGAATCTGGAAATCAAAGTTTTAAAATCAAATGTTAAAAAATTACTATTATTATTATTTACATGCAACTGGGAAATAAGGTATACAGGCACCAGGGTATAGAAATCCATCTTGCCCCACTAGAAAGTCAGAGGGTGATGGGGAAGGATATGAGAGAGAGCAGATTGGGGGAAGCAATATTCAATAGGATCGCTATTTTGAGGTGTGGGATTTAGGAAAGACAGGGGGAAATTTTGTAACTCAAAATCTTTTGGAGATGAATGTTGAAAAATAAAAATAAACAAAATTTTTAAAAAGAATACAAAAAATGGTACTCACCCAAGAACACACTTTTCTGCTACTAAAAGCCCTCAGCTAGATTTCTTGCTATCATCATAAAGCAGGTTACAAATATAGTTCATTGTCAAGCAAAGATACTGGTCTTAAAGTTAGAAGACTGGTGTTAGATTCCCAGTCCTGCTACTTACTATCTGCTTGCAACTAGAGAGGTTGCTTGAGCTCTCTGTGTGTCATGCATCAAATGGTGATAATAATTCTTGTTCTACCTAGCTATTTCACAAGCTTTTGAGGTTTTTTTGAAGGGAGATGCTTTGTAAGTCTAATAGTTTTATATATGTGTGTATATATATACGTATATATATAAATATATGTATATATGTATATATATACATATATATAAAACTATTGCATGCATGCATGTATATATACACATAAACATATACATAAATGTATATATTGTGCATGCATGTAAGAAATCTATCTATACATTGATTTATCTATTTTAATATGAACATATCTAAAATATAAAGAATCTATATGACCATATATGTTCACACACATACACACATTGCTTTATAGTTTGCTTAAAATATTTCTTTAGTACAGCATGAATAAATATCTCTGGAATCTGGCCTCTCTACAACAGAAGCTAAATTTGCATTCGTGAAGGAATCAGGGGAAGAGCAATAAGTCTGGGCATGGTTTTCTCCGATATCTGAGGGAAATATTGGACTAGAATCATATGTGTGTGTGTGTGTGTGTATACATACACACATATATACATATATATGTGTGTATATACATACACACATATATACATATATATATTTTTTCTCTAATTATTACTTAGTGTTAAAATTGATTTAAAACAAAGGCTAATTCCATGTTTTGCTCACTCTTAAGTACTAGCCCCACACTTACATCTTACTATCTTGACCCTTACTCATAAAATGCTATTTACATGAATGTCTATCACAAATAGAGAATAATAAATAAAGCCATGGTTAAGTTAGTTATATAGAAGGGGTTAAAACATTTCTTCAACCAAAGTTTCTTACCTTTGAGTGTTGGAGAGAGAAACCAATAGTTTAAGTGACCGATCAGAGTTTTCATAGCCCTTATGTACCAGAGAGAGGATTTATACAATGGCATAGTTGCTTCAGTTCTCTATTTACTATGCCTCTGCCTCTAGAGATAGAGATTTGTTGAATCCCTGGACTTGGAGTCAGAATAGCTGTGTAATCATTTGCAGCTGTGTTACTGCAGCCAAATTACTTAGCCTCTCTGAATTACCATTTCCTTATCTTTCAAAAAGGCATAATAGTACTTTCCCTACCTTCCTCACATTCCAGGATTTCTGTAAGGATCAAATGAGAAAATGTTTGAGAAAATCTTCTCTCTCTAACCATAAAGTTCCATGTAAATGTACGTTGTTATTCTTATTGGTCCAAAGCCACCTTTTAAGGCTCACATTCTCAGTACTAAATTTTCTCATGTGAAAATAGCAGATAACAACATCTGTTTCATACCTGTGGCAAAGGAATGTTGTGAAGATGACTTTGGAAACATCTATAAATCTCTTAATGCTCTTTCAGGAAGGAAGCTATAAAGCCCAGTTATTCCCATGTTATTGAAGGCTAGGCAAGCACTAAGTGGTATTGAATGAAACCACCCAGCATTAAGTGGGAAAGAAAATAAACACTGTAGTGAGACTTTTCCATCTTCATATTTCTCTTTATTGCATCCTTGGATTTGCCTTTGGAGAGTTTTATTTTAATTTTGAATTAAGAATTTTGAACTCGAACCTAACAGTGATAGTTGGATTTTCTTTTTTAATGAGCAAATAATGATGGGGGATTTTGAAGTTGATTATTTTATGTTTCCTGTGATTTAAAGTCACTCCATATACCTGAAGAGACAGCTGTGGTTTTGTTGACTGACAGACACAAAGCTTTGTAGTGAGGAAAGTCTGAGTTCTCCTCTGAGGATGCTAACAGTGTGAACCCTGGGCAACTCATTAATGTCTCAATGCTCTAGGCAATTCTATAAATGTGTGAAATAGAGCATTACCAATCTGCATTGATTCAGGGAGATTCCATACTAGGAATTCTCAATACCAATGAAATTGTTGGTTTGGATGACTCCATCCTTCTCCCCTAAATATGTGGACATATTGTGTGTCAATATTAAACACATTTAAGATGGCACATACATGTATGGAATCTATATTATATACATATGCACATGTATACATAGAGACAGAATATGTACATATAGTGACAGGAATGGGATAGGGACTATAGCCTGAGATTCCATTGATATAAAAAAAAAAACTTGCATCAGGAAACTACCCTTACTACTGCAGGTTAGCAACTTCTCTTTGAATTAGTTTTAGAAAGATGTCTAGGGTCATAACCTACAATTTAAGAAGCACTGATTAGGAGTCTGGAGTGGAAAAAAAAAGTTTAAGAAACCTTGGTGTAAAGCATTGGGAGCTTAAAGAATTTACTAAATCTCATAATGCCCGTATATGTCAGGCAGATATTGAACCCAAGACTTCCTGAAAGACTTCTAAATTCAGATCTTTAACCTAAATTGTGCTACCTGCCTACATGTACCTATATATACATATGCAAAATAAAGAGACATTTGTGAATATATATGTGTATTTGTATGTAGAGAAAGGTAAAGTGATAGATTATGAAAGGCTGCATGTTGTAGCAGGGAGAGAGTAAGCATCAGAGTAAAGGCTGGAAGGCAACTAGGTTGCACAATGGAGAGAGTGCTGACCCTACAGTTAGGAAGACTTGAGTTTAAATCTGGCCTCAGATATGTACTAGCTGTGTGACTCTGGGTAAGTCACTTAACCCTGTATGTCTCAGTTTCCTTACTTGTAAAATGAACTGGAGAAGGAAATGGCAAAACATTCCAGTATCTTTGCCAAGAAACCCCCAAATGGGGTCGTGAAAAGTTGGACATAACTAATCAACCAAAAAAATAATCAGAGTAAGAAAGTCCTAGGTTTAAGCTTTGCCTATGCCAAAAATTATTTTGGTGACCATAGGAAAGTCATTTAGTTAACTTTCAACACTCTAGGAATTACTTTAAAACTGTAAATTGCATTGATATACACTGATATGCTGTATTGGTAATGGAATTTGGAGATGCCTCTGTATTGGCTTGGTTTTGGGGTTGAATGTTAAAACCCAGAGCTTGTGAATCCCACTTGTGGGATGGGCTTGTTGACATGAAGAGAGTGGGCTGAACTGGGAGGACCCGTGAATTGGGAGACAGGCCCAAGCCTAGAGAAGGCCAGAAGGACTTTGGGAGAGCAGTATCCAGCATCGTGGAGCCTGAGTTGCTGAGAGAAAGACTGCTAAGAGCCCGGGGGGAGCTGCCCAGGACTTTTGAGAACTGCCACTTGGAACTGCCAAGAGCTGAGGAGGCATGGCTGTGATGCTGGTATTTTGTCTGTTTTGATGTTGTTTTGCCAGATTCAGCTGCTGGTGAAGGACAGTGCTGCTGTTGTAGAGGTCCTGGAACCTGGCTGTTGGTTCAGAAGCCCTGAAGGAGGATTTTCTTGTGGTACCTGCACAGAAATCCTAGAAGAGGGCCTGGCTAATGTTTTCAGGGGTTCTGGGACTGTTCTACAGGCAGAGAGTGACTTGATGAGGACACTGGCTATGGCTTTGTTGAGCCTTGTCTCCTCAGGAACTGAGATTTCGAGAGCTTGCCTCAAGTGAAGATGAAAGAAGGCCCTTTCCTTGGGTATTCAATGCTGAGCTTCACCTTGTTAACTTAAGGGTGGATGGCCTTTTGTGCTCTCCTGCCCCTTTTGAGATTCAGGGGTGGGAAGCCTTTGAGTTTTTTTGTGCTCTGTGATTGACCAAATGAATGAATGTACTTTATGGTTGGACACTAATCTAAATTTGAGAAGAGACTTTTGACTGACTAAATGAATGTACTGTCTAAGGGCGGAGTAGTACCTGGATTGAATTGAGAACTTACTTGCTAAAGGAACAAGTTACACTGTATTTTGACTTTCTCTGTTCTGTGAATGTTTGCTGAATAAATGGGGTTTACTATGCTGGTAATCCGAACCTTGGAAGTTGCCTTTGCTTGGCATTACATATGAACAGGTAAATGACACATGATTATCTTACATATGATCTAAATCATATAAATATTATATATTTGAATCAGTAAATACTATTATACTAAATATAAAACATGCATACTGCCTATAAATGCATATATACATACATAGACAGAGAGAGAAAGAGACAGAGAGACAGAGACAGAGAGAGACAGAGAGAGAGAAGAAGAAGAAGAAGAAGAAGAAGAAGAAGAAGAAGAAGAAGAAGAAGAGAAGAAGAAGATCATCTCATCTGCTTCATTGTGGTGTTCACATATCACTGAATTTTCATAGTTATAGCCCAAACTCTTACTCATCCTAGAAAAATGGAAAAACTTCAAGGATCAGCTTGTTTATGGAGTATATGCCTGTTTATTTTCTAAAGACTAGCCTAGAGTACAGGAAGGCTCATTATCAAGTGGAGATAATATTTTTGGCCACAACTATTCATGAAACACATATTAAAGCATGAAGACAGTTGTGATATGCATTGCTTGAGGAAACAATCACAGGAGATGACATAATTTATCCTTGCAGTATTACAGGACTGTCATGAAGAAAAGGTTTTAGATTCCTTATTATTCCTTATGAATCAAGAAGAAAATTGAACAAGAAAATTGAAGGTAAATTGAGGCTTGAAGAAAATTTTGGCAAGTAAAGAAATTAAAAAAAAGAATGCAATGTTTTGCTGAAGGTAGAGGAAAGGTCAGAGTCCTATAACTCTAAAATAAAAAAAAAATGAACTTGTTGTACATGAGGTAGCTAGGTGATGCAGTGGATAAAGTGGTGGGCCTGGCCACAGGAAGATTCAGTTCAAATCTCAAATCAGGTACTTCCTAGCTGTTTGATCTAAGGCAAGTCACTTAACTTAACCTCAGTTTCCTAATTTGTGAAATGGAGATAATAGTAATGTTTCTTTCCCATGGTTGTTTTGAGGATCAAATGAATTATTTGCAAAGTGCTTATACAGTGGCTGACACACATGTAAGTTGTTATATAAACACTAACTATTATAATTATATCCAGAGAATCATCTTTTAGAGTTCTGTAACCCACATGGTAGTTACTGCTCTGCACAGAAGGATAGAGCTACTAGAATAAAGTAAAGCAAATTCTTTATGCCTCAATTCCTTTTCTGTTTAGCTTAGTAGAATTCTGTGAAGATTTGCCTTGGGCAGGAGGCATAAAAAATCCTAAAATGGCCTTCTGAGCATAAATTAGATGATAGTTGAACTCAGAAGCCTGGGGAGGAGGGCTATGTGCTGCACTAAAATCAAGAAGAGCCAGACAACTGAAAAAAGGAGGAATAAAAGAAAAAAAGTCAAGAGCTGAGCATCATTCAGAAGACCTTCACAGAAACCTTGTCTGGATGGGTTTCTATATTTCCTGCTTCATATGTGTGAGAAGGGATATTCATAGTCATTGGATAACAGAAATTGAAGAAGAATGAAGCAAGCTTTCATGGCTATGGGCTGACTATGTGTATTGAAGATAACTATACTTAGCTTTCCCAGTAGAGAAAGACTTACAAAGTACAACTCCTCCAGTAGAAGACTGTTGTTTTGTCAATTAGTCATGTTTCGCACTCTGTGACCTCATTTGGGGGTTTCTTGGCAAAGATCCTGGAGTGGTTTGCCATTTCCTTCTCCATCTCATTTGACAGATGAGGAAACTGAAGCAAACAGGGTTAAGTGACTTGCCCAGAGTCACACAGTTATTAAGTGTTTAAGGCCAGATTTCAACTCCTGTCTTCCTGACTTTGGTGGACAGCACTCTATCCACTGAGCCACCTACCTGCCCCATCTAGTAGAAGCTACAAACAGCTCTTATAATAGCACCTTGCTGAGTCACAGATGATATGTATATAGTTACAGTTGAACTATAGTTTCTCCTCTGAAGGGGAACACATACATTACACATGGAACTCCCAGTAGATGGATGGAAGTGACTAGAGGAGCTGGCAGAAAAATTGTCACCACTGACTTCCCTAGTGTATCATTTGTGAAGGTATTACATAATTAGATTATGCTTATAATAGATCAAGTCAGAAACTATATATGT
>CM053582.1:426624541-426643097 GCA_028627135.1 Pseudochirops cupreus
TATATATATATATATATATATATATATATATATACATAATCATAATAATTATTATTAACTATATCCTGCTGGAACTTAAGATACACAGGCACTATGGTAGGGAGATCCATCCTGCCCTACTGGAAAGTCAGAGGGATAATGGGGGAGGACATAGAAGAGAATAGATTGGGGGAGGAGTTATACAATGGGATGGCTCTTTTGGGGTGGTGGGTAGGGGTAAGATGGGAAGAAAATTTGTAACTCAAAATCTCGTAGAAATGAATGATGTAAACTAAAATAAATAAAAGTTTAAAAAAAAGATTTAATTTAAAAAAAATGAGATTTCATGGTACTTCTAGTTTGAGGGGTATAAAGATTACCTTTAGATTGTTTTGTGTCTGACTCTGCTTATTAATTATTTTTAACCTTTTCAATGTGGTCATTTATATCACTTTTTTAATATAACTTCATATTTTTTTAACTTCTTACTGTTTGGAAATATCCCCAAATCATTTAGATTCGTGGAAATTTTTTTATATATATTGACTTTTAGCAATGAGATTTAACAAAAATATTTTTTCCTGTTTCCTATCTGTTATTCTCATTCTAGCTGAAGTGATTTTATCTGAACAAAAACTTTCCAAATTGAATTTATTGTAGATTTGTCTTTAATAATCTCTTCTGTCTCATGTCTGGTTATGAATTTTCTCCTTTTGTTATTTGTGAATGACATATTTTCTTTTGGGGGGGGGTTTGTTCCACATTTTTTCCCCTTTTTTATTGTGTTACTTTTTTAGGTTTTAGATAATTTATTCATTTGGAATTTATTGTGGCATAAGGCATAAAACCCTGATTAAAATTTATTTTCCCCAGACTCCTTTCCAGGTTTCCCAGATGTTATATCCCCCTCAAGTGGAAAGTAAAAAATAATTTATTTCAAAAAATGACAGAAATTAATATTGTATTTCTCTTGGAAATACCATCTCATATAGCTTAACATGATTTGGGATTTTTTCCCCCTCTCAACAGAATCTCCCAATTATTCTCAAACAGTAGCCATTCATGTTACTGCAGGAATCTGAAATATATCAAGTATTCACAACAGGAGTAAATTACCTGAAATTTGAAGGGGAAAAGAATAAAACACATATCATTTAAGTCACATCCCTCCATCTCTGAAGTTCACAAAAAAAAACTTTCTTTTATTTAGAACACAGTTTAAAGAAGGAGTCATTCCTAAACGACGAACAAAAATACATAGAAAAATAAATCTATAATTTATTTTTTAAAGCATTTGAAAATAATGTAAATAATTAAGACAGTCAGTATTCAAACAGATGAATGCAGTAAAGACTTGTATTAAAAGATGTCTTAATATGTACAGGAATTAATTATCTTTCATACCTTTAATGACTGTGTTGTATATCTTCTTCAAGGCCAACAATATTTGCAACACCAGATGGTTTCACTTTTTAAATTATAATTTTTGGTCTAAAGAGAGTGTTGAACTGGGCAAGAGTAGAAATAAATAAACAAACAAAAAAAGATAGCAGCAAATGGCACAAGGTAACAGGATAGTGATTGCAAACTTGAAGTAGCAGACAAGGGATGGGCAAGCTGACAATTGGACAGAACATATTCATCATTATGATGTATACACAATCATGATACTGTACACCACAGGTATAATGGCAACTGTAGTCTCCCTAGTCAGTTTATTCCATTTAAAGCCCACCAGGAAAATTCCTAGAAATTTATGTGCCCAGGTTTATGAAATACTAGAATGATGTGGATGCTAGTTTCTACACCTTGTTTAACTACTCTGTTCCAATGTTCCATTTCTATTTTGATTTGTCTATGTTTTACTCTCATTAACCATATTTTAAAAATTAATTCAAGTACTGAGGATATATTTTCCTCTCAATACTGTGTCATATTTTTTTCATATTTCATTGCTATCATTTTTCTGTAATTATTTATTATCACTATGATTAGTTCTTTGATCCATTTAATAGTATATCATCATATAGCCTTCCTGTCAATGCATGTACTCATTTTTATTTCATTTTTATTAAAATTTTATTGTCATGATATATAAAGTGTTATTATATTTTTGTCCTTATGAATTTATTTATAACTTTTGAATGTTCTAGAACATGATCATTTTTTAAGAGTGCTAGACAATGCAGGAAACTAGGCATGCTTCTAAATGTTCTCATTTAATAACTGCCAGAGGATTTTCATTTATATTTTCATTTATCCTAAAAATTCTGATCAGATACTTCACTTCCTTTTATTATATATATATTTTTGTGTAATGCTTAAGGCAATAATATTAATGATATTATTAAGTTATTTGCCCAATAATCTTTTTTTTGGCAGACCAAATTTTATTTTTTTGTTTAAATTAACTTTTGTTAATTTTAGTTTATATCATTTATTTCCACAAGATTTTGAGTTACAAATTTTCTCCCCATCTTTCCCTTACCCACCACCCCAGAACAGTGATCCCACTGTATATCCCATCCCCCAATCTGCTCTCTCCTATATCCTCCTCCATTACCTCTCTGACTTTCTGGTAGGGCAAGATGAATCTCCCTACCCCAGTGCCTGTATATCTTATTTTCCAGGTGCATGTAAATAATAGTAATAATAATAATGATTATATATATATATATATGTATATATAAATATTTGATTTTAAAACTTAAAATTATAGATTTTTTCCTTTACTCCCTCATCACCCACCCCCACTGGGAAGACGTGTAGTTACGCCAAACAGCACCACAATGAACATATTGTGAAAGACAATTCCCTCCATCCTATCCTTCCCCATCCCACTTGTTCTATTCTCTACTTTGTCCCTGTCAATTTACAAAAGTGTGTGCTTCTAACAACCCTCCCCCCAACCTGTCCTCCCCTCCATCATCTGCCCCTTATCTTCTTCCCCCCCCACTCTCCCATAGAGCAAGATATCCCATATAGAGTGTATGTCATTCCCTCCCTAATCCAAATTCAATGAGAGTAAGGTTGACCCATTACCTTTTGCCTTCCTGTTCTATCCCTCTAGCAGTTGTCTCTTCTTTGTGAAATATTTAACCTCATTCTGTCTCTCCCTGTCTCCTGTCATTATATTACTCTCCCACCTCTCAATGTCACCTTTTAAATATCATCCCTTCCTATTCAACTGATCATGTGCCTTCTGTCTATGTATACGTATATACCTATGTACAGGTATACATAGTACTTATGTACATACATACATACTCACACATGTATTCATATCCATATAGGCCCTCCTATATAGACATACGTGTATATATACAAGTATATACATTTTTATTCCCTTTAGCTATCCTCATACTGAGAAAGTTTCAGAAGTTACAATTATTGTTTTTCCATGTAGGCATGTAAGTAATTCAACTTCAGAAATTCTTTATGATTTCTTTTCCCTACTTCTTATATTTGAATGTCAAACTTTCTATTCAGCTCTGTTTTTTTCATCAAGAATGCTTGAAAGTCCTCCACCTCATTGAATGACCATATTTTTCCCTGAAACATCATACTCAGTTTTGCTGGGTAGGTGAATCTTGGTTTTAATCATAGCTCCCTTGATCTCCAGAATATCATATTCCAGATCTTTCCATCCCTTAATGTAGAAGCTCCTAGATCCTGTGTTATCCTAACAGTATTTCCACAATATTCAAAGTGTTTCTTCTTGGCAGCTTGTAATATTTTTTCCTGGATCTGGGAACTCCAAAACTTGTCTATAACATTCCTAGTTTTCTTTTTGGGATCTTTTTCAAGAGGTGATCTTTGAATTCTTTCAAGTTCTATTTTGCCCTCTGGTTGTAATATATCAGGGCAGTTTTCCTTGAGAATTTCTTGAAGGATGCTTTCTAGTTTCTTTTTTTGATCATGGCTTTCTGGTAGTCCAATAATTTTTAAGTTATCTCTCCTGGATCTATCTTCCAGGTCAGTGTTTTTTTCAATGAGATATTTCACATTGCTTTCTATTTTTCCATTTGTTTGGATCTGTTCAATGGTATCTTGATTTCTCATAAAATCATTAGCTTCCATTTGCTTCAATCTAATTCTGAAGGAATTATTCTCTTCAGTGAGCTTTTGAGATTATTTTTCCATCTGGCAAATTGGTCTTTTTAAGGCTTTCTTCTCCTCATTGGCTTTTTGGGCCTCTTTTGCCATTTGAGTTAGTCTATTTTTTAAGGTGTTATTTTCTTCAGTCAGGTTGTTGACTCTCTTTTTATGATTTTCTTACATTATTCTCATTTCTCTTCCAATTTTTCCTCCACTTCTCTTATTTGGTTTTCAAAATCCTTCTTAACATCCCCTATGGGCTGTAACCACTTCATATTTTGCTTGGAAGCTTTTCATGCAGGAGTTCTGACTGTGTTGTCTTCTTCCTGTTCTGTGATTTGATCCTTTTGTCCCCAGAAAAGGAATCTAAAGTTCGATGGCTGTGCTTGCTCTTCTTCCTTTGCTTGCTCATTTTGCCAATCAATTACTTGGCTTTTGAGCTTTTTGCCACGATAGAACTCTGCTTCCAGAGGGGACAGCTTTTTCCCAAATTGCTGGGGTTTTTGCAAGTGCCACAGGTATTAGTTGGGTGCCCTCTCTACAGCCCCTGACAGCTTTGGTTCACTGGTCATGCACCTCAGAACCACCACCCAAGACCACGATCCAGATGCAGGCAGGTTAAGAAAAGAGCACTTAGCCTCTGAATGATTGCTTCACCCCTCAGCAATCTGCAGGCCAGGAGCTCTTAACCAGCCACGTGGAGGTGGCTGCAGGACTGCAGCTTCAGACCACTTCTGACTCTGGAGGCAGAAGGCCAGATGCACTCCTCTGCACCACCCCCCAAATCAAGCATTGTTCCACTGACATTTTACTTTGTCTTTGGCATTTATGGATTGATAATTCTGGAAATGGCCATAACTGCAGGTGATCCACTCTCTTGATTGCTCCAGCCAGGCTGGGCTGCCCTGGGGCTAAAACTGCAGGCTCACACAGGGCTTGGCTAGGCTCCCAGCATGCTGTGATGAACCCTTCCTGTCTGCTTACTAGGCTGCCTTCAACAGGAGATTTCTTTCTCTGTCACTTTGTGTGTTCTGGAGCTCTAAAATTTGTTTATAATCATATTTTATAGGTGTTTGAGGTGGTTATGGTGAGAGCCACAGAATTTTCCTCCTTCTATGATGCCATCTTGACTCTGTCCCTCCCTATTTGCCCAATAATCTTGCCAAACATTTTAAAAATATAATT
Organism: Pseudochirops cupreus; assembly: GCA_028627135.1. Taxonomy (NCBI): domain Eukaryota; kingdom Metazoa; phylum Chordata; class Mammalia; order Diprotodontia; family Pseudocheiridae; genus Pseudochirops; species Pseudochirops cupreus. The sequence continues at coordinate 426,629,804 of CM053582.1, forward strand.
CAGTGAGCTTTTCCTTTAAGTTTTTAGATGCTCTGCTATTTAGTACATGAATATTTAGTATTGGTCATACACAAGTAATGCCTCTAAACACATTTGATTTTCCTTGTTTTGTTTTGTTTTGTTTTTCTTTGCTGCTACTCTATTCATTGTTATTGATCACTTTCATTGAACTCACCATTACCACTGGTATTTGTGCAGGTAGTCAAAGTGTAACAAATCCTAATCTAACTGCTCTTTTCATCTCTCTGAATATTCCTGATTTAACAATGATTTTTTTTTCAAATTTAATACAATGAATATTAGCATTTTGCAATTCAATTCATTTTATCTTATTTTTATGTGGTATGTGTGAGCACATGTCATTCATACTCATAATTATTAGGGTTAAGTTTGTTTTTTTTCTCCTCTCCACTAAATCCTCTTCTGCCTTTTTTCTTCTTTCTTCTAAAAGTATATCATTTCTTATTGTAAAGTCATTCTCACTTTTGCAATATTTTGCTTATTAGTAATCCTTTGCTGTAAGATATTTTTTTCTCCATTTTGTTATATCACATTTTTGCCTTTGCTTCCACTTCTCGTGATAATCAGTACTCCACCCAAATTCCGGAGTTTGTTTGGCCCATGATGGCTATGAAAGCCATGATGGCTTTCTGGCTAGTTGCAATATTTTTAATTTGAATTGGTAGCTTTAGAGACTGGTAATCACATTTCCAGGTAAGTGAAATATGAAGGTCTTTCTATTTGCATCTTATATTCTGATTACAGTATAACTGGTCAATTCTTTTTTATGATATGATACATGATATGACATGAAAAATATATACAAAAATGTTGTTATGTGCACAGTACACATGCTACCAATAAATATGGTCTATTTCTGTCTTTAGCTATGCAAGACAGACAGACAGACAGATAGATAGATAGATAGATAGATAGATAGATAGATGGATAGATGGATAGAAAGGTATAATATTTCCTCATACAAAATTACTTATTGCAATAAAATGTCTTAGAGAACCCTGATAATTCTATGACATTATTTCATAGAATATAGTATACAAGGGCTCTCCACAAATTTAAGAACTTTCCTCAGCCAACAAGATTTTTACAAAAGCCATCTTTCTTCTGACTGGAATTCTTAATAATGAATTCAAGCATAAGAGCATTGTTTATTCCTCTCTCAGCTCTTCTAACCTGGGCCATGGTAGGCTATTAGGCCTTTACCAAATGAACTGTCAATAAAATGCCATATTAATCCCATGTTCAATTATTTTCATGCTGTGCCACATTGCTCTTGGCACTAATTTCAACCTGTTCCTCGATTTCTTGCCCTAAGATTTAGACCCCTAAATGGTCACAGTGCTTCATAACTAGTCCAACTAAAACTGACTACTCTACTCTTCCCTTATATTCATTCCATGGTATTAAGTGTGTGTGTGTGTGTGTGTGTGTGTGTGTGTGTGTGTGTGTGTGTGTATTTTCTTCTTTCAGGGAAAAGAAATATATGTTAACTAGCTCTAATAGATTTCTAGTGATTATGTTCTCTAGAAAAAATAACGAGTTAATAGCACTTTGAACACACCAAACACAAGGTATCACGTACCTTTGCTATCACCCTGAACCAGGAATATCTGTCCTATACCATTTCCAGTGTTCTCTCTTGGCTTCCCCCATCCCCATCTCAACCACAAATCATCACTAAGTGCTTTCAGGATAGTGAAAGGATCAGCAAAAGAATGTCTTCTTGTAGCCTTTCCATGAGTTTATTGAGAGCTAACTTTGGAAGGCTAACTTGCCCCTGAAAGTCATATCTTTTCTTCTAGTCCTACATAATTTCTTATAGATACTCATCTTGCAGCTGTATTTGCCTCCAATCATCAAAGGACAATTAGGACAGAGGCACCGCATTCAATATTATGTTTACAGGGATAGATTTCTTATTTTCTAGAGAGACTTGGAGATTCTTTAGCTGTGCATCCTTGAATAAGTGGCCCAGCTCACTGTCAAAGATCACCTTTATTCTTCAATGGATATCATCAAGGTTTCAGATGCATAAAATCTATAATGCAGGGTATTTATATCTCCATTTTGTTTCCTACATGGTGATGTAAATAAAAGTCATACTTGGGGGGGGTAGCAAGATGGCAGAAGGGAAACTCTGTAAGCTACCCCCATAACCACCTCAAATACCTATAAAATATGACTCAAAACAAACTTTAGAGCTTGAGAACCCACAAAGTGACAAAGAGAAACAAATCTCCCACTGAAGGCAGTCCAGCAGGTGGGCAGGAAGGGTCCATCACAGAGTGTTGGGAGTGGAGCCCAGCCCACACTTGGACCCCCAGTTTTAGTCCCAGGGTGACCCTGAACAGCAGATGCTAGAGTGGACTTCTGGAGAGTGGATTGCCAGCAGCTGTGGTGGTTTCCAGAAATATCAACCCATAAATGCCAAGGACAAAGTAAAAGCTCAGTGGACATCTGTTGGAACTGGGATGGGTTGGGGTGGAGGCAGGTTGCAGCCTCTGCTCCTGGACCAAGAATTGATGGTGGCCCTGCAGCCGTGCAGGTGCATCCACATGGCTGCTTCAAAGTTCCCAGCCTGCAGATCGTAACAGAGCCAACTGACCATTCAAAGAGGTAATTGCTCTTGCTTTAACCTGCCTGGATCTGGTTTGCTGTCTTGGGTTGAGGTCCTAGGGTGTGTCAACAGTGAGACAGAATTTGAGGGGGCTGTAGAGAAGATGACCTCTTAATAGCTCTGGCAGCTGCAATAACCACAGCAATTTAGGACAAAGCTCTCCCCTCTGGAAGCAAAGTTCTACTGTGCCAAAGAGCTCACAGGTCAAGTAATTGAGTGGCAAGGTGAACAAGCAAAGGAAGCAAAGCAAGCACAGCAATTCAATGCTAGATTCCTTTTTAGGGGACAAAAAGAATCAAAGCATGAAATGGGAGGAAGACAACAAATTCAGAACTCCTGCACCAAAAGCTTCCAAGAAAAATGTGAACTAGTTATATGCCATGGAGGAGTTCAAAAAGGATTTTGGAAATCAAGTAATGGAAGCAGAGGAAAAATTGGGAAGAGAAATTAAAATGATGCTAGAAAATCATGAGAAGAGAGTTAACAACCTGACTGAAGAAAATAACGCCTTAAAAAATAGACTAACTCAAATGGCAAAAGAGGCCCAAAAAGCCAATTAGGAGAAGAATGCCTTAAATACCTGAATTTGCCAGATGGAAAAAGAATTTCAAAAGTTCACTGAAGAGAATAATTCCTTCAAAATTAAAGTGGAGCAAATGGAAGCAAATGACCTTATGAGAAATCAAGATACTATTAAACAGATCCAAACAAATGAAAAAAATAGAAGGCAATGTGAAATATGTCATTGAAAAAACCACTGACCAGGAAAATAGATCCCGGAGAGACAATTTAAAATTTATTGGACTACCTGAAAGCCATGATCAAAAAGAGAACATACAAATCATCCTTCAAGAAATTCTCAAGGAAAATTGCCCTCATATATTAGAACCAGAGGGCAAAATGGAACTTGAAAGAATTCAAAGATTATCTTTTGCAAAAGATCCCAAAAAGAAAACTCCTAGTAATATAATAGACAGGTTCCAGAGTTTCCAGATTGTGGAGAAAATATTACAAGCTGTCAAGAAGAAACAATTTGAATACTGTGGAAACAAACAGAATCCACAAACAGAATTAGGATAACCCAGGATCTATCAGCTTCTATACTGAGGGATCAAAGGGCCTGGAATATGATATTCCAGAGGTCAAAGGGAGCTAGGATTAAAACCAAGACTGACCTACCCAGAAAAACTGAGTATAATGTTTCAGGGGAAAATATGGTCATTCGATGAGGTGGAGGACTTTCAAGCATTCTTGAGGAAAAAACCAGAACTGAAGAGAAAATTTGGCACCCAAATACAAGAAGCATGAGAAGGTAAACATGGAAAAGAAACCATAAGGAATTTATCATAATTGAACTATTTACATGGCAACATGGAAAAATGATCATTGTAACTTATGAAACTTTTCTCAGTATGAGGGTATATATGAGAATATACATGTATTATACGTGTATATGCAGATATATAAGGGAATATAAATGTATATTTATATATATGTATATATACACACATGTCTATATGGGAGGGTATATATTCATATGAATACATATGTGAGTGTGTTTATATATGTGTACATAGACCAAGGGCACAGGATCAATTGAATAGGAAGTGATGCTATTTTAAAAGGTGAAATTGAGAGGCAGGAGAGGATAAGAATGAGAGGAGACAGAGAGAGACAGAATGGGGTTAATCATCTCCTATAGAAGAGGCAAGAGATAACTGTTACAATGGAGGGGAAGAACAAGAAGGTATAAGGGAATGAGACAACCTTACCCTCATTGAATTTGGCTTAGGGAAGGAATGACATACACTCTAAATTGGGTATCTTACCTTACCTGAGAGTAGGGGGGAAGGGAATGTGAGGGGGGATGATAGAGGGGAGGGCAGGCTGGCAAGGAGGTGTGTTAGAAACACACGCTTCTGTAAAGGGACAGAGACAACATAGAGAATGGAACAAGTGGAGGGAGGGATAGGAGAGAGGGAAATATAGTCAGTCTTTCACAATATGTCCATTGTGGAGATGTTCTGTGTAACTACATATGTGTGACCTGTATTGAATTGCTTGTCTTTCCAGTGTCTGTCCTCAGTGGGTGAGGAGGGAGGAAGGGACAGAATCTGGATTTTAAAGTTCTAAAATCAAATGTATATATACATATATATATATATATATATATATATATATATATATATATATATGTATGTATGTGTGTATGTATGTGTGTGTCTGTATATTTACATATTATTATTATCATCATCATCATCATCATTATTTACATGCAACTGGGAAATGGCTTGTGCAGGCACTGGGGTAAGGAGAGCCATTTTGCCCTACTGGAAAGTCAGAGGGGTGATAGGGGAGGATATAGGAGAGAGCAAATTGTGGGAGGGGGTATACAGTGGGATCACTGTTTTGGGGTGGTGGGTAGGGGAAGGATGGGGAGAAAATTTGTACCTCAAAATCTCATGGAAGTAAATGATATAAACTAAAAAAAACAAAACTTAATAAAAAAGAAGAAAGAAGAAAACCAAAGTACCAGCATTATAAATGAAAAGGGTGAATTCACCACTAATGAAAAGAAAATAAAACCAATTATTAGGAGCCATTTTGCCCAAATGCATGTCATTAAATTTGATAATCTAAGGGAAATGAATGAATATTTACAAAAAATAAATTGGCTTGATTAACATAAGAGGAAATAAAATATTTAAATAGCCACACTTCAGGGGCAAAAGGCATTGAATAAACTATTCATGAATTCCCTTAAAAAAATTGTCAGTGTCAGATTTATTTACAAGTAAATTCTACCAAACATGTGAAAGACAATTAATTCAAATATGATATGAACTGCTTAGAAAAATACATGAAGGTCTGCCAAATTATTTTTATGACATAAATATGATGCTGATAGCTAAACTGGGATGAACCAAAGCAGAGAAAAAAATTACAGATTGATTTCCCAAATGAATATTGATGCAATTTTCAAAAATAGAACACTAGCAGAAAGTTTACAGCAATTTATCATTAGGATAATACACTTTGACCAGGTGGAATTTATACCAGGAATGTAGAATTGGTTCAATATTAGGAAAACTACCAGTATAATTGACCATATCCATAACAAAATTAACAGAAATTGTATGATTAACTCAATAGACACAGAAAAATCATTCATCAAAATATAAAACCCATTCCCATTAAAATCACTAAAGAGCATAGGAATAAATGGAGATTTTACTTAAAATGATAAGTAACATCCACTGAAAATTATTATACTGCATTATACGTAATGGGCATAAGGTAGAAGTTTTCCCAATAAGACCAGTGGTGAAACAAGGATATCCATTATCACCACTGTTATTCAATATGTATGAGAAATTTAACTTTAGTAATAACAAAGAAAAAGAAATTGAAGAAATTAGATCAGGCAATGAAGAAACAAAGCTATCACTCTTCAGATAAGATCCTGGCATACTTACAGAATCATAGACAATCAACTAAAAAAATGTGATATAATTAACAACTTTAGCCAAGTTGCTGGATATAAAATGAACCCACAAAAATCATCAGAATTTTTATATATTACTAACAAAGCCTAGTAACAAGAGAAATAAAGAAAAATATATATTTAAAGTTACTATAGACATTTTAAAATATTTGGAAGTCTACATGCCAAAACACACCCAAGAACTATATGAACACAATTACAAGACACATTTCACAGTAACGAAGTCAGATATCAGTAACTGGAATAAAATCACTTGTCCATGCATTGACCAAGTTAATATAATAAGAATGACAATTCTGCCTAAATCAATGTACTTATTCAGTGCCATACCAATCAAACTACCAAAAATTATTTTATAGAACCAGAAAAAAAAATAATAAAATCCCTCTGGAAGAACAATCAAGAGAATTAATGTAAAGAATTATAAAGGAAGGTGGCCTAGCCATTACCATATCTAAAACTATTATAAAGTAGCAATCATCAAAACTACTTGGAACTAGCTGAGAAACAGAGTGGTGGATCAGTGGAATAGGGTAGATACAGAAGCCACAGTAGGTAATAACTATAGCAATCTATTGTTTGATAAATCCAAAGACTCCAACTTCTGGGAAATGAACTCGCTATGTGTCAAAAACTACTGGCAAAACTGGAAAATAGTATAGCAGAAATTAGGCATAGGGCAACATCTTTCAACATATAGCAAGAAAAAGCAAAAATGAGTACATGGTTTCGACATAAAGGGTGATACTATAAGCAAATTAGGATAGCAAGGAATAGTTTACCTATCAGATCTTTAGAGAAGGGAAGAATTTATGATCAAAGAAGACATAAAGAACACTATAAAATGTGAAATGCATATTTTCAATTGCATTAAAATAAAAAAAAAGGTTTGCAACAAAGATTAAAAGGGAAACAGAAATCTGGGAAACAATTTTACAACCAGTGCATCTGATAAAGGTCTTATTCCTAAAATACATAGAGAATTGAGTCAAATTTAAAAGAATTCAAGTCATTCCCCAATTGATAAATGGCAAGTGGATTTGAACAGGTCATTTTTGGGGGAAGAAATTAAAGCTATCTATAGTCAGATAAAGAAAAAAACTCTACATCACTATTTATTGAAGAAATTGCTATTTTAAACTACTTTGAGGTACCATATCACACCTATCAGATGAACTTACATAACAAAACAGAAAAAACGGTAAGTACTGAAGGAAATGAGGGAAAAGGGGGACACTAGTGCTGTGTTGGTGGAATTGTGAACTAATCTAACCATTCTGAAGAGCAATTTGACACTATGCCCAAAGGGCTATAAAAATGTGCATACCCTTTGATACAGCAATATAACTTCTAAGTCTGTATCACTAAGAGATCATAAAAGAGGGAAAAGGAACCACACATACACATATATTTATAACATTTCTCTCTGTGGTGGCAAAGTACTGGAAATTGAGTGGATGCCCAACAATTAGGGAATGGTTGAACAAGTTGTGGTAGAAAAATATAATGGAATACTATTGTTCTATAAGAAATGATGAGCAGGTAGTTTGCAGAAAAATCTGGAAAAACTTACATGAACTGATGCTGAGTGAAGTGAACAAAACTAGAAGAACATTGTGCGGTGTAACAGCAACATTGTGAAATGACTAATATTGATAGACTTAGTTTTTTTCAGCAATACTATGATTTAAGACAATTCCAAAAAAAAAAACCCATTATGAGAAATACCATCAATATCTAGAGAAGTAACTATGAAGTCTGAATGCAGACAGAAATATACTATTCTCTCTCTCTCTCTCTCTCTCTCTCTCTCTCTCTCTCTCTCTCTCTCTCCCTCTGTGTGTGTGTGTGCATCTCTTTCATATGCTTTCCCCCCTCCTTTGCTTCTGATTCTTCCTTCACAACATGACTAATATGCAAATATGTTCAATAAGATTGTACAAGTATAGCCTATATCAGAATGCATAACGTCTTGGGGAGCTTGGAGAGGAGTTGAAAATTTGCAACTCAAAGTCTTCTAAAAGTGAATGTTCAAAACTAAACATAATGTAAAAAAAAAAGTAAAGGGTCTTGCTTAGATTTTCAAAAGCCAACACAGGTACAAATGGATACAAAAATACTTTAACCAAGTGCATAAAGTACATATTTCTCATCCCAAAAATCTCTATGTGGTACTAGGTGGTTCAACCACAGTACTCCTGTTTTGACCTTATAATTTTTGTTCTTTTAAACCATGTAAATGAGCTTGTTGAGCAACTTTATAAAATTCTGAGAATGGTCAATGAATCTGTAAAAAGTCTTTACTCTTGATAATCCTAAAGATGTGATCAGGTGACCAGCACTTCTATCTACCATTATAATGTTTTGTGATCCATATAATTGACAGAGGTCTTATAAAAGTGGCATTTGTCAATTACAAGCTTTGAAGAAGCAGTATTTAGGTGTTCATATGCTTCCAATGTTTTCCTAAGTATGATAAAAAAAATCTCCCATATGCATAAATATATTAAAAAAAATCATTTCACCAATTGCTTTTCTCCCCATGAGCCAATAAAAATTAACACTAAGTGTCTGAATTCACATTTGAACTCAGGAAAATGAGTCTTCCTAACATCAGACCCTGGCACACTATCCACCACACCACCTAGCTGCCTTATATTTTGATTAGATAAAATTAAAAACTTGTCCACAAGCAAAATGAATGAAAGTAACATTAGAAGTAAAACAGTAAGCTGAAAAAAATTACACCATTTTTTCTGATAAAGACATCACTTCTCAATTATACTGGGAACTGAGTCAAATTTATAAAAATAAGAGATATTGTTTAGTTAATGAATTGTCAGAATATATGAACAGGCAGATTTTGGAAGAAAAGATCAAAGCTATCAATAGTCACATGAAAAAAAATCTTCTTAATCACTATCAATTAGAGAAATGCAAATTAAAACAACTCTGAGATATGATGTCACATCTAACAGATTGGTTAACATGGCAGAAAACGGAAAAGGCAAATTCTGGAGGGGAATGTGGAAAAGAATTGATGCACTGATAAACTGTTGGTAGAGTTATAAATGAGTCCAACAATTCTGGAGAACAATTTGGAACTATACTCAAAGGGCTATATACTCTTTGATATATGAATAGACATGTTTCCCTCCCAGTCTGATTTTTTTCTTTGCTTTTCTTTTTATTTAATTAAAGGGGCCATCCATTGAGGAACTATTTAAAGAGGCCTATTCACTGAATCAGCCTTATCTCACTAAAAGTGAGACTCTGAAAAGACCTTAACCTGAAAGCACCAGGGTCTCTCATTAAATCCTTGGTCATCTCCAGTAGTCCTGATGAATATCTGACCACTAGACCCAAATGGCTCTAAAAGAGAATATGAGGCTGGTGACCTTGCATAACCCTCCCTCACTCAAACCAAAGTCAACTGCAAGTCACGTCATCATCTCTCTGATGTCATGGTCAACACAACAACCACTACTAACTTTGTATCCTTAAAGAGATTTTCAAAAAGCAAAAAGGACTTATTTATACAAAGATATTTACAGAAGTTCTTTTTTGTGATAGCAAAAAACTAAAAATTGAAGGAATGTTCATCAACTGGGGAATGGCTGAGCAAATTCAGTATATGATTATGAGGAGGTACAAGAAATGACAAGCAAATGTCTTCAGAAAACCATGGGAAGAGACATTTGAACTTTTTTAAGCCAAAGGGAGTAGAACAAGGAAAGCATTGTATACAGAAACAGCAATATTGTAAAGATGATCAATTGTCAAAGGCTTAGTTACTCTGATCAAGACAATGATCCAAGACAATTCCAAAGTACATATGATGGAAAATTCTACCCAACTCTAGAGAGAGAGAAATAATGAACTCTGAAAGCAGATTAAAACATTTTTTTTCTTCTTTTTTTGTCTTGTCTGTTTTCTTTTGCAACTTAACTAATAAGGAAATATGTTTTCCATGATTGTGCATGTATAGTCAATATCAAATTGCCTGCCTTCTCAAGGAAGTGTGAGAGTCAGTAGGGGAGGAGAGAATTTAAAACTCAATTTTTTTTTAAATGAATGTTTAAAATGTTCTACTTCCAATTAGGAAATACTTAATTAACTAAACGAGTTTCTAAAAGTAAAACAAAAATATCATCACAGACTATTGAGGATGATGACACCTTGGAACAGGATTTTGGGGGTAGTGTGGCTCACCTCAGAAGGTTTTTTTAAATAATATTTTCAGTATAAGTATAGCTACTTATTTTACTGAGCTACCTTAATAAATACCTTTGCTTTGAGATCAGTGTGTCCACTGGCTAATGATTAAAAGGAAACTCACTAGCAGTGGCTTCTAAGTTATAATTTTAGGGAAGAAGACTTACAAGGTATCCTCAAAAATTACAGCAGTAGCTGCCCACTATGCATCCATCTTGTGAGTTCTACCATAAATTGAGGAATGAATCCAGAGGGAACATTACTTAAGGATTATAAAAGGAACAAAGGAGGAGCAGTGCAATGACTGCAAGTTAGACATCAAATTCAGTTACCAATTAGTTTAGCATAGATTACATCATGGAAATAATCTCAAAAGCATCTGGAAAAGTAGCCTGGAAGCAGTGTAGATGGGCTTAAATGCTGGGGTTTGTATCATATTTTAGCAAAAACACTGAGCTACTAGAGGTGTTTGAGAAGAGTGAGAAACGCTGCAGGTGAAAGAAGATAGACATCTAAACTATGGGAATGACAAAATGAGTAGAGAAAAGAATACAGATAAGTGATTTTGTGAAGGTAAAACAACAGAATTTTGGATGGAGAATGAAAAATCAAAGATGACTAATATTTCAAATGTGGGTAACTGTAAGCTTGGTGATACCAATTTTGAAAGTATGGAAGTTAGATTAAAGTGACCAATTTAGGAAGGAAGATGATAGGTTCATCCATTCATTCGTTTATATAGATATATTCATTTATACATAGATACATAGTTAGAGTTGTACATGCATGCATATACGTATATATATATATGCATATGGATATACATGCATGCATATGTATATATATACACACATAGACTTATATATACAAATATAATATGTATTATGTGTATATATAGTAAGTATATATACTTATATACATGCAGATATATGTATGTATGTGTATATACATAAATACATACATATGTATGTATATGCAGTAAGTGGTAGCAATTGTGTGGGAATAAAAAGAATAAATAAAACAATTCCTAAATGTAAGGAGTTTATATTCTTTGGAAGAAACAATGAGCACATAAGATTATGTCTTTTTGTCTAGTGTCATTGCAGAGCTCTAAGAAGATACAACAATGATAAAGTGTATCTAAGTTGATTGACTTAAAGATGAACTTTGATAAAATAGTAGATGTGAAATATAGACAGTACAGAAAGCATGGTAGATAGATAACTTTTCTTACAGCAGCATATAAGGCAGGATATATAGAACTTGGGGAGACTATGGCTTGTTTATGGTCTTCCAGGTAGTAAGCTTTAGAAAAAGAAATAGAACAAGGTTTTCAGAGTACAAATCTAGTATGTTTTCCACTGTGTCATGCTATGTAACTGAGACTCTTAGAAGAAAAAAAGGAAGTGTTAGAATAAGAATACATTAGGTACTAATATAAGGAAGATGAAAACATGAATGGAGAGTGGACTCAAAGATATCAAACTATTTACTAATTTGGTAGAGGAGAGCTTCATAAATATAGGAATAAACAATTATAATAAATTATAATAAAAAATTGCAAATACTATCTTAAATGTCAGAGTAATGTGCTGGTTCATAGGGAAATGGGGGGGGGGGAGGGAACCTTATATCAAATATTCATGCAAAGACCAAAATGGAAAAGATGTCACTAGGATTACATAGCAAATGTAGACCTCTAGAATATTGTTGAGGACAGCTGGAGAAAAGTGGATAAAAAGATTGAATGGTGGTGGATATCTATAATCAGAAAAGACAGAAAGTGGCTCAGGGAATAAATAAATAAACAAATGCACGAGTGAGTGAAACACATTTATTGTTTACCATTTGCCTAACACCATGACAAGTGATGGAGAAACAAGTAGAAAGAAAACGATGTTTCTTTTCAATGAGCTCTCCTGGTATTTGAGGAAGATAACACATTTTTAAAAGTTCATTTGCAAGCTGGATAGGAAGATTTGGAAGAGCTGAGGGTCAGTGGTATGACAGATGGCAAGACCTAGAGCTCTTTAGTTTACACAAGTAGATACTATGGTAGCAATGAGCCATTTCAAGGAATTTAGTTCTTCTTGACTTCAAGATACACTCCCTACCCACTATTTCAAATTGTCTCCTAATCAAACAGATACACGATCTATAATTATCAAGAATTGGCATGCACTTCCATTGAGCACATTAGATAGGATTTAATATATAACATCATTTTAACTAAAGCATGGATGCCTTTGCTGCCTAATGCTCCCCAAAAAAGTATTCTCTGATTCTTGTTAATTTTTGACTGTGTTTGCACAGTCCTTTTCAGCTATAAACACTTTATTTTTTTTTTGATCTTTTATTTTTTTATTTTTTTTTATTTTTTTTAAATTTTATTATAGTTTGCATGATTCATTTCCACAAGATTTTGAGTTACATATTTTCTCCCCATCTTTCCCCCGCCCAATGTCCCAAAACAGCCATCCCAGTATGTCCCCCCTCCCCCAGTCTATTGTCTCCTATGTCACTTTTTGTTAGGGCAGGATGGATTTCCCAACTGCAGTGCCTGTGTATCTCAAGTTCCAGTTGGATGTAGTCAATAATAATAATAATAATAATAATTGCATATATAGATAGACAGACAGATAAATAGATAGATACACATTCATAAAATTTGATTATGGAACTGCAGATTCCAGATTCTTTCTTCTCCTCCCTCACCACCCATCCCCACTGGAAGGACAAGCAATCAAATACAGGCTGAACATGTGAAATTACGCAGAACCTCTCCATAGTAAGCACACTGTGAGAGTCTGATTACATGTCCCTTCTTTCTATCCTGCCCCCCCATCCACTCTCCACCCTGTCCCTCTCCCTCTACAGAAATGTGAATATTCATCATCCCTCTCCCCCACTCTGCCCTCCCCTCCATCACCCCACCT
>CM053582.1:426643597-426664912 GCA_028627135.1 Pseudochirops cupreus
CATACCCATATACATACACATATATAGTAGCTAGGGACATTAGAGATGATAAATAATGTGATACATGTATTTATATACTATATATAGAGTAGCTAGGGATACTAAGGACGCTAACCATGTGCATGGATGTTTTATGTGTGTTATGTATGTGTATATTTGTGTTTACAATATTGTTTTTTGAAAGATTAACTTAGAACTTAATATTTCATTTTGCTAGAATTAAGTTGAAATGATGTACCTTGTGGTACTTGTAATGAGTAATGTCTTAACCATTCTTTTTGTCTTTAAGACTGACTAAAATGAATAGGTCTTTGAATATTTTAAAAAAAGTGACCTTGACCATGCATATTCATGAGTCTTTAGAGCTAAACTCTGATGCTGAGAAGTGAAATAATTTAATTTGGACACAACCCAGTTGGGCTATCCATATCACTACTCAAAATGATGGTTTACAGTAGTGAAATCAAAGTGACTTTGCAGACCACATTACCCCAAAGGCGACATTTTTCTCCTTTATTTGGTGTTTGAATGACAGATATCATGTAATTACATGCCCAATTACAGATTTTGGTAGGGATTACTGACACAGTGGCCCTTTGAATTCAAGTGCTATCTACATTTGCAGGAGACTGTGGAAAATTTTATTTCCTCTGTTAAGTGGCCAACTATCCAAATGTAGGGTCCCTTAACTAGGATGGGTTACTCATATAAGATATCATGTGAGGCACAGCAATGAATATAACATGTGACTACCATGAAATATAGTAGTTATTCATTATGTGGCGTCAACCAGTGTTTCCAGTTAAGTCTTAATTCACAAGGTAATCCTGGGGACAATATATGAACAATTCTGAATCAGGACTTATTGTCTCATTTCTTTTGTAAATTGTTGTTGAGAATTTTTTTACATTTAATTTACTCTGCCATAGGGTAACAAAGAGGCATAAAGCGCACAAACAGAACTCTAGTAATTTATAATAAAGTGAGGGGGAAACTACACATGCCTAAGTAACACAAGGGACTATAAAATAATTTGCATGTGCATGGGGTTGGGGGAGAGAATGTCCCTATCCAAAGTGACTGGTGAATGCTTCATGTTGGAAATCACAGTTGATGAGAACCTTGAAGGGTCAGTAGGTGGATTTGAAAGTTGGATTTTGGCAAAGACAGAATTCCCAGAAGAAGGAATGATATGAGAAAAGATGGAGAAGCAGAGGATATTACAAGACAGTGCTTTGTGGGTCCATGTATACCGAGATAGAAAGATGTGGATGATATATGTTAAGAAGAAATTATCAGGGGTGGCTAGGTGGTACAGTGAATAGAACACTGGCCCTGGAGTCAGGAGGACCTGAGTTCAAATCCAGCCTCAGATACTTGACACTTACTAGCTGTGTGACTTTGGGCAAGTCACTCCTAATTGCCCTGCCTTCCCCCCTCCAAAAAGTAAAAAAAAAAAAAAGAAAAGAAAAGAAAAAAAAAGAAATCATCAGAAAGGCAATAACAGAGAGAATGGAATCATTCAAATCCAGAGAACAGAGAGTACCCAGAAAAAGACAATGTCAAGTCAATCAAATATTGCAGAGTTCAATAAGCATGGGTATTAAGAAAAGGTTATTGAATTTTGCAACTAAGGGAACACTGTTAAAGCTAAAGAGATGTGTTTCACTAAGATGATAGATGGGTTGGATGTAGCTTTTTTTTTTACCAGTACTCTCTTCTTTCAGATTTAATGTTGGAGCAAAATGAGGCACTCAGGTAAGTCATTGAAAAGTTAAGAAAACTAGTTTTAATTTATGCTAGCATACCAAGGGTATGCAACAAGATGCAATGACACTTTAGTTCTCTGGAGGAGGCTCCACCTTATAGTACTGCAGAAATTCATCTGGTTATTAGATCAAGATATGTTGAAAAACACATAATTTGTTTAGTCTTTAGGCATCCACCAACTCTGAAGGGACTAAACTCCAGGTAACTGGAACTTTTTAAGCTTTTCGGGGACCAGAAAGCTGCTCAGGGAAGGCAGGCCAATCAGATCCCAGCTATAACTTTGCCTCTTTTTTAGGGAAAGCTAATCTACAGCTCAAGAAGGTAGGAGGAAAGACCTGAGTCTTCCCCATGTTGTGGGTGGGGAGAATGAAACTAGCAAATGTTGAGAAATATCAGTCCTATAGCAAGATAGGAAGACAGATTTCAAGGGGTTGGTAAGTGAGAGAAGTATAGGAAAGAAGTGAAGGCAGCTTGACACTTTTCTTGCCCATACCAGAAACTTATCTGTGAAAAAGAGGAGAGACAAAAGATGATAACTTGAGGGAACAGGAGAGTCAAAAGAAGGATGTTTGAGGAACAGCTAGGTAGTACACTAGACAGACTCCAGAACTTGGAGTCAGGAAGATCTGAGTTCCAATCCTACCTCAGACACTACTTTCTAACTGTGTGACCCTGGGTCGGTCACTTAATGGCTTGGTGCTTTAGTTTACTGATCTGCAAAATGGAGATAATAATAGCATCCCCATTCACAAGGTTGTTGTGAAAATTGAAAAAGTGAGCATTTGTAAAGTGTTTGCAATCCTTAGCATGCAATGTCAGTACCAGCAAGTACAGTTAGTAAGGATATGGTGACCCATGTTTCAAGGCAGTATAGAATGAGCTAATGGACATAAAGCGATGGAAGATTAGAATGGAGAGTAATTGTATGAAAAGGGAGTGGATGGAACTGAGAATATTACTGTATCAGTTGGCTTTTGTGAGAAGAGCTGTCTCTTAATCAGAAATTGGAGTGAAGGAAAAAATGTGAATAAGCTGCTGAATGGGAGAATATGTTGATTGAAATGGGGATTCTTAACCTGTGCTCTGTGATTTTATACACACACACACACACAAACATACACATACACACACGCATACATATATAGAGATAGATAAATGTTGATGCAATTATATATGTATATGTGCATTCATACAAATGTACACATATATTCAATGTATTTATAAATAGGATTCTGAAAGGTAGCCTACACGTTTTACCAAACTGTCAAATAGGCTTATGCCATAATAAAGATTAAGAACCTTGAACTATATTATTATGCAATTTTAGGGTTCGAAGAGGTTTTTTGAGGGCTTCTAGTTAAACCCTTTCATTTTTACAGATGAAGAAACTGAGACCCTGAGAGGTTTGGTGAGATATGTTTCACATAAATAATCAATGACAGAACTAACTTAAATTTTTTGATCCCCATCCCCTGGTCTAATTCTTCTTTATTTCTGCAAGATATACCTACATTTTAATTGGATACAAACCCTCAAAGATGATGATGATGATGAAGATGATGGCATTTCAGGCATCTGAGAGAAGATTTGGAGAGACAGTGAATTTGAAGGGATATGAATGAGAAATTCATACGATCAAGAATCTAGAGCTGGACAGAAACAGTTAACTTAGTCTCAATCCCTCCTTTTATAAAAGGCAGAAACTGAGGCCCAGAGAGTTAAAGTGACTTTTTTCAAAGTCACACATTTTTAAATGTCAGAGATTGGATTTAAATAAAGCCTTTGGACTTCCAAGCTAGTGTTATTTTCATATCCTGCCAAATAATATCATGTATACATAGCTTCTCCCTGGATCTAAGTATAAAATCAGTTTTGTCTTTATGAATAGAGACAATATACAGAAATAGTTTAGTTAAGGCTCAAATTTTACAGATTTTTCCTGGCAGCAATACTAATCTGATTATAAATTATTAGGATCATTTTGTATAAGACAACAGTAAAGAGAGGGCAACAATAAGCATAGCTGTTAGTTGAAATCAATAATAAACCAGTAGAGCAGATTTATTTGTACTAACATTCTTATTAAGAAATGCATATGATGTACTGTAATTGGCAATATCCCATTTCCCTATTGCATCTTTAGGAAATTTCCTCTGTGCTGATCTCCATTATTGTAATGTTACCATGGCAGTTTTCCATTTCTTTTTTCCCTGCTACTTCCACAAAAAAGTACTTTATAAATGTGCCTTTAATGACTTTTTTCTTTCTTGTAGTTGTAGTTCGTGAATATCTTTTATCACACATTGCAGTTTTCCTCTAACTGAAAAAGTTCTTTTACACAACAGGGAGATGTTATCTAAAAATATCCTATGTCTAGCATGTGCTATGCTTTCTGTGTGGACTGTTTAAAGACTTTTTTTCCACTCTTATAGATTTCTTTAGGTCAGAACATTCATTAGTGCCAAGATACCACATTTAGAAGCTGCTGTAAAAAAGAGACAGGTAGGCGGATAAGCAAAGCACGGCTATTTGTGAAGTGGCATAGTCGGCAGAGAATAAGGCAGTTTTGTTTGGAATTTATCCATCTTTAGCAAGAGTCAGATAGTTCCTGAAAACGATTGGGCTGGTTTGGAGAGCAAAGAAGGAAACAGTCAGGCTGTCTGCTTTGACAGCTGATCTGATCAAATCTGCGTTAACTTGAACTATGACATCTACTGGATGAACTCAATTTGCCTTGGAATCATATTTGAAAGCCAGGACCTCTATCTATACCTCAGAAAAAGCTCCATATCAAAAATGACAAGGAGTCATTTCCAAGAAAGATTTTCAATGAAAATCTCGCTCCCTTCATCAGAAACCTTGAATTTTCTTCCTCTGACTATTCTTTAGCCTGGCATTTAGACTCTAATATATGGCCTTAATTTGTCTATCAAACTTTATCATCACATACTCTTTTTTTACATGTCCTATGGTTCAAATCAATTGGAATACCTACCATCTTGCCTCTAATGTTGCTCAAGGTTTGTTTGTTTGTTTGTTTTTTTCTTTACAACTGTAATATCCTCCTTCTAGGAGCCATCTTTGTCTGGCAAAATCCAACCCTTTCTTCAAGACCCAGGTCAAATCCTTTCTCCTCTGTGAAGCCTGCCCACAGCTAGAAGCAATCTTTCTTTTCTGAGCTTTCAAAGAACTTTTTAGCTCTCTTGCGTACTTGGCATCTTCTATTTTGTAACATAATTTATTAAGGGAAGTAGCATAGTTTTCCTACTAGTTAGAAAGTTCCTTGAGAGCAGAGACAGTAAAAAAGCATTTCCTTCATTTCTGAAGAATTTCAGATGATAATTTTTTATTATTACATAAAATAATGAAAGTACTGGCTATTGCTTTTAGGGGGAAGGAGAGAGAAAGAGAGAAAGAGAGAGAGAAGGAGAGACAAATAGAGAGAGACAGAGACAGAGAGAGACATTCTGTCTCTATAGAGACATAGAGAGACACAGAGAAACAGAGAGACACTGAGACAGAGACAGAGATACAGAGACAGAGAGACAGACAGAGACAGAGACAAAGAGAGACAGAGAAAAACAGAGAGACAGAGTCTGAAACGGAAACAGAGAGACACACACAGAGAAGGAGAGAGACAGAGAGGGAGACAGACAAAGACAGAGACAGAGAAACAAAGAGAGACAGAGAGAGGAAAATCAATCTTTCATCACTACTAACATTCCATGTCTAAGTTTGTCTTATATTCCCAGAACTTATCTCTTTTAAATTAAGCTCCTTGATAAAAATGCAAATATTATTGAGTTTTGGGGGGCTAATGGATTAGTAATATAATACACAAAGTCATAGTCCACTACTTCTTCTCCTCTCACTCTAAATTTTTTTATAATCTCATTTTGTCCTCATCATTTAACTGAAGCTGTCTGATCTAAGGTTTCCAATAATCTCATAATTGTAGATCTCATGTCCTTTTCTTAATCTTCATCCTTCTTCATCTCTCTCTCTCTCTCTCTCTCTCTCTCTCTCTCTCTCTCTCTCTTTTTTGCTTTTTGGAGGGGGGAGGCCAGGACAATTGGGGTTAAGTGACTTGCCCAAGGTTACACAGCTAGTAAGTGTTAAGTGTCTGAGGCCAAATTTAAACTCAGGTCCTCCTGACTCCAGGGCCAGTGCTTTATGCACTGCATAACCTACCTGCCCCTATTCTTGACCTCTTTATAGCTTTCAAAATGGTTAATCTTCTTCTCTTAGAGATTCTCTCCTTCACGTGTTTTCATGACAACTACTTCTCAGTGTCCTTTGCTAGTTCTTTATCAATGTGCCCTCTTATCATGGGCATCACATAAGGTTCTTTCATGGACTCCCTTCTCTTTTTCCTCTATACTACTCTGCTTGGAGAGTTCATCAGTTTCTAGGAGCCCAATGTTAATCTTTATGCAGATGATTCCCAGTTCTACCAGGCCTAATCTAGTTCTGGAGTTATAGCTTCACATCAGCAACTACCTTTTGGATATCATGAATAGGACGCCCCATAGACATCTCCAACTAAACATATCCCTAACAGAATTCATTCTTTCCCCTCTCCCAACCTTTACCTTTTCCATTCTTTGCTATTACTCTCAAGGGCACTACCATTCTCTGACCCACCCAGACTTACAATCTTGGTGTCATTCTTATTCATTCTACATATACAAATCATTGCAAAATTTTGTCATTTCTTCTTTAATAGTATTTCTCATATATTTCCACATCCACAAAGTTGTCATCCTACTTAAAGCCCTCATCAGGGAATAGGAAGGGAAAATATATTTATACAGTGCCTATTACATGCCATAATTCTAATAAGCCCTTTATAAATATTATCTCTTTTTGATCCTTGCAACAACCCTGGGAGATAGGTGATATTATCATCCACATTTTATAAGTGAGGGAACAGAGGAAAATAGAGGTTAAAAGAGTTGCTCAGGGTCACAAAGCTAATAAGTATCTTAGGTCAAATTTGAACTAAGGTCTCCCTTTCTCCAGACCCAGCATTCTATCCACTGAATTATTAGCTTCTTCTTCTGCCTTTGCTATTGCAATAGTTGTCTAATTGCTCTTCTGACCTCAGGCTTCTCCTCATTCCAAATCATTTTCAATTCAGCTGCCAAAGTGTGTGTATGTATACGTGTGTGTGTCTGTGTGTGTGTGTGTGTGTTTAACTATATCTCCCTCTTAATCAATAAACCCCAATGAATTCCCATTACCTCTAGGATCAGATATAAAGTCCTCTGTTTAGAATCAAAAGATCTTTATAGCATGGCCCAGTCATTACATTTTTAAAAAATCTCTTTTCATGCTACTACTCCCTTTCATAATCCAGCAGCCATCTTCCATTGAACCACACATGGCAAGCCCTCTGGTCCGCTCTTTGCATTGGTCACCTCTCATATGGAATATTCTCCTTTTGCTCTTCTTGCATTTTACGTTCTTGGTTTCATTCAAGACTCATGTCAAATTCTACCCTTCTAGGAGGCCTTTTCCAGTTGCCCAGGGATGCATAAAATTATATATCTGTTTTCTCCTCTGTTAGAGTGAACACCCTAGAGACCATGGAGCATTTGCTTAGGGTAGATAAGACAATAACTTACAAAACAGAGATGCCAATGTTGCTGAATTCTTATTTTGTTTCCGTTTTCTCTGTCTTTATACTGGAAATGAAAGAGCAAAAATGATTAACAGGAAATTGAAACAAAGACAAGCAAGGAAATAGTAAGAGAACCTTAACTGCCCCTAAACAAATTTAAATCATGTGGCCCAGATGGACCACATCCTTGTGTAATAAAAGCTTGGCATATGTTTCTGAGCCATGGTAAACAGGAGAAGTAGCACAAGATTGGAAAAAGGGCAGATGTCCTATTTTTATTTTAAGGGAAAGAGAATACAACCTATAAATTATAAACCATTGATCTTAACTTTACTTCCTGGGGAAATTCTAGAATACATCAGTAAAAAAAGGGAGTTGGTGAACATTTTAAAAAAGGTGCTGTTTATAAGGAGTTGGCATGATTTTATCAAAAATAAGTCATGCTAGGCTAACCTTCCCTTGCCTTCCCTTGCCTTCCCTTGCCTTCCCTTTCCTTCCCTTGCCTTCCCTTGCTTTCCCTTCCCTTGCCTTCCCTTCCCTTGCCTTCCCTTCCCTTCCCTTCCCTTCCCTTCCCTTCCCTTCCCTTCCCTTCCCTTCCCTTCCCTTCCCTTCTTTTCTTTCTTCCCTCCTTTCTCTCTCTCTCTCTCTCTCTCTCTCTCTCTCTCTCCTCCCCATCTCATGGATGTAATTTACCAGCCAACTTAGCTTTTGGTAAAGCTTTTAACAAGGTATCACATACTATTCTTGTGAAAATGGAGAGATGTAGATTAAACTATAACAATTTAATAAATTTAGAAGTGGTTAGAAGGGCAGACTCAAATGGGTTACATGTCATCATGGCAGGAGGTCTCTGAGGATCTGTCCTTGTCCCTCTATTGTTTAACATGTAGAAACAATTGAACACACAAACACACACACACACACACACACACACACACACACACCAGTGATTTGGAGAAAGGAATAGATAGGATTTTGCTTAAATTTCAAATGGCACCAGACTATAGAATGAGAGCTAATACACTAGATGATGGTCAGGAACCAAAATAATTTTATAACATTGAACTGATTCAATAAAATGTAATTCAATGGATATAAACAAAAAGTCTTTTAACTAGGCAAAAATAAACAGGCTTCACCTGTATTAAGTAGGGAAGGTATGATTAGATAGTAAGTCTTCTGAAAGAAAATGTGGGCATTATAATAGTATACACATTCAATATGAGTCAGAATTATGATTTGGCTCAAAAAAATCAAATGTGGTCTTGGGCTACATTAAGAGGGTTATAACTTCCAGGAACAGAGAAATAATCATCCCAATATATGCTAACCCTTATTTTCATCTGAAATAGTATGATCATTTCTGGTTACCAGAGTTTGTTGTTTGTTCTAAATTCTAAAAAAGGACCAATGACATCATGAGGGTGATGTCTTGGCTTGTGCATGAATTGGATTTAAGTGAGACAGAACTGTCCAAAACCATGAGCTTTACTCTCCCCTCCAGAAGCATCAAAGTCCAATAGGAAGACAAAAGTCAAGATGGCTGGCAATGTTTTAGGAATATGGCAGGCAGAGTACCAACAAACATTAAGCTGTTAGGTTGAGGGACCAGCTGTTGCTCTTTTTAACCTTTTACCCATATTAGTTTAATAGTTTAACACATATATTGACATGCTAGAGAATGTCCAGAGGAGGACAACTGGTATTATGAGGGGCCTTTATTTTTATAGGTAATCATATGAGAGTTAACTGAAGGAAATACAAATACTTAGAGAATATTCAGTGGGGACATAATAATTCATCAAATGTTTGAAGGGCTATCTTATGGAGAAGGGATTCGACATGTTCTGCTCAGTCACCCAAAGCAGAAACTGGAGCAATGAATGGAAATTGAAAAGAAGCCAATTTAGGCTTAATGTCAGGAAAATGTTTCTAACAAATAGAGCTGTCCAAAAGTGGAAAGGGCTGCCTCAAGTGGCAGTAGTTTCTCCTTTGTGGAGATCTTCAAGAAGGAGTTGGATGATTACTTTTTGGATATGTTATAGTAGAGAGATTTCTTTCAAGTATGGATCTGCCTACATGGCCCTGAGAAGTCCTTTCCAGTTTTTAAATTATGTGATTCTCAATTGTGAACAGAAATGATATTTGAAAAGTGATACATCTCTTTCAGTTAGCCACATCTAAGGAGGCTTCATAGAGGAAGCATAGCCTGTATAGTCCTTTGAAAGTAGAGGTATACATTTTATAGTCAGAGTCATGGAGATACTCTTATCCAGGTCTTCACAAATGCAAAGAAGTAGTATTCTTTTCAGAGCCTCGGGCATGAAGTCATCTTGATTTTCAACACATCATTTCATTTATAGATATTGAAAACATAGATTTAGGATGAACCTCGGTCAGTATTAAGTTGAAAAAAATCTGGACAAGATTTAGAAAATCATATGTAAATGTTTTAAATAAGAAATAATATATTTTTATCTTTACATGTATAAAGATGATCTGAAAGGAGAGAATGAAGAGAGAGAGGGAAAAGGAGAAAAAAGTTTTAAGAAATTATAAAACAAAAATTTTTAAGTTTTAGAAGATTAGAATCTTCTATCCCGGAAGCATGAAAGGGAAAAAAAAAATATATATATATATGATTATAAAATTATGTATATATATATGATTATAAAATTATGTATATATATGCATATACACACATACTTATAAATACGCACACACATATATGCCTTACAGATATATACATACATACCTATACATGCATGCACACACAAATACACATATACATGAATGCATATACATGCACAAACACATATATACATGTATGTGCATATATACAAGCACATACATACACATTCACACACATACAGATATACACATGTACATATATTTATATATACACATACATATTCACATACACATATCACCAGATCTTGCATATAATTGCTTCTATTCACCTGGTTAGGATTAATTCAATAAATTCTAAGAAACAAAAATAATAAATCAAGAACAACATTAACAAAAAAAAAATCACAACAAGCTAGGGGATAGGTTTGACTTCTGTGTGTAAGCCTGATGTCCTCTTCTTTTTTTTTTCTTTTTAACCAAAGGAAAGAATGATCTCTATATCAGAGGCCACCTATTGCTCATTTTACAATTGGAGGTAGTGAATAGGCATGTAAGTGTTTCATTCAGGTAAGTGTCAAAATTTATATATTAAGATTGAACAACAAGTTGTTTCTCCATTACTATAGGCAGTATGCCAGATTATAAGGTAGGATGTTCACTTGAGTCACACATATCATCATTTCAGTACTGGTCTTCTACAGGGGGGAAAGACAGGCATGAATGGATTAACCAGACACCATGGGAAGTCTAAATAGAGATACACATTTTGATCTATATTTGTTTAAGGACACAGAAGTGAGATGTACTTTTCAAATGCCATGTCTAATTTAAGAACAAGCTTGCAGTGATGCCATTCAAATACCAACACACCTCTAGCCTGCTAAAGCTAATTTCAGGCAACATTACTCTGTGGAAACAATTACATCAAACATAATTGGAAAATACTTATTTTGGTCCAGTTCTTCCTTAATTAAAGCTCATTTTGCATCTTGGGGAAGAAAATATTTTTCATATTGGATTGTGACACTCAGATATCTTTCACATAAGCAAATTGAGCATATGTGATTGCAAGAGGATAGCCTGTAATCACCACGCATTCTGAAAGAAGTGGAATGACCTTTAATAGGGTGTAAAGTCAAGCACAAGCAGCTTTCCAGAGGACTGCTGCTGTGAATAGCTTCAAGGTTCTAATTACATAGTATAGTGAACTCTCTATTTATTCAATAATAAACTAAAACAAAATATTGACAGAAATCAAAGTACAGCAGTGGCAATGTTATGACATAACAACTTATCACCACATAGTTTTCACTAAAGTGGCCACATAATTTTAAACAAAAGATATCATTCAGTAAGTCCTTAACGCAATCATCCTTAAGGAGCAAGTCTCCTTAAAGAATACAAAATAGAAAGGTCAAAGTTCTACATCCCTAGGTCATAGTAAATCATAATCTCCTCAGTCAGCATTAAGTACTCAAGAAGAGGTCTTTTCATCTTGACTTGAGGCTGGCTCTCAGCTTTCATAGTTCCTCTTCCATGGTCCCAGCTCCTGCCTGAATCTCCCCAACTGTCACCTGGATTCAAAGAGAGGTAGGTATCAGCTCCTAGCCAGCTCTTCATCCAGTTCCTTGTCCAGTTCCATATTGAAACTCAAAGTAGCCCGTCCACCTTAAGCCTTTCACAGTTTCTGTTTCTGGGAAGAAAAAGCAGAAGTTTTCTCCTTCTTGACTCTGCCACCACAAGAGTTCTCTTCTCAGTTTTTCTCTCTTTTCAGTTCTGCTCTTTCAAGCCTGGGCCTCTCATTATATGTGGTCATTAGCTCCTCCTTTTTTGGTTGCATCAGCAACAGAACAGGAATTCACAAGTTCTAGGGTTCACAAGATGTGGAGTTCACAAGTTCTGATTCTCTGCAAAGACTTGATATAATCATGGACAAGGCTCAAAAAAACTTGAACTGAAACAAGGTGTCAACTAAATAGCTGAAGCAAGGTGTTAAGTGCTTCTTTTCTTGCCATTACACATGGCTTGTTATGAAAGGCAACAAATATTAGAGCTGGAAGAAGAAGAGCAGTTCCAATATTTTACCAAAAAGCTGTATTTGGGTAACTATAGCCATTTTAGAATCATAGGATCATAGATTAAGAGTTTTGTTGTTCAGTCTTTTTCTGACTCTTCATGACCCCACTTGGAGTTTTCTTGGCAAAAATACTAGAGTAGTTTCACATTTCTTTCTCCACCTCATTGGACAGATGAAGAAACTTAGGCAAACAGGGTTAAGTGACTCAGCCCAGGGTCACACAGCTAACTGTCTGAGGTAAGATTTGAATTTGGCAGAAGAGTCTTCCTGACTTAAGGCCTAGTACTCTATACATTACACCGCCAAGCTACCCTTCAGATTAAGAGCTAGAAAAGGACTTAAAGACTATGTAGCCCAACCCCATCATTTTGCAAATTATTACAATTCAGTTCAAGACAATTATGAAATTCCTACCATATACAGAAAGTACTCAGGCACTTGCAGAGATACCCTAGTGGATTAGTATTCTCCCACATCATTCCTTCTACTGTTGCAGATTTTATGCATGTCTGCTCTTTCTATGGAACTCTGATCCATTTCTCACCATAAATTTGCCATAGAGGATCTACCTAATTTTGAAGACTTTTCTCAGCAATTGAGCATATGGTTTATTCTTTACTTTCCCCGATTATACATCACAGAACTTCTGTCTTACTCCTCCATTACCATGGTTTATGTTTTGCTCACATCCAGCATTCTGGCATGAGTGGTAGAAATACAAATGAAGAAGACATGCTCCCTGCTCTCATGGAGCTTACTAGCTAGTAGGAGGTTAAGAAGAAATTATCATAATTAGAAAATGAAAAAGAGAATCATTAGGAATTTGAAACTGCTTTTGAAGCCTGCCAATTCTTCTTCATCGGACCTTTGGCAACGTAATCTTTCTAGACCTCAGTTCCCTCATCTGTCAAATACAGAGTTAGACTATATGATTTCAAAGGAAACTGTCAGCATTTAGTATATGCATCTAAAAATACAACGCAAAGTAGAATAAAAAGAGTATAGTGAGGAGATGAAGAATATCCATAATGGCTGCTTATCTTTCAGAATTAAGTCCAAAAATTGACTTGTGTGACCAGCTATATGGAAAATAAGCAGGAGATGCTTTCTAATATTTATATGTATCCTAATATTGAACTGGGTGTCTAAATCTCTGGAGTCGTTGCATTTGCTAACTCTAAATGAAATAGACTAAAGAACATATATAAAAGGGGCCTGCAGAGCTAGTCTTTGGGAAGTCATTTTAGCAATGAAATCAGGGTTGACTAGAAAGAGGAAGAGCCTTTGATTGGAGAAATTTAAATTTATAGATGTTTGGAGAAATCACATTTAAAACTCTAAAACTGTTATTCCTAAGTACTATATTACTTTTAAAAAAATCCTTTCTCCTCTCTGAGTTCATTCACTATACAGTTTAGAATAGAATTTCCAAATATATATAATACTATGTGTTAACTATATTATGCCATATAATAATATAAAATAATTAAAATAATATATATTAATATCCAATAAAGTTATATCTATCTATACATAGATATATATGTGCACACATACATATATACATTTACCTATGCATTCACACCTGTGCATATATGTATGTGTATATGTATACATGTAGATATATACACGATACATACCCACTTGGGCACATACATACATATGTATGTATATGTACATGCATACATATATCCCTTTACAGTTTGCTGCAGAAATTGATATAACTGAAATACAACTGTTTTTATGCTCTTTCCAAATATGATTCTGACACATTTTAGATAATGTGTGAAATTCAAGAGAGAAATTTTCTCACTCCTCAAAAGAAACAAACAGAGACTGACCACAGGGTTTCTTCACTATAATTTATATATTTCAGGATTGCCTTGTTGGGTGTTGCTTTTAGACCTGCCTTTTTTTTTTCTTACTTATCATTTGACTCTGAGATTTATTATACTTTAGGCAGTCATAAAAACCCTACCCCCTATTCTGTAGAAAGGTTTAAGACATTGGGAGTGTTTTGATGAATCTCTCTTTTTCTATTCTTATTGATGAATCTAATTCTAAATAAGAAGGGTTCTAGCCTGATAATTTGGTAGAGGGCTAGTTATTTTCATTATTAAAAAAAATCTAAACAAAACAATTTTTGATCAGCATAATAGATCATTTTGATACTAAGCAAAAGTTTGAGGGTTTCCTTACCCATATTAGTTTTAGATCATAGTTTTCTTATAGCTATAGTTTCCCTAGATGGTAGCATGGTTAGACCAAATTTCTCTTGCTAGACTTGAGAAAAAGATAAAGAGTTGTGAATGAGGTGTATCACCTAGTATCACCATTATATTTAGAACTTACTGAAGGATCCAGCTGAAAGAGGAGACATTGTTGATCTTAGAGAATCTAAGCTCCTAGGACACAAAGAAATTTTGACCTGTTAGATTTGGCCCAGTATTCTAACTTGTCAAGATCTTTTGACGTGTTGACTGCATCATCATGTTAGTTAGCCCTTTATGTTTTATAATCTCTATAAGTCTGTTTAGTCAACTTTTCTTCCAGTCATTGATAAAAATGTTAAGATGCCTTGAATGGAGTACAGATCCCTCTCTTGTGGAATAGGAGATTTCCTTTTCCAGACAATATTCACCCACCCTTCCATCAAGAGGATCAGGACAGGGACCAGACCTCTGATTTAATTCCTATAGAAAACACCCTGATGGAGAAACATTCTTTAATACTGCAAACCAGTCATTCACTGCCATTTAAAGGTCCACAGAGCTGACTAGATCAGGTGGTCTCAAACTAGGGGCTACAGGTAAATCCAACTATTGTCCTCTTTCCTATGGCCCTTAAAGTAAACATGTTTTCTACATTTTTTTTTCTGGATTTGGCCCAAGGGTGGCAGTTTGCCAACACCTAAGTCAATAGTATTGAGAGATTGGGATTTGCCCAGGGTTATGTAGTCATATTTTGTCAAAGAGTGGACTGGCACAAAGGCCTTCTAATTCAGTCAGTTTTCTATATATCATGCCATTCAGCCTTTCTCAGTTAACAAATAAGCGTTTATTAAGCATCTACTATTTTCTAGGTACCATGGTAGGTACTGGGGAGTGAAATGATACTACAATTGTGGTCCAACCATGGTAGGATACTACAGAACTATTATGTCCATTAGATTAAATACTCATTGAAGGCAAAGATTTTTTTGCCTCATTTTGTATCCTCAGAATTTAGCACCATGCCTAGCATATAGTAGATATTTAATATTGATTGACTGAGTGATGTTCTGGGTTAGGGCCTCTTTTGAACCCTGAAATTGCCTGGCTCATGCATAAATGTAAGACACCTCAGTATATGAAATAATGACCAAAAGGCTTTGTATTATATGTAAAAATATTAGAATACTCTATATAGTATTCACATCTCCTGTTTCCTTCTCAGTTCAGTTAAACAAATGATTGTAAACTTTAGGAAATTCAGATGAAAACATCAAAACAAAACTTTTTAAACATTTTTAAAAATTTTTTCCTCAATTACACATGTACAAAATTTTTTTAAACATTTTTTTGAGTTCTAAATTTTTCTCCCTCCCTTTCCTCCCCCTTCCTTGAAAAGACAAGCACTTTGATATAGGTTTTACATGTGTGGTCATGCAAAACATTTCCATATTAGCCATTTTGCAAAAGAAAACACAGATCAAAAAACATGAATAATAAAGTTTAAAAATATATGTTTCACTGCATTCAAATGCCATTAGTTCTTTCTCTAGATGTTGATAGCATTTTTCCATCATAAATCCTTAGGAATTGTTTTGGATCAGTATATTCCTGAAAATAGTTGTCATTCACAGTTGATTATCATATGATATTGCTGTTACTGTAAACTTTCTCCAGTGTTCTGGTTCTGCTCATTTCACTTTGCATCAGTCCATGTAAGAATTCCAAGGTTTTTCTGAAAGCATCTTACTTGCTATTTTTAATTTTGGGTTTTTGGAAGGGGGAAGGCAGGGCAACTGGAGTTAAGTGACTTGCCCAAGTAAGTGTTAAGTGTCTGAGGCCACATTTGAATTCAAGTCCTCCTGACTCCAAGGCTGGTGCTCTATTCACTGTGCCACCTAGCTGCCCCATTACTTGCCATTTCTTATACCCTAATAGTATTCCATCACAATCACATGCCACAACATAATCAGCAGTTCCCCAAATGATGGGCATCCCCTCAATTTCCAATACTTTGCCAGCACAAAAAGAGCTGTTATAAACTTATTTGTACATATAGGTGGGTTTTCTTTTTCTTTGATCTCTTTGAGTTATAGAACTTATAGTAGTAGTATTGCTTGGTCAAAGGGTATGCAACATTTTATATTCCTTTGGGCATAACTCCAAATTTCTCTCCAGAATGTTTGGATCAGTTCACAACTTCAATGAAAATCTTTAATTCTGTTTGAAACCACCACAACTTCTGCTCTTAAAGCTGATATCCACCATTTGAAACTCCACTATTAATTCCCTTTACTTTCTGTTGTTGTCAGTCTTATTTACTGTTTCTAACATAATGCTTTGTAATCACATTTTTCTCATAATGTCCTTTTGAAATTAGTGAAAGACAAGTACTCTTATCTCTATTTTACAGAAGGCGTAGAGATATTAAAAGACATTTTTAGTATCACAAAGTAAATATGTGGCAGAAGAGCACTAGAACCCAGAAATTTTATGCTCATTCCTATGTGCCTCACTGACTCTTATTAGGATAAAGAAGACTAACAACATGCAATAATTTTGGCTTCCTATCAAAAATTCCAGTCTGTTCTGTTCCCTAGATGATAAGTAGTTTTATGGCCTCTCTTTACACTCTTGGCTTTCCACAGTCTTCTCTTTTTGTTGGTCTGTGTCCACAGTTACTTGATAAAGCATCTGGTTTATATTTCCAATGGTTTGTCAGTTACCATTCACTGTCAGGTAAAGGGAAGCCATGAATCATAATCTGCAAAAATATTAAGGAAGGTGATGCCTTTTATATCTTCCCATTTATGTCATTTTAATCATCATAAAGAATCAACTCTGAAGAACCCTCTTTTTTTTAACCCAACCAATGATTTCATCTGTGTAGGAATCACCTGGTGAGAAGCTTTCTCTCTAAAGGTGGATAAGCAACTTTTTTATAGCTTTAGAGTCTTAGAGCATTCATCAGGACACTGAGAGGTTAAGTGACTTTTTTTTTTTCAATCAAAGGGGGCAATATATGTCAAGGGAAGAATTTTAACCCAGGTATTTCTGACTCTAAGGCTAGCTGTTTACCCACTACATCACACTGTCTTTTCCTGTGAAGAGCAAATGAAGGTAAGAAATGCTTTGCTGAGAAAGACCCATGCTCTATTTGATTAGAAATACCCAATGATAATCTAGGAGAGGGAGTGGAAATCTATCAGCCTCAAATGTTGGGATGGAGTGCAAACATTCACTATTCTCCTACATCTCTGAAAAGTCCATGACTCCTTCTCTGCTTCCTTAACACAGAATCTCCCAAGGTTATTACGTTAAAAACATTCTCTTTTCTCTACCTTCTGCCTTGCTTATCTCAAATGATGCTTCATCTTCACTTGGAATTCCTATCCAGAAAAGTCTGAGATTAATGTCTTTAGCTCCAACATCTTGTAGCAATATTTCATGGAACCCCAGATTTGGTGTTCTAGCTCTATTACTTAAATCCTGTGTGACTTTGGTGAGTGACAACCTTTTGAAGTCTCAGTTTTATCATGTATTAAATGAGGATGTTGGACTAATTGGAAGTGTTATAATCACAAACAATAGACTGTAAGCAGCTGCAAAACTCCCAAATGTAGTTGAACATAATCAAATGATTGTGGGAAATATTTAGCTAACTAATTAACTAGATGAAGAGATAAAATACAGTGCAATATAGATAATGCTAATTTCTGTTTTTTTAAGTCAATATGTGGTAATGATTATTTTCTATTTGAATTTGACACCCCTGAACTACATGATCTCCAAGATTTTTCCTACCTCTAAATGTTAAGATCCTATAGATAATAGTTTCCCTTTCTTCAGCTTCTGCCTCCTTTGTTGGTAGATCAATATTCCTAAAACAAAATACTAATAATATCAGTCTGATGCTAAAACAAAGTAAAAAAATGAATGTTAGTTTGTCCATTATAAATACCAAATTGACTATAAAGAACATATGAATAAAGACGCTATCTGCATCCACAATAATAATTGATAAATAAAAGTCTTTATACAATAATTTTACATATACATATACACAAACATGTATGTTTGCATGCGTATTTTATATATATATATATGTGTGTGTGTGTGTGTGTGTGTGTATTTGTGTATGATGGTAGTCATCTCTAGGACAGAGGGTAGGGAAGAATAAAAAAAGGGGGGAAATAATTTAGTTTCACATTTGAAAGGAATAGTAAGTTGTGCATAGTAGATTTGCAGTTTCATGTGCAATTTTTTTTTTATTGTGCTGTGTTATGGAAATCTTTCTTTTCTTCCATCAATTAGAAATAAAATATATTTAAATTTTTTTTAGGAAATGTTAATGATAAAAATTACCACCAAAACACAAGTAACAGTTCAAAACTTACTTACTGTTTCCTAAATAAAATCAAAATTCTTTAGCCTTTCATTCAAGATTCTTCAAAAGATAGGAAGTCATTATGAAGACAAAATGTTTTAATTCATTTTACTCCCCTCCATCAGGTAAGTGGCCCAGTGGACAGAGCAGTAGGCCTAGAGACAGGAAGATCCAGGTTCAAATCCAGTCTCTGAGATTTACTATATGATTCTGGGCATGTCCCTTAACCTCTTTTTGTCCCAGTTTCTTCAACTGTATGATAGAGATAATTGTAACACCTACTTCCCAGGGTTACTATAAGGACAGAGGACCTAATATTTGTAAATGTGCTTAGCAGAGTGTCTATTATATAATAGGTACTTTATAAATGTATATTTCCTTATTTCCTTCCTCTTATAAAGTGTTAGAATGAAAGTTTTAAAAATTCAGTCCAAACAAAAATTTCCAAACATGTAGATGTTTGTCATTGTGAAGACAAAATGTTATACTTCATTTTATAACTGGATTGGTTACTAGGTTCTCTATGTATTAGTTATGTGACTTTGGTCAAGTCACTTAAATGATCTTACTCTTAGCATTCTCATTCATGAAATTAGGAGATTGAATTAAATGACACTTATATCTGAAAAAGCCTATGAGTTTCTCTACCTAATATTTCCAGTAATGATATGATATTATGATTTTGTCTACTTGATTTGGAATTGTAACATCAAAAGTACAATTTATTTTGGCCATTTCATTATGCAAGATGAAAGAGAAAATAATAACTTACATAGGGTTTTTATGTTTGCTGGTCGTCTTACCTATATTATGACATCTTACCCTCATGATGACTCTGTGATATAGCTGCTATTACTACCTACATTTTATATTTTCATTTTGTATGATGATTTGTGAGTCTTGTGCATAGCCATAATAATAACTGAATAGGATATATTGTGAATTTTTGGAAAAAGCAACCCTGAAAATAGGTCACTGTGTTGATATGAACAAATACCATAAACAAATACTGTACAAAGATTTTATTCATTTTAGTAGCCAGTTACTATGCTCTGTCGTAGGACTTTTAATTCATCTTTTCTCTACTTCCCTCACCCTCACCATGTTTGGATGGAACACATTCTCTTTGTAATCAAAACTCCTCAAAGCATTTCCTTTTGAAAAGGTTAAAGTCAACATGACACATTTTGGTAACTGCAAAACCAGTTTTCAGGGGTATTATTTCACTTTTGATGGAAACCACAAACTATCACTCCCTTCCAATTCTCTGCATTTAAGAAGGGAAAAAAAAAGACCTCAAATATCAACTCCAAGAACATTCTTTTTTTCCCCTAATATGAGGAAGAAAAAACTTTCTTATAACCACTTGAAACAGCAATAAAGTAAGAAAGAGTATTATAAGGGGACATTTTATTTAACTTTTGTTTATTTTTAGTTTACATCATTCATTTCCATGGGATTTTGATTTACAAATTTTCTCCACATCTTTCTGCTACCCACCACCCCAAAACAGTGATCCCACTGTTTACCCCCTCTCCCGATCAGCTCTCTCCTATATCCTCCCCCATCACCCCTCTGACTTTCTAGTAGGGCAAGATGGGTCTGCCTACCATCGTGCCTGTATATTTCCCTCTTTCCTATTCCACTCCCCCCACTTGTTCTACTCTCTACTTTGTCCCTGTCCCTTTACAGAAGCATGTGCTTCAAACAACCCTCCCCCCCAACCTGCTCTCCCCTCCGTCTGCCCCACTTCCTCCCTGCTCTCCTGTAGGCCAAGATACCCAATGTAGAGTGTATGTCATTCCTTCCCTAAGCCAAATTCAATGAGAGTAAGGTTGACCCATTCCCTTTTGCCTTCCTGTTCTTCCTCTACATTGCAATAATTATTCCTTGCCTCTTCTATATGAGAGGATTAACCCCATTCTGTCTCTCCCTATCTCCTCTTATACTATTGTTCTCCCACCTCATAATTTCACCTTTTAAAATATTATCTCATCCTATTCAATTGATTCTGCACCCTGTCTATGTACACATATATACACACACTCACATATGTATTCATACACATATATACCCTCCTATATACACATTTATATTCCCTTCAACTATCCTCATACTGAGAAAAGTTTCATTAATTATAATTATCATTTATCCACATTGGCATGTAAATAGTTCAACTTTGATAAGCTCCTTATGAATTCTTTTCTATGTTTACCTTCTCATGCTTCTTGTATTTGAATGTCAAAATTTCTATTCAGTTCTGGTTTTTTCATCAAGAATGCTTGGAAGTCCTCCACTTCATTGAATGATCATATTTTCCCATGGAACATTATACTCAATTTTTCTGGGTAGGTGATTCTTGGTTTTAATCCTAGTTCCCTTGATCTCTGGAATATCATACTTCAGGCCCTTTGATCCTTTAATGTAGAAGCTGCTAGATCCTGGGTTATCCTGATTGTGTTTCCTCAGTATTTAAATTCTTTCTTCTTGGAAGCTTGTAATATTTGCTCCTTGATCTGGGAACTCTGGAACCTGGCTATAACATTCCTGGGAGTTTTCTTTTGGGGATCTTTTTCAAGAAGTGATTGGTGAATTCTTTCAAGTTCTATTTTGCCCT
>CM053582.1:426665412-426686238 GCA_028627135.1 Pseudochirops cupreus
AGCAGCCAAGAAAAAACATTTCAAATATTGTGGAAACACAATCAGGATAACATAGGATCTAGCAGCTTCTACATTAAGGGATAGAAGGGCTTGGAATAAAATATTCCAGAGGTCAAAGGAGCTAGGATTAAAACCAAAAATCAGCTACCCAGCAAAACTGAGTATAATATTTCAGGGGGAAAATGTGATCATTCAATGAAATAGAAGATTTTCAAGCATTCTTGATGAAAAAAACCAATCAGATCAGAACATAACATTTGACTTTCACATACAAGAAACAAGAGAAGCATGGGAAGGTAAAGAGGAAAAAGAAATCATAAGTAACTTATTAAAGGTGAACTATTTACATTCCTACATGGAAAAATGATAATTGTAACTCATGATACTTTTCTCAGTATGAGGATAGTTGAAGGGAATACACACACATATTTATATATAATGTGTGTGTGTAAATGTATATATACATATATGTATATATAGGAAGGTGTATGTGTATATAAACACATATGTGAATGTGTGTATATGTTGTTCATGTATTCATAGACAGAGGGCACAGCATGAGTTGAATATGAAGGTATGATTTCTAAAAAATAAAATTAAGAGTTGAGAGAGGAATATATTGGAAGAAGGAGAAAGGGAGAGTTAGAATAAGGTAAATTATCTCACATAAAAGAGGCAAGACAATACTGTCACAATGGAGGGGAAGAGCAGGAAGATGAAAGGGAACTGGTCAACCTTACTCTCATTGAATTTGGCTTAAGGAGGAAATGACATACACACGCATTTGAGTATCTTACCCTACAGGAAAGTAGGGGGGAAAGGAATAAGAGGGGGTATAAGGGGAATAGTTAGAAGCAAACACTTTTGAAAAGGGTCAGAGTCAAAGTAGAAAATAGATCAAGTGGGAGGAGTGACAAGATGGAGAGAAATATATTTAGTCTTTCATAGTATAACTACTATGGAAATGTTTTGCATAACGACACATGTACAACCTATATTGAACTGCTTGTCTTCCCAGCGTGGGTGGGTGAGGAGGTAAGAAGGGAAAAAATCTGGAAATGAAAGTTTTAAAAACAAATGTTAAAATATGTTTATTCTTTTTTTTTTCTTTTTGGAGTGGCAAAGCCAGGGCAATTGGAGTTAAGCGACTTGCCCAAGGTCACGTGGCAAGTAAGTATTAAGTGTCTGAGGCCAGATTTGAAGTCAGGTATCCCTGACTCCAGGGCAGGTGCTCTATTCATTATGCCACCTAACCCCGCCCCCCCCCCCCAGTTTATTTTACATGCAATTGGGAAATATATTTACAAGTACTGGGGTATAGAAATTCTTCTTGCCCTACCAGAAAGTTAGGGGTTGATGGGGGAGGATATAAGAGAGAACAGACTGGGGGAAGGGGTATTCAGTAGACTTGCTATCTTAGGATGGGAGTCAGGGGAAAGATGGGGAAAAAATTTGTAATTCAAAATCTTGTGGAAATGAATGTTTAAAAATAAAAATAAATAAATTTAAAAAATAAATAAACATCAAATAAAGAAATTTTCAAAGGTTTTCTTAACAGTTTTTCTCACAATTTTTTATTATTAATCATTGAAAAAAATTATAATAAATGGTAAAAATTTTAATAATAATTTTTTAGTACTTTTTTTCCCAGTTAGCTGGCACAGTGAATAAACCACAGAGGTATGGACCCTATGGCCTTCAGGCCACATGTGGCCCTCCAAGTCTTAGATGTGGCTTTTTGATTGAGTTCAAGTTTGTAGAACAAATCCTTTTGTTAACAGAATTTGTCCTGTGAAGTTTGAATTCCGTCAAAGGGCTGCACTTAAGGACCTAGAAAGGTACTTGTGGCCTTGAGGGTCACAGGTTCCCCACCCCAGGAAGAGAGTTAGACCTGAAGTTAAGAAGGTCTGAATTCAAATTTCACCTCAGGTACTTACCAGCTTAACTACTCTAAGCATATCACTTACTTTCTGTCTCAATTTTATTTGAAAAATGGGGATAATAATATATAGATGTGAACATCAAAAGACATAATATTTATAAGACATTTAGCATAATACCTGGCATATAGTAAGTATTGTATATATTTTAGTTGCTGTTGCTGCCACTACTACTACTACTATTTAAATAAATTGACATTTTCAAATGACATAATATGTATAATTAATTAAAATGATAACTTTATGTTCTAAGACCTTTGAGTGTATATGAGAAATATTTATGATTTCTTTGATATAGGAAACTCTGTGTACTAATGCAAGTCTGGACTGTCTCTGCAATTTAAAGTCTTAGAGTACTGTTTGAGGGCTAAAATAACTTGCTCAGGGTCATATTGCCAGTGTGCGTCAGATGCCAAATT
Source organism: Pseudochirops cupreus (assembly GCA_028627135.1). Taxonomy (NCBI): domain Eukaryota; kingdom Metazoa; phylum Chordata; class Mammalia; order Diprotodontia; family Pseudocheiridae; genus Pseudochirops; species Pseudochirops cupreus. The sequence continues at coordinate 426,667,772 of CM053582.1, forward strand.
TCCATATATGTCTTCCTGGTTCTTAAGCTAGGTCTATTTCTCTGGAATATATAAATAACATTTTAGTAAGAAATATTTGGCTAGGGGTTGCTAGGGGTGGTTCAGTGAATAGAGCACAGGCCCTGGAGTCAGGAAGACCTGAGTTCAAATCCGGCCTCAGGCACTTGACACACTTACTAGCCATGTGACTTTGGGTAAGTCACTTAATCCCCAATTGCCCTCAAAAAAGCAAAAAAAAAATTCAGCTAGTCCAAAAATGCAAGAAATATACTGTACTTTTTAATACTGCCCTTGCCTTTTTAACTTTGCACATTCATTTACTCAATCATTAATGCTATCAATAAACACTTATTGTGCATCTACTCAGCTTAATGCAATATATAATGGAAGAGCCTTACTGCTAAGGACCTTAAAAGCCAAAAATATTAAACTGAAGTCTTAAGGGATGTCCATATAGGATGTTTTTGAAAGAAAATGAATAATGCAAATAAGTAAGCTAAAAAATTGACCTATTATAGAGTGCATTGTATGGATTCAAATATAGATCAATTCATGTGAAAAGAAAATCAATGAAATAATAATTTTTAGATGACATGATTAATAGAAAAGAAATTTGACACCTCTTCCCATCACTCTAATCAAAAACAGTATAGAAGCATTCTCCTTACTCTTTGTTTCTTCTCCTTATGCTGTGATTTAAAGAATAAAGAAAAAAAAACATGTACAAGTTTGAAAATGGAGCATGAGATAGCTCCATGAGAAATTTAACAGTAGAGATCAAATAACTTGCTTTATACACACACATTCTATTACCATGCCAGCTGGTTAGCCAAAGTAGGAAGGGACCTTGTTGGATCAGAAACAAAGAAACAAACAAACAAAAAAAAAAACAAGGAAAAAAGTGAATTAGGTGACAGTTGATTCCATCTGTCATGCCATCTGCCCTGATTTTCCCCCTTTGCCATCCAAGCAAGTAATGTTTAACTATCCTCTCTCCTCTTAATAATTCTTCTCTTCCTAAGGTTTATTGGAGGGAGAAAATGCTTCACCAGCTACATATCTTGGTGGAGAAAAGGTGTTAGCTACTGGCAACTTGGCTTTTTTTTTTGTCTCACTCTGGTGACATTCAGAAAAAGAGCAGATGGCAGAAACGATTGCTGATTCAGTGAACCCAGGGGCAGCATCTGGGTCTACCACTGAATTCTTCCCACCGTGGTCCTTTTAGATTTTATCCAACTTCCCTCCCACCCTCCTGGGTCAAGGTCAACAGGTGACAATGATTTCAGCAGCAGGGCATGATGAAGGGCAATCTTGTCCTACGGCTAAAGATGTGATGTACAAATTGGAAAAAGAGCAAATGCAACATGATAGGCAGACAAGGTTTACACTAGGTAATCTGTAGCTTGCCAAGACCAAAAAGCTGAGGTGGGTTGTGGCATTGTCCAGAGGTGGCATGATAAAGGATTGATTAGGAGGCTGAATACGCCTCCTACTAACTTTGTGATCTTAGGCAAATCTGTTATCTCTTTGGTCCTCATTTTCATCAACTGTAAAATCAGGGAGTAAAATAGAGGACTTCTAAGGCCCCTTTTAGATTTAAGTCTTAGGACTTCTTCAGTGTAAATCTGTGAGACTTTTAGTAGACAGTCTCAGGTTTGAGACTCAAAATTACTTTTAGATGTTGACATAGTCTATCTCTGTGCTGTATCCTTAATATTGTCTCTTTCTCTATTTGCAGAAATCAGAACTTCCCTTATTCAATTATATTTAGACAGCACCCTTGCATTGTGGAAAAGATGGTAAAAATCAAAGATAACAAGAAATAAAAGTAACCAATCAGGTCATGGCATTAAGAATGACCCAATAGTGGCTAAAAACTCTCATGGGGCCTTTTGTTGGGATATAACCAGATGCAATAGGGAAATCAAGAGTATTCAAATCTTTTTATAAGACATAACAGCAAAAATAACCTTATTCAATAACTTTCTCATCAAAAACACCAGAAGAGGCACAAAAAGATAATGCTACATTTGTCAGGTTTCTGCCACTGTGAAAAAGGAGAACCAGTAAAGAATGACAACTGTAGACAGATTTTCTGGAGATGATCAGGTTTTCCATGTACTATTTCTTCTGGATGATATTATCTTGTTTTCACCAAAGTTTAGAACTTTGCAAAGCCATAATCACTCAAGAGTTTGGTTTGACAATATCGCAAGAAAGGCCAAGTGGATGAAAAATGTCTATTGCTCAGATTGTGACATGCATTTGAAATGGCAACTCACATTCAATATAGAGCACAAAATACAATTGGAAAAGCACATCATAAGACTCCACTGTTACATTAATGTCTAAATTTTATGCTGATGTCTCATTGTGATGAGGAAACTGAACCCCAGGGAACTTAAATAACTTGGTCAAGGTAAAAAGCAAAGTAAAAAACCAGAAGATCTGGGGATTTAAGCATGAGATATCTGACTGTAAATCCAACACCATTTCAACGATACTATGCAGCTTTTCTTCTTAGAGCAAAGAAATCCATTTAGCTAAGTTGATAGTAAAACAAGGAGGCTGTCTCTTACACAGAAATCATAGAAAGTATACATATGTTTATGTATGCATATGGCAGAGAATACAAAATTAAGAAGCTCCCCCAATGGCAGTGACATAATTTAATGCAGCCAAGAGAGTCCCAAATCAATCAATAAAATTAATAAATATTTTAAAAAATGTTTACATATGCCAGGCACTGTGGTAAGCCCTGAAGATACAAAAAGCAAAAGACAGTCCCTGCCCTCCAGAAGCTTATAATCCAGTGGGGGAGATAACCTGTAAAGAAAGCTATATGCAAGATAAATAGGAAATGATTCAAAGAGGGAAAACACTGGAATTATAAGCAGTTAGGGAAAGCTTCTTGAAGAAAGTGAGGTTTTATTTGGGACTTAAAATAAACCAGGTTGGCCACTCAAAGTGGAAAATTCTCCAAAGTCTCTCGTGTAGTAAGCTGGGGAGAGAGACATTATAAAAGCTGAAAATTTCTCTCATGTCAACTTTTTCCCCGCAACTTCCAATCTTAAAGCTTGATTTTGCAAGCAAAGGCCAACTACTTGACTGGTGTTATATAGCTTCATGCCAAATTCCTATCTTGCCTCCCTCCCATTAAGAATAGTTTGATTTGACCAGATAGTAGTAGCAGTGAATGCATCAGTGTCAGTCAGACAACTGTAGATGAAAAGACTAGTTGCTAGACAGATGTTCAGAGATGTGGAAAACCATATAAAATCAAGAACCAAAAGGACAGGGAACACCAGTCAAGTCATTGGCTATTGATGTTTCCCTGGTAGGTTTGTTATAACAGTAAAAGAGATATTAAGTGAAAAATCACATTTATAATTCAAATATTTTTATTATTATCATTATCATGAAGTGCCTTTTGGAACCAATTTAACAACACAATGCAGCAGAATAGCTCCCAACTAATCTCATTTCTATTTATGACTGACAGATCATGAGAATACTGCGTATTTTGAATTGTATCATGCTTTCCTCATCAAGAAATTTAGGATAGAGGGTGGAGCCAAGATGGCAGAGTCAAAGCAGGAATTTGCTTGAACTCTCCCATAAACTACTCCAAATATCTGTAAAAAAATAAAACAAAACTCTAAATGAATTCTATAGCTATAGAACCCACGGAATGACAGAGTGAAGCAATTCTCCAGCACAAGACAACCTGGAAGGCCCACAGGAAGAGAATATCGCATCTATCTGGGAGCAGAGTATAGTCTGGTGTGGGCCACTGCCAGCACAGGCAGTGCCTCAGGACACTGAATCACTGCAGCTGTGGCAGTTTCTGGGATTCTCAAGCCACAAATGCCAAAGACAGCATAGAAGGTCAGTGGGAAAACTCTGTGGGACCTGGGTGAAAGAGGAGTGTGGCTTGCCTGGGGTCTGTCATCAGCCCTGGAGTGGTGGAGGTGGTAGTGGGAGCAGCAGCAAAGAATAAAAAGAGTTTTTGAAGTGGATGAAAGGAGGGATTCCAGGCATGCAGAAAATGAGTACAAAGGCATAATACTGAGTGACAGGGAAGGGTATGTGTGGTGCAGTAAGGAGCCATTTGGTTAGATTACCAGAGTACAGGAAGAGGAGGAATGTCCAGTAAAGATGGAAAGATACATTAAGACCAAATTGTGTACGATTTTAAACACTAAAGAGATGATTCTGCATTTTATCCTACAGTAAATAGCAAGCCGTTAGACCTGATTGAGTAGGGGACTCATATGGTAAGATCTGTACTTAAAAGCCACTTGGTTAGTAGTATGTAGGATACATTGGATTGGTAAAAGATTTGAGCTGAGTAGACCAATTAGGAGATTGTTGTGGTGATCAAGGTGTAACCTTACCTAAGGAAGTATTTATGTAGAAAGAGATTAGGTGGAGGTAGGAATGGCAAGATTTAGCAACTGATGGCATATGTTGGGGGAGGAAGAGTAAGGAGTTGAGCATAATGCCAAGGTCATTAAAATTATGATGCTGCCTATGCAGGAGGATGGAAGCTCATAAGTTGGGGAAATGGGAAAAGAGAAGGGGATTAGCACAATTTTGAAATTTTAAATTTAAGATATCCCTAAGACAACCATTTTCAATGGTCCAAGACAATTCGTGATGTTGGCCTGAATCTCAGAGAAGAGACTGAGACACACATCCATGCATGCATGCATACATACACACATGCATATATACATGTATACATATATGTATGTATATATACACACAGGGTTATTTGCATAGAAATTATAATGAAACCTATGGGAGTTGATGATAAGAAAGTATAGAACCTTTGAACTATACATAATTAGGTGACATGATATGGTTGATGAGCTAGCAAAGGATCTAGAGGTTCACTCAGAAAGGTAGGAGATCCAGAAAAGAGGTATTTCATGAAAGACCTCAATGTCATCCTATATTTCAGCTTCTGTACATGGCAAAACTTCTTTTGAAAACATCTCTCCTTAATCAGTGCCTATAATTTCTTTTCTCACACTCTGCTATCTGCCTTCTAAACTCATCATTCAACTGAAACTGCTTTTTCCAAAGTACCACTGATCTTTAATTACCAAATCTAATGACCTTCTCTCCATCCTCATTCTTCTTAAAATATTTGCAGCCATTGACACTGTTTATCATACACTTTTCCTTGGTAGTCTCTCTTTTGTTTTCTTTTAGTTTTTATGACACTACTTGCTCTTGGTTTGTTTTCCTACTTGTCTCATGTCTTCATCTTAGTCTCTTTTGCTCAATCGTCTTCTAGGTTGTGCTAAATAACTATGAATGTCTCTCAAACCTCTAATCTGGGATCTTTTATTTTATCCCTCTCTACCATTTCATTTATTGGCAGCTAGGTGGCACAGCTGATACAGGACTGGGCCTGAAGTCAGGAAGACTCATTGCATGAGTTCAAATCTGGCCTCAGAAACTTGCTAGCTGTGATCCTGGTCAAGTCACTTAACTCTGCCTCAGTTCTTCATCTTTGAAAGAATTGGAGAAGGAAAGACAGATTGCCCCAGTATTTTTGCCAAGAAAATCCCAGATGGGTCAGAAAGATTTGCACATGACTGAAAAAATAATTGAACAACAATTTAGTTCATTAAGTGATCTCATCAGCTCTCATGGATTCAATTCTCTTCAAGTCTTTGAAGAAAATTCCCAGATCTATTTATCCAAGCCTAACCTCTCTCCTGATCTCTATTCTCACATCTACAACTATTAGACATCACAAACTGAGTGTCTTCTAGTCATCTTCAACTTAACATGTTCAAAATATTATCTTTACCCTTAAATCCTCCCCTCTTTCTAACTCCCTTATCACATTGTTAAATGTGACACCATCCTTCTAGGATCATAACTAAGATATCATCTTCAACTCTTCACTCTTGCTGACCCTGTCTTTTCCCTAATCCAGTTAGTTGTCAAATCATGCCATAAATGCCCAGTCCTCTCTTCTTACACTTTGATCATCCTGGTACAGTCCATGATCATGACACATTTGGATTATTACAGTAGTTTTCTGGTTGGTCTCACTGCCTTAAGTCTCTCTTTATTCTATTCCACCATCTATCCATCTGCCAAATTTATTCTCCCAAAGCACAGGACTGACCATGTCACTCCCCTTTACAATAAACTACTGTCATTCCCCACTACCTCTTGCATGAAATATAAAACCATCTGCTTGTCTTTTAAAGTCCTTCATAACCTGGCTTCTTTCTACCTTTCCAGTCTTTTTAATAACTTAATCCTCCTCTGTGTATTCTATTACCAAGTGGCACTGGCCACATCACTTTTTCTCATACAAGAGATTGTCCAACTTTTTTTTGAAGGCATTTTCATTAAATGTCATTCATGTTTAGAATTGTTTTCATAAGACATCACTTCTTTTTTGTAATTGCTTCTTTGTGATTGTGATTTGTGAATTGTGATTTGATATTTTAAACTCTGGACACAACAGAAAAAGAGGAGGATGGAGTAAGGTCTACAAATATAAAAGTGTTCAAATTGGGTAGAGAAATTATTTCAAATTTTATACTCTTTGATTATGAGGGACACAGTGAAAAGAAAGATGGTATAAATGATGAAATAACCTGTGAAAGTTTTTCAGAAAGAAAAGGAAACAAAATAATGAGAAGAAATAAAGGGAAATTTCTTGGAAAAGAAGTTTGTGGAGAAAAGCAGAGGATCTTGAGCTACAACATTAGCTAGGTCAGCTAAGAAAAGAGTTAAAGATGGAAATTGATATATAAAGAAATAAACTTAAGGGATAAAGAAAGGGAAGAAGTAGAAAGAAGAAAATAAGCAAGAAAAATGATAGAAAGATAGAAGGAAGGAAAGAAGAAAGGAAGGAAAGAAGGAAAAGAAAAAAAAATCATATAAACTATAGGAGCTTAGGATAGCATGGTCACATAGGATCCCAGGGAGAGCTTGGGAGACTAGCATGGCATGAAAATAGTGGAACCAAAACTAATTACAGAGATAAAGTACCTTATTTGAAAGAAAGGGATAAAACTGAGACAGAAAAACAAACAAACAAAAAACAACTGATTAAGGCAAAAGCTGAATGATCTTAAATTTAAATGTGAATGGATTAAATAACACAATATAATAAAAGGAAAAGAAAGACTAGGTAAGGAAAAAACGCAATATACCAAATTCAAGAAATACGGGGAAAGAAGATCTATAGACTGACATCTGTGTGGGGGATATATGTGTATATATACAAGCATATGCATGCATATATGTAATATACATGTAAATATGTACCTACATATGTATGTATTTGGAAGGAAGGAAATATCCATTTATTAAACATTTGCTTTGAGCCATTATCTTCACACTAGGAATATAAATACACTCAAAAGGACACATTGTCCCCACATGGAAGACAACACATGAATGATTTGCTGTGGTTTTGAAGTTTAGAAAGTTAAGGAGCAGACCTGGAAGGGTGATGGAGGCTGGCTGACAGTGGGCCCCTTCACAAAATGGAGTTCGCAAGAGGAACTCACTGAAGAGAGAAGAGGACTGATCTGGCAGAGAGATATTCCAGTGTGAGAGAAGGCTACCAAGATGGTTGGATATTCTAGGATGAGAGGGCCCCAGAAATTCTTGAATGAGACCAGCTGGTTTTGAAAGCATAGTTTGAAGTCCAGAAATTCAGAAGTAATCTCAAAGGAGAGGAAAGATAGATAGACAGACAGATAGATAGACAGAAAGAAAGAAAGAAAGAAAGAAAGAAAGAAAGGTAATAGACAGATAGATAGACAGATAGATAGATAGATAGGTAGATAGATAGATAGATAGATAGATAGATAGATAGAAAGAAAGATACATAGATAGAACATTTATTAAATGAGTACTTTGTATAAGTATTGCTCTAACCACTAGGACTGCAAATATAAAAAAAAAAACTAGACAGTCCCTTCCCTTAAAAAATGAGTATCTTGCTAAGGGAAGATAATATATAATTAGGAACTGTAAAGAAGGAATTAAAGAAAATGGTGTAAGTATGCTTTGAGAAATTGTAGGGAGGGCTGGTTTCTAGTAACATGAAGCCCCTACTAAACCTTGGGACTTCATGGGCAGATTCCAGTGTTATGGTGGAAGGGAGATGGTGATACTTTCCAGTAGCGTATTAAATGTGTCCTATTGTTTAGTCTCTCTAGATCCTTTTGATATTCAGAATGTTCCTTCCTCCCAATCATATATTATTTTCAAATTATACCAAGCATTTTATCTAAGCTTCCATTCAATATATTGATAAAATTGTGAAACATTATAAGACTGATGAGAGAACCCTGGGATCCTTTAGTACAGGTAGACCTCAATCAACTATGTAGTCATCAAGTTCATATCTTTCCATCTGGCCTACAGGCACAGCATGGGACAGTTTTGCTTTGTTTTTAATGCTTTACTAAAATTGAGGTATATTATACCTACAACTTTCCTCTCATTTTCTCATTTAACTCTCTTTTCCAAAATATTAAATGAAGACAGCTTGAGTGGATATATTCTCAATATTTTTTCTCTTAGTGATCATTTTTTATGGATGCTGTTAAGCCATATCCTTAATAATATGTTCTGTCAACCCGAAACAGTTCTGTCAAAAGGCCTCTAATCTGTGGGTGGCTGGAAAAAGCAAGCTAGGAAAGTCAGGAATCAAACAAATATAATTTCAAAGTGAGGAAAAGGGCTTGCAAGCAAAGATGCATGTGGTGGAGATCCACTTCCAGTGAGGGGGTGTCGAAGAAGTGTGGGGAGATCTGCATACATATACCTATGTCTATACAGTGAGTTGTAACCCTGACAATGAGGGGTAACAGCAATAATGTGCTGAGTTTGATTTATAGCAGGACTTCCTAACCAGAGACAATTCTGGGATTTTGCTGTGGATGAGATCATGAAGAGGGTGAGTGCAAAGGATTGTTGTTATGCCAAGTTCAGGGCACAGCCTTCTAAATGGGCGTTAGCTCTGGAAAACAGGGTATCTCCTAATATCTTTATAATTCTATATTTTTGCCAAAGTAAGAAAAGGACTAGCACAAGAGCAAAGTGCATTTGTTTTTTGACTGGTGAAATTTCCTCATGTGGAGTAGTCTAGGATGAAATGTCATGGAATGCTTTGACAAGAAGTGTTGGCAACATCTGTTGAAAGACAACGCAGTTAGGTGAGAGGTTTTGGGACTTTTTATTTCATTCTAAGTGAAAGAAATTAATCTGGAGGTTCTAAGCTTGAGAATTGTAAAAAGTCAGGAAACTCAATGTCCAGTTGTCTCAGAATTCGGAGTCCAGAAGTCAGTGTTCATGCCAGATTTTTAGCCCAGCATTGATATATGGAAAGAAGGAAAATGTGACTGTTGGACTTACAGGAGAGGTAGTTGATATAAAGACTCATTTTGCTTTCATATAAATATCTTGATGTGAAGATGTTGTAATTTGGGGGTAGATAAGTGGCACAGTGTAGAGAGGGCTGGACCGGGAGTCAGGAAAACTTTAAGCATGACCTAGGATACCTACTAATTGTTTGACTCTGGGCAAATCACTTAATTCTCTATCGGCCTTATTTTCCTCATCTGAAAAAGGGTATACTTTCCAAGGTTATTGCAAAGGCAAAATGATTTAGTATTTGTGTGTGTGTGTGTGTGTGTGTGTGTTGCTTTTTGTTTTTTTGATGTTTTGTCTTTTTGGAGAGGGGAATTGGAGGGGCAATTGGAGTTAAGTGACTTGCCCAAGGTCACACAGTTAGTAAGTGTTAAGGTTTGAGGTCAGATTTGAACTCAGCTCCTCCTGACTCCAGGGTTGATGCTCTATTAACTGTGCCACCTAGCTGCCCCCTAATTATTTAATATTTGCAAAGCATCTTGTGCATTTTGAAGCGCTATATTAATGATGAATGCTATTGGTGTTGTTGTTTGGTGGTGGTGGTAGTGGTACCAAAATTAGGTAGAAACAGTGCTGAGTCATTGCCCACACTCCCCAGAGATTTAGGTGATTTATTGGAGATTGTATTCTTGAATTGTTTGGGGAAGATCTTTGTCCTTTTTTTCTTGTTTTATCTCCAATGCAAATTTCCCTTTTAGCAAGCTAATGGCAAAAGAAATGAGTTTATCCTTCATTTTTGAAGAGGACCATGGCATCAGGGACATGATGATATGACTTGTAGTTGACTTTGATTTGAATGAGGGAGGGCTGTTCAAGATCACCAGCCTCACTGTCAAGGAGGGCTGCTGTGACTTGGCATAGCCATCAGGGCTGGAAAACCTAATATCAGAGTTGAGTACCACTGGCCAGGTGGCACGATTCAGCTTGAGGTGAATCAGGGGCTTCGGGATACCATAACAAGCTTAATTTAGGCCATCTTACTCAAGAAAATGACAGTCAGGATTTGTGAAGGAATGAGAGGATGAGGCTGGGTCCTAGTGAATATGTCATCAAAGAATAATTGGTAATTTTGATGTCAGAGCTATCAAAAGGAAAAGCAGCTGAGAAGAGCCATATGATCATGAAGATGTTACATGTACCTATTGAAAACATGAAAGTAAGTCATATACGAGAGTTTACGGAAGATCTAATTACTTCTGTAGTACATGTGCTGGACTACAGCAATTAATTGAAAGGTTGGAATGTGGAGAATAGTCAAAATTTTACCTGGAGTGTAAAGGCATCAGCTACTGAAATGCTCTCAGCATTAAAACATGCCCCTTCCCTCCCCCTCTCCTGAAGGGACACATATTTGGTTCTGTGACAACAACTTGATTGAAGACTGGCTGCTTAAAGTGCCCCACATCTCCACAATTTTAAATGTGATCATCAGGCAAGGATTCTTTATTTTGCATTCTCAGGCAGAGCTTGCAAGTTTCATCCTAGAGTGTAAAGATGGCAGAGAATTCATGATCCTCCTTAACATTCCAGCCATCATTTACATCAGCTTTTACCTGCCTACAGAACTACAGCACACATGGAAACTGTTTTTTTTTTTTCTTCTCAAATTCGTGGCTACAACTTTGCAAAACTTTGTGGGAATATGATAGCCAAAGGTTCCTGATTTTTAGTGTTAAAGGACAGAGATTTCTATATATTTGGTAGGTTTTCATCTCACTCCTGGGAAATCAAAGACCAGTTTCAGGCAGACAATATGTCTTGTTTACCATCTCCCCCAACATTGCATTGTACACATATGCTAATTATCATTGCATGTATTTGAATTATGGGCAACGAACTATACTAAATGGACTAGGTATGTGAGATTAATTTGATTACTTTGGGCTTTAGATTGGTTATGATTTTGGGAAAGGGCACAGCAAAGCAAATTTTAGGTGCTCAACTTATAACAGCCCTCAGCTATCAACCAGGGAAAACTTTGAGTTAGATACCCTAGAAGTATAGGCTGTTGGAGATTTCACAAATAAGAAGTCAACCAGCAAGAAGAATCTTCTGTAACCTAACACTGCTTGTTAGGAATGATTGAAACAGTCATCATAGCGAAGCACTTCAGGATCCATATCAGAAAGAGGAAACAAAAGAATAAGGTGCCATCCTCAGCTGTGTGTTCTTGATAACTAGGATCTGATCATCCTGTGACTAAGTTTTTATCCCACTCTATCTTGAATTCATTATGTAATGAAAATCTTTCCATTGATTCCATATGTAGATGCAGATAACTTTCTGGAATTGGGAAAGAAGGTTGTTGATTGGATAAGTAAAATGACACCTTTTGAGTCTCTTCTCTATAGCCTATAGTTATTTCAGAATTTTTTAATAGAGTACTTAATTATTCAAGTAATTAGGGAAGGTTATCTCATCAAAAGGCTGTATTTAATGTTTAAGTATAAAAAAAAATCCATTAGATGATAAGATTTTGATATTTCAGCTATAAATAGTTGCCATCAATTCAAGCTTTCCAGCCTTGGTTCAGTGTAGCAAGAACAGTTTGCATTTCTTGAGTATGTTTACTCAGGGATGACATCAAGTTGGTTGATGTTATTAAACAAAATATTACAGAAACTCATTCAATCCTTGAACCTAAGCTCTTATTACAAAGAATACTAGAGACTGAAGGGACCTTAAAGTTCAGAGAGTTCAATCTTTGGTTTCCTTCATAGTATTAGCATATTAAGATATCATAATAAGCCCTTTTATGACTTTTTTAAAAAAAATTAATGGCTTTTTCATTTTCCAGAAGGAAAACCTGAGGCCTAGAAAAGTAAAATGCCCATCAGGACAAATACTGAATTACAATTAATTGGTAATATAGACATATATATAGAACAAACTGGTACCTTCCTGTAACATGACTCACAAAGGCATGAACTTTCACTATTTCAGAAGGTCTATTTTGTATTCTGTAACGTTAATACAATAAGAAGATCTTCCCTGCCCATTAATAGACCTAATACTTGGAGCCCAAGTCACATGGAGGTCAGTGAGTGGGAGAAGCTTGCCCAAGAACAAGAGAGAGAGAGAGAGAGAGACAGAGAGAGAGAGAGAGAGACAGAGAGAGAGAGAGAGACAGAGGATGAGCAGAGAATAGAGAATGAGAGTAAGGCAGCAAGGCAGAGCAGAGAGAGAAGCAGCCGTAAGTGGGCAGAGGGAGGAATTTTTCTAGGGGAACTTGTTTTTGTGGCGAGGCCTAACAGAAAGATACTCCGAATAAATATTTTCATTTTGTCTTTGAGTAAGAGGGTTTGTTACAGTTTATGAATTTACCCTGGAAATACACATGTACATTCACAGTGGCTGCTATGGGTATCACAATGGTGTTACATATTCTAAGTCATTTAATTACTTGAAGCACCAGCAGAATTTCCCTATAAGTTGGGCTCAGTTGTCACATATGGATCCTAGACATACTTTTGCATGGATATCTACATTGTTGAACTGTGATGTCTGAATTTCAATTACTCATATTAAAAGATATATGAGGGTCAAAGGGTATGAACAGACAGTTTTGAGAGGAAAAAATACAATCTATCAGTAGTCATATGGAAAAATGTTCTAAATCCCTAAGAATGAGAGAAATACAAATTAAAATAACTGTAAAATTCCACTTCACACCCATAAGACTGTCATATTGGGGGAGGGGGGAGGAAAATGGCATGCCTGAGAGGCTGTGCATCCCCTCTACTCCAGCAACACTAGGTCTATAGTCCAAAGAGATCAAAGAGGTGGCAATGAATTGGAAACTGAGAGGGTGACCATCAATTGGGAAAAGACTGAACAGTGTATAGTATTTCGATGGGATGATGCTATTGTGTTGTAAGAAATGATGAAAGGCATGGTTTCAAAGAAATCTGTGAAGACTTGCATTAACTATTGCATAGTAAAGTGAGGAGAACCAGGAGAACAATTTATACAAAGATAAAAAATATTGGGAATACAGTTTTGAATTACAAATTCAGATCAGTGTAATGACCAACTAAAAATCCAGAGGATTGCTGATGAAACATCATGAATATTCCCACCTTCAGATAGAGAGGCCATGAATTTAAGAATGCAGATTGAGGGATATTTCTCTTTGGACTTGGCGAATGATAGAGTTTGTTTTGCTTAACCATATGTTTGTAATGGGTTTTGTTCTTCTTGCTTCTCAGTGGGGTAGGGGGAGGGAGGGAGATGGGAGAGAAAGAATTTGGAGCTGAAAATAAGATTGAATTTCAAAAAATACTAACTGATCTTAAGTGATTAGTTGGATCTGAGGTTAATATTGAGGGCAATATAACCAGAGTGGGGTCTAGCCAATAGAATTAGAGAGATCTTTCCAATCCCTGAGAGAATCCTGGAAACCAGACATTGAAATGCAACACAATTGACCCTAGGAGAATGAGTCAGAATATTAACTTAACAGGAACCAAAGTCAAATTTACAGACTCAACATTCTTCCCTTGTTTAGAATATAAAAGAATCATTTATATATTTCCAATCCTGCAACACATGCCCTCTTCTCCACAGTCTTTCATTGATAATTGATAGTGGCTCAGCAATCATATCTGACAGTTATTTCAGTATTCTATATATCATTTATCTAGTCCTAGTGACAAACTCATTAGGATCAATTAGATGCTCTCTTAATGTCTCTGATGTTCCCATTTTCATTTCCTTCTGCTGTTCATTTTATCCTTCCTAGTCTCAAGGGGAAAACATTGAAGAAAATTAGATGACCCATAATGCTTTCTTCTCACTTTCACCTGTTATTTCTATCCCGTTCACACACAAAAAGTTTTATTTCTTCTCTGATCTTTTTATTCCCAATAGTTCTTTTAAAAAGCCCCTTCCTCAAAGGGTTACATTCCACTAAGGAATACAATGGCAAACATAAATAAATACAAGATCATTTGAAGAAGGAAAGAATAACGATAGCAAGTAGTGAAGAAGGAAGGGTTTACAAAGTTGGGGAGAGGTAATAAATTGTGTTTGATACATGTTGTGCTTGAGATATCTCTTGGATGTTGCATTGAAGAGTAGGAGTTAAGCAGACAGCTGGTGATGATTTTTGTAAATTTGTTTTGTATCCCGTTACTGGACTCAAATGTCTTTTTTATTTCAACAGTGTCAGTCTCTGACAGTTACCCAGCAGGTGCTCAAAAAGAAAAGGCTTAACAAGGGTGACTTCAGAAAAGATGCCAATAAATTAGACCAGCAACACATATTTATTAAATGTGCAAACAGTACTGAGTTCATCTGTTCAAACCTTTCCAACTTGGAAGGGAAGAAAGGGAAAATAACAGTATGACAAAATGAATGATGCATTTAGGAATGGACATCTCACTGAGTATGTTACTAGCTCTTTATTTACTGGAATATTTAGTCCTCACTGAGTAAAGAAATTTCTTGAATGAAGAGATAAGATTTTCAACAGTATGGTCGCCTGCTTAGCACCCAACCCAGTTGGTTACGTGCCAAAGGGAGAAGACATTGTGTAGAGATAAAGGCTCATCTGAAGACCAGGGTTGTGCTGGGACAGAGTGGCTTTGTTCTGGAAATCTCTGACTCTAATGGTGTTGTGGCAGGGAAAACAGTCCAGACATCATCCCTTAAAGAGACACACCATCAAAATCATATTCGGGGGCTGAGAATGTGGAAGTAGAGTTCTACCAGGTGGCACAGGTTT
Organism: Pseudochirops cupreus; assembly: GCA_028627135.1. NCBI lineage: Eukaryota > Metazoa > Chordata > Mammalia > Diprotodontia > Pseudocheiridae > Pseudochirops > Pseudochirops cupreus. Next base: position 426,682,923 of record CM053582.1, read on the forward strand.
GCAAAGGATTGTGTGGTACAGAGAAAATGGTGTCTGGACCAATGCAAGAAGGAAGCACCCAGGAGCAAAGACTCAGTAACCTCACTCTAGAACCCTTTAGAGTTCAAAACGACATTTAATATAATGTGTTAAGCAAGCAATATTGTAAATTGTATGTCTGAAATGAGATCAGACCTATTTAGTCATCCATTTTCTAGGTACTTTGTCTGACAGTAGACTATGTTTTTGCTTCACTCCTTCAATCCCAGCACTGCCAAATTATGCTTTTGGATCTTGGATATTTCTCAGACCTATCTTCTCTGCCTTGTTGCTACCTTGTAAGGAATGACTCTATTGCTTTGAACAATTCAATATTTGGTTTTGACCCACAATTAATGAAAGCATTACCACTTTTCCAAGCAGTCAAATTGCTCCCTTTTACCTGAAGAAATCTCAACATTAACTCTTGGCTGGACTTGACTCTGAGAAAACCCCTAGTTAGAGTATGGGAGATGAGTATACACCGTAACTTTTCTATCTTGTTTCACAATAATTCTCTTCACACCCTCTGAAGTTTGGTGAAATTAGTGTAATCTCTATTTCTAGTTACTATCCTGTCCACTTTCACTTTTGCTTTTGTACTTGCTGTTCCCTTGCCTAGAATGAACTCTTCACATTTCTCTACCTGTTGAATCATTTGCTTTCTTTAAAGGATTCCTTCCCAACTCCAAATGGCAATGGCTTCTCACTCTTCTAATGTGGCAAATAATTTGTTTTTACCCCTCTTTACATAACCTCAGACCAATGCTCTATAGCCAGAAGAGACATCAAAGGCCTTCTAGTCTAACCCTTTCATTCCACATAAGGGCAATGAGCCTTAAGTAAGTTTAGTGACTTACCCAGGGTCATATAGATAGATAATGTCAGAAGTAAGAATTGAACTCCTCCAGAGATAAAGCTCCTTCCACTTAGGCATTCTAATTTGTATTGTGGTTACTTCTATTTTCCCCTTATTTCCTCACAAGGTAGGGAGTTCTTCAAGGGCAGCGAAAAGGAATTGTAGGAAATAAAGCTAGGAGGAAAAAAATTCCACAAAGACAAGGAAGAATTGTGTGTAAGTGGATGAATATTTTTAAAACAAAATGCAACAAATTTCATATTTACAGAACCATTTTCACTGAGGCATTTTTTTTTCTAAATCAAGTATTGCGTCAGAGCCAAGATGGTAAAGTGAAAGCAGGGATTCACTTGTGCTCACCCATGAATTGCTTCAGTTAGCTCTAAAAAGTAAATCTGAACAGATTTTAGAGTGGCAGAATCCATTGGGAGACAGAATGTGGCAGATTTCCAGCTCAGAAAAGAGTGGAAAATTGTGGAGTAGGATTTGTTGCACCAGACTGAGGGAGCACAGAGTGCAGTGTAGAGGGCTGCACCAGCACAGACCAGACCATAGCAGAGGTGGAATGGCCCAGACAAATTGATTCACCCACTGCAGGGGTGATATCCAGACCTCTCACTGCAGTACAGGGGTCTGTTGGAGCTGGGTAAGAGATAAGCTCAGGACCTGGGCAGCTGCATCCACTTCTCCTGAGGTTAACAGCCCACTGTTTAGATATTTAAAAATCAACTACCTGAATGAGCTTCCGGGAGCCAAGATAGTGGAGTAAATCTTAGGTGCTCTGATTTCTCCCCCTTTTTTTGACCTTGAAAAACCCAGAGAATATTGCCCCAGGGAAAAGTCCTGAAATAGTGGAACCAGCTAGAGGCTTAGGCAATGTAGATGAAGGTGTGACTGTGGCTGTTCTGAGGCTAAAGTACAGGACTGGAGGCATCCCAACAAGTCCCATCTCAGCCCACCAGCAAAAGGTCCTGAGCCCCTGGGGGGGGGGGGAGGTAAAGCCAGCAAGCACTAACACCAGAATCCCAGGTGTGCTTTTTCACAGCCAGGGGAATGCCCAGACACCAACACAGCACCAGCCACCAGTGGCTGAGCCCACCTGAGTTCAAGAAGAAGGGTGGGGAGGCAGAAACCTGAAGCAGCCAGACAACCCCTCCTCCACATAGCATGCTGTGAGCTTCAGTGTAACTCCTTGGAAAGACACAAAGTCCTAGAGCCCATCCTTGGTCTCAGCACTCAAATGGGAAAAGATGTACAAAGCCTAACTAGAGAAAATAAATCTTTAAAGGAAAAATTGGGCAAATAGAAAAGGAGGAACAAAAATTGAAGAAAACAATTCTTTAAAAAATCAGAATTAGACAAGCTAAAACTAATGCCTTTATGAAGCATTGAGAATCAGTAAAACAAAATCTAAAGAATGGAAAAAATAGAAGAAAGTGTAAAATAGCTCATTGGAAAAGCAACTGATCTGGAAAACAGATGCAGGGGTGATAATCCGAGAATTATTGGTGTACCCCAAAGCCATAACAAAAGGATGAACCTGAACAGTACTTCCAATAAATAATTAAGGAAAAGTGCCCTGAGGTTCTATAACCAAGGAGCAAAAAAGTTATCAAAAGAATCCACCAAACATCTCCTGAAAGAGATCACAAACTGAAAACTCCAAGGAATATTGTAGCCAAATTCCAGAATAATCATGTCAAGGAAAAAATCCTGCTAGCAGTCAGAAAGAAATAGTTCAAATATCATGGAACTATGGTCAGGATCACATAAGACCTTGCAACTACTGCATTAAAAGATTAAAGGGAGGGGGGGCAGAGCCAAGATGGCGGCGTAGCAGCAGCAACATATTGCAGCTCTCACATAGCCACCCTAAAATACCCATAAAATAGGACTCTAAAGCAATCCTAGAACTCCAAAACGCACACAAAGATACTTCCCACTAAAGTCAGCTCGGCTTCGAGGAAGCATATTAGCACTGTGAACCGAAAACAGCCTGGCCTGAAGCTGTGGCTGCGCCCTGGGGGCGGCTGGACTGGAGGAGTGGAGGAGCCTCTCAGGTGAGCGGATTAGCAGCAGCTGCAAGGGGGAATTGTGAATGGGGAAGATAAGCAGTCCAGCCAGAAGGCCTCCAGAGCAGAAAAGTGAAAGGAAGAGGTTTTGCACCCACCTCGGCATTGCAGCTTCCCGCCCTTAGCCTGCAGGCAGCAGGGGGACTGAGCGATTGTTTTCAGGCCAGTGATCTCACATTCAGCGGCCTCGATACGGATTGCCGTCTTGGGCCTCGGTCTTGGACTCCTCGCTATCCAGTCAGCCAGAATTAAATAGGAAGAGTTCCCAGCCTCTTGCTAAGAGCTACAGCAGCCGGGAGGACCCCAGCGATTTGGGACAGAGCTTTCCCTTCTGGAAGCAGAGCCCCACAGAGATTTAAAAAAAAAA
>CM053582.1:426696473-426711928 GCA_028627135.1 Pseudochirops cupreus
TATGGATAATCTTGATTACGTTAAATAGAAAAGTTTCTGTACAAACAAAGCCAATGTAACCAAGATTAAGAGGGAAGTGGGAAATTGGGAAAGAATGTCTCTGATAAAGGCCTCATTTCTAAAATATAAAGGGAATTAAGTAAAATCTATAAGAATACAAGTCATTCCCCAATTGATAAATGGTCAAAGGATATGAACAGGCAATTTTCAGAGGAAGAAATTAAAGATATCTATAAGCAAATGAAAAAATGCTCTAAATCTCTATTGATTTGAGAAATGCAAATCAAAACAACTTTGAGGTACCACATCTCTCCAGCCAGATTTGTTAAGATGACAAAACAGGAAAATGACAAATGCTGCAGAGGATGTGGAAAAATTGGAACACTAATGCATTGTTGGTGGAGCTGTGAACTGATACAACCATTCTGGAGAGCAATCTGGAACTATGTATGCCCAAAGGACTATAAATAATTGCATACTCTTTGACCCAGTAACACCACTTCTGGGGATATATTCCAAAGAGTTCATAGAAGTGGGAGGAAGACCCATATATACAAAAATATTTGTTGCAGCTTTCTTTGTGGTGGCAAAAAACTGGAAATTAAGGGAATGCCTATCAATTGGGGAATGGCTAAACAAGTTGTGGCATATGAGTGTAATGGAATACTATTGTGCTACAACAAATGGGAAGGAGACAGTCTTCATATTCACCTGGAGAGAATTATACAAACTGATGCTAAGTGAAAAGAGCAGAACCAGGGAAAATTTGTACACAATGACAGACACATCATATGTGTGACAACCAACTTTGATAAACTGGACTCTTCTCAGCAATGCACACTTGTAAGACAAGTCTACAAGTCTGAGGAAGGAAGGAGATATCCATATCCAGAGAAGATCTAGAAAGAACAGAGTATAAATGGAGACTGAAGCAATATACATGCTATCTTTGTTTTTCATGTTGGGTTCTCTATTTTTTTTCACATTGTTCACTTCATTGGTTACAACCCTTCTATACAACCAGACTATTGTACAATGTCAAAGTATTTGCAGATCCTATACTTGATTGTATGCCGCCATGTTGGGGGGGGGGGGAAGAGGAAGGGGAGAAAGTTTGAAACTCAAGGGATTGTGGAACTGAATCTTGTAAACTAAAAATAAATAAACAAATCAATTTTAAAAAATCAATTAAGAAAAGCAGAAGAAAAATTGGGAAGATAAATGAGAATGATCAAGAATATCATGAAAAGCAAGTAAACAACCTGTCTGAAGAAAATTACAACTTAAAAATAGATTAACTCAAATGGCAAAAGAATCCCAAAAAGTCAATGAGGAGAGGAATGCCTTAAATAACCAAATTTACCAGAAGGAGAAACAATTTCAAAAGCGCACTGAAGAGAATAATTCCTTCAGAAGTAGACTGCAGCAAATGGAAGCTAAAGATTTTATGAGAAATCAAGATACTATGAAATAGATCCAAACAAATGCAAAAATAGAAGGCAATGTGAAATATCTCACTGGAAAAATCACTGGCCTAGAAAATAGATCAAGGAGAGATAATTTAAAAATTATTGGACTACCTGAAAACCATGATAAAAAAAAGAAACCTAGAAATCATCCTACAAGAAATTCTCAAGAAAAATTGCCCTGATATTTTAGAACAAGGGGGAAAAATAGAAATTGAAAGAATTCACTGATCACCTCTTGAAAAAGAACCCAAAAAGAAAACCCCTAGGAATATTTTAACCAGGTTCTGGAGTTCCTAGACCCAGTAGATAATATTATAAGCAGACAAGAAGAAACAATTTGAATATTGTGGAAATATAATCAAGATAACACAAGATGTAGCAGCTTCTACATTAAGGGATTGAAGGTCTTAGAATATGATATTCTGGAGATCAAAGGAGCTACAATTAAAACCAAGAATCACCTACCAAGCAAAGCTGAGTATAATGTTTCAGGGGAAAATATCCTCATTCAGTGAAATAGAGGACTTTCAAGTATTCTTGATGAAAAAACCAGAGTTGAATAAAAAATTGACATTCAAATACAAGAAGCATGAGAAGGTAAACAGTGAAAAGAAACCACAGGGAACTTCTCAAATTTGAACTACTTACATGCCAACATTGAAAAATGATAATTGTAACTTACGAAAATTTCTCCATATGAGGATAGTTGAAGGGAATATAAATGTATGTGTGTATGTGTGTATGTCTGTATAAGAGGGTATATGTGCATATGAATACATATATGAGTGTGTGTATAAATATATGTACAGGTATACATAGACAGAAGGCACAGGATCAACTGAATAGGAAGGGATGATATTTTAAAAATAAAATTAAGAGGTTAGAGAGGAATATAATGAGAGGAGGTAGGGAGAGACAAAATAGGGTAAATTATGTAAAAAAAAAGGCAAGGGAAAACTGTCACATTGGAGGGGAAGAACAGGAAGGCAAAAGGAATAGGTCAACCTTACTCTCATTGAATTTGGCTTAAGGAGGGAATAACATACACACTAAATTGGGTATCTCACCCTACAGGAAAGTAGGAAGGAAGGGGATAAGAGGGAGGATAATAGAAGGGAGGCTAGATCGGGGGGTGGGTAGTTAGAAGCACACACTTTTGAAAAGAGACAAGGTCAAAGCAGAAAATAGAACAAGTGGGGAGCAGGATAGGATGGAGGGAAATATAGCCAGTTTTTCACAATATAGCCACTATGGAAATGTTTTGTGTAACTACACATGTACAACCTATAATGAATTGCTTATCTTCCCTGTAAGGGTGAGTGATGAGGGAAGAAGGGAATGAATCTGGAATTGAAAGTTTTAAAAATCAAACTTTTATTTATTATTTTTTTTACATACAACTGGGAAATAAGATATACAGGCACTGGAGTATGGAGATCCATCTTGCCCTACTGGAAAGTTGGAGGAAAGATGGGAGAGGATATGGGAGAGAGCAGATTAGTGGGGAATATTCAGTGGGATCACTGCTTTGGGAGGTGAGGTAGGGGAAAGATAGGGAGAAAATTTGTAACTAAAAATCTCGTGGAAATGAATGTTGTAAACTAAAAATAAACATAAAATTTAATTAAAAAAAAACAAAGTAGCATAAGAATGATAAAGAACATTTCAGCTAGAAAGGAGAAGACTAGAAGCAGAATGATTCCTATTTTCAGATACCTGAATGACAATCATGAGGGAGAGGAATTAGAACTGTTCTGCTTATCCTGGAAGCATAAAACTAGGACCAATTGATGGAAGTTATTAATGAGATATGTTTCAATTCAACATAAAAAATCACATAGAAACAAAAATCTTCCTAAAAATTAAAGCTATTCTAAATTTAAAATGAGCTCCATCTTGAGACATGCATCAAAGAAGCAGATGATCCTCTCTTTGGTATGTTAGAGAAAGAATCTTGATTAAGGTAGGGTTTAGACAACATCTAATTCAGAAAATATTTATTAAGTATCTACTAGGGGCAAGGCACCATGATAGGTGCTAGCTATATAAAGACAGAAAATGACATACTCTCTGACTTGAAGGAACTCACAGTCCCCTGAGAAAATACCATAGATACACATATAAGTATAATACAATGCAGTGATTTTTATGGAAATGAGAGATCTAGGGGAAAAAAAATTTTTTTCTAGCATAATGCTTCTCAAATTTTAGCTTCAGGATTCCATTTCATCAAAAATTATTGAGGACTTTTCTTAATGTTTATCTTATTTATTGATATTTATCATATTAGAAATTTAAAGATTTTTTTTTTTTGCTTTTTGGAGGACATATGGTGTTAAGTGACTTGTCCAAAGTCACATGGCTAGTAAGTATGTCAAGCATCTGAGCCAGATTTGAACTCAGGTCCTCCTGACTCCAGGGCCAGTGCTCTATTCACTGAGCCACCTAGGCACCCTATAATTTACAATCTTAGTGTTAATATGTAAAAAGTTTTGACCTGGCAACTCCTGAAAGGATCTCAGTGGTTACTGTTGGCACCCACAGCATATTTTGAGAATATTTGCTGTAGAAAAATTTAAGGAGAGACAGACAGAAACAGAGATAGAGACTTTAGGAATTACATCTTCATGTTTCAGTTAAGTCTAAGGAAATGACGTGACTGGAACAAAGTCACAAAGGAGATTACATAGCAGAGTCATATTTCAAACTCAATTTTCCATAATTAAGTCTAGTCCTTTAGTGTTGTTTTGTTTTTTTCCCTCAAAAACTATTCCAGTAATAACTGCTTCAATCACTACAACTTCATTACTCTTAAACAAGCAAACTTATATTTAATTGATCATCTTGTATACTCAAACTTACATTTCTCTTGGGATTTGCCAATTAAACAGATGTTGAATTAAATTTCTTTAGGTTAATGAAGTTGTTTTTTTTGGGGGGGGGGTTGAGGAGGTTCAAGTTCTCCATTGTTTTTTTTTTGTTTGTTTTTTAGCTGTCCAAAACAAGATCATTTACAACCTAAAATTAGTTGCCATAGAGTATCGGTGCTGCATTCTTTGTATCTCAAACAAGAATCTTTACATGGAGTGTCCCTGAATCTTCAGGGCAAAAACAAAAGAAATCAAACAAAAAAATCTAATAAAGCTTATGGGATATCACAGAAATAGATCTTAATAATAATTCCTGGACTTTTATTCTGAAAATCTGGTGGGATTTTTTTTTCTAAGTTTGTGAATTTTAGAACCAGTCACTTAACTTCATTTGGTGGTTAAAATTTTGGAAGTCCAAGTGAAAGAAAGAAAAAAAAATGATACGCTTCTGTTCTGGAATTTACATGATAAAATGCCAATTTATCATAACAGCAAATTGATTGCAGAATCTCAATGAAGTGGAAAAATACGAAGTAAATTTTTGGTTTGTGCTAACTCTCTGATTTTTATTTAAGCTGTCCCACCTTCATAGAACTATGAAAATATTTATCGCAGTTCTTTTCATTGTGGTGAAGAATTGGAAATCAAAGGGATGCTCATCAATTGGAGAATGGCTACACAAATTGTGGCAGGTTATTTTGATGAAATACCACTGTGCTGTTAGAAATGACAAAGGATTTCAGGATAAAAAGTGGGAAGACCTATATGAACTGATGCAAAGTAAAGTGAGCAGAACCAGGAGAACATTGTACACAGTATCAGCAATATTGTAACAATAATCAACTGTGAAAGATTTACCTACTCTGATCAATACAATCATGCACGGTAATTCTGAAGGTGCCATGATTAAAAAAAAAAACAACAATACTCCACACCTCTAGAGAGAGAACTCATTAATTCTTGAATGCAGAATGAAGTATATTTTTCACATTTTATTTTTATTCTTTTTTTTACATATGGCTAATATGGAAATGAGTTTTGCATGACTTTACATGTATAATTAATGTCATTTTGCTTGCCTTCTCAATGGGTGGGGGAAGGGTGAAAGGGAATAAATTTGGAGCTCAACGTTTTAAAAATAAAAACTCTAAATAAACAAATGATGAATAGGTTAAATGTCCCAGGTATTTTCATGTTCCTCTTCCACCACCTCTATAACTCCCCTCATCTCCTCCTCCCAAAGATGAGGATTTAAGTAAAGTAAAAGTCTCTGAAGCCCTTGAATTTAACACTTTTGTTTTTTTAATATGTGTAAAAAATGGTGTGCTTAATGTACTTTTATCAGAATGAATAGAAATTAGAAATGATAGAAAAAGGTTAGATAACTTTTTCAATTACCTTTCTAGCTTTGTGCTTCTGATAGCTTTGCCCCTTTAAGCAGCAGTAGGAACTCCTCTAGTGACACCCCCAACTTTCTTATCAACCTCCTGTGAAAGTCTAAAGCTCAGAACAGACACAACAAAGTGATAAGTTGTGCTCCTCTGATATTCCTGGCAATGGACAATTCCCACAGGCCCTTATACTTTCCCCTCACCTCAGTCTATAGATCTCATTGCTTTGCAGTTAAATATGACCCAGTTTTAAGTTGCCCACAATTTCTGGTTTGAGCCTTGGCCTTGGCTATAACTCAGATCACAACTTTATTAACCCCATTCCTGGCTTCAGTGCTCAGCTCTTTTCTTGACTGCCAGAAGCTAGGACTTTGTAACCCTTGCTTGTCTGAAGTTCATTAATTGAACATGACACTTTGGCCATATCCCCTATGTGCTACATACGTTTTGCATTCTCTACTATGTGCCACATAAAACCTTGGAAAGGAGAAACACATATGAAAGGAATACAGCAATTTGGTGCCTAGGGGACTATAGGACAATGATCTCTAGCTCCACCCAACCCTTTTCAGTTTTGTGTCAAATGTGATTTACTTGGACTCAGACTGGACCATGGACTTCATGGGAGTTGAAAGGAATTTCCTCACCACAACTCTACCTAACTCTTTTTCATTATTCCTAAATGGAGCCCCTGGGATGATTTGCAAGGACCCACAATGGCAACCAAGAATATGACAAGAGTTAAAAGGAATTTTATGACTATAACCAACTCTACATACAAAGGTACCTTTCTTGTTGTTTCATTAAAGGTTCCTTTTTTGTAGTATTTTGTTGTTGTTGTTTTGCTTTTAGATTATGTGTTTTCCAGTTAGCTACTTAAAACAAAAACACATCACTTAGGGTTTGTGAATCATGGTCTAGAGTAGATGTTGAACTATAACATGCTTCAAATTTGAGATAACAAACATCTAGGGGACTTGTAGGTGACAAAAGATTCCAAAATCCTGAAGTTTTTGTTAACATCTGTTCTCTTGGATTATATGAACATGTTAAAATATATAACACATGATAGGCTTTTGAAAAGTGCTAATTCTTGAAGTTAAGAAGCATCTTTGTTTAGTGGAACTAAGAAGAAAGGAGGGAAGAAGGAAGAAATTAAAGGGAAAAAATCTGTAACTAAAACTTTGAAGTTGAGAATGACAAAAAATTAAATACCATATTTGCTTAAAATACATAATAAAGCCCAATTTTAAATCTTATGATCCTTCACTAGAAAGGGAATAAACCTACGGGTTCTCCACTTCATATGCTCTGTTCTCTACCTCCTGCCATAGACCAAGAACTATTTGGATTCTTTAGGACTGCTTGACTCCATCCAGGAGGGTAAACAAGATCTTGAATATCCCACTCCATAAACTATAGACTATGAACACAGACTATGGTTATTATTCTATCGATGACTCACAAGACCTGGAACCTCCCCAATCTTCGAAAGGCATGGCTTGATTCACAGTGCTCCACTGATAAAACATGCACATTCTGGATCCAATCCCCTGTTTTCTCTTACTCTAGAATGATTTTTGCCGTACCATAGTCCCACTCCCACCAGTGACTGTGTCTAGCTTTTGTTATTTCTACTCACACTGTCAGCCTGCCTTCTCTGTGATCTGTTCCATTTTTATTTCCTAAGTTTAACCAGCATGGTTTTATATAAACCACACATAAACCTTATTAGATATTTCTGCTGGTCACCTTCCACTTATCAGTGGTTAATACAGCTTTGCAGATTTCTGTTAAAGCTGACTTCTGTATAGACCATGAGTGCTGCTTTGTACCCCTGCTCCCTTTAAAATCAATTTGCTTAGAGATCATTGATAGAAAGCCTTCAATAGTAACAGGTTTCACAAACTCTCTAGTGTCCTCCTTTGAAATCTGCATTTATTTCGATTTAAAGAGGTGCATTGCACCATGATGTGACCCCACCTCTCAAAGCCCCCAAGTAAATTAAATTCCTCTCTAATAGTCATTTAAATAATCCAAATATTATTAAGGGACTCTTCAGGGAATAGCTCCTCCAGAAAGCAACTTTCACAACTTAAAAAAACAAAACAAAACAAAACAAAAACAAATAGTTGAAACTATGTGCCTTAAGCATTAGGGAAATGAATTCATTTAAAATAAGTCCTAAGAGGCTTAAATGGAGAACCAGTTAAGGACTGACTAATTTCATCCCCTTTCAATAAATACGATTGAATTGGATAATGTAAAATCAGTCTTCTTTTGCAGATTGAGGACTCCTTCACTAGAACAGCCCTGGACTCTGATAGTTTTGTTTTCTCTTTCTCTTCCTCTTCCTCTTACAAGCCATAACCTCATTTTCTAGCTATTTCAAATCTACACTCCTCCACCCCTCTTTAACTTTCTTCTATGTGTTTTCTTCCCCATTAGAATGTAAGCTTTTTGAAGGCAGGACTGTCTTATTTGTTTGTTTCTATCTGTGTTCTCAATGCTTAGCAGAGGACCTGGCACATACATGTTTTATTATTCATATTCTCTATATCTTTGTCTCTCTTGGCCCTCCTCTCTCTACCTCTGCAACACTCCCCCTCCCAAGATAGTTAAAATATCTAGTCCTGATATCCAATTGTGTGAGAAATATAATTGGTGTTTTGGTGAGTTATCAGTAATAATATTGTTAATTCATATTTATGTAGCACTGTGAAATTTAAAAATGTTTTTGTTGCTATTCTACTCTGAGATACGTTGGGAATATAATTCACTTGTATAAATAAATTTTTCTTCTGCAAAATAAATTACATGGAAATTGGGTTTGATGTCATTTTCCTATAAGTTGTCTTGCAACATTCAAATAGCAGAATATTAGAGGGCATTTGGGGCCTGTTAGATTTTTCCCATACTAATCATTTGCATGTATATAGGGCCATATGTGTCATGCCCAATCATTTTAACTGAGTTCACTAATCTAGCAATTCAGTAAGGCATTCTGTCTTGTGGTGTGTGTCCAATTAACTAGGATCACATAGTGATTGAATGCTTATGCAGAAAAATTCAATATGACAAACATTTTTTGAGTGCCTACCCTAAAAGTAAGATTTTATGGTAGTACTATGGGGCAAATAATAAATAAAATATGAACCTTAACTTTGAAAGCTTTTACTCTTGTAAAGAGGTGTGGATTAGAAGATCCATAATAGCTTGTCTGAGGAAGTAATGTGGTAGTATGAAGAGTTCCCTAAATCCTATCAAAGTCCTTGAAATCTGATCTTGTCAAAGACTTGTCAGTATTTGATGTTGTGGTGTTGTAAAAAGAGTGTTAGAACTGGAGTTATAGGAAATGAATTCAAATTATGACTTTGCATTTACTACTTATATGACTGTAGACAAATACCTTAATCTCTCTGGCACTCAGTTTCCTCATCACTAAAATTGCTTATTTGAATAATTTCTGTATTTGCAAAACTATGTTAATGAATAATTGTACTATAATTAACTAGGTGGAAGAGCACTGTGCTTGTAACAATACCTTACATTTGTACAACACTATTAAAAAGTGCTTTCACATCCATTATTTGAGATGCTATTTCTGTTTGGCAGGAAGGTGTAGATATATGTTAGGAGACAATGAATGTTGTTATTGAAATACAATATGTTATTTCAGGAGGATGAAGAAAAGGAGGCTGGGAAAAATATGACACTTGGGGAGAGAGGCTATTGCTGGAAAAGGGAAGGGATAGGAAGGAAATATATATATATATATATATATATATATATATATATATATATATATATGTATATATGCACATATGTTTTGATGTTTCAATGTGGAACAATGAAACAAAAGTTCAATATGGTACAAGGAGTTGAAGCTGGGACTACCACACGGTATAAAAGTCTTTTTTTTTTTTTCTTTTTTTCAAGTCACACGTCTTTACCCACATGAAAGTAACTTTTGATAATGGAAAATGCTTGAAGTCATTCTGGTCTCAAGCACTTAATGCTAAAGGCAGTCATGCAAAGCAGGGGAGATAAGACTTAAAAGCTTGTGCTTACATAGTGTTGTAACCTTTGGGCACAATGGTGAGGCTGTCAGTAAACTGTAACCTAACAGTTACCCTCAAGTGTCCCTGTCTTGTCCTTTCTTCTTTGCTGCCTCCCATCAGCAACCACACTAAGTGCCTGTTTGAGCTGTGGCTACAGTTACATAAAGCTTTTTAGGAAACTTCACTTCAGACAGATGTTTAACCTCAGGGCCCTAAAGGGATAGCCCTGCCAGTTGCTAGGCCTGTCGAATAATTTTACATCTACAATCATGCTAATGTAGTCTGACACAAAAGAGTGTTTTAACAGCCAGCTAGCCCTGTTAGATAAACAAAGTGCATCCGTCTAATATGTGGCAAAACTCATTTCTTCACAGGATACAACTCAAGCTGCCACCAGAAAAAGTACTGCCCAATTCTCTTGCTTTGGCAAGCCCTCAGAAAGGAAGGTCATACAATTACTATTAAGCAAACCACTCATTTATTTATGGGTTTTAATGACCTGTTTTTTTAAATAATACAATCAAGAAATGAAAGAATTTCAAAAGAAGGATTATGGTAGCAAAGTAGAAGCTGGTATTTCCTTGTTACCTTCAGAGTCAATAAGAAAAAATAACATTGAAGAACTCACCTCTATGGTGAGTTTAGAGGCAATGCAGTCTATTAGGCTTTGGTTTTGACCTTAGAAGGCTTGGTTTTAAAACTTGCCTCTGCCACTTAGTACCTTTGACCTTTGACAAATCATTGAATCCTTTTGAATCTGTTTCCTCCTTCACAAACATTACTCTCCACATTGCTTTTTGGGCAATATTTAGGGGTTACAATAGATGACCTCTAAAGTCCCTTCTGTCTCTAAATCTCTGATATGATTTGGGAAGCTCATTTGTTCCAGGTATTACTTAAATCATAGAATATTAGTACAACAATATACTGTAGAGTTCATGGTATTATCCACAGTGAGGACTATGGAATGACCTCAAAGGGGCTATGGATTGATCTTTGCAATGTATGCATAATCATCAAATTGTAGAATTAGAAGAATTGCATTACAGTCCCCTATCCACAGCCAATCATGAATCTTTTTCCCATGTTGCCAACCCATTTCTTCAAGATTCTCCTTCATTTATCTCTTTCATGACTGGTTTTATCTTCTTGCATCTGGAGAGGCACCCTCCATTCAAGAAGGATATATACTAACTTGATCCAGATCTTTCTGTACTAGGCAAATTTTACCACTTGCCCCTTCCTTACCCTCCAGAAAGCATCTGCATAATCTGTCTCTTGGATCTATCTATCTCTATGCTCCAATTAAGTCCTTTCTCTAACTCCTTCACACATATACTTTTCCTTTTCTGTAGGAAACAGTGAATGAACTGTAATAGATGAGTTATGGTTACATTATCATTCTCCGTCAAACCTATGTCTCTTTTCAATTTACCTCTTTCGATTGAGGGTATAACCATATTTATAGCAGTAGCCTAGGTTCTCCATGTCTTTCTCATCTTAACTCTTCATGAAATTTAAATTATTCCCTTCAAAGTTACCAATTAATCTCTTAATTGCCATAGCTAATTGTCCTCTCTCAATCTTCATTCACCTTAACATTTCTGAAGCATTTAAACACTTTCCTCCTGTATATGCATACATTACTTTTTCTAGGTCATCTTCCTACTCCATATTCAAGGAGGATTAGCACCACTGATGTGAGGACTTGACAAGCCCTTTTCTGGGTTGCTATCACCTTTGATATCTACCTGACACTCAATTCTCACCTGTGGCTCTAAGAATCTGTAGCATATGTAACAGCCACATCTCTGTAAACCACCTCAGCAGACAGGTTAAACCAGGCTGAGGGTAACCAACTCATCTCAGACCCATAGATGAGTGAGTGGGGTGTCTAACCCAAGCATGTGAAGACTGCTCCCACTGAAATGGATGGATGAGAACGATTTGTTCCAGTGTCCATGAAAGTGCTGAAGAAGGCACTGTAGAGTGCTAAGATTGTCAACTGCATTCCAAGACAGCATCCTTTATCTGGACTCTTTTCTTGCCACTGAACTTTAATGAATCTGAAAGAAAGAGTGAGGCAGACAACTTGGTGCAACTGTGCAGCACTTAAATCCAATTCACTCGTGAGTCAAAGCATCACCTTGTGATGTCACTGATCCTCTTCAGAAAACAAAGGACAGACTACATCTGTCTGATCTTTCCTTCACCATCCCCTTTGCTGGATAATTAACCATATCATGCCTCCTAACAATCAAGTTAGGCCTTTCCAAAGAATTCAGCTTCTGTCCTCTTCTTTTCTCTTATGGCATAATTTCTCATTTGGACCTCATTACCTTCCTATGGATTTAGTATATGTGTATATGTGTGTGTTTGTTTGTGTGTGTGCTTGTGTGTGTATGTATATAGAACCTATATTCTAGTGGAGAAAGACCATAAAATATCTAGAAAGGTGTGGAAGAAAGTACTCAAATGAAGGGAAAAGTGGAAAAGTTTTGTTGGTGAAGGGATAGAGAAAAGTGAGCCCTGGGAGCCTGCGCACTTTTTGAAATAGGATTCTCAGAGAAGAACTCACCAATCAGATGCTGCTAATGATGGATCGAATTTTAAAATAAATGAACTAATATAAAATTTTGTCTAGCTTTTAAAGCCCATCACCTCCTTGCTTTTCCCTACCTTTTCAGTGTTCTTATTCTTTACTTTTCTCCACATACTCTATATGCAAAGACTGACCTTTTCGTGGTTCTTTTAATTATACTCTCCATCTCCTGATTGTATGTGTTTTGACTGGCTGCCCTCTGTACCAGAAATACTCTCTTTCCTTGCTTTTTGCTTATTGGTTGCCCTCACTTACTGACTGAGTTATTGCCATAAATAATGCATGAGATGATGCGGGCTTGCATTAGACTGGTAGCAATGTCAGAGGAGAGAAGGGGAAATATTCAAGAGATGGTGCAAAAGGGAAACCAGCAGGCCTTGGCAGCAGTTTGAATATGGGGAGTGAGAGACAGAGAGGAATTCAGAATGACTCCTAAGGCTGCAGACCAGAGGGACTAAGTAGATGGTGTTGTCCTCCTCAGTAATAGGGAAGGAAGAGGAGGCTGGGTGCAAGGGCTAAAGGGTTAAGATAATGAGTTCTATTTTGCACATATTGAGTTTAAAAGACCTACTGGACATCCAGTTAAATAAGTCTGAAAAGCAGTGAAGATATGAGATTAGTGGTCAGCAGACAGACTGGGGCAAGAAAGGTATATTTGAGACTCATCAGCAGAAAGACGACGATTAAATACATGGAAGCTAATGAGATCACCACATGAAGTAGTATAGATGGAAAAGATCACCTATGACAGAATGCTGAGGGGCACCTATGATTAGAAGTCATGATCTGGAGAAAGATCCAGCAAAGGAGAAAGAAAAGAAACAGTCAAATAAGTAGGAGGGAAACCAGAAAAGAATAATGTCTAAAAAACCTAGAGAGAAGAGAATATAAGTATATACACACTAGATGTATGGTAATGGGGAGTGGGGATTAGGGTGGCAGGAAGAGGTAGTATAATTTGATGTGGTTCAGGAAAGATTTCATATAAAAAACTGCACTTAAGTTGAGATATAAAGAAAAATGTATTTGAATATGAAGAAGATAGAAGAGAGGACATCCCAGGTATGAGGGAGAGCCCATGCAAAGACACAGAGACAAGAAATAGAGTAATGTATGTGGAATAGTAAGAAGGCCAGTTTGACTATATGGTAGAGGGCATTAAGGAGAATACTAAGTGAATGGCTAGAAAGGTAGGCTGGCATCAAGTTGTGATGAGCTTTAAATGCCCAACAGAAGAGATTATGGTAAATCTTGAAAGTTGTAGATAGTTGCTGATTTTATTGAATAGCAGAGGGGCAGTCAGCCCTACACTAGGAAAATTACATTGGCAGCAGTATAAAGGACATGTGTAAGTAAGAAAAATTAGAAAGGTAGATAGATGGATAGTGATACATTAGCATATGTTTATACAGAAGTATGTATATATAACTATATGGATGTAACAATAAATATTAACACAGAAAATATATAATGTACATTAGTACATATAACATATTGTAACACATACATATTTTTTGTTGATTGGTCATTTTCAGTCATGTCTGATTCTCTGTGACCCCACTTGGGGTTTTCTTGGCAAATATGTTGGAATGGTTTGCCATTTCCTTCTCTAGCTCATTTTACAGATGAGGAAAATGAGGCAAACAGGGTGAAGTGACTTGTCTGTGGTCCCACAGCTAGTAACTATCTCTTTTAAACTGTAACCATCTTTTAAACTCTATCCTTAATTTTTTGGCCTCACTGCAACCTTCTTTCCCTCCATCTCTCAGTTAATTCCTAAGCCATTACCCCTCTACTCTGCTACCTATCCATTCTTGATCTTTTGGTTAAGTAATCCATCTAAATA
This sequence comes from Pseudochirops cupreus, assembly GCA_028627135.1. NCBI lineage: Eukaryota > Metazoa > Chordata > Mammalia > Diprotodontia > Pseudocheiridae > Pseudochirops > Pseudochirops cupreus. The sequence goes on from CM053582.1 coordinate 426,710,713, forward strand.
CCCTTTTCTTTTTTCATCTCATTACTCTTGAGTTCCTTACCTCCTTATCTTGTCCTTATCATTTTTCCATGTCAATCTCAAAGCTTGACTTATTCCCATGATCCACTGCTTTTGTTTACGTGCTGTTGAACAAAAGTGAAGAAATCCATAAAGGTACACTGACTGGATCCATCACAAATTTACATTATATAACTCAACTGGGCCCTTGCTATGGCAAGCCAATCTTTTTATATTTTCCCTAATAGACTCACTATCATAGTGATCATGGTGCACAGTGGGTGGTTTTTCCAAATCTTTTTTATCCCTCCTCATACTTCCCATAGCTGCTCACCCACCCTCGCATTTGATAACTTTACCCCATATTTCACAGGAAAAATTAAGACCATTTGCTAAGGGCTCCCTCTTCACCCCTCCTCCTTTTCTAGTATCATTCAGATACATTTTATAACAATCTTCTGCTGTATCATTGCTTCATATAAAGAGTTGGTTCTGTTTATTGAAAGACAAACCCTTCCATACGGGCAAGTGATTCCATTCTATCCCATCTATTCCAACAGATTATCCTCTCAGTCACCCACACTAAGCAATCTTCAACTCCTTATCTATTGATGATAGATGTTGGTGATCTTTGCTGACTACAAACCATGTATTCCTCATTCTTAGAATAACAGCAGCAAGAATTACTCTCACTCAGTCCTACCATCCTTGTTAACTATCATTCTATGTATCCCCCCACCACTTGGTTGACTAAATTTCTTGAGAAAGCCATGAAGAACTTGTATTTCCACTTCCTTTCCCCTTACTCTTTTTAACTCTCTACAATCTAGTTTCTGACTTCATTATTCAACTGAAACTTTCTGTTCCAAATTGACCATTGATCTCAAAACTAATGGATATTTCTCAGTCTTCATCCTTCCTGACCTCAATTATCAGTCTTAACTTATCTTGCAATTAACCAGACACCACTCATCCACAAAGAATGTAAGGACAAGATGTTGCCATACCAAATACTCATAGCTTCCAGCAGCATGGAACAAGGAACTTTCAAAATATAGAGAACTAGATGAACAAATCCATCCTGAATCACTGCCTTGTTGTAGCAGAAGGGCTTATGTAGCTCAACAAAACTATGAGATTTGACATGTAGAAATACTCAAGACAAACAGGGTATAGTAGAGAGTTGTGACAAAATGTGATCCTCTGGAAAATGAAATGG
>CM053582.1:426712428-426735899 GCA_028627135.1 Pseudochirops cupreus
GAAATACAAATATAGCACCAAAATACAAAACGATCCATTTAAGTGCTATTGTCAAGGCGTATGGAGAAGGGGTTAAGTAGAGGGCAAAAGCACTGGGGTTAAGGGTGATCAGGTGAACATGGTGCATGATTGGCAAGGGGAATGGAAAGGTTAAAGTCACAGAGATGAGGAAGTCAAGGCCTTGCCCTTGGGATAAAGAATGAGCTAACTTGATTGAGGTGTAAGGGTTGTGTACTGAAGTAGTTAGAAATGATTTGACCAAGTTCATATAGGTAGATGATGACTGACCAAGAAGTAAAATCCATTTCATCTTCTAGCACTTCATTCTTTCATGTTGACTACTAAACAAATGTTTTGTTGTTGAATTGTTTCAGCCATGTACAATTATTCATGATCCCATTTTTTTGACAAATCTTTTTTGTTGGCATTCCCTTGTTCAGTCATTTTAGAGATGAGGAAACTGAGACAAATGGGACTAAGTAACTTGCCTAGGGTCACACAGCTAGCAAGTGTGTTAGGATAGATTTGAAATCATGAAGATGAGTCTTCCTAATTCCAACTCTATCCACCGTGCCACAAAGTTGTACCTAACAAGAAACAAATGAGGGAACAGATAAATTCTTTTCATCTTTTCTTAAGATCCTAGCATTTATAGAACAATAATCTGAATTTTGTCAATTATAACTTATATTTTTACAGTTTAAAAAGTACCTTATAATTTCTTATCATTAGGTTCATCAATGTACAACTAGAAGGGATGTTAGAGACCATTAAATCTAACACCCTTGATTTTTAGATGAGGAAACTGAGGCACAGAGAGGTTTTTTTTTGTGACTTTCCCAAGGTTATACAGTTAATTAGTTCCTGTAGAAAATTCGAACTCAGCACTTCCAATGAGATAATATTAAGAAAGCGTTTGGCAGAATTCCTAAGTAGGTACTTAATTTTTTTTTCCTTTTCTCCTTTGCCAGCGCCCTATTAACTAAACCAAACTGGCTCTTAATTCATTTAATCTTCATAGCATTCCAGTGAGGTAAGGAAGACATTCAGTATTATCCTGATTTTTTTTTTACAGGTTCTGGATTTTTTTACAGGTTTGGAAAGTGAAATGAAGTGAGATAACTTACTCAAGCGGCAGGTCTGGGCTTGAACCCAGATTCCTAATCAGCTGTCACGCCATAGACTTGGTGATGTAATGTTAAACCGACTGACGGTGAGAGGGTAAGATGGTCATGGCATAGAAGTGATCTTTGGTTGTATTCCAGTAGAGTGCAAAAGATAGCAGGCTTTGACAATTTTTTAAAAGCTTCAAATATTGTATTTATTGACTGAGGGATTATATGTATGTCTATTGTCTAAGCACAAACCTAGCTAATAGGAAGTAATTTTTCTTTAGTGCTTTCAGGTTTAGAAAGTGAATTCTTCAAAAAAAAATCTTAATTACAAATATTATTATCACCATATTTGGGGTTAGGCTATGTATTTCTCCTATGGGTTGTAGGTATGTCCCCAAAGATTTCTCCGTGTGTGACTCACATGTCAGGGATTCACTCCTCTCCAAGGATGATTTTGGTTCTTAACTGAAGAGAAGATGGAGAAGGACCCACAAGACTGACCACATTTTCCTCTTCTGGGACAGAGGCATGTTAGACTAGAATACATCTATTTGTCACCTTAAATATTAATAGTCTAGAGGAATTTTTTTTCTTATTTTCAAGCTGCTTTCCCAGTCACTATCCCCTAAAGTTCAAGGAATATTCAAACTTTTATCTCAAACTCTAGTTGCACAAAAGACCATTATACATAGTGAAAAACAAAAATAAAACAAAATGAAAAACTTTTTTCGTTCAAATTGATTTTAAAAAAATCAGAGAAGGTGTAGATATTGAAACATAAAAAATGCACAGAATAAATGAGCTCTCCCCCTAGGATTTAGATGTCTCAATATATCAGCTGAAAGGGAGAAAGAGAGAAAGAGACAGACAGACAGACAGACAGACAGACAAAGAGACAGAGACAAAAACATAGAGAGACAGAGACAGAGACAGAGACAGAGGAACAGAAAGACAGAGAGAGACGGAGAGAGAAACAGAGATATATATCCTCCAAGGGGAAATTCTTCAACATCTCTATGGAAGCAAATGGAATCAGGGACATGTTGAGGTCCAGACTTCTCTACATGTCTCTCAACTCCAAAAGTCTTTTCTCTTTGTCCTTTTCCACCTCTTTCTGTCAGTCTCTGTCTTTGTCTCTTTATCTTTCTGTCTGTCTTTGTCGATCTCTCTCTGTTTGTCTGTCTCTTCTGTTAGCCTATCTCTCTCTGTTTTTTCCCAGTCTGGAACCATGTATGTCGTCTCTTTGAAGCTGAAACTGTCTTCTAAGTTTTGAAGTGATTTTAGTCTATATTAATGAAAACACCAAGTAATTAAATGAAATTTTATATCTTTCGAAGACATGTTGGTATCATAAATTCCCAGCTACACTGTATGTAGTATGAGTGTAGGAACTATGTCTTTCGTAAATGTTGCATTTTTCTGAATACCTAATTTAGCACTTTATATGGTAGTGACTTGATGCATGTTATTGAGTTGAAGGGGAGTGAATTCTGGTTTTGACAGATGTTTAAATTTAAAAAAAAACTGCTGGTGTAAATATGCTAGTTATTGTAATTCTTTTTTACATTACTCTGATTATAAATAAATCATAATTCTTGTCACCATTGTTACCCTATTGTTTTATTTTTAATGCCTGAATTCAGGGAACCGAGAGTTTTATCACAGGAAAATGTAATAATTGTACGTTAGTTAACACCTACAAATCAGGGTGGTTGTGAGGATCAAATGAGACAGTATTAAAAAAAAAGAAGAGTTTAGCACAGTGTGTGGCACATGGTAGATACTATACAAATGCTAATTCCTTTCCCATTCCCTCATTTCCTTTAAGATCTGGAAGTTGGGAAGAAATCAGATGCTTAAGATAACATTGATATAGTAATTTCTCTATAATGCACATTAATCCTTACAAAATGGTTTCCAGGAAATTTCATCTTTCTGAACAAAGACTTTGTTTCTTCTTATCAAATATACAGGATGAGCAAACATTTGAATATAAAAATGACTTGTTATTTTTAGTAGTTTAATATCTGTCTGAATGTCTCTTTCCAAAGGATACAGGAAGCACTGAAATGCAAAAATAAATATAAAAGGGCTAATTTGTTTAGGCATAAAGTATGTGTGTGTGTGTGTGTGTGTGTGTGTGTGTGTGTGTGTGTTCCCTATTCAATAAAAATTTGAACCTAAGTGGATATTACATTTTTGGCAAAGAATATCTGTCTTCATAATCCAATAACCTGACTCCCAAAGACCTATAACTCTTTGCTTGACCACTCATTGTTATGAATTATTTAATTAGCTCACGTGCTCTAATGACAGGTAATAGTTGCAACTGTACTAGTGATTTCTAAAAGGATTGGATCATTGATGGTCAGAACAGACTCAGTTTCCAACAGTTCAATAACAGAGTTTCAAAAACTCAGGCTTCATTTAAATGATTGGTATTGATTGAGGCTATAAACCCCAAACTAGCTCTTAAGGCAGAAATAAAAATTAATCTCCGATTAAAATGTGAATGAAATCTTGATGAGGAAAGCTGGCATAAGGCTTGACTAATATCATCAGAGCTGCTTGAGATCCATGATAAGTCTTATTATTTGCTCTGATAATTAATAGCAGAAGTTGAAAAGCAGAAGGCCAAAGTGAAAAAAAAATAAAGCATTTAGGAAAACAGGTTGTATGGAACAGATGCTGGGAAATCCAGGCAGGTCTTTTGCATTGCAATAGTCTCCAACTATTAAATATTGAAAAGGGCTGGGGTTAACACATTAAATTCTACATGAGAGTAATGTTATTAAGCTAGAAGGTTACCTGCTTAGAGATTTTTATGATTTTTTCTTTCTCCCAACAAATTGCTTTGTTGGATATTTATTTTCACTTAGAGGAACCAGAATTAGCACTTGGAGAAAATATGCCCAAATGGCCAAATTAGCCTCTGATGTTGGGATACAATGATAGGAATGTAGAGGAAAAAAAAAAGAAAGGAAAAATGGCCCAACTAGTTTTCAAAGTGGGGAGGGAGTTAATTAAAATTAGGGAAGAATTAAGATAAAGGCAACAAAAACAATAATGTGGAAAATGTTAGAACTATTGTTCAGCTGGATTTCTTTATATTTCCTTGAATAAGTTTATTTAACCCAGAAAGAGTTGCTAAAAGCAAACAGCATGTTATATAGAATATTATGCTTAGAGATTTAACTAGTACTTTCAGATCTCTTCCACTGAAGGACTCTAAATACATTCTTATATTGCCTTGATTCTTGAGAGAGTTTTAGAAAGAATCCTGCTTGATTTTTATCTTTTTTTCCTTCTCCAACCTCCCCTTCTCCCCTCCCACCCCCAATTGCTTTCCATAAATCCTGGACTAATTTATAGCTCCAACAACATTGCCCCAGTGTGCCTTCTTCCTACTATGCCTTCAATGGTGCCATTTTCTCAACTTTGCCAAGCTGATAAATAGTAGTTAGAACCACAGAGTCAAAATAATTTGCATTTATTTAATTATAAGTATTCTGGAGTATGCTTTTTTATAAGACTCTTGATTGCTTGGGTTTTTTCCTTTGAAAACTGTCCATTGGTGTCCTTTGACCATTTATCTATTTGGAGAATGTCTATTCTTATACAGTTTAATCAGTTCCTCATATATCTGGAAAATAAGAGATTTGTCCAGAGAAATTTTCTGCAATGATTTTCCACAATTACCTGTTTTATTTCTAATTTTAACTGCATTGATTTTGTAGTAAAAAAGCATTTCAAAGTTTATTTTTTTTATAATAAAATATGTCCATTTTATTTTCTGAGAGACAGAAACAGAGATAGAAAGCAATAGAGATAGAGAGCAACAGAGAGAGACAGAGACAGAAAGACAGAAGCACTTAATATGTGCCAGATGATATACATGCTATGGGCTAGTGCACAAATAGAAACAAACAAGACAGTTTCTATCCTTACAAGTTAATGGGGGTAACACAGTACATAAAGGGAAGCTGAAAGGCAATATGGAAGAGTTAGAGTTTACACGCTGATGAATAATTGGCAAAATTCTGAGTAAGTAAAGAGAGTTGGAAGTGAGCATGGCATCTTTCCCTCATGAAGTGATAGTTTGGGTTAGGTACTCACTCTCACTGATCTTCTCTATCTTGTACAATTATGAATTATTTCCTTTTCCATAATTGCAGAAAGTATTCTCTTCCTTGTTCCTTTAAGATGTTTATGATGTGACCTTTTATATAGATTTGGCTCTGAAGCTTATTGTGGCATATAGTGTGAGGGTGTAGCCTGAATATAATTTTGACCAACCTGCTTTCCAATTTTCCCAACAGTTTTTGCTGGAAAATGAGTCCTTACCCCAGTAGTCAGGGTCTTAGGTTTTTTTTTTTTTTATCATTATATTACCATATTCGCTCGCTTCTTTATTTTTTCTTAGTCTGTTTCATTGATCAACTTTTCTATACATGGTTTCCTGATGATAAAACAGTTATGTTGGGTAAAGGAGTTTTTTGGGTTTTTTTTTGCCACAAAAATATTTAAAAGGACCGTGATGCTTGGAAACTAAAACATCATAAGGCACTTCATATATGAGGAGGCAGAAAATCTTGAGTTAAGATTTACATTCAGATCCCTTTGCTGATGCTTAATTACTACGTATGTGATTTGTGGCAAGTCATTTAAACTTTTGGGGCCTTTGTCACTCCATCTGAAAAATCAAGAAGTTCGGTTAAAGAGCATCTGAAGTCCCTTCTAGCAAAATTTCTATGGTGAAATCATTTACCTGGTAGTCATCTTCTACATTATTTGACCATCCTTTTGAATCATTGGATTTCAATGAAGTATGTAGGCTATATAAATGTCATTCCTTATTCTTGTTACATGACAAGCCTATCTACTTAAGACATACATGTTTCATTTGACCTCTTTGCTACGTATGTTCCATCAAAGTGACAAACACCTTTTTAAAGTATACGTTACATTGTTCCGTTATTTGCCTCAATGGTATTAATAATTGGAGTCAACAAAGAACTTTACTCCTGCTACTTTAGTCTATCAAGAGATTACATATTATAAAATATGCATGGGAAAAACTTTGGAGGAAGAGAACCTTTAAGGTGAGATTAAGCTATACCAAATAAAATATATTTTTACAAACAAAAACAGCAATAGGATCTTGCATTCTACATATATTTCAGTCATTTGTGAATCATTAAGATGTGGTTCAGTGGAAAATTTAAACAACTATTGATTTCCTATATTTTAATAAAAGACAGCCATAATCTGTTTTGAAAGTATTCTTGGGGGTGGTGGTGGTGGAGCCAAGCTGATTAAGGCCAGGAACTCTCCTGAATTCTCCCCCAAACCCTTCAAAATACCTTTAAATGATAATTATATACAAATTCTATAGTGGCAGAACCCACAAAAAGATGGAATGAAACAATTTTCCAAATCCAAATTATTTAGAGGTTTGGTAGGAAAGGTCAGCTGAACCAGGGTGAGAGAGGAGTGAAGTCCAGCCCAGACCTGATACTAGCAAACCAGGAGCAGACCTTGGGGTGACTGAGTCAATGGCACTAGTGGTAGTTTCCAGACCTCTCATCTCACTGATGGTAAGGGGATATTGACAGAGGTCCCTTTGCTGGCACCAGGTTCACTATTGCATTTACCTGTACTTGCATTATCTGTTACATTACCTACACTTGAATCTTGGTCACAGTCCTGAGTCTTAGTCCTACTGTGAGGAGAAGTACTAGCATAGCAGAGATTGAATGTCACAGGGGAGCAAGGACTTTGGTCACAGTGCCTGTGTTAAAAAAAGAGATTGTGGTCACTCACAAATCAGTGCACAGTATAAGACAGTAGTAAATAAATTTCTCCCTAGATCATAATACCTTGGAAGAGCCAAAAATGTGCAGTTCCTCAGAATTACTTCTGAAAATAACTGTAGAAAAACCCTGAAGTTTGGCACAGTGGTCTCTCTATTAGGTAGCAGAGCCTCACTTTTGTATAGACTTAAAAGGCAAGAAATAGGTAGAAAAATGAGCAAAAAAACAGAGAAAAAATTTGGCCATAGAAAATTACTATGGGGACAAGGAAGATCAAAATACACACTTAAAGAAGACAAGAAAGTCAAAATTCCTGCATCTAAAACCTCAAAGAAAAATATGAATTGGTCTTAGGTCATGGAAGAGCTCAAAAAGGACTTCAAAAAGAAATTAAAAGAGGTATAGGATAAATTGGGAAAGAAAATGAGAGTGATCCAAGAAAATAATGAAAAAAAGAGCTAATAGCTTGGAAAAGGAGGAACAAGAAAATACTGAAGAAAATGATAACTTAAAAAACAGAATAGGCCAAATGATAAAAGAACCACAAAACTCCAATGAAGAGGAGAATGCTTTAAAAAGCAGAATTGACCAAATGGAAGAAAGAAATTAAAACAAAAACACTTAAGAGAAGAACTCATCAAAAAATAGAATTGGTCAAATGGAAGGAAAGTAGAAAGGCTCACCGTAGAAAATAATTCTTTAAAAATTAGAATTAGGTAAGTGAAAGCTAATGATTTTATGAGACATCAAGAAACAATAAAACAAAACCAAAAGAATGAGCAAATAGAAAATAATGTGAAATGTCTCATTGGGAAAATAACTAACCTGTAAAATAGATTCAGGAGAGGTCATTTAAAAATGTTTGTACTACCTGAAAGTTATGATATAAAATAGAGTCTAGATGTCATCTTTCAAGAAATTATCAAGGAAAGCTGCTCTGATATTCCAAAACCAGAGGGTAACATAGAAATTTAAAGAATCTACCAATGATCTCTCAAAAGAGATCCCAAAATGAAAACTCTCATGAATATTACAGCCAAATTTCAGACCTCCCTGATCAAGAAGAAAATACTGAAAGCAGCAAGAAAGCAACAATTCAGTTATCATGGAGCACCAGTTAGTATAACACAAGATTTAGCAGTTTCTGCATTAAAAGATCTGAGGGCTTAGCATATGATATTCTGGAGGGTAAAAGAGCCAGGTTACAATTAAGAATCACCTACCCAGCAAAACTGAGTATAATCCCTCAGGGAGAATAATGGGAATTCAATGAAATAGAGGACTTTCAATCATTTTTGATGAAGAGACTAGCACTGAATAGAAAATTTGATTTTCAAGTACAAGATGCAAAAGAAACTTAAAAAGGTAAAGCTTAAATAGGAAATCATAAGGGATTTGATAAGGTTAAATGTTTTTTATATTTCTGCATGGGAAATAATATTTATAACTCCTAAAATCTTTCCCTTTATTAAGGCAGTTAGAAGAAGTATACATAGAAAAAAAGCAGAGGTATGAGTTGAATGTGAATGTATGATTATCTTAAAAAAATAAAATTAAGGGAAGAGAAGAACAATGCACCAGGAGAAGGGATAAGGGATAGGTAGAATGGGATAAATTATTTGACATAAAAGAGCCCTGAAAGAGATTTTTACAGTGAAGGGGGAGATGGGTAAAGTGGAGAGGGAAGGACGTGAACTTTACTCTCATTGGTATTTGCCCAAAGAGGGAATAATATACACACCCAATTAGACATGTAGATCTATCTTACCATGGAGGAAAGTAGAAAGGGAAGGGAATAAAATGGGAGGGGGAGCACTGATAGAAGGAAGAGCAGTTTGTGGGAGGTAAAAGTCAGAAACAAAACACTTTTGAGAGTGAAAAAGGTAAAGGGAGAGAGAGAATAGCATAAATAGGGAAAATTGGATCAAGGCAAATACATAGTTGGTAATAATTACTGTAAAAAAGTTATATTGAGTTTCTCTGATAAAGACTTCTTTTTCTCAAACATATAAAAACAGTCAAATTTATAGAAATGAGTCATTCCTCTATTGAAAAATGGCCAAAGCACATGAACAGGTAATTGTCAGACAAAGTAATCAGAGCTATCTATAGTCATATTTTGAAAAAAAATACTCTAAATCACTATTAATTAGGGAAATGCAAATTAAAACAGCTCTGAATTACTACCTTATACATGTCAGATTGGCTAATATTACAGAAAAAGAAAATGGCAAATATTGGAGGGGATGTATGAAAATTAAATGCTAACATACTATTGGTGAAGTTGAATACTGATTCAAACACTGAAGACAATTTGGAGCTATGCCCAAAGGGCTCTAAATCCATGCATTCCCTTTGACCAAGAAATACCACTATTAGGTCTGTAACCAAAATAAATGAAAAAAGGAAAAGTATCTATGTGTTAATAATATTGATAGCTGTTCATTTAGGGGTTTCAACTAATTGGAAATTGAGGAGATGTCCTCAATTGGCTGAACAAGTGGTAATATATGATTGTGATTGAATAGTATTGTGCTTTAAGAAATGATGAGAAGGATGCTTTCAGGAAAAAAAAAATGGAAAGACTTACATGATCTGATGCAAAGTGAAATGAGAGGAACCAGGAAACCATTACAGTAACAGCAACATTGTATGATCATCTAGAATGAATAACAGCTATTTTCAGCACCACAATGATCTAAGGCAATTCTGTTGAACTTAACAATGAAAGGTGCTATCCATTTTCTGAAAAAGAACTGGTAGAGACTGAATGCAGATCAAAGATATTTTTTCTTGTTTTTTTTTTTTTAAGTTTTGGTTTGTATTTTCTTTCACAGAATGACTTACATGGAAATGTGTTTTGCATGACTACACATGTATAATCTATGTCAAAATTGTTTGCCTTCTCTCTGAGGAGTGACTAGGGAGAGAGGGAGAGAATTTGAAACTCAGAAAAAAAAAGAATGTTAAAATTGTTTTTACATGTAATTAGAATAAATAAAATATTCATTAAGAAAAAATAATAATAAAAGAGAAATTTTTAAAAAATATCCTCATAAAGAATTTTTATAAATGAGAAAGTAGACATAAAATTCTGTATTTACTTCCTAATAAAAACATCTATATTCTCTTAGTATTAAAAATCTGAAGTGTTTCTCCTCCAGTTTTTCAATATTTTTCCATTTTCTCAGTTAGCTTTAGAACCTAAGCCACTAGAGCACATTTTAAGAATGAGGAAAATGAGTTAGGATATAAAAATTTCAAATATAAGGAGTGGCATTTCCACATCTCACCCAGAATTTCTAGATGCCTTGTCCTTATTTTGGTGTGAGGTTATCTTCTTTGAGTAGCTTGCCTATTCTGTCCATTTCTCCATTTCTCTTGAGCTTCTTTGTGCTAAATAGAAGCACATTTGCCTGTGATTTCTCCCAGAAATTCTTTTCTACCAGTGGAGTTGGATAATGCCATTGCTAGTCCATCATTCTTTTTTTTTATTCTTTCATTGGGAAACTAGGCAGAGCGGTAGTTAGCACCTCTTATGCTCTCACCATTGAAACTAAAGAAAGCAACTACAGTACTACTGTTTGTAGGAAGGAACAATCAATGAATGTATATATGTAGTCAAGAAATGTGTAAGCTCCCTCTAACTTTTAATTACCCACAGACAAAGGACAGTGTTCTCTCATTGATGCACAAGGGATTTACCAGCCTAGTTTTCATTAGTGTTAATGGGGTGGGGGATATGTGCATAAATCCTCTTCCCTTTTCCCCAAATGTCAATGGTAGAATGAATGCCAAAAGGATCTCTGCTTTTTCTCTCCTTGATTGGTTTCATATGGAATACAAAAGCACATTTTGGGAGTAAGAACCACCCCCCACCCTTTTTTTAACCACATACTGTAATCTTTGGCTTTGTTAACACTCACTGAGCCTGACTTTGTCTATAGCTTTCCAGAGGGTGGTCAGACACAATTCACCAGATCCTACCCTGTTCTTCCCTGAAACATTTAAAAATACAATTTTGGTCTTTTATTATAATTTGGATAATATAACTGATTTTCTTTCAATACTAACACATGATTCACTGTAGAATCCAACATTTCTTTCTCAAAATGTGTTTCACTGATTAACATTGTATGGATTCTAGTATGTTTAGCCTCCTTGTCCTCCTTCTAAAAAAGACACACACACCCACACACACACACACACACACACATGCACACACAAACAAAATTATTTATATCTCCCCAAAGCCCATGCAGAATTTTATCAATCTGACTAGTCTAACTGTCCCTCTCTCTAAGTTTTGCCATCACCTTAGTCTTGATTTATTCCTCAAACTCTCTGAGCTTTTATGTAAACAAACTTTGAAGTACTACTTTTAATAAATGTTCTTGTTACCTACAAATCCTTCATCAAAACCTTAAGTCTTATGGTGGTCAGAAAATGTTTCATATTATATCAGGAAGTCCACTGCCTAGATTTTTTAAAAAGAGATTCACTGGGGCATTGGAGGGGGCAGGGGCCTCTTTATAGTCTTCCCTTTGCTGTGAAAATGATGATTAGATCTCCGCTTTGCAGGGCCCAAGAATTACCAAAATGCATAGCACTAGATGTTTTGATGAGAAACTCTGGGAGGCTGTGTGTATTTATATGACTTGAATTTATTTGAGGACAGTTTTGGGAAAGAGATAGGCATAGAGTTTAAGAGATGTTCTCTTTAAAAATGAAGGACAAACACAGTAACAACACCAAAACAAGAGATTAGATGTACTCTGCATCTCCAGAGAGAGTTGTGCCAGATAAGGGAGAAAGCTAGCAATCCCCTGGTTGGGGGGAGAAGGTTGGGTGGCCTAGATTTTAAGGCTACACATGGAATTTTCAGGGTCAAGTGCTTTGCATTGATTTTGTGCTTCTCTGCTCTTCCTCTCAAATACTCTAAAGGAAGCAGCTACAACTGAGGAGGACTAGCTGCCATAGGAAACAAAATAGCCAGAGCCACGCAAGAATAACCGGGATCACTAAGAGTTGAGACTAATGGATTGAATCATGTTTGGGTGAGACAGTTCCCACTCAGAGATGTTCTCCCTTCCCCAAGGGTCTAAATTGAGACAGATGGTAGTGATTAACTGCTTCCTCTATATTATCCAAACAGAAAGTCCCTGTCTGCTCCCTGAGGTCAGAAAATCTCTGGCTGTCATATCCCTACTCTGTGCTGACCAAGTCGTCTCCCTCTTGAGTGTTTTGATTGTTACTCCCACCTCACCTCTTTCTGTCCTAATTCATTATCCCTGATACATCAGATTAATTCAGTTATTCAACTGTGATCATGTGATTATTTGGGGAATAGTAGAATTAATAAAGACTAGAATAAATAGTGCCCAGGACTTGAGTTGAAAGATGGTCTTGGATACAGAGGTAGCAGTTGAACAATGGGCCTCCTGTGGGTACACACCAACCCCAAATTGCTAACTGTGACTGAAGGTCGATAAATATATAAATATTATTTCTGAATGAGTTCAATAGTGAATGGGAAGGGAAATAAAGGAAAAGTATGTCACTATATGGTCTTTTCTGGTTTCTTCTATCCATGGCATTTGATCTTGTATCACATTTGAGGGTGTAACCTACCTCCTTGCTGGCATATTTACAATTCTGCATAGTAGTAGTTCACTGATATTCAATGAAAAGTTTGCTGGGTGTTCAGTCAAGAACATACGACTCTGAGCCCTATTTCTCACACTAACTAGGTCTATGACTATTAATCAAGCAGGTGGTAAACATTTATAAAATGCCTGTTTCCAGGCACTGTGATAAGTTTTGGGAATATGAAATAAGGGCAAAAGAAGCAACTAGAATTAGAATTAAGAGGTATCCAACTTAATACCTGTGAACCTCAATTTCTTCATTTTTAAGATGTATATATGAACACATATTTTAACTACAGAATGGGACTGCTTTATAGTGCATAATAAACAGCAATCATTTAACTGAGTAAGCAGCATCATCATCATCACCGTCATCATCATTATCAGTAGTAGTAGCAGTAGCAGTAGTAGGAGGAGGAGGAGGAGGAGGAGGAGGAGGAGTAGTAGTAGTAGTAGTAGTAATATTATTTTCATGCTGCTTAATCAGATAGACATGAACCTATGGGAAATTATTATCTTGCTGGTATTTTTTTACATTAAATATTCTAGCAATAATTGAACATATAGATAAAATAACTGCTTTTAAAAATTCAGTGTGACCATTAAGATATAAGAACACATTCTGTAGGTTCACTGAAAGCTTCCTTAATAAAACTCGTGCATGAGATAAGATGAGAGGTGTTCCTACATGTTTTCTTATTATTGTCTTTAATTAGGCAATATGGTGCCCCAGTCTTCTACTGTTTATAACAGCTATATATGAACACATTATTTCATTGTGTTCCTATGGGTCATCAGTATCTTTCTTTAGCCACTTCTACCATTGTGGTAATTGTCCTTCAGGGTACTTCTAGAGCACTAAAATTATTCACTTGTGGTCCTCATAGTGGCAAAAGCCATAGCATATACTAATGCATATAGGTTCTACAAATGTTAATTTGTGATGGTTTTATCAGAAACTAGTTTCAATTAATTATTTTGTTTTGTTATAGCTGCTGTATCAGTTGGTTTCATGTCATCAAACTCAAAGGAGCCTTTTCAAAATTCTAGTTCAGATTAATGCATAAACATTTATTAAGTTTCTATTATATGCCAAGCACAGGGTATACAAAAAAAAGGAAAAGACATTTACTGCCCTCAAGAAGCTTATAATCTAATGAAAAGGAGGACAGCATATAAACAAATATGTGCAAACCAAGCTATGTATAGAATAAATAATAAATAATTAATGGAAGGAGAGCCCTAGAATCAAGAAGGGTAGAGGAAGCTTCCTGTAGAAGGTGGGATTTTAGGTGGGATTTAAAGAGAGTTAGAGATGTCAGCAGTCATAATAGAGTAGGGAGTGTTCCAGATATGGGACAAATAGATAAAATTCCTGGAGCAGAGAGATGGCCTTTACATAGTTCTTGGAGCAGCCAGGAGACCACTGTTACTATAAGAATACTAAAAAGGTAGGAGGAGGCCAGGTTTTGAAGGATTTTGAATACCAACCAGAATATTTTTATATTTGATCCTAGAGGAAGTAGAAGTCACTAGAGTTTATTGAGTAGGAGGCTCACATAATTTGTTCCATGTTTTAGGAAAATCATTTCAGTGGTTGAATGAAGGATAGATGGGAATGGGAAGGTAGACTCACCAGGAGGCTATTGTAATAGACCAGATGTGTGATGATGAGAGCCTGAACTAGAGTGATGAAGGGGGTGTATTCAGGAGACATTGCAAAGGTGAAAGTGACAGGTCTTGGCAACAGCTTGGATAGGGGAGTGAGAGATAGTATGGAATTTGGGATGACTCCATGCTTGCAAGCCTGAGGGACTGGGAATAGAGTGTTTCCCTCTACAATAGAGAAGAAAGGAGGATGGGCTTAATGGGAAAGACAATGAGTTTGGTTTTGGAAATATTGAGTTTAAGAGGTTTTGTTGGACATGCAGTTTGGAATTCTGTAAGGTAAATGAAGATGGGAAATTGGAGATTAGCAGAGAGACTGGGGCAGGAGAGAGATTTGAGAATCATTAGCATACTGATGGTAATAAATCCATGGGAGCTAATGAGATCCCCAAATGAACTGGTAGAGAGAGAGAGAAGAGTTCTTACTATTGGACCTCATTTGTATGCAATAATTACTCTTTTTAGCTGTTCCAAAATGGTTTTGCTTTTTGAATTCATATCATACTCAAGTTTACCCCAATATTTCTTATGAGTTACCCAACTACTAAAAAGAATCTTAGACAAAAATTTTACACTTTACATATATGAAAAAGGAAACAGTCTGTCCCTATGAATCCCTTATAATCAGTCTTTGGTATGTGACTTATATTTTTCTGGGTTCTTGCAGGTTGAATCTTCTATCAAGCTCGGGATCTTTTTAAACAAAGTCTTGGAAGTCTAAGAGTTTATCAAATGCCCATTTTTTTTTTCATTCAGGATGATATTTAAGTTTGCAGGGTATGATAATTGTGGTTGGAGCCCTAGTTCTTTTGCTCTTCAATATGTTGTTTTCCAGGACCTGCAGTCCTTTAATGTTTCTGCTGCTTGGTCTTGTGTAATTCTAATTGTGGCACCATCATATTTAAAGTGTTTTAATCTTGATACTTTTAATATTTTATCTTTGAGCTGGGGGATTCAAAATTTGACTATGATATTCCTATGAGTTTTCCTCAATAGGATCTTTTTTAATTGATGATCCATGGATTTTTTTTTCTATTTCTACTTTCCCCTCTTGTTCTAATGTTTGAAGACAATTTTCTTTAGTTATAACTTGTATTATTGTGTCAATATTCTTTGATTGTAACTTTCAGTTAGTTCAATTATTTTTATATTTCCTCATCATCTATTCTCCAAATTTGTTGTTTTTTATAAGATGTTTCACTTTCTTTTCTATTTTTCATTATTAATATGGTTTCAATGGTTTCACCTTGCCCAATTCTAACTTTTGAGGTGTAATTGTCTTCCTTAAGACTCTGGATCTCCAGCAATCTGGATCTATGCCCAAAGGGCTATAAATAAATGCATACCATTTGCAAGCTGCCATGGGGGGAAGGGGAGAAAATTTGAAACTCAAGGGATTGTAGAACTGAATCTTGTGAACTAAAAGTAAATGAACAAATCAATAAAAAAGAAATATTAAAAAAAAAGATTTTGGATCTCCTTTTCTAATTGGTTGACTTTCCTTTCAAACCCTTCTTGTTTTTCTTGGGTTATTCTTACATTTGTTTTTGTCTGTTTGTCTGTTTGTCATTTGATTTTAAAAATCTTTTTTAAGATCTTAGTTTTAAGTTTAAGATCTAAGTTTAAATTTCTCCCCCATCCTCCACCATTGCTCCCCAAGATGGCCTACAGTCTGATACAGGCTCTACATATGCATTCCTATTAAACATATTTTCACTATAGTCATGTTTTATAGAAGAATTATAATGAATGGAAGAAGCCATGATAAAGAAATAATAAAACAAACCAAAAATAAAATAGTCTGCTTCACTCTGCATTCAGACTCCATTGCTCTTTCTCTGGATGTGGATGGCATTTTCCACAGTAAGTCCTTTGGAATTATTTTATACCCTTGCCTTTCTAAGAAGCACTAAGTCTATCAAACTCAGTAATCACAGACTGTGGCTGTTATTGTGTATAATGTTCTCCTGGTTCTACTCACTTCATTCAGTATCGGTTCATATAAATCTTTCCAGGTTTTTCAGAAGTCTGACTGTTCATCATTTCTTATACAACATTTTTTTTTAAATTTTGAGTTCCACATTCTTTCCCTCCATACCCTTTCCCTTTCCTAAGATGGTAAGCAATTTTATATAGGTTATACATATGCAGTAATTCAAACCATATTTCCATATTGTTCATGTTGTAAAAGAAAACACAGACAAAAAATAAAGGCAGAAAATTTTTATTTAAAAAGTAGACTTTGATTTGCATTTAGGATTTCAGTTCTTTCTCTGGAGGTGAATAACATTTTTTTAAAAATTGTAAGTCCTTCAGAATTGTCTTGCTGGGAACAGCTGTTGTTCATAGTTGATCATGGCACAACATAGCTGTTATGTACGATGTAATCCTGGTTCTGCTTGCTTCCCTTGACATCACATTATGTAGTTCTTTCCAGGGTTTTCTGAAAGCATTCTGCTTGACATTTCTTATAGCACAATAATATTCCATCACAATCATATGCCATAACTTGTTAATCCATTTCCCAATTGATGAGCATCTCCTCAATTTCCAATTTTTTTTTGCCATCATTAGAGCTACTATAAATATTTTTGGATGCATAAGTACTTTTCCATTTTAAAAAATCTCTTTGGGATACAGACCTTGTAGTTGTATTGCTGGATCAAAGGTTATGCACAATTTGATAGCCCTTTGTACATAGTTCCAAATTACTTTCCAGAATAATTGAATCAGTTCATAACTCCACCAATCATACATAAGTATGCAGTTTTACACATCCCCTCTGACAGTTGTTATTTTTTTTTCTGTCATATTAACAAAAATAATAGGTGTGAGATGGTATCTCAGAGATGCTTTAATTTTCATTTCTCTAATCAGTAGTGACTTGGAATATTTTTTTCATATAACTATAGACAGTTATAATTTGGTCTTCTGAAAACTACCTGTTCATCCCCTTTGACCATTTATCAATTGGGGAATGAATTGAATTATTATACATTCGATTTACTTCTTTATATATTTGAGATTGTGGTCATTTCATTCTTAATTATGATTACTTTATATTTCCTTCCATCCTAATTTCCCACCTGCTTATCTTTATCTTTTTATTCTTTTACCCTGCTCCTTCTCAAAATTCTTTTGCTTCTTACCACTGCCTCCCCTAATACATTTTTTCTTCTATAAGACCCTCTTCTATTATCCTTCTTCCTTCCTACTTCCCTGCAGAGTTATATAGATTTCTATAACTGAGTGTAAATGTTATTCCTTCTTTCAGTCAATTCCAATGAGACTAAGGTTCAAACTTTGCCTGCCACCTCCCATCTTTCTCTCCACTGTAAAATATCTTTTATGTAACATAATTTATCTCTTTCTACCTCTCCCTTCCACCTTCTTCCAAGGGATCCCTTTTTTCCCTGCTTAATTTAATTTAATTTTGTTTTTTTGCTGTATAACATCCCATTATAATCAACTCATATCCATACCCTCTGTCTATGTAGGCTCCTTCTTTAAAAGAAAAAAATCTGTTATTTATTTACTTTTAGTTTCCAACATTCATTTCCGCAAGATTTTGAGTTACAGATTTTCTCCTGGTCTTTCCCCTACCCCAGCCCCAAGATATTGATCCTACTGAATACCCCTTCCCTCAATCTGTTCTCTCTTATATCCTCCCCAATCCCCCCCTCCCCAAACTTTCTAGTAGGGCAGGATGGATTTCTACACCCCAGTGCCTGTATACCTTATTTCCCAGTTGCACAGAAACAACAATTTTTTTTCGATATTTGTAAAACTTTGATTTCCAAATTCTTTCCCTTTTTTTCCTCCTTACCCACCCCCACTGGGAAGACAAGCCATTCAATATAGGTTGTACATATGTAGTTACACAAAACATTTCTATAGTAGTTATATTGTGAAAGACTAACTGTATCTCCCTCCATCCCATCCCACCCCCCACTTATTCTATTTTCTTCTTTGACCCTGCTCCTTTTCAAAAGTGTTTGCTTCTAATTACCCCCTCCCCCAATCTGCCCTCCCTTCTATCATTCCCCCTCTTATCTCTTTCCCCTTTTACTTTTATATATGCTCCTTCAAACTGCCTTAATAATGATAAAGTTCTTTTGGAGTCACATGCATCATCTTCACAAAAGGAATGTGAATTGCTTAAGCTTATTAAGTCCCTTATGAATTATCTTTCATGTTTACGTTTTAAGCTTCTTTTGCTTCTATGTGAATGCCAAATTTTCTATTCAGCTCTAGTCTTTTCATCAGAAATCTTTGAAATTCCTCTATTTCATTAAATATCCATTTCCCCCCTGAAAGATTATACTTAGTTTGGTTGGGTAGGTAATTCTTGCTTGTAATCCTAGCTCCTTTGCCCTCTAGAGTATCATATTCTAAACTATCAGATCCTTTAAAGCTGCTAAGTAATATGTTACCCTGACTGTGGCTCCACAATATTAAGATCTTTTTTCTTTTTCTTTTTCTTTTTTTGCTGTTTGCTTTCTCCTTCACTGGAAAGTTCAGGAATTTGGTTACAACATTCCACAGAGTTTTCATTTTGGAATCTCAAGAGATGATCAATGGATTCATTCTATTTCTATTTTGCCTTCTAATTCTAAGATATAAGGGATATTTTTAAAAGTAATTTTGTGAAATATAATGTCTAGGGCTTTTTAAAATCATGATTTTAGGCAGTTCAATAATTCTTAAATTATTTCTCATGGATCTATTTTTCATGTCATTTTTTTTCCAATGAGATAATAAATATCTTTTTCTATTTTTTCATTTTTTATTTTGTTTTATTGTTTCTTGATGTTTCATAGATTCATTACCTTACACTCACCCAATTATAATTTTTTAAGGAATTTTTTCTTCAGTGGATATTTTTCTTTTAGGTCAATTCTGCTTTTTAGAAATTCTTCTCATAAAGTGAATTTTGTGGCTCTCTTACCATTTGGTGTGTTTTTAAGGTGTTTTTTCCAATGTGTGTATGGGTGTGTGTATGTGTGTGTGTGTGTGCGTGTGTGTGTGTGTATGTGTGTGTGTGTGTGTGTGTGTGTGTGTGTGTGTGTGCATGAGTGCTTTTTTAAACCAACCTACTGACTCTCATTTCATGGCTTTCTTGTATCACTCTCTTTTCTTTTCTCATTTCCCCCTACTAAAATATCTTATTTGATTTTTGCAACATTTTTTGAACTCTCTCTGGAGCTCTTTTTTTGTTTTTTTGGAATCTGAGATCAATTCACAATTATCTTCAAGGGTTTGTGTGTAGCTGGTTTGAAACTGATATCTTCTATGTTGGAGAAGATGCAAGAAAGTTGGAACACTAATTCATTGTTGGTGGAATTGTGAGCTGATCCAACCATTCTGAAGAGCAATTTGGAACTATGCCAAAGGACTATAAAAATGTGCATACTCTTTGATCCAGCAATGCTATTTCTAGGGCTATATTTCAAAGAGATCATAAAATGGGGAAGGATCCACATGTACAAAAATATTTATAATAGCTCTTTTTGTAGTAACCAAGAATTGGAAATTGAGGAGATACCCATCAAATGGTGAATGGTGAAATAAGTTGTGGTATATGAATGTAATGGAATACTGCTGTGCTATAAGAAATGATGAACAAGCAGACTTCAGAAAAACCTGGAAAGAGTTATATGAACTGATGCTGAGTGAAGTGAGCAGAACCAGGAGAGCATTGTACACAGTAACAGCCATAGTCTGTGATGACTGATTTTGATAGACTTAGACCTTCTCAGCAAGGCAAGGATCTAAAAGAATCCTGAAGGACTCATGATGGAAAATGACATCCACATCCTGAAAAAGAATTTTGGAGTCTGAATGCAGACCAAAGTGGATTGTTTTCTTTCATTTTGTTTCCTTTCTTATGGTTTTTCTCATTCGTTATAGTTCTTCTATGCAACATGACTAATGTGAAAATGTGTTTAATAGGAACGTATGTGTAGAATATATATCAGATTGCATACTGTCTTGGGGAGGAGGAGAGAAAATTTAAAACTTATGGAAGTGAATGTTGAAAAATTAAAAAAAATAACAATTAACTAATAAAAAACAAATAAACAGAAAAAGAAATGATGAACAGGGAGACTTCAGAGGACCTTGAAAGACTTATATGAACCGATGCTGAGTGAAGTGAGCAGAACCAGGAGACCTTTATACACAGCAACAACCACCATGTGCAATAACTGACTGATGAACTTGGCCATTTTCAACATTGTAAGGACCTAAATCAGTGCCAAAGGACTCATAATAGAAAATGCCATCCACATCCAGAGAGAGAGTTATGGAGTCTAAATACAGAGTGAAGCAGACTATCTTATTTCATTTTGTTTTCTTCTTTCTTGTGGCTCCTTCCTTTTGCTCTAATACTTTTATACAATGTGACTAATGTGAAAATATGTTTAATAGTAATGTAAATGTAGAGCCTATATCAGATTACATGCTATCTTGGGGAGGAATGAGAGAGGGAAGGGTAGAAAATTTAAAACTTTTGGAAGTGAATGTTGAAAAAAAATAAATCAATTAAATTAAAACTTATAATAATAATAAAACAAAGTAATGTCTTCTGAGTTTCTGTTTTGCACTTCTCTGTCACCATAGTAACTTTCTCTGGTTAAGGTCTTCTCTTTCGTTTTTGTTTGCATATTTTCCCAAACCTGTTTCTTGACTTTTAACTTTATGTAAATGTTGGTCTCTGCTCTCAGGATTCAGGGACCACTTTCTGAAGCTTTTGCTTTTTCATGTTTCCATGTTCAGAGCTAGTTCTGAAGTGGGGAGTGGGGGCTTTAATTTTTCGTTTTTTCAAGTATCTAAAGAGAGATATGGTCACTCATCTCTTGGTTTATGTTATGATATGTGAGCAACTACCTGAATTCTTGTCTCCCCTGAATTGTGATCAAGGTCCCAACTTTAAGCTAATGCCCCTCCTTGCCCTAAGAGTGTAACCTGGAACTACATATGGACCATGCAACAGAGTCCTACATCCATTTTTCTTTTTGGAGAAGCTCACTTTTTTGTTATTTGTCTTTTTTTAAATTGAACTTTCCTTTTAATGGCCACATGAGTAAGTGGGAAGGGGAAGGGGGAGACGGTTGTGTGGGGGAGGGGGTCTACACAACATTCCATTTATACACAAAACTAAACAACAAGTACAAAGCTACTATTGTGATTAGAAGTTGGCAGTACCAGGGAAGGAGGAAAACTGGAGGTATCAGTCAAAAAAATATACTGGCCTCCCCCCATGTGGGCGTCCGGGGGGTGGGGTTATTCTGCTACAACTCAAGAGGAATGAGAATCTCAAAGGCAGTTTGGGAAGGCCAGAGCCACTGGGGTGAAGTGACAGAGGTCAGAGGTTAGGGCAGTTTGGCAAATGTGTGAAGGGATTGCCCTGCTCCTGCTAGGATGCCCCCAGCCCTCGGGTCTGGCAGGAAGGGGGCAGCCTACTCTCTCACTGGGCTTGGACAGTCCCAGCAGGGAGGCCAGATATGGGAGACTCACAAGGGCTTCCCCATGGCATTGGCCCCCAGTTTCTTGGCCAGGGTACAGCAAAGAGTCTCCTGACCAGTTGTCAAACCCTCTTAGCATCTGCAGGCTGAGAGCTCCAGAAGCCACAACTGCTGATTCAGTCACCTCTAAAGCCTGTTGTCGGCTTACTGGACATGGCTTGCACTGGCATGACCTGTGGTGGACAGTGCTCTACCTTCACCCCAGTGAGACAGACCTTTCCTGCTAACTTTCTAAGTTGTGTTGGATTATAAATTATATTACCCTGACCCTTTGTTGCTTCTGCCACTTCATGGTTCATCTTGTGGCATTACTTTAATGTTGTTTGGAGAATTTGAGAGAGCTCACTTGAATACCTAACTTTACTCTGCTGTGTTAGCTCTGCCCCACTAGCTCCACCATAGAGGTGATTCTTGCATGTGGATCTGAAGAATTTCTGATTTTCAGGGTGCTATGAATTGTAAAGCACTATTGGTATCCTGGAGGTTCTACTGAGTCTAACAGCTAGGACTGCCTTATATCACTTTTCTTTTTGGTAAACTTAAAATAAGTCACATGGACTTAATTAATTCCTTGTTTCCAACCTTGATACCCAGTTATTTAGAAGTTGCCTTTCTATTGATTCTGTAAATAGGGTTATTTTTCCCTAGTGTATTACTGGAAATAACTGATTTTAAATAATATCCTATTCATATTGAAATCATAGGATATATCTCTGAAACATATAAGTATACATAGTTTCATAAATGTAGTTATATAAAATAATGCTTATTTATTATGCTTACACTATTGTTAATATGAATAATTTGTATTATAAATTTGTTTTGTATATAAATCTCATCTTTCATCCCAGGAATTCTGAAGAGCAATATATTCGACCATATGCAAAAAAAAATCAAAATAAATTATTATGCAAAAACCCATTTCAATATTTAATAAATCATTTAAAGGGAGTATTTGTATTACCATCTCCCAAATTGTATTCATGGAGAACTTATATTCACACCAGTACTCATGGGGGTTTTATGGAGGAAATATTGATGCTAATGATATTTTCATATTAAATTATTAAAAACAAAATTTTATCTTTCCTATTGTATGCTCATGGGCAGCTAGGTGACAAAGTCCATGAAGTACCGGACCTGGAGTCAGGAAGACTTGTCTTTCTGAGTTCAAATCTAGTCTTGGACTTTTATTAGCTGTGTGAGCTTGTGCAAATCACTTAACCCTCTTTGCCTCAGTTCCTTAATATGTAAAATGAACTGGAGAAAAAAATGGAAAACCTCTCCAGTATCTTTACCAAGAAAACCCCAAATGGGGACACAAAGAGCTGGACACAACTGAAAATGACTAAATAGCAACAACAACTTTATGGAGAATTTATAGGTTTTATTAAGGCATCATAGATCCTTTGAAGTTAGAATTTGTCTGGATCTTGCACTCCAATGATATAATTTTACACATAAAGAAATGGAGGCCTAAAGTGAGTTCAGGATTTTCACAGTCAATTGATCTCTCAATCAGCAAACATTTATTAAACATCTACTATGTTTCAGGCGCTATGCTGGACACTTTAGGTAGAACCCTTTTATCAAAGAACTTGCTTTGTATTGCTTTAGGAAGAAGTACATATGTTCATAGCTATCTATCTATCTCTGTCTATCTATCTATCTATCTCTGTCTATCTATCTGTCTGTCTGTCT
>CM053582.1:426744381-426755707 GCA_028627135.1 Pseudochirops cupreus
GAATATGAACTGATCTCAAGACTATTATGGGAATCTGAAGATCTTCCCTGCCCCTAGGCCCTTTGATAGGCTTAAGTGGCTCTGAGAACCTTCCCAGATTTGAAAGTATACTCTGCTCCCTAATAGGCTGAATGTGGTCACATGGAGCCTGTGGTGGGAGGCTTGTTTTTCAGGAATGTCCATGCCTTATTACTTTATGATTGGGCAGTGGGTCAAGAGGGCTGTGACATTCTCTGATCCAGGAGAAGGCTATCTATATACCCTGATCGGAGATTTTTTGCTTTGGGGCTCACTTTGGGAAGAGTTGTGTGATTTGGCCACATGAGACTCTGGGAAGCCATTGAGCCCCCCTGCTTTGAAAACCCAGATGTTGGTGCTTCGTTCTCTGGTAACTGATTAAGTATGGATGTAATGGTCAGACGACTGAAAGCCCGTCTGCTGATCTGTTTCTTTAGCTGCTTGGAACTTGTGCTTGTAACTTTGTCAAGATTCTCTGTCAGGGTACCCTAACTTAACCGCAGGGGCAGCCGGTTACTTACCTCACTTGAGAAGGCACCAGCACATTTTCATGAACAGAAGAGTCACGGCTCAGAGGTGCAAGCAGAGAAAGTTTATTGAGTCTTCTCCATGGGGAAGCCTTCCTGCCAGATCTTAAGGCAGATTTCAATCCTGCCTCCCCAGTTGAGTCTTATCTAGCCCAGACCCACACACCATAAGTGGCAAACAGAGCCCAGCTGCCTAGAAGGAGATGAGGGAGAGGGAAAGTGCAGTAACAAGGGCATGAAGACCCCAGGGTGTGGAGACACTATCTGGAACATCTGGTACATGATCCAGCTAATTCCAGGGCCTCAGACACACGCTGTGCCTCAAACATAACCGTCTGTAGACTGCATATTTTTCCTAACCTTCATATAACTTGTGTTTGTATTCTCTGAAGTTCAGCATGCTGACTTTTCCCCCTGAACTAGGTAAATGATATGTGTTTGATTGATTAAAGTGAGACTGTTAACCCATTTTGAGTTGCTTTCCTTTAGAAAAGCAGATCTAAGAACCTATGCTAGTAGCCATCCTGGGCAAGCTAGAGTGCTTGCTGATACAAAGAGCAAAAAGCCTTCTTGGAAAAGCTCAAGAAGGTTTCTGACAGTGAAAAAGGAGAGAGAGAAGAAAAAAGTGGGAAAAGAAATGAGTGTTCTGGAAGAGAGAGTTAGCTGCTTGGAAAAGGAAGGTTAAAAATTGACGATAAAAGAGAACTTGAAAAATACTATTTGCCAAATAGAAAAAAAAATCCCCTGAAGCAAACAACTCCTTAAAAAGTAGAATTGGACAAATGGAAAAGGATGTAAAAAAGCTAACTGAGTGAAAAAAAAATTCTTTAAAAATTAGAATTGGGCAAGCAGAAGATAACAGCTCTATGAGACATCAAGAATCAGCCAAACAAAATCCAAAGAATGAAAAAAGAAGAAAATGTAAAACACCACATTGGAAAAACAACTGACTTGAAAAACCAGGAGAGAGAATTTAAGAATTATTAGTCTACCTGAAAGCTGAGATCAAAAAAAGAGCCTCATCAGCATCTTTCAGGAAATTATCAAGGAAAACTGCCCTGATATTCTAGAACCAGAGGGTAAAATGGTCTTCAAAAGCTGTAATGGTAAGGACATTTAAATTTCTTAGAAAGCTAAGAGGTACTTGACACCTAGTTCAAATTAAGCCTCTGTTAAAAAACAGAAAATATGAATCCCTTTGATGTAACAGGAAGGGGATGAAAAGGGAGGAGCAATACAGTATGTAAGGAAAATCCCCTGACAGGGAGAGTCAGAACTTCTTGGCATAAGCTTCATGGTGACAGAAGCAGCTGCTACCTAGGAGGCTGGACAGAATGTTTTTTTTTTTTATTTTGGGAACCTGGGTAAAGTGATTTTGATTCTGGGAACCAGCTGGAGCTTCTGCTGGGGAGCTACCAGCTTCTCTGGGGAGCTTCCAAAGGCTTTCAAGGACAAGCTGGAACTGGTGAAGACTAAGGAAGCATGATTGTAATGCTGGTACTTTGTATGAACCTCTTTGTGGCTTTGTTAAGCCTTGACTTCCCAGGAACAGAGACTGTGAAGGATTTAAAGTGGACTGGACACTGTTAGCTTCAGCATGGCACAGGAACTGCATGAAGAGCTGGACAAGGAACTGGAAGCTACCTGCCATTGAACCAAGGTGACAGTTTAGTGAATCCAGGTATGAGCTGGAACCATGGAAGGGAATCCAGGGAATCTGATAGCCTACCTCAGTTCAAGATGAAAAGACCTCTCTGTGAATACTGAGTAGCGACTGATCCTGATGTGAGGTTTTGCTTTGGGGCTCACTTTGGGAAGAATTGTGTGATTTGGCCAGATGAGACTCTGGGCAGCCATTGAGCACTGCCCCTCCCCCCCTCAGCTTTGAAAACCCAGATCTTGGTGCTTCTCTCTCTGGTAAGTAATGAGGTATGGATGTAATGGTCAGACAGCTGGAAGCCCTTTTTGCTGAATTGTGTTATTTTCTGTTGAGTAGTGACTGTTGGATTGTAATTTATTTGTGATTATACTTTGTGATTGAATTAAGGACTCTGGAGATTGATTAATTGAATGTACTACCCAGGGGTGGAGTACTTTGATTTTTGCATTTTGTGACCCTTAAGGAGGAAAACCTCCTTAAGGATGATTGAATGATTGAGTTGATTGAATGATTGAGTTACTAAGTGATTGATTGACTAAATGATTGTACTTTTTTCAAAACTATGTGACCACTGTGGTGAAAGCTATGTGGACATAGTAGGGATAAGTTGTTGTAAATGCTGTATTTTGATTTTCTGTGATAAACTGTAGTATTATGAATGCTGCATCTAGATTTTCTGTGAATGTTTTGCTATGATTTGTTATTCAATAAGTAAAGTGTTCACTATACTGTTCAATCAGAACCTTGAAAAGGTATTCACAACAGTAGTCCTCTGAAAAGCTGCTCATGTTTGGCTTTACAAAAGCATCCACCAATCACCTCCTGAAAGAGATTACGAAATGAAAATGCCAGAGAATATTGTAGCCAAATTTCAGAACTATCAAGTCAAAGAGAAAATACTGCAAGCAGCCAGAAAGAAATAACTTAAATATAGTGGAACCATAGTTAGTATTATGCAGGACTTTGCAACTCCTACATTAAAAGATCAGACGGATTGGAATATTATATATTCTGTAAGGCAAAGGAGCTTGGATTACAACCAAATATTAACTACCCAGCAAAACTGAGCACAATCTCTCAGAGGAGGAGATGGACTCCCAAACTTTTCTGATGAAAGATCAGAGCTCAACAGAAAATTTGATCTCCAAATATGAGACTCAAGAGAGGCATAAAAAGGTAAACAAGAAAGAAAAGCACAAACAAACTTGTAATTCAAAAAGAGTAAACTGTTTGCATCCCTACATGAGAAGATGATGCTTGTAACTCTTGAGAACTATGTCTTGATTACAACATTTAGAAGGGGTATATATAGACAGAGGGTGTGGGTATAAATTGGCTTTGATGTTATGATGAAAAACAATCTAATTAAGAGGTGAAAAGTGATTGTACTTAGAGAAGAGGAAAGGAGGAGGTAGAAAAGGGTAAATTACATCACAGGAAGAGGCAGAAAGACCTATTACAATAGAGGGAAAGAAAGGAGGTAGATGAACATTTTTGAGCCTTAGTTTCATCAGATTTGACTCAAAGGGGGAATAACATACTCAGTTTATTGAAATCTCATGTATCCTCTAGGAAATAGGAGGAGAAAGGGGAAAGAAAAGAGAGGAGGTGGATAGAAGGGAGGGAAGAACTAATCGGGGAAAATAGAAAGGAAAGGGAGTGACTGATAGAAGGGAGGGAAGACTGAAGGAAGCAGGGGTCAAAAGAAAAGCTCTAGTGAGGAAGAAAAGGAAGAAATGAGAGAAAAATTCAAAAATGGGAGCTAGGGGTGGGGAAATAGCATGGAGAGAAAGACATAGATAGTGATAATAACTGGGAATGTGAATGAGATGAATTCTCCCATAAAACAGAATTGGATAGCAAAGTGGATTCAAAACCATGCCCCTACATTATGTTGTTTACAAGAAACACATTTGAAGCAGAGGGATACACACAAAATAAAGGTAAAAGGCAGGAGCAGACACTTCAGCAGAAGTTTTAAAAAAACAGCGGTAATGATCCTGATCTCAATCAAAGGAAAAGAAATAAATCTAATTATAACAGATAAGGAAAGCAACTATATCCTGCTGAAAGGTACCATAGATAATGAAGTAATAACATTAATATATATATAATATTATATTATATTATACATATATTCATAATGTATATTTATCACATTAATATATAAAGCATTAAAACCAAGAATCACCTACCCAGCAAAACTGAGTATAATGTCCCTGAGGAAAATATGGTCATTCAATGAGGTAGAGGACTTTCAAGCATTCTTGCTGAAAAAACCAGAGTTGAATAGAAAATTTGACATTCAAATACAAGAAGCATGAGAAGGTAAACATGGAAAAGAATTCATAAGGAACTTATCAAAGTTGAACTATTTACATGCCAACATGGAAAAACGATAATTGTAATTTATGAAACTTTTTTCAGTACGAGGGTAGGTGAAGAGAATATAAATGTGTGTGTGTATGTATGTGTGTGTGTGTGTATGTGTGTGTGTGTGTGTGTGTATATATACACATATATACATACATATGTAGGAATACATATGTGAGTCTTATATGTGTACACATAGAGGACACAGGATCAATTGAATAAGAAGGGATGATATTTTAAAAGGTGAAATTGAAAGGTGGGAGAGGAATAGAATGAGTGGAACAGGGAAAGACAGAATGTAGTTAATCACATCATATAGAAGAGGCAAGGGATAACTATTACAGTGCAGGGGAAGAATAGGAAGGCAAAAGGGAATGGGTAAACCTTACTCCCATTTAATTTGGCTTAATGAAGGAATGACATACACTCTAAATTGGTGTCTTGCCCTACAGGAGAGTAGGGGAGAAGGGGGATGATGGAGGGGAGAGAAAGGGAGGGGAACGGTCGTTAGAAGCACACACTTCTGTAAAGGGACAGGGAAAAAGCAGAGAAGAGAACAAGTTGGGGGCAGGATAGGAAGGAGGGAAATATAGTCAGTCTTTCACAATATGTCCATTGTGGAGATATTCTGCTTAACTACCCATGTACAGCCTTCAATGAAATGCTTGTCTTTCCAGTGGAGGTGGGTGATAAGGGAGGAAGGGAAAGAATCTAGAATTTAAAGTTCTAAAATCAAACGCTAAATGTATGTGTATTATTATAATTATAATAATTATTATTATTATTTACATCCAAATTGGTGATAAGATATACAGGTACTAGGGTAGGGAGATCCATCTTGCCCTACTGGAGAGTCAGAGAGGTGATGGGGGAGGATATAGGAGAGAGCAGATTGGGGGAGGGGATATACAGTGGGATCACTGTTTTGGGGTGAGGGGTAGAGGAAAGATGGGGAGAAAATTTGTAACTCAAAATCTCATGGAAATGAATGATATAAACTAAAAATAAACAAAAGTTAATAAAAAAAAGAACTGGTGTTATGAAAAAAATTGAAATTGATAAAACTTTGGTTAATTTGATGGCCCAGATTAGCATAAGAGAAAAAAATCACTTAACCCCATTTCAGGAAAATAAATTGAAAAAGCCATCAATGAACTCTCTAAGAAAAAATGTCTAGTGTCAGATGGATTTGTAAGTGAATTCTAACATTTAAAGAATAATTAATTCCAATACTAGATAAAATAGGTGAAGAAGAAGTCCTATCAAATTACCTTTATGACACAAGTATGATGCTGATACCTTAACTGGGAAGAGCTAAAACTGAGAAAAAAAATTACTGACCAATTCCCCTAATGAAGATAGATGCAAAAATTTTAAATGAAATATTAGCCAAGAGATTATAGCATTTTATGACAAGGATAATATACTATGACTGGGTAGGATTTATTCCAGGAATGCAGGCCTGGTTCAATATTAGGAAAACTATCAACACTATTGGCCATATCAACAATAGAACTAATAGAAATCATATGATTATCTCAATAGATAAAGAAAAAGCTTTTGACAAACTAGAATACCCATTCCTATTCAAAACACTAGAGAGCATAAAATTAAACGTAACTTTCCTTAAAATGATAAGTAGCATCTATCTAAAACCAACAGCATAATTTACATATAGTGAGGATAAGGTAGAAGCATTTCTACTAAGATTGGGGATGAAACAGTGATATCCATTATCACCACTGTTATTCAATATGGTAGCAGAAATGTTATCTTTAGCAATAGGAAAAGAAAAAGAAATAAAAGGAATTAGAATAGTCAATGAAGAAATAAAGCTATCACTCTTTATAGATGATATGACAATATACTTAAAGAATCCTTGAGAACCAAGTAAAAAGCTACTTGAAATCATAAACAACTTCAGCAAAGTTGAAGGATATAAAATAAATTAATATAAATCATCAGCATTTCCATATATTAATAAAAAAGCTCAACAGCAAGAGAGAGAGAAATTACATTTAAAGTTCCTATAGACATTATAAGTAATTTAGAGTCTACCTGCCAAGACAAGCACAGGAATTATATGAAACTAATACACAAAACACCTTTTACACAAAGACATCTAAATAATTGGAAAAATATCACTTGTTCATGGGTAGGCCAATCTAATATAATAAAAATGACTATTCTACCTAAATTAATTTACTTGTTCAGTGCCATACCAATCAAACTAGCAAAAATATTTTTTAGAATGAGAAAAAAAATAAGAAGAAAATACATCTTGAAGAACAAAAGTTTCAGAATATCTAGGGAACTGATGAAAAGAAATTCAAGGGAATATTGGCCTAGCCATACCAGGTCTTCAATTGTATTACAAAGAAGCAATCATCAAATCTACTTGGTACTGGCTAAGAAATAGAGTGTTTGATCAGTGGAATAGGTTAGGTACACAAGTCACAGTAGTCAACGACTACAGTAATCTACCGTTTGATAAAATCAAAGATTCCAGCTTCTGGGATAAAACAGAAACCTCACTATTTAACAAAACATGCTGGGAAAACTAAAAAACATTATGGTAGAAACCAGATACAGATTAATATCATATACCACATACCAAGGTAAAGTCAAAATGGAATTATTTAGATATGAAAGCTAAGACTATAAGCAAACTAGGAGAGTAACGAAAACAGATTTGTGGAGAATGGAAGAATTTATGACCAAACAAGAGATAAAGGACATTATGAAGTGCAAAATGGATAATTTTGATTACATGAAATAGAAAACTTTTTTTTTGCACAAACTAAACCAACACAACAAAGATTAGAAAGGAAGCTGAAAGCTGGGAAGCAATCTTTAAAACCAGTGTGTCTGATAAAGGATATATATATATATATACAGAGAGAACTGATATATATATACAGAGAAAACTGAGTCAAATTTATAAGAATACAAGTCTTTCCCCAATTGAGATATGATCAAAGGATATCAATAGGCAGTTTTCTGATAAAAAAAAAAATAAAACTATCTAAAGCGGCGGTTCTCAACCTGTGGGTTGTGACCCCTTTGGGGGTCAAATGACTCTTTCACAGGGGTCACCTAAGACCATCAGAAAACACATATTTCCAATAGTCTTAGAAACTGAGACACCACTCCTCTATCCATCTCCAGGAGGGTCCGCCCACATGCAGATACGCTCACGTATGAGTATTAAAGGGTCAGGGCATTAGGAAGGATGAAAACCACTGATCTATAGTGATATAAAAACATGCTCTAAATCACTATTGATTAGAGAAATGCAAATCAAAACAAGTGTGAATTACCACACCACACCTATAAGATTGGCTAACATAACAAAAAAGGAAAAAGATAAAGGTTGGACAAGATGTGGGAAAATTAGAACAGTAACGCATTGTTGCTGGAGTATTGAACTGAAACAACCATTCTGGAGATCAATTTGGAACTATACCCAAAAAGTTATATAATGTGCATAACTTTTGACCCAGCAATACCACTTCTAGGTCTATA
This sequence comes from Pseudochirops cupreus, assembly GCA_028627135.1. Classification (NCBI taxonomy): domain Eukaryota; kingdom Metazoa; phylum Chordata; class Mammalia; order Diprotodontia; family Pseudocheiridae; genus Pseudochirops; species Pseudochirops cupreus. The sequence continues at coordinate 426,752,485 of CM053582.1, forward strand.
TCCCAAAAAGATAATAAAAATGAGAAAAAAAGACCCACATGAACAAAAATATTTGTATCAGTTCTTTGTGTGGTGGCCAATAGTTGGAAATTGATGGGATTCCCATCAATTGGGGAATAACTGAACAAGTTGTAGTATATGAATGTGATGGAATACTACTGTTCCCTAAGAAATGATAAGCAGGCAGACTTCAGAAAAACTTGAAAATACTTAAATGAACTGATGCGATGCTGTGTAAAGTGAGCAGAATCAGGAGAACATTGTACACAGTAACAGCAATATTGTGCAATGACTAACTTTGATAGACAGCTTTTCTCAGCAATGCAAGGATTTAAGACAACTTCAAAAGACTCATGATGGTAAATATTATTTCCATCCATAAATAGAACTATGGAGTTTGAATGCAGTTTGAAGCATGCTATTTGCTCTCTCTCTCTCTCTTTTTTTTCTCTCTCTCCCTCTCTGTCTCAGTCTCTCTGTCTCTCTCTGTTTTCTCATGGTTTCTCCCACTGGTTTCAGTTCTTCTTTACAACACGACTAATGTGAAAATTATGTTTGTATTGAATATATAGAGAGAGTCTATATCAGATTGCACACCATCTTGGGGAGAGGCATTGAGGAGGGAGGGGGAGAAAATTTAGAACTCAAAATTTTATGGAAGTGATTTTTGAAAACTAAAAATAAATCAATTATGTTTTTAAAAAAAAGGAATAGAAAAAGAAAACAATAACAGCAAATCTTCTAGGAAAATAAATAATATGATGAGATATCACAAGCTTCCAAACTTTATATTTTTTGTGATTAGTATAAATTGTGAACCTAGTGAAAGCAGCCATATGCATTTGAATTCACTCTACTTGAAGGTATAATTATGTAAAATACAGCAATTGGTTCCAATCTAATAGAAATATGCCTAGGAAATTCAAATAATACAACACTTCAGGGGATTCATTGTTTGTACTAATCAAAATCTACCTTTATTTTTTCTCATTCAAGAAACCATAGTAGTATCCACAGCAATCACAAGCTTAAATGAGTGATAAGAGTTTCTAATCATTTTTGTGGTCTAATTCAAAGTTACGTATCATGTAAAATTTGCCATAATTTACATCTAAAGGTTAATTTTTTTTTACTTCTTTAACTGTATTTTGTATTGGAAATAATTATTTTGCTTTTTACCTAACATTATTATCCAAACTCATCCATTTCTTGATCCTTGGAGCAATTATCATTATAAGAATGAGTACTCATTTTCAATTTCCCTGAAATTAAATTTCAATTAAATTAGATCTTCAATTAATAATAATATCCAAATTACACCTAGAATATATAGTCAGGATCCCAGAGACTTCTCATTTTAAAGGGGGTTTTGTCTGATGACTATACAATCAGCTCAGTTGTATGATTCAGGTCTCATATCCACCTACCCATAATTTCAACAGGAAATATACTATGCTTTAGGCCCAAATTTTCCACTCTTGAAAGGAGTACATTTTAAAGGACAAGCAGCATGGCATAATTGGTAGAGGTCCTACCCTAGAAAGAAATGGTTTCAAGCCCTGTCTCTATCATAACACAGTTATGCACCTATGGGCCAGCTTCTTAAACTCTTGGTGCCCCCACACAACTTTCAAACTTCACATTAAGAGGACTCACTCACTTGCATTGACCAAAGGAATTTCCTCACTGGGCAGTCCCTATACAGATTAAAGAACAGGTCTAGAACCCTCCCCCACCCCAAAAAGAGACACATTTGCCCTATTCTCTCTTTTTAATTCTGCTGTTTTAAATAATAGCCTCTCAGGAGCTGCTTCTTGATGATGCATGTTCAGAGATCAAAAATTATTATAACAGTGACATTTTCCCACCCACCTCCCATTTGTAGAACCTATGAGTACCTACAAGATCCAGACCTCTAACCCATATGTCTAAGGATGCAACTTTGGTTGATATGAAAGCTGCTTACTTCTATTCACTTTTTAAAAAGACATTATCATGTAATCATTTAATTTTAATACCTAAAAGGGACCATAGAGAACATGTAGTCCAATTTCTTCATTTTACAGATGAGAAACTTGGGGCAATAAAGGTAAAGTAATTTGTTTAATTGCACACAGTGAGTTAGCAACAGTATCCATACTAGAACCTGAATTTAGAGGTCTTTTTTTCCTCTGCTGTGTCACACTGAAGAGCAGGTACAATGGTAGAAGAGAAATATTACTCAACTTGGCATCCTAGGACCTAAGTTTAGAGTATAACCCTACTCCTTACAACCTGTGTGACCTTGGGAAACTCACTTACCCTTCAGTTCCTCATCTATAAAGTGAGGGGGTTGAACTGCATGACCTCTTGGGTCCATTGCACATCTGCAACTGCGATCCTATGGCAGACTTTGAACTTAACTTCTTTTTCCCTGAAAAATTTAAGCTACAGCTGCTTGCCACACAAAGGTAGATGTGAAAATCTGTAAGAACTATTTTTATATCTTATTTCCTCCTATTGTATAGAGTCTGGATATAAAGATCATCTTTGTAACAAGTAGGAGAAGTTCTGGTAAAAAATATTGCTGTTAGCATTAGTGTTGAACCCGTGGGGCAAAGGTACATTAGGACTTAAAGAGGCATGATTAAATTTTCCCTGGGTAATGGGGTAGGGTCATGGAGTAGCTGTCCTGCTTTGAACTACATTCAAATTACAGTCTCCCCTCCCCAAATGAACTTCAATTGACAGAATTTTGTTTTTGTTTGTTTCTAAGTGTTGTGTCAATCCCTTTTCACATATTCTTATAATTGTTAGTAGAGTTGAAGAGGTTAAAGCCCTAGCATCTGTTCACAAGGTAATGTGAAAAAAGATGCTTCAGTCAATAAAAAATTCTGTAGACTGAGATTCTAAACCTCTTCCCCCTTCCTAATTACTGCCAGGAAAAAAAAAACCTTAAAAATTAAGCAATTACAAAATGCAATGCTTTCTTGTCAATTAACTCCATCACCTGTATCCTCTGGGACCCTTCTGTTTTCCTAATGGTCTTCCTTACATTTTTAGGGAGGGCTGTAAGAACACTGGATGGATTGTAAACTCTTAAAGACAGGAATCACTGCACATCCCTTGATATGGTAACTGCTCATTAAATGTTACTGAATTCTATCATCCTACATCTCTTTTTCATTTCACAGTCCAAGCCCTAGAAAAAAGATATCTATTCTTGTTGCATCCACGTCTCAAT
>CM053582.1:426755807-426773056 GCA_028627135.1 Pseudochirops cupreus
TTAGCATCTGTGTCCCAACCACTATACGTAGGTGTACTATAGAACATTGTTCTAGGGATTTTTCTCATTATTTATGATCTTTCATTTGGTAATATCATCTGCTCCATTAAGGTAAAATATCTCTATACAGAATAACCCCAGTGTTGTATATTCCAATCCTATTCTAGTCACATGTCAGCAACATTCCAATGGGTAAGAATTTTCTGGATATCCAACTCAAGTTCAACATGTCTAAACCTCCTCCATCACTTACGGGAGCCAAGATGCTGCAGGAGTAAGCAATAAGTTGCTGTAGCTCTCCCATATTCACCTCTAAGCAAGGAAAAAATAACACCCCAGGGGAAAAACAAACAAACAAACAAACAAAACCTAGAATAGTGGAGCCAGAGGGAAGATGGGGTGAAATAGTGTTTTAGCCCAGGAGACTTTGAGAAAGGTCTGTTTCACTCAGGTAAAAGGAGAGTACAGTCCAGGACAAGAAGCATTCCAGCCAGCCAGCATCAAGTCCTTCCTCAGCAAACCAGTGGGAGATCCTGAATGCAAGTGTGGTGGAGCAAGGAAACACCAACACCAGGAACCACTACATGGACAGGGGAACCAGCAGACTCCAGCTTTGAGAACTGCAGAGTGCTTCAGTGTAGCCCCAGGCAAGCAGGTATCCTCCAGTAGCCAGATCTCCCTTGCTTCAGCATAGCTGCAAAAGAACAAGGATCTTCCAGGGTTACAAGAAATTAGACCAGACCTCCAAGTGCTTCAGCACAGACCAGGGCAAATAGTCACCTTCCAGGGGCTAGACCTCCATGTGCTTCAATGTAGCCCTGGGAAAATTCAGCAAAACCACACCTAACCTCAGCATACATCAGATGCCACCACTAGGACCCCAGGTCAGCACCAGGTAAGCTGACAGATCCCTATGGCCTCCAACAATTCTAATCACTCTCACTACCCCATGCCCTCAAGATAGCACCAGACATGAGGGTTCCCCTCTGGGCCTCAGAGAAACATCAGTACAGCCTCAGGTAAACAGCCAGAGCCTGTAGCCACTGGCACAAGAAGACTGAGACAGAGTCCCTTCCACTCTGGGAGAAGGAAATGGAAAAAGGAGAAAAAAAAGATGAGAACAAAAGAGAATCTGACCATAGAAAGTAATTGTGAAGACAGGAAGAGCAAGAAAAAATTCATAGGAGGACAACAATGGGTAATGGTAATTAATTTAAATTTGATGACCCCTTTTTGTTATGTCAAGTAAGCAGGTAATTAGCCCTTAGTAACTAATCAAACCTTTGTGGCTTTGAGTCAGAGGGTGTGAACTCTGTCTCCTGTTGCTGACATAACAGGAAGAGTTTGGCTGAAACAGGAAGCCAATGCTTTGTGTGTATATAAGAAGAGCCCCAGAGAGAGGCAGAATCAGAATTAGAATTTTTTCTCCTTATGGGCTCTGGTGGAGGAGAGAGAGATTTCTCTCAGTGAGCATTTGGATACTGACTGAGAACTGAGAGAGGATTTCCTTGAGAATAGAATCTGGTGAAGGCTGAAGTTGCTGCCGAGATCACCTGGAAGGCTGAGATTTCTTCTGGGTCTTAGGGCCAGCCAAATTGCTGGAGGACTGGAAAAGCAAGACTGGGATAAGACTTTGTTTGTTTGTGGCTTAGTTAATCCTTGAGTTCCCAGGATAAGGAGTTGTGAAGGTTTTGAGATGTACTGGACCCTGTGAACTTCAGTGTGTAGCAGGAGCTGCTTAGAGGACTGGACAAGGACCTGGGAGCTGTCTGCCTCTGAATACAGGTGATTGTTTGGTGGATTCAGGTAGGAGCTGGGACCATGGAAGGGAATCCAGGGAATCTGAGAGACCACCCCAAGTCAAGATGAAGAAAAAGCCTCTCTTTGGATATTGAATGCTGTAATGAAATTGAAGTTTACTAGAGACCAAGGGGTGGAGGCTTTGTGTAATTTTCTATTGATTGTATTGAGTGATTAATGATACTTAGTGACTGATTGCTAGATGTGACTGATTAAGTTAACCTATGATTGTCCCGTGAGTGGAAGACTGACTATTGTGCTTTAAAAAGACTGAATGACTGAGTAAGGAGGCAAACCTTACCTACAGATGATTGTTCTTTTGTTCTTTGTTCTAAATACTGTGACCACTTTAGTGAAAACTATGTGGCCATTCTAATGATAAGCTATTGTGAACACTATATTGCGATTTTCTGTGATAAGATGCAATGTTGTGAATATTACATTGTGATTTGCTGTGAATGTTTTCCTTTGATTTGTTATGGAATAAATGGAGTGTTCACTATACTGTGAAATCAGAATCTTAAAATCTGTTCACAGTAGCATTCTTTTGGGAAGCTGTTCCTGCATGGCATTACACAATGTCAAAACACCTATGGGCAAAACACTAAAGAAAAACTGAAAGTGATCTCCAGCCCAGAAAGAACTTATAGAAGAGTTCAGAAAGGAACTTTAAAATCATATAAGAGAGGTAGAAGAAAAATTAGGAAGGAGAAATGAGAGCATTATGAAAAAATGAGAGAACTATGAAAAAAAAAAGATTTAATAGCTTGGAAAACTGCTTAAAAAGTAGAATTGGCCAAATCATAAAGGAGATAAAAATAAATCAAACAAATTCTAAAGAATGAAAAAAAATGAGAGAAAACATAAAATACCTCATGGGAAAAACAACTGGACTGGAAAACAGGTCTAGAAGAGACAATATAAGAATCATTGGATTGCCTGAAAGCCATAATCAAAAGGAGGACCTGGACATCATCTTTCAAGGAATTATCAAGGAAAATTGTCCAGATGTCCTGAAACCAGAGGGAAAAATAGACACTGAAAGAACCCACAAATCACCTCTGGAAAAAGATTCCAAAATAAAAACCCTAAAGAACATTATACTCAAAATTCAGAATTATCAGGTCAAAGAAAAAACTACCACAATTGACCAGAAAGAAATCATTCAAATACTGGAGAGTTGAAATCAGTATCACATAAGACTTGGCAGCTGAAACATTAAAAGATCAGAGATTGTGGAACATGATATTCCATAGGGCAAAGGAGTTAGGATTAAAACCAAGAATCACTTACCTGGAAAAAAATTAAGAATAATACATAAAGGGGGAAAATGGTCATTCAATGAAATAGAAAGATTGCAAGCCTTTATAAGGAGACCAGAACTAACCCAGAATCTTGACCTCCAATATCAAGACCCAAGAGAAGCACAAACAGGCAAAGAGGAAAAGAAAACATAAGGGATTCAACACAGCTAAACTATTTACATTCCTATGTGAGAAGATACTTGTAATTCTTGAAAATTTTATCACTAGTAGTGAAGCTAGGAATATACATAGAGGGTATGGGTAAAAGTTGAATTTGAGGGAATGACATAAAAAAAACCAGGGCTGAGAAAGAGGAGCATACTGGGTAAAGAACAAAGGGAAAGGTAGAATGGGGTAAATTATTTCACATGAAAAGGCATGAAAGATTTATTACAGTGGAGGCAAAGATGGGAGGATGGGAAATGAGCATCACATGATTCTAACTCATTAGTATTGGCTCAAAGAGGGAATAATAGACAAATTCAATTGAATATGGAAGACTATCCTACTGGACAGGAAAGTAGGAGAGAAGTAGATCAAATGAGGTGGGGGGCTGACAAAAGGGAGGACAAATCAGAGGAGGAGATAGACAGAAGTAAAACACTGGTGAAAAGGGAAAGCATGCAAAGAGAGAGATAATAAACAGGGAGAAGAATAGGATAGAGGGAAATACATAGTAATCATAACTGAATGTGAATGGAATGAACTCTCCCATAAAACAGAAGGACACAGCAGAGTGAGTCCAAAAAACAGAATCCTACAATATATTGCTTACAAGAAACACACTTGAAACAGAGAGACACATACAAAAGTAAGGGTATGGGGCAGAATACATTATGCTTCAGGTGAAGTTAAAAAAGGGCGGGTAGCAATCCTGATCTTAGACAAAGTAAAAGCAAAAATAGATCTAATTAAGATGGAAAATGAATGAAACTATATCTCATTAAAAGGTACCATAGATAATGAAGCAGTATCAATACTAAATATATATGCACAAAATGGTATAGCACCCAGATTCTTAAAGGGGAATCAAGTGAGTTACAGGAAGAAATAGTCAACAAAATTATACTGATGAGGGACCTCAACTGTCTCCTCTAAGAATTTGATAAATAAAACCAAAAAATAAGAAAGAAACTAAGGAGGTAAATGGACTATTAGAAAAGTTAGATATGACAGACCTTTGGAAAAAACTGAATGGGAACAGAAAGGAATATTTTTTTTTCCAGTGGTACATGGCACCTACAAAAAAATTCAACATGTAATAGGGCATAAAAACTTCAAAATCAAATGTAAAAAGACAGAAGTATAAACGCAATATTTTAATATCAGAATGCAATAAAAATCACATACAACAAAGGGCAGAGGAACTATAGATTAAAAATTAATTGGAAACTAAGTAATCTAATCCTAAAGAATAAGTGGGTCAAAGAACAAATTGTAGGGAAAAAAAATCGATAATTTCACTAAAGATAATGGCAACAATGAGACAAAATTTGTGGGATACAACCAAGGTAGTATTTAGGGGAAAATTTATTTCTGTAAATTCTAGATCTCCTTTTTCTCTTGCAAATGTTTTTTTTTCTTCCTAGCTTTCCTGTTTCTGTTGAGAATGTCATCATTATTTGTCTTCCAGGGTCATGATATTAGAGTGAATTGTGACATTTCCTCCTCACTCCTCATATATAGTTAATTGTCAAATCTTTCATTTTTTATTCCCATTTACCCCAAATATACTATGCATCAATCCCCTTGTTTCATCTCACACTGCCACCATCTTATTCTGGGCCTCCATTACCTCCCTCCTGTTTTTTTTAAACAACCTCCCTGTTGTTCTGCCAACATCAAATTTCTCTTCTTTCTAGCACATACTCTACACAACTGCCAAATTAATATTCCTAAAGAGCAGATCTTACTTTGCCAGAGCCATGTCAAAAAGTACTAATACCTTTGCTTTGCCTCTAGGAGAAAAAATACAAACTGTGTTTGGCTTTTATAGCCCTTCAAAGTCTGTCTCCATCTTGCATATCCAGGTTTATTGCACATTATTACTCTCCTCCATGCACTCTGTGCTCTAGACAAACTGGCCTGCTTTCTGTTCCCAGCATACAGCTTTCTATCACCTGTCTCTAATCTTTTGCATACTGTGTGTTAGAAATACATCTGCTCCTCAGCTCTGCCTCATGCCTTCCTTAGCATCACTTCCTATAAAAGTCTATCCTGTTCTTCCCAGTTGCTAGTGCTCTCCTTCCGGAAATTTATTTGTATCAACTTTGTATACATTTTCCACTTCATATTATCTCCCAATAAAATGTAATGTCCTTGAAGGCACAATCTGTGTTTTGTTGTTCTTGTTTTGTTTTGTTGGGATTTATCTTATTGTGTATTTTTGTTTGTTTTTGTTTTTGTCTTTTTATGCCCAGTGCCTAACACAGTGCTTGGCACATCATAGACTCTGAATAAATGGTTGTTGCTGATGATGTTATTATTATTATTGAAAGATAAAACCTGTCTTTTGTTAGTATGTTCCATGAGAAAAGTTTCCCAGGATTCCTCTAACCTTATACCTGCCTGGATGAGTAATAGCTCCTACACCTAAATGCTTAAGAGCAATTACTCCATTCTTGCATTTCAATCTCCAGAAAAGCCACAAAATTATATTCAGGTAAAACACAACTCCCTTCCACATCCAACAGACTTGTTGCTATTACCATTTCTTGTCAAATTCAAAGCAAATGTGTTTAAGGATATTAATAATCTTTAATACAATTATGAATAAATCACAAAAAGTCTACCACTGCCCTCATAGTTAGATCCAAAGAAGAAAAGATCTCTTATTCCATGGATTCAGTTCCTCTTTCCCAATCCATCACCACACATTCAAGAATTTAGACACAAACCATAATAAACGATCATGGCTTAATCAAAGTTCTAAGTAAAATAGAAGCACACATAGGCATCTAGGAAATAGGTCTTGGTTTGTTTTGCTCTGTTCTCTTTTGTCATTCTTAGTATAAGACATAGCTCTCTGGAAGAAAGATTGCAATTTATACTTTATTATAGGAGATGGATGGCTCTCTGGAAAGGATACTGCAGAAAATGTAGGTGATTTAACAACAAAACATATCAATAAAATGTTATTTTTAAAATGAAATTAAAAAGAACAAGCTTTCAATTGCAGGCTTTAGTAATAAATATTCCCATCCAGGAAAGTGCCTGGATCCTTTTGCCTTACTCTCACCCCTCCTAGGAGAGGTAATAAAAGAAAGTAGTAAGACAGAAAAAGAAGGAATGAGTGGCAGCTTCAACATTATAAATTCCAGATAAGTAGGAAAAACAAAGACTTTCGAATAGTGCCAATTGTCTCACTGACAATACACCTCATAAGGCTTTTGGCAGTCTCTGGCGAGCTGACCAGTTCCAGTCTATCAATGACCTTGCCTTGATTGTTCATCTATTCATGTCTGTTTCGTGACCTGTCATCATTCTACTCACCTTTTCACTGAGCAATGGAGCCTGGTTCACAAAGCTGTCCACGATTTTCTGTATTACTAGTATATGCTCTAAGAATCAAAGGGAAATGGAAAGATTTCCAGCTTGTTAGAACTACCCATGTTGCATAATTTTCTCTCCTTTCACTTATATCCCTTCAAGGGGAAGAATAAGTAACATTTCTACTCTAATTAGGAACTTCTCTGATCTAAGAGAAACTAATTGCTCTTCCTCTTTATTCTACAGTCATATATTCCTCTGAGACCATTCCCCTTTTTGTTCTCTTGATAATGCGTCTACCTTGTGCCATTTCCTGTGTCTTCCATGGGGAGTTATATATTTTCCTCTGTGTAACAAGAATATGAATCTAGTAGAAGGTTTCCCAAAGGATATGTCTTGTTGGTTTCATTGTGGTCTTTTGATTTATGTTTTTGATTGAAAGAGAAATGTCTGTGTAATATTGTTTTGAGGAAGAAAGAGAAATCCTTGTGGGCCCAGAGGACATCCCCAAACTACCTCCCCAGTCTTAGGGACTAAGCAGAGATATGCAAGGTCCCTAGTAACTTCCAAGGATGCATACTTTGGAAGATGTGGGGTATACTGAGGCATATTAACCCTCAGAATCATATGAAAACATTGACTCAGGATCAACCCACCAGACTAAGTCTCCTTTTGAGGTCATAGAATTTCCTGCCTAAAGCATCTTTGCCCATTCTATGTCAATCCACCTGCTCCCTGTGGATGAGAGGCAGTAAAGAAGGGGAAAATCAGACCCTTTATTAGGGAAAATCGTCCTTATGAATATAAGCAACACTCAAGTAAATATTCATTGATTCAGGTCTTTTCAGTCCTCAAACACCTGTGCCATTCACAGAAAATACCTCTAAAGTGAATAGTAGGTCATAAACTGCATATAATTTGAACTTGAGGCAAGAAGCATTTTGTCAGTGCTCTACAATAAGTGTCTAAACATAATTACTTCCTTTGGTGCTCACTGTAATAATATTAATCATGTGAATTCTCTTCATATTTTTCAGCTTTGCTTTCAATCAAAAATGGACAGGCACTAGCCACCTCACTTTATTTTAAGCTATGCCTCAAACACACTGATGATCTCCAAGCCTCCAAAAGTCCCTTCGCTACATACATCTGTAAAATGTAAAAATCTGTGTAATCTGTACACTTTAAAAAAAAATGGAAATTGAGTGAAATGTACCATGGTTTTCAATTGGTTTCAATTACCATTAAACCTTTTGGAGAACGATTTGCATAATGTTTCATAAACATGTAGCCAGATTAACCTTTTTTAGTTAATTTATTCATTAGCAGTAAAAATTCCAAGCACCTCTTATGAGAAAATAATGTCTTGCTGTTAAATTACATGGAAACAAAGCAATTGGGACATATTTGCCTAAGTTTATACTGTGTCGGAGCACAGAAAAGTAGAGAGAGAGAGAAAAAAAAACTTTACTGGGTAGGAGAGTGTTGATTAAATCACCAGTTTGTGAACAATTAGCAACATCACCAGAAGATTAGGTGAAGTATTAATTAGAGGTGGGCCAAATGACTTCTGTGTACAGGAGATACCTTCAAACTCTGCAAAGAATTTAATACCAATGAATCAATGGCAAACACTTTTGCCTCTTACTCATGGGGCTTATCAATTTATAATAATACCCTGTGCTTGAGTTTGGAAAGATGCTGCATATTTCTCTTCATTTCTATTAAACTATACCATAACCCATTACACATCAGGGACTATGGAAATGTTTCAAACATACATGGATAATGAAATGTCTTGGTTTCAGCCCCAGTGGTCAGGAAACCATGAACTGGAAGATCAGGTAACCACTGGGTTATTCTGAAGAAATTCAATAGGTCAGTTGTAACTATAGAAGCAATCACATCTGGGACATGAGATGAAGGGTGAAAATGTTTCTGTCAACCCCAGTCTCTCTCCCAGTGGTTATAGACTTCTCCTGAAGATAATCCTTATGATTTAAGTATTTGATGGAACTTTTATTAGACCCTTGGTAGTAGGCTCATCTCTGGAGTGACCCATCATGTACAAAGATCTCTTGCTCTTTGAAGAAATTTTACAGCTTTAAACAGTAAAAGCACATATGCTCATTCACACACACATGCACACATACACACACACACACACACACACACACACACACACACACCTCACCACCACCACCACCACCATTCCTCTGTCCAAACTCCCCAACATACACCACCTCTACATCTGCATCAATATAAGTAATTACACATTAACATTTGTGCCTAATTTGGGTTAAGGAAATCTTTTACTTGAAGAGATCCTTCAGCTTCTGCCTTTCTATTACTATTCAGAGGTCCACTCCTCTCTCTTATAGTCCCCTGTGAAATAGTTAGATCTAATCTAGGTTCAGTTCTTCCCTAGATGTCCTGGAGGGGGGGAAAAAAACAACAACATTATATTATAATCCATATTTTGTACTTCTTTTAAGATATTTGCCATGGCAGATTTCAGAAAAACCTAGAAGGATTTACATAAACTGATACTAAGTGAAGTGAGCAGAAGCAGGATAAAATTATACATAGGAACAGCAACTTTGTGAAATGATCTACTTTGGCAGACTTAGCTCTTCTCAGAAATGTAGGTATTTGATTACAAAAGACTCATGATAGAATTCAAATCCAAAGAATGAACTATGGAATCTGACTGCAGCCTCCAGATTGAAGCATAATATTTTCTCTTTTTTGTTTTCTTTTCTTTCTTGTGATTTTTCCCTTTTGTTCAAACTCTTCTTTCACAACATGACTAATGTGGAAATATGATTAATATGATAGAACATGTATAGCCTATACCAGATTGTTTGTCATCTAGGGTGGGGAGGAGAAAAAAATTTGGAATTCAAAATGTTTTGAGTTGTTTTTTTTTTGTTAGCCTTGCCAATTTTTTTTAATTATTTGTAATTTAAAAAAAAAGCTTTGAACTTAAAAAAAATAAGAAAAGAAAAAAGAAACAGACTTAAATACTAAAATAAAAATAATACAACATAAGAAAATAAAAAATTGCCATGTGAACAGCAGAATATGAGAGAAGATTCAAAATGTACAGCAATAAATTTCCAATTTTAGAAAGCCTATATAATAAATACAATGCTTTGTGTTGAAAGCAATTCATCTTTTCTTTTGTTCCTTGCAAATTTTCTTTTGTTCTCTGCTGTACACTTTTTACTTTGTGCTTTTTCCCCCTTCCCCTCCCCTACACAAAAGGCAACAATTAAGTGTGGAAACATGTAAGCATGTATGTATGTATGCATGTGTATATACATCTATGCATACACATATGTGTACATATATACATATACACACATATACCCATACATATACATACACATACATATACTTAGATATTGCTGATTATAGTCATATATAGACATGAAAATCCACATGTATCTATGTAACATTGTACTATATTTATGTATCCTTTATTTCTCTGAGGGTGGATAACCTCTTCCTTCATAAGTCAATGTCTTTGCATATTTTTCTAAGTCCACCAACTCAGTTTCCTACACACAGTCATATTCTCACCTATACTGTCTAATTGTTTTAAATAGTGCTAAACAATGTTCATAATTATGACATGCAGTTTCCAAATTTTCCTCTTTTGTATCCTTGTATCCTTGACTTTGTCCAAGACAATAGTTATCACCCTGCTCCTTTTTCCCTTACAAATTCTGCTCCTGATATTATTTTATGTTTGTGTGTATCTCTTATTTTCTATACCTCCTGTCAACTCTACTGTCCTTCTACCCAGTACCTTGCCTTATTACTTAACTTGTAAGATGTTTTCCATTCTCTTCTATTTTTTTTAATTTTCTATATTTTATTTTCTTATTTCTTGAACTCTTGTAACTTCACTGGCTTCCCCTTGCCAATTTTGGTTTTCCAGGAGTCATTTTCTTTCTTAACATTCTGGGTTTCCAAAGAACCCCTGTGAGAAGGAGCCTGCCAGGGCAGGTACAGCCAAAATGTTGGAGCAAAAGCAGGGACTTGTCTGAGATCTCCCCACAATTTCTTGAAATGCCTGTAAAAATGATTCTAAACAAATTCTAGAGCAGCAGAACCCACAAAATTATGGAGCGAAACAAATTTCCAGCCCAAGACAACCTGGCAGGTCAACAGGAAAGGTTTATTGCACCAGACTGGGAGAGGAGTGCAGATCAGTGTGGCCTGTGCCATGACAGACTTGATTCCCCAGCAAACATAGAGCAGACTTCAGGGGACTGAATCACTGACAACTGTGGAGGGTTTTAGACTTCTCAAAAGACAAACACTAAAGATAACTTAAAATGTCAATAGGAAAAGTCTATAGGGATCTGGGTGAGAGAGAAGCATGGTCTAGTGACATCCCCAGACAGGCTGAGGTGAAAGCAGCAGCAGCTGCTTGCAGAACTCTTAACCCAGAAACGGTGGAGTTTTTGAGCAGCTGAACAGAGGGGGATTGTGGAGATATCTTTAGTTGTGCTGAAAAAGGATTCTTTTGCTTTGGCCTGCTTGGATCTGGGTCACAGTCCTGGGTGGTGGTGCAGGGGTGAGGATGAGGGCTTTCAAAGTGGAGTTTGAGGCAGCAGTGGAGAAGGAATCTTCCTCACAGTGTCAAGGCAGAATAGAGCACTTAGGCTCACTCAGAGACTAAAGCACAGGCCAGGAAAGGAGTTAATACCTGTGCTTTGATCATAACATCTTGGAAAACCTTAAAGCTTACAGGCCCCTAGAAGTATCACTGCAAAAAGCTGCACAAAATCCCTGAAGCTTGGGATAGTATATCTTCCACACTGGAAGTAGAGTCCTACCCTAACAAAGAGTTAAAAAGTCAAGTGATTGGCTGGGAAAATGAAGAAACAGTTGGAAAAAGCACTCAGACTACACAATCTTTGTTGACAAAGAAGATCAAAACATACAACCAGAAGAAGACAACAAAATCAAAACCATGACATCAAAAACTTCCAAGAAAATGTGACTTGTTCACAGTCGATGGAAGAGCCCAAAAAGAATTTTGAAAATCAAGTAAGAGAAGTAGAAAAAAAATGAGAAGAAAAATGAGAGTGATGCAAGAAAGTCATGAAAAATGACTGAACAGTATACTAAAGGAGAACCAAGAAAATGCTGAAAAAATAACACCTTAAAAAATAGACTGACCTAAATGGCAAAAGAGGTCCAAAAAATTAGTGACAGAGGCAGCAAGGTGGTACAGGGAATAGAGCAGTAGTCCTAGAGTCAGGAGCACCTGAGTTCAAATCTGGTCTCAGACACTTAACACTTACTAGCTGTGTGACCTAGGGGAAGTCACTTAACCCCAATTGCCTTGCCTTCCCCCCTCAAAAAAAAAGCCAATGAGGAGAATGTCTTAAAAAGCAAAATTGACCAAATGGAATAAAAAGTTCCAAAAGATCAAGGAAGAATATAATTCTTTAAAAATTAGAATGGAAAAATGGAAGTTAATGACTCTATGAGAGATCAAGCCATTATAAAATAGAACTGAAAGAATGAAAAAAAAATAGAAGACAATGTGAAATATCTCATTGGAAAAATGACTGACCAGGAAAAAAGATTCAAGGGAGATGATTTAAAAATTGTTGGACTTCCTGAAAGCCATGATCAAAAAAAGAAGCCTTGAAATAATCTTTCAAGAAATTATCAAGGAAAACTGTCCTGATTTTCTAGAATGAGAGGTGAAAATAGAAATTGAAAGAATCCACCAATCACCTCTTGAAAGATATCCCAAAAGGAAAACTCCTAGGAATATTATAGCCAAATTCCAGAGTTCCCAGGTCAAGGAGAAAATATTGCAAGCAGCCAGAAATAAATAGTTGAACTACTATGGAAACACAATAAGTATAACACAAGTTTTAGCAATTTCTACTTTGAAGGATAGGAGGGCTTGGAATATGATGTCCCAGAGGTCAAAGGAGCTAGGATTAAAACCAACAGTCACATACCCAGCACAATTGAGGATAATGCTTCAGGGGAATAAATGGATATTCAATGAAATAGAGGACTTTCAAGAATTCTTGATGAACAGATCAGAGCTGAATAGAAAATTTGACATTAAAATAAAAGAGTCAAGAGAAGGATGAAAAGGTAAACAGGAAAGGGGGACTTACTAAATATGAACTGTTTACATTCCTATATGTAAGGATAATATTTGTAACTTATAATACCTTTCTCGGTATTGCTGTAGTTGGTGGATAAATTATTTCACATAAAAGAGGCAAGAAATAGCTTTTACATTGGTGGGGTAGGGAGGGAGGTGACAGGAAATGAGTGAGCCTTAACATCATCAGATTTGGCTTAAGGAGGGAATAACATATATACTCAATTGGGTGTGGAAATCTAGTTTTCCCTACAGAAAAGTAGTGGGAAGGGGTTAAGAGAGGGGAGAATGATAGAAGGGAGGGCAGGTTGGCAGAGGGAGTAGTGAGAAGCAAACACTTTTGAGAATGGATAAGATTAAATGAGAGAATATAATAAATGGGTTGCGGGATAGGATGGAGGGAAATATAGTTTGTCTTTTACAGCATGATTATTAGGAAAGTTTTTTGGATAATTTCACATGTATAACCTATACCAAATTGCTTACTTTATCAATGAGGGTAGATGTGAAGGGAAGAAAAGAGAGAATACGAAGCTGAATGTTTTCAAAATAAATGTTTAAAATTGTTTGTACAGGCAATTGAAGAATAAGATGTACAGGCAATGTGGTATAGAAAATTATATTTCCATACAGGAAAATAGAAGGGAAAGAGATAAAAAGAAGGGGGAGGTGGTGATAAAAGGGAAGTCAGACTGGGGGAATGGGATAATCAGAATGCATGCCATATTGGGTGGCAGGAGGGCAGAGAGGGGGAGAAATTTTGGAACTCAAAATCTTGTGGAAGTGAATGTTAAAACTAAAAATTAAGTAATAAAAATATTCTTGATTTTCTTTTCTAATTAGTTGACCTACCTTTCATAATCTTCTTGTTTTTCTTGAAATTTTTTTAGTTTTTCCTCACTTTCTCTCATTTAATTTTTAAAGGCTTTTTAGACTTCTATGAATTCTTTTTGGGCAAGTGATTATTTGACATTATTCTTTGGGGTAGAAGATGTTTTCTTTGCTTTAGTATCCTCCTCTGAAGATGAACTCCAATCTTCTCTATTTCCATAGTAATTCTATATGGTTGGATTCTTTCTCATTTGCCTGTTCATTATTTATTTAGTTAGTTTTTTTGTAGCAGCTTAGTTTTTGTAATCACCTCTACTCCACCATTATGGGAAATGGTGTCTCTGGCTTCAGTTCTCTTTCAATTCTCCCCTATGATTGGTCCCTCCTGTAAGTGCCCACAACCAACAGCACCCCTGCCCTCCTACTTCTGCACTCACCAGATGTGTGCTGGTTCCTTCTTGGTCCAACAGCAGCACAGCTGTGTCTATCATTCCTTGTCAGTAGAGGCTCCCTAGATCTTCCCTGGCTCAGATCCTCAACTCTTCTCACTGTCCTGGGGATAAACATTACTGTGGCTCGTGTTGGGGCAGCCTCTTAACCAAACTAACCCCAGGGCTTGCCCCTTGTTTTTCCAAGGAGACATAGCCTGGAGGTGTTTATTCTTAACAGGTACAAAACCTCATCCTGGGATTTTTCTTCAAAGCTTCTGACTGTCCCAAGAGGATCACTGTTCTGCCTCTGTTCTCATTTATTTTTACCACTCTATGTTTGCTCTGAGATGCTATTTTATTAAATTTATGGGGGAAATCTGGAGAGCTTGAATTTTTCTGATGTACTCCTCCATCTTCCTAGAATCTTCTCCCAAAATCTTATAAAAGTGAATGTTTAAAACAATCTTTACATGTCATTGGAAAAAAAAATAAAATGCCAGTAAAAAGGAATTTGTTGACAGGCTAGAAATTATAAGATTCCTATGGGGAACCTTTTTTCCAAATCTAGTCTCTAGCACCTATGAACCATGTGATCTTAGCCAAGAAATTTAACCTGTGTTTGCCTTAATCTATTGGAGAAGGAACCACTCAAGTATCATTGCCAAGAAAACCCCATGGACAGTTTTGACATGGTCAAAGAGGTCATGACAAGTTATGACTGAATGACTCAACAACAACAGGAGTTTAAGGATAACAGATTATAACAAGTTTAAAAGCATCCATGAAGTAAATTTCTATGGGGGAAGCAAATCCAGGGATCAGAAGTTGTATAAAGAGACTGTTCTGACTACACCAAGATCTTCCTGATACATTCAAACTTTATTTTTTAAATAGTATTTTATTTTTTTCAAATTACAAGTAAAAGCAATTTTAACATTCATTTTTTAGTTTTGTGTAGCAAATTTTCTCTCTCTCTCTTTTGACCTCCCTAGACAGAAAGCAATTTGATACACATTATATACGTGCAATCTTGTAAAACATATTAGTTATATTTTGAAAGAAGAAACAGAACAAAAGGGAGAGAAAAATAAGGTGAAAATAGTATGCTTCCATCTGCATTCACATTCCATCCATTCTTCCTCTGAATGTAGGCAGAACTTTCCATTATGAATCTTTCAGAATTGTTTTGAATCATATTGTTGAAGAGAGTTAAGTTCATCTTAGTTGATCATCACAAGATGTTGCTGGTACTGTGTACAATGTTTTCCTGGTTCTACTTATTTCACTTCACAGCAATTTGTACAAGTCTTTCCAGGTTTTCCTGAAATGTGCCTGTTCATCATTTCTTATTGCTCAATAGTATTCCGTTACATTCATATTCCACAGTTTGTTCAGTCATTCTCCAAATAATTCTCTCAGTTTCCAATATTGTACCATCATGAATAGGGCTGCTACAAATATTTTTGCACATGTAAGTCCTTTTCTCTTTTTGGATAAAGATCTAGTACTGGTATTACTGGACCAAAGAGTATGCACAGTTTGGCTGTCTTTTGGGTATAGTCCCAGAATGGTTATAGTAGTTCACAACTCTGCCAATAATGCATCAGTGTTTAAATTTTCCAATTTTGCTTCCAACATTGCTTATTTACCATTTCTGTCATATTAATCAATCTAATAGGAGTGAAGTTGTACCTCAGAGTTGTTTTAATTGCAATTTCCCTAATCAATAGTGATTTAGAGTGATTGCATATGACTACACATAGTTTTAATTTCATCATCTGAAAACTGTCAATACATAGCTTTTGACCATTTATCAGTTGGAGAACGTCTTGTAATCTTATAAATTTGACTCAGTTCTCTGTATGTTTGAGAAATATCTTTTTTTTATTAAAATGAAAATGCTATACAGATTACTTTTTCAACTTTATATTTCCTTCCAATCTTGGTTAGGTCAGTTTTGTGGGGAAAAAAAACCTTTTTAAATTTAATATAATAAAATTGTCTATTTTGTATCTCACAATTCTTTCTACGTCTTATTTGGTCATACATTCTCTCTCCATTGATCTGACAGGTAAAATATTCCTTGTTCTCTTAATGTGCTTTTGGCATTATCCTTTATGTCTAATCCGTGTACCCATTCCAACCTTTTCTTGATATACAGTGTGAGATGCTGCTCTTTCCTAGCTTCTGCCATACTGTTTTCCAGATTTTTCCATCAGTTGTTTTTAATAGTGAGTTCTTATCCCGGAAGTTGGGATCTTTAGGTTTATTAAATGCATGGTTACTATAGTAATTTACTACTGCATCTTGTGTACTTAATATATTCAAGTGATCCACAACTCTATTTCTTAGGCAGCAGCAAATAATTTTGGAGATTGCTACTTAATAATGCAGTTTTAGATATGTTGTGACTAGATCACCTCCCAATGAATTTTTAATTAATTAGCTTCTTGATATTTTCTTTTTCAAATGAATTTTATTATTATTTTTCTAGCCTTATAAAAATATTTTTGTATAGTTTGATTGGAATGGTACTGAATATGTAAATTAATTTTGGTAGAATTGTCATTTTTGTTACATTGGCTTGACCCACACATGAGAAACTTTTTTTTTTCCCAATCATTTAAATGACAATTTTGTGAAAGTATTTTATAATTGTGTTAATATAGTTCCTAGCTTTATCTTGACAGGTAGACTCCCAAGTATTTCACATTGTCTACAGTTACTTTAAATGGAATTTGTCTACCTCTTGTTGGTGGGCTTTGTTGGTTATGTATAGAAATTCTAATGATTTGTGTGGGTTTATTTTATACCCTATTAACTTTGTTGAGGCTGTTAATTATTGCAAGTAATTTTTTAGTTGATTCTTTTGGATTCTCTAACTGCTCCATCATAACATCAGCAAGGAATGCTTTTTTGGTTACTCAACACCTATTCTAAAAATTCCTTCAATTTCTTTTTCTTCTTTTATTGCTATAGTTAGTATTTCTAGTTCAATATTGAATAATAGTGCTGACTATGGGCATCCTTACTTGATCCCTGATCTTACAGAGAAGGCTTCTAGATTATCCCCATTGCATATAATGCCTGCTGATTGTTTTAGATAGATGCAGATTATCATATTAAACAAAACTCAATTAATTCTAATACTCTCAGATCATGATTCAACAAAAATTACATTTAATTGGAATGGGTGTTGCCTTTTGACAAAAGGTTATTCTGCATGTTTTGAGTTGATAATAC
>CM053582.1:426773556-426793953 GCA_028627135.1 Pseudochirops cupreus
ATTTTCTTGCATCACTCTCATTTCTCTTCCCAGTTTTTCCTTGCAATGCCAAGCACAAGCAGCTTTTTAGAGGACTGCTGCTGTGAACAGCTTCAAGGTTCTGATTACATAATATAGTGAACTCTCTACTTATTCAGCAGTAAATTAAAGCAAAACATTCACAGAAATCAAAGTACAGCATTCACAGTGTTATGACATAACAACTTAGCACTAAAATGGCCACATAGTTTTCACCAAACTGGTCACATAGCTTTAAGCAAAAGATATTATTCAGTATGAGATTAACTCAATCATTCTTAAGGAGGCAAGCCTCCTTAATGGACATAAAGTACAAAGGTCAAAGTTCTCCACCCCTAGGTTACATTGTCTTAATCTCTCAGTCAAAAAGTCTTCTTCTTTCTTAATTGGAGATTAGTTTCCAATCATTCTTAATTCAATCATCCTAAAAAGGTATAGGATACAGAGTACAAAATCCTCCCACCCCTAGGCCACAGTAAATCATGATCTTCTCAGTTTGTATTAAATACCCATGGAGCAGTCTTTTAATCTTGACTGGAAGGCAGGCTCTCAGCTTCCATGTCTCCTCTTCCATGGTCCCAGCACCTACCTGAATCTATCCAATTGTCACCTGGATTAAAGAGGAGACAACTTTCAGTTTCTTGTCCAGCTCCTTTTGCAGTTTTTATTCCATATTGAAGCTCACAGTGTCTAGCACACCCCAAGTCCTTCACAGCTTCTGTTCCTGGGAAGACAAAGCATAACAAAGCCACAATAACATCCATACACATTGCAAGCACCATCATCAATTCACTTTCTGCCTGTGAAATCAACATAAACCCAAAAATGATGTCTGAGAAATTAACACAAGTTATCAGTATAATCCCAGGACCTCTGAAAACATCAGCGAGACCCTCCTCCCAGACTTCTGTAAATATACATCAAGAAAATCCTCTTTCAGGGCTTCTGAACCAGCAGTAAGGTCTCAGAACTTCTATAATAACAGCAATGTCCTCTATCAGCAGGTGAACCTAACAAAGTAACAACAAAACAGTCAGGCAAAGTACTGGCACCACAGCCATGCTTCCTCCCAGTTTTCCTCTCTTCTTAATTCTCAGTTCTTCTCAATTTTCTTCTCAGTTCTTCTCATTCTCAGTTCAGTTCTCAGTTCTGCCACCACATGTTCTGTTCTCAATCCTTTTCTTTCCATCCTAGGCTTCTCCTAATATATGACCATTAGCTCCTCCCTGCCTCATCCCTTCCTGTTGCATCATCAAATTCCTCCCATTGTGGGATTCACAAGTTCTGGTTTTTTTTTGTTTTCTTTTGTTTTGTTTTCTTAAAAAAGACTCGTTATAATCAAGTAGATAAAACAAGGTGCTAAGTATTTTTTTGCTTGCCATTACAAGGGGCTGGGAAGATTTTCAAATCCCCATTACCATTACATTCCTCTATTTCTCTTACTTGAGTTTCAAAATCTTTTTTGATTTCTTCCATAGCCTGAGACTAATTCATATTTTTCCTGGAGACTTTTGATGTAGGAACTTTACTTGGTTTTCTTCTTCTGGTTGTATGTTTTAATCTTCTATGCTATCAAAGTAAGATTCTATAGTCTGAGTATTGTTTTTACCTGCAGTTTGCTCATTTTCCCAGTCAAATCCTTGATTTTCTAACTTTTTGTCAAGGTAGGACTCTTCTTTCAGTGGGGCTGCGGGTGGGTGTACTGTCTCATGCTTCAGGGGTTTTGTATAGGTGTTTTCAGAAATACTTCTATTAATTTTTAGCTCTTCCTATATGACATGTTCAAAGGAGAGGTGTTTATGCCTCTCCTGGCCTGTGCTCTGTTTTTTGAATGACCCCAAATACTCTTTTCCACCTTGGAACTATGAGGAGGATTTCATCTCCACTACTACCTCAAGCCTCGCCATGCCAACACTCTTCTTCATCCCAGGACCACCACCCAGGATTTTGACTCAGCTCCCAGCAAGGCAAAAGCAAGAGAATCCTGCCTTAGCACCAGCAAAGAGATCCCCCTCTAATCAGCTGCTTGATCTCCACACCTACTGTGGTCCAAGAGCCCTGGAAGCAGCCACTATTGCTGCTGCTGCAGCCACCTCCTCCACCCTTGGGCCAGCCCACCCTTCTCTCTCATCCAGGTCCCACAGAGTTTTCCCACTGACCTTCTGTGCTGTCTTTGGCATTTGTGGGTTGTGAAGTCTGGAAACTGCCACAGTTGCAGTGATTCAGTACCCTGAAGCATGCTCTGGCCCTGTCTATGCTAGTGTGGTCCATGCTGAACTGTGATCTGCTCCCAGCCTTTCTCTTGGGCAGGAGATTTGTTTCATTCTGTCATTCTGTGGGTTCTACAGCTCTAGAATTTGTTCAGAGTCATTTTTACAGGTATCTGGAGAGGTTTGGGGGAGACCTCAAGCAAGTCCCTACTTTTTACTCTGCCATCTTGGCTCCACACCTTGAGGAGGTAATTTTTAAAAGGCTTTAAAGTCAGAAGAAAAGAGTTTATATTTTGTCTTTCAGGAAATAGCAGCCAATAGAGTTTACTGAAGGTGGGTAAGAGGTAAAGTATAAGGGTGTGACATGTTAAGACCTGCACATTAGGAAAATTATTTTAATTGTTAAGTAGGGGATGAACTAGGTTAAGAGCAAACTGCAGGCAGGGAAATCAGGTAGTAAATTCTTGTACTAGCCCAGGCATGAAGTTGTGAGAGCTTTTACTAAAGTGGTAGTATGGCCAGAAAAGGAATATGAAAGATGTTGTGAATGTAATTTAAACTCTGGATTATTGAATTCCATCATTTCAGAATCTTCCTTATCTTGTCTATTCCATTTATCTACTTTTCTATTTTACACAATATTAGATTAAAACAATATTTTCCCTTTGTTTGTAAAACAATTTTTCACATAAAAAAACAAATTAAGCTTCAGATTCTCTCTACCTGCCTACACCAGACCCTGAAAAAGTAAGAAACTTAATACAACTTAATCATGTGTAATTATGCAAAACATATTTCCATATTAGTCAAGTTCTGAAAGAAAATACAAGTGCACAAAATAAAACAAAAATGAAGAAAGTGAAAAATGTCATGCTTTGATCTGCATTAAGACTCCATCATTTCTTTCCTGGAGTAGGATATTTTTCATCAAGAGTCCTTGAGAATTTCTTACATCATGTATTGCTGAGAATAGCTAAGTCTTTCACTTTCAATCATCTTAAAATATTGCAGTTATAATGTACAATGTTCTCTTGGTTTTGCCCACTTACTTCGTGTAGGTTCATGTAAACCTTTTTCTGAGTTGTTTTTTTCTGAAATCTTCGTGCTCATCATTTCTTATAACACAATGGTATTCCATAACAATCTTATACCAGAATATATTCAGCCATTCCCCAGTTGATGGACATCCTCTCAATCTCTAATTCTTTACCACCACAAAAAGTGCTGCTAGAGATATTTTTCTACCTTCAGGTCTTTTTCCCTTTTTATGATCTCTTTGAATACAGAACTGGTAGTGCATTGTTAGATCAAAGCTTATTCATGGTTGGTTTGTCTTTGGGCATACTTCAAATTTGCTCTCCAAAATGGCTGTATCATTTCACAACTCTACCAACAGTGTATTAACATCTCAATTTTTTCCCACATTGCCTCCAACATTTCTCATTTTCCTTTTCTGTCTTATAAGTATGAAGTGGTACCTCAGAGTTGTTTTAATTTGCATTTCTCTAATCAGTAGTAATTTAGAGCATTTTTTTCAACATGACTACTGATAGCTTTGATTACTCTGTATGAAAACAGCCTGTTCATATCTTTGGCCATTTATCAATTGGGGAATGATTTGTATTCTTATAAATTTGACTCAGTTTCCTATATATTTGAGAAATAAAGCCTTTATCAGAGATACTTGCTTTAAAAATTGTTTTCCAGTTTTCTGTTTTCTTTGTATTTTGTTTGCATTGTTTTGTTTGTGCAAAACCTTTTTAAATTTTATAAAATCAAAATTATCCATTTTACATTTTGTAATGCTCTCTATATTTTCTTTGGTCCTAAATACTTCTGTTATTTATAGATCTGACAGACAAACTCTTCTGTTTTTGCTTTTGCTTTCCCTGAGTTCATGAGCATTACTTCTGCTTTGTTTTTTGACTTTAGCTTTAGCATAACAGATTCTGCTACAGCACCTTAATTTTACTCACTATCTATCTCTGTCTCTCTGTCTCTGTCTTTCTCTGTCTCCACATTTCTCTCTTTTTTCTCTCATCTTTCACCTTGTACTTCTTCACAAGTGTTTTGCTTCTGATCACTGCCTCTCTAAATCTGCCCTCCCTTTCACTAGTGCCCCGCCTTCTTTTTCTTATATCCTTCTCCCTCCTAATTTCCTATAGTGTGTTATATTTCTACATCAATTTAGATTGTATGCTACTATCTTTGAGACAATTCTGAAGAGATTAACGTTCAAGTGATGCCCACTATTCCCCATATCTCCCCCTCCACTGTAATAGTTCTTGTGTGCCTTTTTAAAATGTGATATGATTTACCCCTTTCTACCACTCTCTTCTCTCTTTTTTCAGTGCATCCTTCTTTCTCATCCACTGATTTTTTTTATATCATGTTATCAAAAATCAACTTGTACCCATACTCTGTCTATATGTACTCCTGCTAAATGCCCTAATAGTGATAAAGTTCTTAAGAGTTACAAATATCATCTTCCCATATACAAATCCGACAAATTTTCAGATGTCCAGACAAATGTCCAGTTATGTAAAATATTAATCCATTTCAAGTACTCTACATTTCAGGCCAAGTAGACTTTTCACCATGTCCCAAATATGACCATTATGCTCTTGACACTATGAGACTTTTCTCACACATTTTCTATTATTCCTGGAATGCCCTACTCTTTCATCTCAGTACACTGTCATCTGCCTATATTTCAAGGCACAATGTAAGGGTTAGTTTCTCTGACTCCCACATGCCTCCAAAGCACAAAGTAATCCTTCTACCTCATATGATTCATTATACTTTATTTTGATCTTGTGAGCTTACCATATGTAATTTTTGTTATATTTATCAATGGATATGTATTACTGTTCTGATTAAGTTATTTTTTAAGGGGAGAGACTTTGTCAAGTAATCAGTGTGTACACTAACAGCTTAACCTGCTGAATGAAAAATAAATGCTGCTATTCTCAACAAAAATAGGGAGACTTAGAGAGAAAGCTAATGAGTTCAGTTTTAGACATGGTGAGTTTAAGATGACACTGCAATATACAATTAGAAATATGGGCCTGCGGCTCGGAAGAGAGATGAAGACTGGATATGTAGATTTAAGTGTCTTCTGTATGGAGCTGAGAGTTGAATCCATGAGGATTGAGAACACTAAAGAGTGTATAGGGAGAGAAGGGGGTAATCAAGGACAAAACTCTGGGGTATACTCAATCATAGGGAGGAAGACTGATGATACTGCAAAGGAAACAGAAGAGGGAATTAGACAGATAGGAAAAGAACTATAAGTGTATTAAAAAAGAGAGAGGAAAAGCAGGGCTGGTCAACATTGTTAAACACTCCAGAGAAGTCAAGAGAGATGAAGGCAAAGAAGATGCTAAGGAGTTTAATAATAAAGAGAATTTTTTTATTTGCTTACCTTGGAGAGCACACATTCATTCAAGTTTCAAGAAAAGAAGTCAGATTTCAAAGGGAGAAGAGGTGGAAAGGAGATGAGAAAATATAGGCAACAAATATAGACTATTTTTTTCTAAGAGTTTGCCTGTGGAAAGGATTGGAAAGATAAATTGAGAGTGTGATGTGATATCAGTGTTAGATTATTTTTTAAAGATGAAAGATCTCATCGTTTCTATAGGCAACCAAGAAGGATACGAAGTCCATGGAACCAGATTTTAATGTTTGAAGAATAAGGAGACTTTGAAAATTAGAGAGAAAGATGGCATGATGAACAGGGTAAGCTGCAGGAAAGATTGGCAGAGAAAGGATAATGAGAAAAGAATGAAAGAGGGCTATGTTAAGGGTATTTGAGGTATTAAATTGGAGGAAAAGGGAAGTCAGTATAGATTTTAATCTTAAACCTAGAGTATTCTTAAACCTTGCACTCATTTTTTTCTTTTTTTGGTGAAGTGTGAATTGAGATATTTTACTGAGAAGGATTGGTCTGGGTAATTAGAGGAGAGAATTTTAAAATAGTCAACCACTCAAGAGAATACCACAGAGAATCATCAGTCAAGGACAAGTAAACTATTGTTTATGTGACTCACCACATAAAAGACTCAGTTGAGATTAAAATAATTGGGTAGCTGACTCACTCAATACAACAATGCAATTTCCTCAAGCACTTCTCTAGTTTATGAGCAGGAGTAGGACACCTAGTAGAGGGAAAGAACATAAGACTGAGTTTTAAGGTTTGGACAGGGGTAAGTAGTGATAAGATAAGGGAGCATGGAATTCAAGGGTAGATTGTAACTGGAAGAGGTTTAACAATGCAGTCAACTAACTGTAGAGCCAAAAGTTTGAAGGGAAGATAGTGTGTGGTACAAAAAAACAGCAACAATAAAAACAAATTAAAACAAACAAACAAAAATCTGTCCTGTACCTGGAATTAGAGTGCTTAGGTTTGAATCTCCGCTGTCAGTTAGCGTGACCATAAATCATTCACTTGAACTTCTCTAGGCCTCAGTTACCTCCTCTGAAAATTAGGTTAATGAAATTTATAACATAATTCACAGAGTGATTTTGAAGACCAAATATGGGATAATGAATATGAACTACTATGAAAATATAAAATACTAAATACTTATCACTTCTTTTTTCATTATTCTATAATTAGACATGACTTCTAAATATGACAGATTCAGTGATGTGAGCCAGTGGAGTCAAAATCAAATTTTATATTTGATCTAAGTTCACAGTCAACATATGTCTTTGATCAATTGCTGTCTAAATCTCTGTTGCTATTTTTTAATGCTCAAAAATAAATCTTGTAGGTTAAGCAAGGGTACAGGTAGGTAAATATTACAAACAGCTTTTCTGTGACAAACTATTTTCTTTTCTTTCTTTCTTTCTTTCTTTCTTAATATTAGGATATTGCAGTAAAAGGAATGATTTGTCAGCCTCTGTCCACATATTATTAAGAGTTTTTTTAATGAAATGACAGTTAGTTAAGTTTTTGGTACTCAAAATATTTGAACCTAGAAAAAAAAAGGTATGGTACAAATTATTTAAAGCAAATATAAATCATTGCAACCTGAGTTAATATAGACTATAATTAAGGCGGAATGACTCACTTGAATGAAGATTTTTATCACTTACAAAAACATATATAGGGTTTTTTAAAGAGCTAAACTCATTCCAAGAACTGAAACTATAATTCACTTTGTAGGATTTCATCAGCAGGTAGGTGGTTCAGTAGATAGAGTGCTGGACCTGGAATCAGGGAGCCTCATCTTCCTGGTTCAAATCTGGTCTCAGACACTTACTAGCTGTGTTTCACTGGGCAAGTCATTTAACCATGTTTGTCTCTGTTTTATCATCTGCAAAATGAGCTTTAAAAGGAAATGGCAAATCAGTCCATTGTTCCATTTTGTTTGAGTTTTATTTTGCTATATGACCAATATGGAAATATGTTTTGCATGGCCTCACTTATATCATCAAAATCAGGTAGCTTGCCTTCACAAGAAAAATAGTAGGGGTGAGAGGGAGAGACAGAATATGAACTTTAAAATTCCAAAAAGTTATTAAAAAGTGTTTTATACATAATTGGGAAATATTTAATGAAATAAATAAAAATAGTTTGAAAAGAATGCCGACTACGTTCAATACACTGTATGAAGATGTTAAGGGAAATGACATTCTATGATTCCCCTCTCCTTTTTCAAATAATGAAATTATATCTTCTATTTTGGGAAATTTTGGAGGTAGAGTTGTGGGCTTAAGGACAAAACACAGGGATTAGAAGAATAACTGTAAAAATAAAACAGGAAGCCATAAGAAATAAACAAGGATTATTGAGCAGTGGCAAAGTCCCAGCTATATGTCTATACTTTAAATTTGCATAATTAAGTCAGATCAGTTGCTAGATTTTTTCCAGTGACACACAACATGCCTGGTGAAAAAAAAAATCAGAGAAATCATATTGTAGATAGTACTCAGTAATAAAGAATAGCTATATTATTATTATGGTTAACAATAACCAGCATTTTCAGGGCACTTTAAGATTTTCAAAGCACTTCACATTTGTGAAGGGGATGCTATTATTATACTCATTTACAGCTAAGAAAACTAAAGCTGAGACAGAAAGCCATACAACCAAGTGATTCTACAGGAGCACATAGTCAATCATTGAAAAGGCAGCCTCTGACCAGCAAAAGGCACTAGGAGATTAGGGAACTGTTCTAAGTCAGCTATATTTAAAGGACCCTAAAAGTACCTGGACTCCTTCAGCACATAAAAACAACTTACCTTACCTTAACACTTAGTTAACTAGGATGAATTAGAGAGTTAGGTGTAAGTATGTGATGTTGTTAAAGAGTGAAACATATGGTTTAGCATTTTGGAGGTAGTACAATTCCAAGATATTAGTGAGACCTTATTGAAGATCTTTGAGTATGTGGTAGAGATGACCAATAATCTGGTAAATAGTATATGTGACTCCTATAGAATATGCATTCAATGAATTAGACCAAGAGGACAATGTGATTCAGTGAAATGAGTGGTAAATTTGAAGTTTGATCACTTACCTTCAATACATTTCATTAAACAAAGAGAGATCTTAGGGATTCATTAGCCCGAACTCTTCATTTTTCTAATGAGAAAGCTGAGGTCAGCAGAGATTAAATAAATTTGCCCAATATCATACATGGAAGATGGAGACTTAAAAAATATTCAAATTAGAACAGAAGTACACAAGATCTGAGGAAGGCAAGAATACTTCTGAATGAAGGATAATTTAAGCAGGCATTATCTCATCAATTAAACAATTAACATTTATTAAGGGGTGGCTAGGTGATGCAGTGAATAGAGCACTGGCCCTGGAGTCAGGAGGTCCTGAGTTCAAATCCGGCCTCAGACACTTAACACAAAACTAGCCATGTGACCTTGGGCAAGTTGCTTAACCCCAATTGCCCTCAAAAAAAAAAAACATTTATTAAGCATTTTCAATATGCTAAGTGCTGCGCTAATCACTGGGAATATAAAAAGAGGCAAAAAACAATCCCTGCTTTCAAAAAGATTACCATATTAAGAGAGAGACAACATGCAAAAAATATATATACAAAGCAAGCTAGATAGAGGATAAAGAGAAAATGATCAATCTTGGGAAGATAGTAGAATTAAGAGGGGCTATGGAAGACTTTCTGTTGAAAGTGAGATTTTAGTTTGGACTTGGGGGAAAAGAAACCCCGTTGATATCAGCAGTTGGAGCTGAGAAGGCAGAGTGTTCAAGGCATGGAATGTCTCACATTGAATGCTCTGAACTGATAGATGGATTTTGTTGTTCATGAAACTGCCAAGAGGCACTGGATCAAAGAGTACATGTTGGGGAGTGAAGTATAAGAACACTTGAAAGGTAGGAGGGAGATAAGTTATGAAGAGCTTTGAATGTCCAACAGAGCATTTTATATTTGAGGCAATAGGAAGTCATTGGAATGTATTGAGTGGGGGAGGAGTAACATAATTGTAATTGAACTTCAGGAAAATCTCTTTAGTGGCTAAATGGAGGATAGATTGGAGGAGAGTGTAAGACTTGAGGTAAACAGGCTATTGAAATAATCTGTACATGAGATGATGAGGGACTTTACTAGAGTGATAGTAATGTCAAAGGAAAGAAGGGGGCATATTTGAGAAATGTTTTCATTTTGAAATCTACAGGCTTTGGTAACAGCTTAGATGGGGGTGAGGAGAGCGGTGAGAGGTAGTTCCTAGGTTGTAAGCCTGAAAGAATGGAATGATGGCATTGTTCTCTATAGTAATAGGGAAGGTAGGAGAGAGACAGCATTTAAGTGAAAAGATGAGTTCCACATTGTACATATTGAGTTCAAGATGTCTACTGGGCATCCAGTTCAAGAAGTCTGAAAGGTCATTGGACATGAGAGACCTAAGGTCAGCAGAGAGACTGAAGTGAGATAGGTAGATTTGAAAATCATCAGCATAAAGATGGTCATCAGATCCATGGGAGCTGATGAGATCACCAACTGAAGTAACATATAGAGAGGAGAAAAGAAAACCCATGTCAGATATTGATTCTCTTAGAAGTTGGGTGGACAAAAGACATGTAGACATGAATTTTTCACATCAGTCTCAAAAATGTATATTAAGTGCTGTACTGTAATAGTATAACACATATTAAGTGTATACATAAATAATATAGTCTTCCTTAATAAATGTTTTTTCAGTGAAATGGTGTGGTATATGAAAAGACAATTGGACCAGGATTATAGAGTGAGTTTGAGTTCCAACTCTACCACTACTAGCCATGAGGTCAAGGACAAATCATTTAACCTCTGTTGGTTTCAACTGGAAAATGGGGCAAATAACACTTTCCATGCATACTTGCAGAGTTAAAATGGGACCTGAATGAGACAATAAATGTGAATGCATGTAATAAATTATAAAGTTGTATACAGCTATATTAAAGTATCACTTATGAAATGCTTTGTTATTGAAATCACCAAATGCTGGAATATGTTTGTATTCCAACACCTAGAAACTGATAGGAGCTTAAAACAAGGAGTCATGAAAAGTAGGATTTTTTTCCAGTTGCTTTGTGGCTAGAAACAGGGGGATGTCCTAGATGACCTCTGAAAGTCCTTTCCAGTTCTATGACTTTGAAATAAATTAAAGTTTTATGTCTAAATTATGCACAGGCATCAGTGGACCTGGAAGACAATGAGGATAAAGTCTGTGCTCAGCCTCTCCCAGCAAGTATTTATGCTTCCTCCTCATTTCATGCATAACTAATTTCATATAGCAATTGGTAATCGCATCTTGGTAATGGCACCACAGGCATCACACAAAACTATTTCAGTCATGGATGCAATTCATTGTAAGTACAGCTAAAAGCTGGTCCTTGAGTGGAAATGTCCCTGCTTTGCGATCCCCCTATTCCTCTCTCTCCACCAACCACCAAAAGTAAATGAGAAGTACAAAATTCAAAGTTTAGATTTTTGTGACCACAGCAGATATAGTATCATAAAAAATTATGAAATACTGATTAGCTGCATTTTTAAAAAATATTTTGTTCTGACACCCACCAATATGGAACCAACAAAAGAATTTTTGAGAACAAGAAATGGTTCTTTATTGGAGAGTCACCTACATTTTTAAAATATTGAAATCAGTGGTCTCATTTCACTAGTTTCTCCTGCAACAAGGACAATGATTTTTAACAAGGCTATTTTGAAGAGTAAATTGATCACTTGTTTCCCATTCATATTAGACAATTTTTACTGTCTCAAAGCACCAAGACATGAATTATTTCATGTTATCTTCATAATGGTTAGGTAGATAGGAGAGATATTGTAATGTTCTTTTCTTACAAATAAAGAAATGGAAAATGAGTTTCTGATCTGCTTAAGATTTACTTCATAAAATTTACTTCATAAAATAGGCAAAAATAGGGAAAAGTTCCCTGTTTCCCAAAGCTGCATTCTTTTCAGGAGACTATTGTGACCAATTGCTTTGGATCAGCACTATGGAACTCACTTTCAGAGTCACTTCATAGAAGTGGTTCTTAGAAGATCTTTCTGTCTTGTGCTCCAATTCTAGATTGATGATGCTTGATCATGGGCAAGGGACAATGAGAATATATTGATGTATCTGTGTCCTGATGAATAACTGTAGCAAGGTATAGAGAAAAGAGTACTGTGTTTAGAGTCAGAACACATGGGTTTGAATTGTTTTATCTATCATCTATCTATCTATCTATCTATCTATCTATCCACCTATCTATCTATCTATCTATCTATCATCTAGTCACTGATCAATAGATCATTATATGACTTTAAGCCTGTCTCTGAGTGTCAGTTTCCTTATTAGTCTCCTCATATAAAGGAGATTAAACAAGGTAATCTGCAAGGCCCCTTTAAGCTCTAAATCATATGATCCCACAATTCCATGTTTTCATTTTTAGATTTGAAAAGCATGTCAATGACTCATAACTTTGAAATGATAAAACTTTTGAATGTTCAATGAGAACAAGGAAATGTGTAAAACTGCCTATTTGGGTCATAGGTGTCTCTGTTAGCATAAGGGGACAGATTATTTGGGGAGATATGGTAGGATCTTAAAAGAACATAAGTTTAGAAATAAAGAGCAAGTTTAACATGGAGAAAGATACTTCTGTATGAGCAATATAAAAACACATAGCCCAGTGTTGTGCATTGGGGTGGGGGGAGGTAATGGCATTTAGCCTGAGATCAAAGTTTTGTAGATTGAATAAGCAGCTTGACCATCAAGGGAAGAAGAACCAGCTATACAAAGTCCACCTAGTCGAATTTGCTTCAGAAGCAGAAAACATGACTAGACATATGTAATGCCAAGCACAAGCAACTTCCAGGTCGTGATTACAAGCATAATAACTCTCCATTAATTCAGTTACAAATTAAAGAAAAAACATTCACAGAAAAGAGAAAATCAAAATACAGAGTAACTCAATCATTTAGTAAGTTCTCAGTTCAATCACAAAAGTCAAAGTACTTCACCCCTGGGTAGTACATTCATTTGGTCAATCACAAAGTCTTAAGTCCTCATTTCACAGTACAAAAGTCAAAATACTGCACCCCTGGGTAGTCTCAGTTGGAGATTAGTTTCCAATCATAAACAAAGTACATTCATTTGGTCAGTTGCAAAACACAAAGGCTATCCATCCCTAGGTCACAACTAGGTTACAATATCATCACAGCATTCAATACCCAAGGAGAGGTCTTTCCTTCATCTTGACCCAAGGCAAGTTATCAGCAGTTTCTGTTCCTGGGAAGACAAGGCCTAACAAAGACACAACATAGATACACATTGCTGGCATCCTCATCAATTCACTCTCTGACTGTGAAATCAACAGAGACCCAACAACAAGGCCTGAGGAATTAGCACAAATCATCAGTACAGTCCCAAGACCCCTGAAAACACCAACAATACCCTCTTCCAGGATTTGTGTAAACAT
Organism: Pseudochirops cupreus; assembly: GCA_028627135.1. Taxonomy (NCBI): domain Eukaryota; kingdom Metazoa; phylum Chordata; class Mammalia; order Diprotodontia; family Pseudocheiridae; genus Pseudochirops; species Pseudochirops cupreus. The sequence continues at coordinate 426,786,730 of CM053582.1, forward strand.
ACGACAAAATGATCCTCTTTCAGGGTTTCTGAACCAACAGCAAGATCCCAGCACTTCTGCAACAACAGCAACGTCCTCCATCAGCAGATGTATTTGACAAAGGAACATCAAAACAGAAGGACCAAGTACCGGCACCACAGTCATGCTTCCTCCCAATTCAGTCCTCAGTTCTCCTTTCTCTCTCTCCAGCAGTAACAGCAGCCTCCAGATGCTGGCTCCCAGAAGTTCTTCTGGCCCCTCTCTGCTTGGGCTCTCCCTCTATCCATAGCACCAGCTCCACCCAGTTCAGCCCCTTCTTGTCACATCAACAAGTCCATCCAATTGTGGGGTTCAAATTCCATTACCATTACAACATATGAAGTATTCTAGAAGTCACAGTTTAGTTTTAAGCTATTAAAACTTATGTGGCAAGAGAGAAAGAACATTTCCAGGATGCCTAGGAATGGAAATTTTCAGACAGGAAATGAGATAAATAAAATACTGAAAACCAAGGCAGGCAATGGTTGAAGGTCAAAATCAGAATGTACCTTTTATTTTGCTGGGAATTGGAGTTTGGAAGCAAGGTACTCCAAAAAACCTGCTTTAGACAATGACGGTGTTCTTTGGGTGATAGTGGGATGGATCAAGATTGGTGGGGCAAGTTAGAAGAAGTTAAGCTAGGCCTTAGAATTCTGTATCCATAAAAGGGGGATGAAAAAGCAGATTCTAGGATTAAGATGTACTAGCCTAATCAGTTAAGCACAGAGCATGAACTAATATTTAGCCAAGCTCTTGTAGAAAGGAAGACTAGAAGATGAAGTAAAAATAGCCTAGATGTCTGATGATATATGCTTAGGACCAGAATTAAACTATAAGAACCTTACAATTTGTGAGGTTCTTAATGTTTTCATGTTATAGCACTCTCCATACAATAGCAAATTTCATGTATCATTCTTTTCAGTAAATCATTTTAAAAATCATCCAAGAGTACAATGTTTTGGGGAAACCAAGAAAAGGGGAAAAGGGGAAAAATATTGTGAGTCTTTTCCCATGTCTAGGAACAGGAAAGCTATGAAGTAGAGGAGAAGAGATAGTAACTAGATCACAATAGAGGGTTTTACATAGTCCTAAAACTAAATGAGGCAAAAGAAGTGCAATTATGGCAGGTAGTGACTATGGCAAGAGGAAGCAATAGTGTCTTAGATCTCTTAGAAGAAATTTGTCCTGTCCATAATCCCAACATGCAGATTAATCTTGGAATCCAGTTTTACGTGTCACAACCCAGGAACTGTAACTTGTAAATATTAACTTTAAGCTGAAAGATAAAGTTCTCCAGTGCTATCAACTCAAAATTCTTTTTATGATAGCCAAGACTCTTGGCTGCCTTTTCCAAATGTTTTTCCAGTCAATCTAGGAATATATGTAAGATCCAGACACTTTGGCTCTGTATTCTAGTTTTCTTGATGAAATAATGGTCACAGGAATCTGTTAATGCTCAGCTTTAACACTGTGAACAGCTTCATGATGACTAGATTATCGATTTTACTTTTTTAAAAATGTTTACTCAGTTTGAAGACATTTGAGATCTATAGTATAGATAGAACTTTTGCTTAGCTTCGTTAGTCTTCTGAGAACAGGTTAGGTCTTGAACAATATTACTACTTAGAGGAAGACAGAACGATTCTTCATGAATTGTAGAATGCAGTTGGCCAACAGCCATTTTAGACTACAATCAAAATGTTGTACTGCATCACATTGTATAATAATAGCATTCCTTTTCAGGTTCTAATTATGCCACTTATTTATCTTTCTTTTTCATGTTTCATCATTTTGGCCCATATCCAGTTTAATCTCAATCCCATATTTGTTTTAAAACTGAAAAATATAATATATGTAATTTCTACACAACTCAAGCATCAAGGCATCTTATTTTCTGTTCTGGGTCAAATGAATGCTATGAAGTAATGAGCAGGGCACAATAGTTATGAAACTTTTATCTGCCAAGCTTGTTGAAACATCTATAATATCCAAGTCTTATATAATAATAGTAATTTGATGTTATTTCATTTCATCTTCAAAACAATCATATGAGGTAGGTGCACTTATTCCCATTTTATAGATTAGAAAACTGAGGCACAGGTTAAGTGACTTGCCCAGAGTCATACTGCTAATAAATATCTGTAGGCAGGAATAAAATTCAAATTTTCCTTACTTCAAATTCACTACTTTACACACTATTTTACTTAGCTACTTTAAAAGGGATGTCTACTCACCAAATCAACTTTCCTGTCACTATTTCCAGGGACTATAACTAGGAATGAGTCCTAACAATCCTAAAAGAATTATAATAGATGATACAAATAATCCAAGTGACCATTTATCAATTTGATCCATGAAAACAGACTATCTAAAATCTTCAAGATAGATGGAAGGAAGGAAGGAAGGAAGGAAGAAAGGAAGGAAGGAAGGAAGCAAAGGAAGGAAAGACATTTCTGGAACCTGAATTGCCCAGTTTAATGCCTCTTCAAGAAGCAAATTAACTGGATACAATAGTTACCAAATTTCTTCTTGGCAAAGAGAACTAGGATCAGAGTCAAATCACTGAAATTTGAGCTCAAGCTTCACTGCATACTAGCTTTGAGGAAGTCATTTAACCTTTTTGATTCCCCCTTTCTTTGTGATTTAAATGAGAATAAAAATATACATTCTACAACAAAATTTATTGTGGACACCAGAAAAGAACCTGTATTGAGCATTTTGTAATCATAAAGTGCTATATAAATGTGAACTGCAATGATTATTCACTTTATGCTGTGCAGGGAGAATTAGAGTTAGTTCATCAAAACCCTGCAGAAACAAGCATATTGAGAAGTTATTTTGCAATAAAGATAAGGTCACAGCATGAACATTTTGAGCTGTTTTCCAGACATTTTATTTTCCATAAAATGCAAAATGAATTTTGCCAATCACTTCCCTTAAGGGAAAATTAATCCATGTGTTTTTACTTCAATTACAATTAAATCATCAAAGTATGTTTTGTAAGAGTGATTTGATGTCCATAAGGCTGTTGAGCCTTCTCAGTGAGCTTTGGGAACCCTTTTCTTTAAAGGAGGTAGTATTCCACCAAAGTTTCGTCAACTTCAGATCTAAAAAAGAATCACTGCTCTGAAGAAGTTAATGGTTTCAAATTGGACAAATTAGTTCTTTCAGAATCAATTCCTATTGTTTGCTTTCGAAAGCTTTCCAAAGAGAATGTGAAATCTTTGCCTAGAGAAAGTATATGGGGCATGAGTTCCAAAAGTACTAAAGTGAAGAAATGCAATAGAAGATGACAAGTTGGGTTCAGAGTCAGGAAGTATTGGATTAAGTTTCTTTCTCTAAAACTAGTGTCATCTCTCCCACCACACTTTCAGTTACCCAGTTTCACAATCTATCACCCTTTACTCCTGACCTTTTCTCAACCTTCCTTCCATATAGAATCTGTTACCAAATCCTGCCAATTTTAATTTTGTTAGCATCTCTCAAATACTTGCTCTTCTGTCCTCTGGTACTTTCACCACCTTAGTGTAGGCTCTCATCACCTGAAGCCTGGACTATTGCAATATCCTGCTGGTTGGTCTCTCTGCTGGAGCTGGAGCTTCTCCCCACAGTGCATCCTCTACTCAGTTATCAAAACCATCTTCCTAAAGCTTAGATCTCAATATGTCTCTCACACACACACACACACACACACACACACACACACATACACATCAATAAACTCTAGTGGTTCCCTATCACCTCCAAGTTCTAATTTTAAATCCTCCATTTGTCATTCAAAGACTTTCATAATCTGGCCCACTTTAATCTTCCCAGTCATTTTACATCTTATACCTTGCCCTCATTTATGTATTCTGTGACCTAGTAACAGTGTCCTCTTCTCTGTTCCAAGAATAAGACATTCCTGTCTCAATTCTGAGCATTTAAATTGACTGTTCCTCATTCTAGCAATGTTCTTCCTCCTTATCTCTGCTTCTCTGCCTTCTACCTTCTCTAGCTTCCTTCAAGCCCCAGCTAAAATCTTGCCTTCTATGGAAAATCTTGACCAATCCCTCCTAATTCTAGTGCCTCTCTTCTGTTTATTAATTTTATTCAGTTTGTATTTGGCTTATTTGTACATAGTGGTCTATATATAGTCTCCCTATTAGATTGTGAGTTCCTTGAGAGTAGGGACTGTTTTTTACCTTTCTTTATATCTCCAACACTTAGCTTGGTCTGTGCTTAATAAATGTTTATTGACTGACTAATTTCCTCATGTGCAAATTGGGAGTTGAGTTATCCATAACAATTGTCATATGGGACTGCTGTGGGGTTCAAATGAACTGATTAATGTAAAGTACTTCACAAACAAGATAAAAATGTGTTAGTGTCAGATGTTATGATAATGGACTAATCAATATTTTAATGAATCTTTTATCTCCATACTGGTCTTCTTTGCCTAGGTAAGGAAAAATTAAGAGAATAAGGACATCTCTGAACAAATTGTGCTTTTGTACTTTGCAAGAAAACTTAATAGCCTTCTACGAATATCATGATGCATTTGGGTATAAATAAATGTACATTTGTAAAGTAGTTTGTAGTTCACAAAGCACATACATTCAGTCCTCACCATAATCCTGTAGCCTCAGGTCACAAAGTTAATTAGTAACTACGGGAAAAGGATTTGAATCTGTGCTTCCTGGATTCTGTTCTAATGTTCTATCCAAAATGGAAGAACAACTAATCCAGTGTTTATTAGGCTCTTGGAGACAACAGAGACAGAATCACAACCTAAGCCTTATGTGAGTTAACTGTGGCAGCATGAGTGGAGAGTCAGTTGGGCTTAGCAGTTTTCATTTCAAAGGAAGAAATATTAAATACACAAATTGAATGGAGTCAAATGAGAGCATTAGCCTCCATTCCTTTTGGCTGCTCTCATACATCACCCACTCAGTACTTTAAGTCAAACCAAATGTTGTCAGACCCAGTTGCCTACTCATGCTGTCCCAGAACCATGGTGCCTAGTGTTTAAAATGGTATCAATACCACTATCACAACCACCTCCACCACCATAGGACTAAACAATTTGTCCATCTTATCATATTTTGCATAAGTACAGGAAGACTCCTCTCTTTCTACAAATACTTATCCCCTAAAGTTTGCTATGGGTGTCTTTCATCTTCTTGTCTAGGATTCTATTATATTGGAATGGCCAAATCCAATTGCTATGGTAAAACAAACAAACAATAACACAGGACTTTTCCCCAAATTACTAATGTAATTATTTTTAAAATAATAAAAATTATTGTCTCTTTCACAGACAGATATCTTTCTTGATGAGAAATGCCACATTTTTTATCAAATTTGTTCCACAACAGAGGCCCTCGTCTGCCATGCTGAAATATCATTATCACATAGCTCCATTTTTCATATTAGAAGGTAATCAACATAGAATCCATAGGAAACAATTTTTACTCAATAATTAATTGAATTTCCTAAGGAAAATTGATGTGTAATAATTTAGTAACTTGTATTTCAAAAATGACCCTCCTTTATTACTTTGGCTAAGGCTCTCATCAACACTTTTGAAAGCAGCAAACCAGAGGCATATTTAATTACTGGAACAATGTCATGTAAGGGAAGGGTTCTACTAAAAGTTGGAAAAGGAAAGGCAAATATTTATTGGGCCAGATAGTGGCTAATTTTTTAAGTTCAACTTGGTTACCAGGTAGTTATTACAGCATATATGAGCAAAAAATAAAAGGCAAACCTGACTTTCTATTATAAAAATGCAAAGAACACTGGATCCAGAATTTGAGGTAATAGGAAAGCAGGAAATCAAACTATGTCACCTTGAAAAATCACTTAACTCTGTCACTAATTATGAGTTCAGAAAACTGAATGAAAATAGTTATTATTATTTTAATGATGATGATGGCTAGTAGTTATATAGCACTTAAAAGTTTATGAAGTACCTTGCAAGTATTATCTGCTTATCCCATAACAACCCTGGGATGTAGGGGCTATTATCCCCATTTTACATATGAGGCAACTGAAGCAGACAAAGATCAAATGATTTGCCCAAGGTCACACACTAGTAAGGGTCAGAAGTAGGATATGAACTCAAATCTGCATGATGCAGATGCTGGCTTTCTCTGGACTGCCCCAGCTAGCTTCCTTTAGTGATGAAATATGCCTGTTATTCCCTCAACAACCAAAAAAAGAAAGAGAGAGAGAGAGAGAGAGAGAGAGAGAGAGAGAGAGAGAGAGAGAGAAAGAGAGAGAGAGAAAGGAAGAAAGAAAGAAAAAGAAAGAAAGAAACAAAGAAAGGAAGGAAGGAAAGAAGGAAGGAAGGAAGGAAGAAAATGTTTTTTAGTTGCATTCGACTCTTTATGACTTGATTTAGGCTTTTATTGTCAAAGATACTGGGGGGGGGGGATTTGCATTTCCTTCTCAAGCTCATTTTACAGATGAGAAGACTCAGCCAAACAGTTAAGTGACTTGCCCAGGATCACACAGCTAGTATATGTTTGAGACTGGATTTGAACTTAGATCTTCCCTGACTCCAGAACCTAAAGCACTGATTTTATCCCCTGTGTCACCTAGTTTTCTGATAAGGACTAGAAATTTAAAATTACACACTCGGTCTTAGAAATTAACAATATGTTGATATATGTTGCCTTACCACACATACTTGTTTTAATTAGGTCTTCTGTACAGAGGAGGGGGGGTAGGTAGACTAGTGAGCAGTCATAGGTATATGAAAAAGAGAACAAATAAAACATTTTAAAATGCAGTGATTTGTAGGGAAACAACTTTAAGACATAACTAAGAAAAGAAAACAACTTCAGAACTCATAAACTTCTGAACTTAAGGACAAAGAAACCTGACTCAAGCACTTAGAGAATAGAATCAATTACATGATGAAATAAAGTATAATATACTAAATCAATATTTTATTTTCTCTTTTAAAACAGGGAGGAAGAGTTATAGGCAAGGACATTATACTGCTTTTTTGTCAATCATGCCCTCACCTCCAGGGGAAACAACAGCATATGGCTAATCAAACTGAAGCAATTGAGAGGGCATAAAAGCTTGAAACTTTAACCTAAGTTAAACAAAATTTTAAAAAATCAAGGAGCTACTAAAATCTGAAGAAAGAAAAGTTGAATACCACAAGGTCATTGAGAATCTTCACACAATAACTTACATCTAAAATATATCAAG